>OZ030014.1:35867500-36467500 GCA_964023405.1 Apodemus agrarius | reverse complement strand
GAAGGCAAGCTGGCCCTGGGGTGGGGGATAGGAGAGGCTCTGACTGACCTCAGCCTCTGTGGGGTTTCACATTTCTAGAAAGCCCCCTTTCCCCTAGGATGGTGCTTGATGCTCAGTAAAGTCCCAGATGATTCTTGGTGTTCAGAAAATGTTTGCTGAATGAATGAGTGGCCATTAGAGGGACTCTGGTCTCAGGGGGCTGGGTGTGTGGATCCCAGAATCTGCACCCCATTGCAGTACCTCAGAAAGGCACAGAGCCTGTTCCCCAAAGGTTCCACACACATGTTCCACATGCATTAATTTGCAAATAACTTCAGGTGTCCACAGAAACACCTTCCAGAGGTTGAGTTCTCTTTCAACCCTGGCTGGGGACCGCCAGCGTCAAGGTCTAGTGCACAGAATCTCAAGTTCCCAGGGAGACGTCACCTACCCAACATCTCTGAAGGTTTCTTTCTGTTTCCCTATCTTTCATGTGACAATCTTTGGGACGGTGTCTGTCACCTGCTTGCTCTCAAGTAACTTACAAAGTGTTCTGTCCACACCTGCACAGAGCAAAGAGAGCTTACCGGCACTGAGAGGAAGCCGAGAGAAGACCATTTTAGCAGAGAAACAGCCCAACAATAGCTTGGTCAAAGGAGGCTTTCCACCCTGCCTGCTGGTCCAGTCTGAGAGAAGAACCTGGAGTCTCCAGCACATCAGACAAGCATTCTACTCCCCAAAGCGGCCCCCCACTGTTCCCTATGAATTCCATTTTTAAATTTTTAAGTTATCATAAAAAATAACTGGTTTTCATACATACTTGATTTGGGTTGACGGTCTCAGTCCTCTCCTCCAACCTTCTCCACACGTTCTGCTTGTACCTTGGCACCCCAGTGTTTTCCCACTTCTGTATCACGTGTTTTCTATGACCCCGCCCCTCCATCAAAGTCTTTTTTCTCTGCTCACAGGATGGTTTATAGTTTCCTGTTGACAACAGGGATTGCATATGACTGTAGTAATTGATGTTTAAGGAATCCTGGTGTGGGGTTCCTCCCTGCCTTTGACCATTTATGTCTCTGGATGAAACGTGCACAGCCTTTATATTTTAACATGTCTTAAGCAGCACAGTAGCTGGGCATCTGTGTGCCCTCCGCACGTTAGAATCTACCTCCCAGCCATGTCTTCACTACGTCCCATGGGGCTGCTCTTAGCTCCTGTTGCGCAGCTCTCTGGGCCCGGAATCCACGATGCCTCTCCTTGCTTCTTTATTCCACGGTGGCTTGCTGGTTCTCTCTCTCTTGCCCATTTTTAATATCCCATCTCCGCTCCCTTTTCTCTCTCCTTCCTTGTGGTCTCTGGCCCCACCTACGTCTCTTCTCAGCAGCTATTTACCAATCAGAATTAGCTGGGGGCAGGGTCCCTCAGGCTAAGTACAAATATTGGAGCCCAGCACTTAACATTACAATAGACAAAGAGCAAAAGCTCAGCACAGGACTGTAGTCCCTGGACAAGCCACCTCTGCTCAGGGCCAGATATTCTAGTGTCTTGAGAGCTTGGAGCCTGTCCTGCTAGTGACATAACCAGGTGACCTGGGTGTGTATCGCCTGACACCAGGGTGGGTGCCAGCAGCAAGAGGCTGAGTAGACTTCAGACTCATCCACAGAGCTGTTGCAGTTAAAAAAACCAACAACGACCCCAGCTTCAGTCATCCACCGCAGACGTTCAATTTAAAACCAGCAAGAGTGTGCCCCGAGAAAAAGATGGCTTTGCCGACATTTTCCGTTCCCTTACAGCTATATGAGCAAGATTCCCAGAATCAAAGTGAGTGGTGTGCTGCATCTTCACACACCACCCCAGAAGCCTCTGGGGCCCCAGGCTCACTTACAGAACTCCTTATCAGAGACAAGGCACAGCCAGGATGTAGGACAGCAGTGGGTAGGAACATCTATGACAAGAGTGGTGGAAACTATGGTATGGAAGGCACTGGGACAGACAGAACAGTCACAACAGGGTACAGGGATGGGGATGAGGCTCTGGGAACCTGGGAGGCAGAATTCCCTAGCATTATTGCAGTCCATATATAATCTCTCCTCAATCAATGACCCTGGGCTCTGCAAAGAGGAAGGCACTGCAGATAACAGGTGCCTTTGGAAACGGGCTCTTGAAACACCATCATTGCCGAAACATTTTCCGGTTCTCTGAACGACAGCTTTTCCTATCCAAGGAAACACTGAAGACACCAGAGACCAGAGGAACAGGTGGCCACATGATTTTTGCCCTAGGAATAAATCCACAAACTAGGGAACATCTGCTGGTGTGTGTAGAAGAGGGGATGTGGCTGATTTCCTGCTCAGCGGAGTAGTCTGCTGGCAGCCTGGCCTCGACCCTTCTGTGTGGCTCCCCTGCCTGGTCCTGATAGGCTCGGAGGGCGGCTGCTTCATAGTCCTTTCCCTTTGCAAGGCAAAGCAGGATTCTGATTGAAATTCTCAGTTGTGGGCTAGGGTTAGAGGTGGGGGCTGAGCCACACATTAAGAGAGAGGAGGAGCCGCCCCCACGGTCTGGTGGCACCAGCCACCTTGTGGCATCATTTGGCCCTTCTGGCTTCCAGTCCCACTGTACATCTATTACTTATGACAGCCAAGTGGCTTGGAACAAGCTGAGACTCAATTAAGATAATGTTCCCCACACAGCAGCCACTGTTAACGCTGGGAAGTTATCCCCTCGCCGGTTTCTCAGCTCAGAGCTACAAGGGCAGAGGTTAAGAGAGCTGTGTAAAGAAGCCCAGAGATGGAGAAGGAAGCAGGCTGTGACGATGGGGTCCCTCCTGTCCCCCGTTAGTACTGGCTTCTCCGAAGACTGTGTGTGGTGCTGATGAGAGGCTGTGTTAGCCAGAAGCAGCCGGACAGGGGGTTGGCTGGGCAGGGGCTCTTGGTTAGAAGTCAGAGGTGAGACTCAAGTGCAGGAGAGAGTAGACATAAGACAATTGCGGAGGAGGTGGGAGAGAGAAACAAAGTGAGAGAGAGATTCTGCCCCTGTTGGGGGCAGAATCGAGGCTTTCTGAGCTGGGAGAGCCAGTCTAGTCCGGTGGTGACAGTTCTGTAGAGGAGATAGGCCAGCGCAGCTACCACGGTCCTCACTGAGCTAAGTCTTGGAAGAAAAAAAAATGGGAAAAAATTTACTGACTGCCCTGGCCTCTACACCCGAGATTCCCAGGCTTTACCTCTCTGCGGTGCTCCCTGCACTGCCAGCTGGAGGCCCAGCCTGGAGAGCGAAGTCCATCGAGAGCAGGATACCGTGGTCAGCAGGCTTCATCCCTGCTCCCTGCTCCCTCACCCCCACCCTGCAACCCACTGCAGCGGTCCCAGCTAAGGTGGGGTTCACCCTAAAGTCCCACTGTTCAACCTCCTGCTACAGCAAGGATCCATTGCTATCAGTAGTTCCAAACTCCAATCCTTTCTTGGAGCTTTACTCCCCGCCCTGCCCCATGCCACGCCACGCCCCACGCTCCACCACGCCCCCACTCCCCGTTGGCACGCCCCCACTTTCCTTTCTTCCCACAGAGCTTCATCTCACTTCAGACAGAGTGCTTTCAAATTGTCTGTGGTAGGTTGGTTTTATTTCACTTTTATTTAATTTTATAGTACTAGGGCGGTGGTGAACCTGGGGTCTTGTACATGCCAGGAAATGCCCTACCCATGAGCTATGTCCACAGACCTTCTCACTGTAAACTTGGCTATTTTGTGTCGGGTTCTCAGCTAAGTTGTCTAGGCTAGCTTGGAATTCACTCCGGGCAAGCTTGCAACTTGGGTAACTGTTCCTGGTAACTTGAGCCTCACACAGTTGGGATTCCCAGTGCGCTCTGGCTAGTTTAAGCAGAAACTAGAGGTCTGAGATGGCTGGAGAAGCCAGATTTGGGGAAGTTACTACACAGCTAGGAACAAGGATAGATCAACCAGGACCAGCCTCCCAGAGGAGGCTCACATTGCTGTGGCTTGGAGTCTACTTCCTATTCCTGACTGCTAACGGGTCCTGGCCCCCTCTGCTACCTGTGAAGCCAATGCCTCTGTCCTTACTCTTGCCAGGAGGCAGACATGGGGTAACGCTGACTCTCATGCTTTTAATTTCAAGCTCACATAGGTGCCACTGTTCTGCGGCAAAACCTCTGCCAGTCATCCAAGAGACAGAACCCAGAGTGGCCATTCCTAACAGGATAAAGTGTTCAGAGCCTTGAGAGGCCGGAAGTGCAATGGGTGCTCTCTAGAGAGGAGACAGGGTCAAATGCAGCCCAGCAATGGACCATTATGAAGCAGGAAAGACCTGTGGGCTGGTCTGTTTCCACCGGGAACCTGCCTTCTGTCAAGGAGCCCTCTCACCTGCTGGAAAATCTTTCTCTCTCTCTTCTTTCCTTCTCTCTCCTTCTTTCTCTCTTCTTCTCTCTCCTTTCTCCTCTTCTCTCTTCCTTCTCTTTCCTTCTCTCTCTTCTGTCTACTCTGTTCTCTCTTCTCTCTCCTCTTCCCAACTCCCCCCCCCCCACAGTGTGTGACAAAAGGGGCGGCCCCAGGTGTCAGTTCTCACCGACTACCTTGTTTTAAGACAGGCTTAAGACTTCTCTGCATTCAGCTTTCCACGGATCCTGGAGATCCAAACTCAGGTCTCTGTGCTTATGAGACCATCACTTTACTGACTGAGTCATCTCCCAGCCCTGTTCGAGAGGCTTCTTCTGAGACATGGCAGCATGGTGATGAGAGCAAAGAGGACAAGCCTGGCGACTGGGGTGATGGTGTTTTTACCATTCATTTTACCCCAGTGTGACACAGGAGATGTCCTGTCCCTCACCATAGCCCACAGCCTATCTGAGAGCTTTGTGCACACGTCCCTTCCCAGCGTGAGTGACTATTTATCAGTTGGGTTTTTTTTTTCCCTGAAGGCACTGATGAGCAGCAGGCAGGTTTGTAGACCTAATCAGGCCGGATGCATCTCTAACCAGACAGGGAATGTGTCTGGATTTGCCAGCCGACAGGTACAGATGTCTTGGGCTCTCATCCATAAGACAGAATCACTCCTGGGATTGAGAGGCTCCGACACATCTGTCAGAGGCAAGCCACATGTTGCTCCAGACATTGATGACAAAGCTCCTGCCACAGCCTGGGGTCAGCGGGCCCAGCACTCCATCAGTGGGATAATGAGAGTGGAGCTGAGAATGGCTGTGCCACCTTCTGTGTGGAACCTCCCACAATTCCCTCCCATCAGGCTCCAGTCAAGCACAGGTAAAGGAAAAGACAAAGTTTGATTAAAAGAGCAACCTCACTTCCACTGCCTACTAGCTGGGTGGCTCTCATGACCAGATGAGTCCATGTTTTACCCACAGCCCCTGAGAACATGGCCTCCTTCCTGCGCCATGGCAAGCAGAGGATAGGACTCTCTACATGGTCATAGCAGCTTCCATGTTTCTGTGGGCTACAGGTGCTAGCTGCTACATGATATGTGATTCAGAAGCCTGGTTCTAGGCTGGGGAGATGGCTCTGTGGATGACACACAAGAATAAGAACCCGGATCCAGATTTCCTCAGAAAAACCCTGGCATGGCAGTACACACACCTATAACCCTAGCATTGGTTAGCTTTGAGTTAAGTGAGAGACCCTGTCTCAAAAAATACATTCTAATGTCAACTTTTGGCCTCTGCACACACACACACACACACACACACACACACACACACACAGTGGTAGTTTGAATGTAATTGGCCCTCCATAGGCACATAGGGAGTGGCACTATTGAGAGGCGTGGCCTTGCCGGAGTTTGTCACTGTGAGAGTGAACTTGAGTTCTCACATGCTTAGGCTATACCCACTGTGGCACATGGTCTACTTCTGCTGCCTGTGGATCAATATACAGAATTCCAAGATCCTTCTCCAGCACCATGTCTGCCTGCATAGCGCCATGCTTCTTGTTAAGACAATGATGGATTAAATCTCTAAAACTGTAAGCCATCCCCAATTAAAAGTTTTCCTTTATGAGAGAGAGGGAGGGGAGAGAGGGAGAGGGAGAGGGAGAGGGAGAGGGAGAGGGAGAGGGAGAGGGAGAGGGAGAGGGAGAGGGAGAGGGAGAGGGAGAGGGAGAGAGACCTGGCACTTGTTAGTTGTACCACATGAAGTGAAGGGTCTTCCATTCTCTGTTAATCCTCCCAGAACATCCTCCTGACCAACACACCCAGAAGTGTGTCTCCTAGGAGACTCAGAACCACATCAACTTGACGATGAGGATGACCAGCCACCATACTCACAGACATTACTGAAAGCCAGTCAGTATTTACCCACGATGTAGATGCTCGAGTTACTGATGAAGCCTTGTCCCTTAGAGGGTTAGTGCCTCTAAAGATTAGCCTCCAGTGAGCTTTTGGGGAGGGTTTGTGGCTCTTTTTTGTAGGATATGCTGGTTGAGGGACTCCAGATTCTACCTGCTTGTTCATAGTGAGAACTCAGGCCAAGAGATCCTTCTGCCTGAACCTTTGTTTTACCAGCTGTGATGGGGGGGGGTACAGACATAGAGATATTTTATTCTTATACCCTCTTTCCTGACATTTAGCTCTTAAAACTCTTGGAGTATCTGAAGGAATTCCCTTATGTCTGTTAATAACTGGTGTCTGGTGCTCTAGGATGGCCTCAAAATATGATTTAGTTGCCAGGGAGTCAACTATGAGCTCAGAAGAATAAAACCCTATCCCCTGCACCCGTCCTCTGCAGAGAAGAGATGGCATAGAGACCAAAGTAATCACCAATGACTGGTGACTTCATCAGACACGGTGGAATGAATTCTCATTTTATGGCTAGTGCTGTTCTATACTTTCCTCTTGTTAATGCAAGTGGCATTGGTAAATATAAAAAATAAAAGATATTTTTGGAAAGCTTCCAACTTTGGTGAACATATTCAGGTCCTGGGAAAGTCTTGTGCCTGGGACGGGAGGACATGGAAGCCATGGACTCCCCTGCACCACATCTTTTACCCTACATAGATCTCCTCCATCTGGGGGCTCCAGAGTTGCATCCTTTTGTGGTAAATTGGCAACAAGAGAAATAAGTGTATTGGTTTATCTCCACTGTCTACTTGGTGTAATTCGGAGTCACCTAGGAGACACACCTCTAGGGGTGGCAATAAAGGGATTTCTGGAGAATACTGAGAATGGAAAACCTGTGTTGTAGGTAAGCAACAGCATCTCATAGAATAGAGTACCAAGCTGAATAAAAAGGGAAAGCAAGCTGAATAGCAGGAGTGGAGGGGGAAACTCCCACATATATCTGTGCAAATACATTCTTAACATAATACATAAAAAAACACTCCTGCCAATTATAATCCCCATTTCTGCAACTGGTCACTTGGTCTTAGCTGGTGTTTATACCTACCTTCCTCTGCTACCTGTTCTGTATTTCCTCCACCCTTGGCAGTCACCTCAGTAGGTCTTGGGTCTTTTCCTGAAAGAGTGATCCATATCTAACAAAGGTCTGTGTCCTTTGTTATCTTGCCTGGATTAGACTGTTGTAGTTTCTATCTTGACTTTAATCACAGGACATGATAACACCAATGGAAGCCCTAAAGGAGCTCCTGTGCTCTAGATCTGCACACAATCCTGTTTACCTCTTTGGGATATGGGGGTGTCTACACCCCAATCTGACAATAATGGAGACTTTCCCCTTCCAATCTTCATCGAATGAATAAATGCATAAGTAAACAGAGACCCTGTCACGTGGCATTTTATTCCAGTGTGACAAATTGTGATGCTTCTCCCTTAGTAGTGTGATGCAGGAAGCTGAAGGTGGAGGTGATATCAAAGCTGGTGATTAAGAAGGAGAGATCCACCTTACATTCTCTGCCAGACTGCTCTGTCTAGACACCTAAGCATGCGCACCCACTCTTATTTGATATGGGATTTCAGTTAACTACCCACAGAAGGGAGTAGGAAAGGGGGAAAGGAAGATTTAATACTTTGAGTTAGAACTCAAAAGTGGGTCTTCTTAGCAGCCAAGATCTGGAAGCTACTGCATGTGCAAATGGAAGCTCCTGCATGCAGGAAGGTCTTCTGGGACATGTGAGCATGATCTCACTCAGGGCATTATACATCACTCAGGATTACACATCCATCCCTATCAGGGCTTGAGGCTATTCAGCTCACCTGGGGGTAGGTCTCCTGGCCACAGCACACTGAACCAACCTGCTATTGGCAGTATAGACCCACAGATTCCTCCTTCTAAATAAAGTCCGAACATACATCTGTTGTATGTTGATGTCACCCTTCAGCCTCCTGAGGGTGTCACTGGGAAGATGGTCTTTGTCTGGTTGTACTCCAGAACTCCAGACTCGAAGATCTACTGAGTAGAGATGTATTCATTACATTCTGTGCTACTCAGCTATGAGAGCAACAAAAGCACCCTGTCCCCATGCCCTCTCTTGCTGTGACTGTCACCTCCAACCGTAAGCTCACACAAACCCCTGAAGCTGCTCTGCAGGTACATTATGTGGGGGAACCAGTAGCTAAAATACATGAGCTGTGCTGGTCTGCCCTTTAGGACAGCATTCAGAAACAGAAAGCCCTCTTTGGGGGCTCCCTGGGTCCTTTTGAGTAAAGGGTCCTTTTGAACAGAGTGAACGTCCAGGATTGCCAACTCACTTTTCCACAGAAAGACTAAATTGTCAGATAAAGTTCTACAGATCTCACAAAGAGATGTGACCTGACAAGATGAAGATGCGGTTTTCAAAGGTTGCACACAGGCTCATTATCAGTTAAAGACATTGCCAGTGTCCCTGGCTTGCTTAACTAAGCTTGCTCACTTTGCTTACATGTAGATCCCAGGACAATAAGAACAGGGAGGGAACCCACACGACTGGCTCCTCCCACATCAATCAATCATGACCCGCCTTGCTGATACACCCATGAGCCCATGGGATGCAGCCCCTTCCTCAGCTGAGGCTTCCTTTTCCCTATGGCTCCTATTTGTATCGAATTGATGAATCCTAACCACAGATCTTTATTTGGGGACTGAGGAACTGTATCTCAAGAAGAATGGACAATATTGATCATCCAAGGAGCTTGACAAATTCTTTGGTGAAACACAGTTCGTAGATGCTATACTCTGATACTCCCCAAAGGCCATGTCAAAATTAGCAGAGGAAAACTGTGATGAACTGGACTTGCAGGCCAAGGCTGACATTTGACAGGGACACTGAAAGATCACCACCCAGATGCAAACTCTTAAACAGGCTGCCATGGCTTCTAGTTACACACCTACATAGATCCAGGAAACTGGTATAGGAGCAATCTATTTACTCCTGGATTAAGTTTAGCCCTACAAGTTTTTTGTTTGTTTGTTTGTTTTGTCTTTTTATTTTTCTGAGACAGGGTTTCTCTAGTAGCTGCGGCTATCTTAGAACTCACTATGTAGAGAAGGCTAGTTTCAAACTCAAAGATCCTCCTGCCTCGGTCTCCTGAGTGCTGGGATTAAAGGCAGGTTACATCTCGCCAGGCTGTGGAAACCAAATTCTCAGCTTCCTGTGTTGCTATTGATAGTTTACCAGGAAATGTTTTCCAGAGGGTGGGATGGAGAGAAGAGAGCTAATAAACTCAGAATGCTTTGTGAGCAAGGGGGGGGGGCTCAGTCTCCACACTTTAAACAGTTCTCTAGCTGTGCTCTGGGTCACCATGGGTAAGATGGATTTTCTGAGCCTCAAGCCCATCCCAGACAGGATCAAGTCCAAAGGGCCCCCAGAAGTTTCACTGGTACTGCCAGATGAGCCAGAAGCAGTGTTGGGAAGAGAATGGCTTTTAGTGTCACTGTGTGTTTGACTCTCAGAGACAACTTTTCCATAAAGGAATTAGGTGAGAAAATGATGCACAGAAGGTTATGATCCACTGAATAACAGAGCAGGCAGCCCAGCTGGAGCCCCATCATCTAGATCAAGCGGTCTGGATCCAAGTGCCCTGAAGATTTGGGTGGGCACAGCCTAAGTGAAGAAAGAAGAATATTCACAGGGCTTAGCTCTGCCTGGGCAGAGTCTGCATTGGACAAAATTATGGAGACTAGCGTGGGAAAGAAAGGGGCTTTACGGATAGACTTCTGGCTACAGCTTGGGATCGTTGTGAAAATTACAACCAAGACCTTAAAAATACCACAACAAAAAGAGCGTAAGATGGTTGACTGTGGAGACAGGCTGAAACTAGACCAGACTCTGACAGTCAGTCATTCCAGCCCCAGGAGAGAGAATTCTAGTTAAAAACTATTAACTGTGGCTATCGAGGAAATGAAGGCACCCTAGAATCCATCTATGGGAAGACTTTTTCAGTCACTGTGGTCATTACACTGGGCCTCTGAAGGACACAGAGTTGAAAGAGTTTTGTAAGTTTTATAAAATAGTTTTATAAGTGTGCCCTGAAAGAGAATCTTCTCTCCAGCAGCCACAGACCTCAAGTTGTGGAAAATAAAATCAATGTCCTCATTATACTGTTGGCTAAAGTTCAAGCTCCAGCCTTGGAGGGTGTTGGTGGTTAAAATAAGGTCATTGATTGGTAAAGAATGGTGTCTTAGGGTTTACTGCTGTGAACAGAAATGATAACCAAGGCAAACTTTTATAAGGACAATATTTAATTGGTGCTGGCTTACAGGATCAGAGTTTCAGACCATTATCATCAAGGTAGGAACATGGCAGCATTCAGGCATTCATGGTGCTAGAGAAGGAGTTGAGAGTTCTACATCTTGTTCTCAAAGCAAATAAAAGAAGACTGGCTTCCAGGCAGCTTGGATGAGGATCTTAAAGACCACTCCCCTAACAGATGTACCAATCCTACATCCAATAGAGGACTAATATCCAATATATACAAAGAACTCAAGAAGTTCTCCAGACTCCGAAGAACCAAATAACCATATTAAAAATGGGGTACAGAGCTAAACAAAAAATTCTCAACTGAGAAATACTGAATGGCTGAGAAGCACCTAAAGAAATGTTCAACATCCTTAGTCATCAGGGAAATGCAAATCAAAACAACCTTGAGATTCCACCTCACACCAGTCAGAATGGCTAAGATCAAAAACTCAGGTGACAGCAGATGCTGGTGAGGACTTGGAGAAAGGAACACTCCTCCATTGCTGGTGGGATTACAAGCTGGTACAACCACTCTGGAAATCAGTTTGGCAATACATCAGAAAATTGGACATAGTATTACCAGAGGACCTAGCTATACCCCTCCTGGGCATATACCCAGAAGATGCTCCAACATGTAATAAGGACACATGCTCCACTATGTTCACAGAAGCCTTATTTATAATAGCCAGAAGCTAGAAAGTATGGATATTTTGGTCCTTCTTAGAAGGGGGAACAAAAATACCCATGGGAGGAGATACAGAGACAAAGTGTGGAGCAGAGACTGAAGGTCAGACCATCCAGAGACTGCCCCACCTGGAGTTCTATTCTATATAAAGTCACCAAACCCAGACACTATTGTGAATGCCAACAAGCACTTCCTAACAGCAACCTGACATAGCTGTCTCCTGAGAGGCTCTGCCAGTACCTGACAAATACAGAGGTGGGTGCTCTCAGCCAATCATTGGACTGAGCACAAAGTCCCCAATGGAGAAGCTAGAGAAAGACCCCAAGGAGCTGAAAGAGCTTGCAGCCCCATAGGAGGAACAAAATTATGAACCAATCAGGACCCCCAGAGCTCCCAGGGACTAAACTACCAACCAAAGAGTACATGGAGGGACCTATGGCTCTAGATGCATATGTGTCAGAGGATGGCCTTGTTGGTCATCAAAGGGAGGAGAGGCCCTTGATCCTGAGAAGGCTCGATGCCCCAGTTTAGGAGAATACCAGGACAGGGAAGTGGGTGTGGGTGGGTTGGTCAGCAGGGGGAGGGGAGATGGGATAGGGTGTTTGCAGAAGAGAAACCAGGAAAGGGGATAGCATTTGAAATGTAAATAAAGAAAATAGCCAATAAAAGCAGACTACTCCCGTGATGGCATGCTTTCTCCAACATGGCCACACCCACTCCAAAAGGCTGCAACTCCAAATAGCACCACTCCCTGGGTCAAGCATATTCAATCAACCACAGATGGGATCCTGTAAGCTGGGATGGGGATGTGTGGTCCGACACTGTTGAAACTGAGAACTTTGTGCCCTCAGATTCCCAAGGGGTTTTTCATCTGAAGGAATGATTCTACCCTCAGCACCATCTCTTGAAGTTCTATTCTTCTCCAGACTGGACTGAGGAAATTAATCTTCCATTGTCTGATAAAGTGACTTTCTCTGAAGGAGAACAGTCAGACAAGACAATACTCGTGTTCCCCAGGGTCCATCAGTTTTTGCTTCTAGACCTATAACCAGACTCCTAAAGAGGAGATGCCTAGAGAGAAGCAAAGCAGCTTCCTAGAGGGGAAGCAGAAAGTGTGGTCCGTAAGGAGCTGTGGAGGTCAGCTGCATTAGTAAAGAGTGTAGTGTCTTATAAAAACAAGGAAAGAAGGAATATGTTTGGTGGATATGTAGTCAGGTGTGGGGGAAGGGGGTGCCTCCGTGGGCCCATGCTGAGACATCCCTTCCCCCTGAGGGACCAGACACATGATGCCATCATATAGAATAGAGTTTATTCAGGGCATGAGGAGAGTTGAAAGGGTAGTAGAGACAGAGAAAGGCGGAGAGAGGAGAGAGGAGAGAGAGGAGAGATAGAGAGGAGAGAGGAGAGAGGAGAGAGGAGAGAGGAGAGAGGAGAGAGGAGAGAGGAGAGAGGAGAGAGGAGAGAGGAGAGGAGGACAGGAGGGGAGAGGGGAGAGGGGAGAGGGGGGGAGGGGGGAGGGGGGAGGGGGAGAGGGGAGAGGGGAGAGGGGAGAGGAGAGAGGAGAGAGAGAGAGAGAGAGAGAGAGAGAGAGAGAGAGAGAGAGAGAGAGAAACAGATGGGCCAAGCATTCCATTTCATAGTGAGTCAGGCACACCTGGCTGTTGCCAGGCAACTGTGGGGTGGAGCTTAGACAAAATGCTAACAAAGAGGGTAAAGAGTTTCCTAATCCATTCAAACAGAAGTCCGAGGGCATATGTGTGCGAACGGATTTGAAGAGTGTGGAAAAATGGTGGAAGAAACACAAAATTGGACCAAGCTGAGTTTACGGATATGGGCCCACTGAGTGGAGATTCTAGGTTTCATATGGAAGCCCTGCACAGTTTAATAAGGTATTAAATGTTTGAATGGTTGGCTGAGGCATTTGTCAAAAGATGGCCTACTGAAAAGGAGTTGGGGATGCCTTGGCTTAGTGTTGATGAAGGAAGTTTAAGGCTCAGAGAAACTGCAATGCTGGAGTGGGTCCTGTGTATAAATCCTAATCTTCTGCAATGTGAAGGCCCAGAAAACATGCTCTTCACTAATCCTACAAGAGGAAAAATGGTGGGAGGGGCACCAGCACACTTAAAGGGCTTTGTTGTCCCCCTTTCCTTGTGGCAGGCCTTAGCTAAGGTTGGAGATGCAGCTGCTCAGGTGAATGAATTAAATGCAGTGAGTTTAATTGGGCCAAGAGGTAGCAGGGGCCAGATGACATCACGGGATCATGGAAGGCAGGGTGAGCATAGTTACTGTGGTGGGGCAGCACAGACAAATCAATGTCCTCAAGGGCCTAACCTGCAGCGGTCAGCACAGGCAAAGTGCATTTCATGGTTTCAAAACTCCTATGGACCTTTGGTACTGGCTAATCAACCAGTCAAGGCGTCTCCAGGCTTGAAACAGACAAGAAACTGACTGGATTTTTGCAAGATTTGTATAAGCGGAAAAATTCTCCAACAAGTGAAAGAAAGGCTACATTGGATGGTGGCAAAAGGCAATATCTACCTGTGGATTAATTTCCAGACTTGAGTCCCTTGGATGAAGAGGTGGCAAGGTTCTCGAACTGCAATGCTACTCTTTCTCCGGTCCTTCCCCCAGAGGAACATACGACCTTTTACAAGGGTAACTGTATACTGGGGGAAAGGAACAATCAGACTTTCCAGGGTCTGTTGGATACCGGCTCTGAACTGACACTGAATTTGGGAGATCCCAAGTATCATTGTGACTCTCCAGTTAGAGTAGGGGCTTATGAAGTTTTGGCTGAAGTCCTACTACAATAAGTCTGGGGGGGGCCTGAATTCACTCTAGGGTTATTTCCCAAGACCTGCAATGTATAACTGGGATAGATATACTTAGAAGTTGGTAGAATTCTCACATTTAGTCCCTAATCTGTGGAGTGAGGGCTGCTATGGTTGGAAAGTCTAAATGGAAGCCGTTAGAGTTGCCTCTGCCAAAGAAAATAGTGAATACAAACAGAATCAAATCTCTGAAGGAGATGCAGAAATTAGTGTCACCATCAAGGTCTTGAAAGATACAGGGGTGGTGGTTCCCACCACACCTCCCTTTAACTCTCCTGTATGGTCAGGGCAGGCAACAGATGGGTCATAGAGAGCGACAGTTGACTGTCGAAAACTAAATCAGGTAATAACTCCAATTGCAGCTGCTGGACCAGCTGTGGGTCCTTACTTGAGGAGATTAACATGTCTCTTGGTACAGGGTATGCAGCTATTGATTTAGTAAATGCCTTTTTCTTGGTAATTGTCTATCAGGACCATCAGAAGCAATTTGTTTTCATTAAGGCCAGCAGTATAGCTTTACAGTTTTACCTTAAAGGATATATAGATTCTCCTGCCCTGTGTCATAACTTAGTTAGAAGGGATCTTGATTATCTGTCTCTCCCACAAAATATCACATCGGTGCACTACACTGGTTATGTGCTGATTCAACCGAGTGAGCAGGAGGTAGCAACCATTTGGAACTCATTGATAACACATACGTGCATCAGAAGATGGGAAATAAATACAACCAAAATTCCAGGGCCTTCAACCGTAGTGAAATTCTTAGGAGTCCAGCAGAGTGGGGGCATACAGAGACATTAATTTGAAGGTGATGGACAAATTATTGCATCCCCCCCCACCACCAACAGGAAAGAAGTACAGTGTTTAGTGGACCTATTTGGATTCTGGGTATAACGCATTTCTTACTTGGGTGTGTTACTTTATTGTTGTACCAAGTAAATTGGAGATCTGCTAGCTTTGTGTGGGACCTGGAACAGGAAAAGGCTCTTTACCAGGTGTGGGCTGCTCTATCACTTGGATTATATAATAAGCAGAAGGCACGGTCCAGATTAGAGGTGAGTTTTCTTACCTCAAAGACACAGATTAGAAATGGATTTTTCCCACCTTGCTTTAAGCACAAATCCTTCACAGGTATGACCTTCCATTTCAGGGTTTTAGTTAATTCTAAATGTAATCAAGCTGACAACCAAGAATAGCCACCACACTCCTCGCTTCCCGGCTAAGAATTCAATGTAACATCGTCTCACGCTCTGACTGCAATGCCTTCCCACTATGGTGGACTATAGCCTCAAAAGTAAGCCCTATCTTCCTTAAGTTGCTTTTGACAGGTATTCGGTAACATCCATGAGAAAAGGACCTAACACAGTAAGCAAGCTGGCACCCTGAGTTCTGAGAGCTGTTGCAGTAATTTAGCCTGAAGAGAAGACTCAAGGACTCCAACTCTTCGCCTGCTGTTCGGCAGCACAGTGAGGGGTTTAGTCTTGGGATACCAAGCCCTTAACCTGTAGGGTTTCTGCTAGCTTTGTGCTTGGAACTAAGTTGTAAGACACGAGGAGCCGCCCACTGAGAAATGGAGGTTGGTTGGTGTGGGGTAAACAGCTTACACATCTGGTGGCCAACACATTATGTGGGGGCAGAGAAACCAGTGATGTCCCTCCAGCCAGAATAGGAAAAGGAGCAGGCTTGTCCCTCCTCATCAGAGTAGTTTTCCCTGCTGGAGGTCAAGGCAGAGGGTGTCTCCAAGGCTTGAACCCCTGGCCCACAACATCTCACACAGGCCTACCTACCCCAGAGCAGTGGTGCCAGCCACCAAAAGCCATCACCTTTTCCTGCTCAGAACTCACTTCCCTTCTGCTGCCCTGCTCTGGCCCAGGTCCTGTTCACAGTGGCCAATGATCCACGAAAGCCTGCACTGTCAAGGACACCAGGAGTTACCGGAGGTTATTAAAGAATCCACGAATGAATCCTCTTATCAGCCTGATGGGATCTGAATCACCCACTTGCATCCACAAGGGTGTAGTGTGAGGACTGCACTTGCTGCAAGACTGGACGGATGGGGAACAGATACGCAAGGTCAAAACCCTTACTGGCAAATATAACCTGTGGTTATGGGTCCTAGGATGTCATCACAATGGCAAAGGTTCTCAGACAGAGAGGAACGGCAGGCAGGGAAGGGGTTGGGTGTGTTTGGGACATTAACCCTGTTCTCCCCTTCCCATAATTCCAGGCCTTCCGTCTCTTATCTGTTTCTCTCAGGGAGCCTGCATGGCACCCACTGCTTGGCCTCCCCACAGCACCAGCTGTGGCCAATCTCCTGTCTGAGTTTAGAAAGCATTAGGACTTAAATGTCAATGGATGGTGTCAGAGCAGCCCGATAGTTACAGCTTAAACTAAAAGCAAAGAGGAGGAAAAAGATTAAAAAAAAAAAAAAAAAAAAAGAGGAAATACAGTCAGAACCTGCTGGGCTGTGCTTTTCTGCCTTAACTCTTTACCTGCCTTGCCTACGTCAGAATTGGGGCAGGGCATTGGGACTTAGGGATCTGCAGTGAGCTCAAAGCAGAACTCCCATGGAACACATACTCTAGGCTGGCCCAGAAAGCACCACGTTCAGGTTAGCAGAAGAAGGGCTTATACCCCTGGCTGCGAGAGACGCAGATGAGGTTCAAGTCCCAGCAATTCCACTCCATCCTGGGGAGACAAGGTTGCCTCCCAACCCTTCTTGGAGGGGGAGCTCAGATCTTCAGCTGTTACACAGGCATGGCCTGACGTTAGGGTGACGATAACCCTTGAGGGTTTGACCTGGTTAGTGCCCTAGCCCTCACCGGCCATGCACACCTCTGCCAACCAGATGCTCTGCCAGTGGCCAAGGGCCAGGCCAGCACATCTCATACCTTCTCCAGCTCTGAATCAGCTCAGTGGCTTCTCTTCCTTCCTTCCTTCCTTCCTTCCTTCCTTCCTTCCTTCCTTCCTTCCTCCCCCTTCCTTCCTTTCTTTTCTTCCTTCCACCCATCCTTCCTTCCTTTCTTCCTTTCTTCTTTCTTCCTTCATTCTTTCTTCCTCCTCCTTCTTTCTTCCTCTCTTTCTTTTCTTCCTTCCATCCATCCTTCCTCTCTCTCTCTCTCTCTCTCTCTCTCTCTCTCTCTCTCTCTTCTCCTTTTAATTATTATTTTTTTCAATGAGCCCATGTGATGTCTCCTTAGGTGATTGGGTGGGCCGTATTCTCCTGCTGTCCTCCTTTTGAGCTTCTACAGTCTTTTCTCTCCCTTTTCCATGGGTTTTTATTTAACAAGTAAATAAACAGATAGATAAATAGAGAAATAAAGTATGTCTGTATGTATGCATGTACACATGTGTATGCATATTGTATACATGTGTGTGCATATGTGCACACCTGTACAAGTATTCTATTGCACCTGAGTGGAGTTCAACACCAGGAGTCTTCCTGTATCCCACACCATCTTGTTTTTCATTATCTTTAAAGACAGGATCATATTGAATCTGGAGCTTCATGTCTCCAGCAGACTGACTGGCCAGCATGCCCTGAGAATCTGCCCCAGTTCCCTCAAATCTAGGGTGACTGATGCGCTACCATACCCAGCTTTTATGGAGGTACTGGGATTCGAACTCAGGTCCTCATGCTTACACAGCAAGCACTTCACCCCCTGAGCCATCTCTCAACCCCCCTAACATTGTTATCTTCTGTAGGGGAGTAAGGTTCTCTTGTGGGTATCTGGTCAGGCAGCCTCAGCCCTTTACCTTGTGCCCAGACCTTGGTATGCCTGTATGTCAGGTTTAGGCCTGGTTCCTTCCCTCTGAGACTTCTTGGTTGGAGTTGGTGGGTGGCCACAGCTCCTGGTCTTCCAAGGTGAAGGGTATGGAGTGGTAGAGGTGGTCTCGTGGATTCCAGGCAGCCAAGGGCAGTTTTCTTTGAAAGTGCCCCATCTTGGCAGTCTCAATGTGTTCCCGCTGCCCTCTCCACGTGCCCTCTCCGAATGGGTTCCTGGGGCTGACCCTGCTTCTGCTTGCTATTTCTCTCCATCTTCAACAGGACCTCAGCCTAAGGCTTCTGAGCAGGGCCAGTGTGCGTGACCTCTGAAGGGACTCGCTGTAATGCCTGCCACCATCCCTGCCGTGATGCCAGCATCCATGTTGGGTTACTGGGGCCTGGTTGCCAATCCACGACCACCAGGGTTCTCTGACTCTGCACCTATGTAGAGAGCCTTATTGAGGTGCCATGCCACCTGGCAGGAACTTGACATTGACCAATGTGAAGTTCCTCTCCCAGACTTTGAGCGGGAACTCCTGTGTCAGCCATAATCCCCTCCACCTAGGGTGGAGTGCTCAGACAAAGGTCAAGCCTATTCTTCAAGGACCTGCAGTTTCCCAAAAAACACTAGCCACCTGTGGAGCAACTGAACTGATTCTGCTGAGAAGCTTCCAGACTTTTCCCCTGCCCATATATATATATTGGGAGTTCTTCATTACACTTTGAGACCTTGAATAGCAGGTGTTATCTTGGTCTCCGTCTCTTTTTTGCCGCCTTCCCATACATCCCCAGCTTCCCTTCCAGGTAACCTGTTCAATGTAACTGCGGGCAGTTACCCGCTTACTTGACACTCCTGGTTCAAACCACATCGGGCTCAGCTACTCTCTTGACTTCTGGGTCCTGGCTGGCATCCACCTGTCCCTGCTGTGCAAATCGCAATTTCTGTGTACAGAGCAGATGTGTGTCCCGAGGCATCTCAGTCAGAAGGAGCTGGAGAGCAACGGGCCTTCCTCTGTGATCAACGACCAAAGAAACGGGTGCTGGGGACCAGTGCTGGGCTTGGGGCTTCACAGCTGAGCCTGAAGCTAAGTGTCAAGCACTATCCCTGTTAACTCTACAGGAACCGCCACCCTGGCTTCCATGTACCAGCAGGTGGGTGGCAAGGCCATGGGTACACCAGCAGCTGGAAAGTATCCCCTCAACCAGAGCAATTCTTTTACCAAGTGATAGCTTCCACATCGCCTTCCCATCCTCTCTGGGGTGCCTCTGGTTAGCAATCACAGCCAGAAATTCAAGCAGCAAGGGACTCTGGGAAATGCTGATTTTTTTCCCTTCAAGCTCTTGTGACTACATGTGTACACAGAGGGTGTGACAGCAGATACCTACAGTTGGTAGACAACACAAGGCACAGCCCTAGCCAGCTCAATCCTGCCAGCCCTGGGCTCTCTCAGCCAAGGCAAGTCCCACTGAGCCTGCGAGCACTGCTGCAGGGCACAGCCTCTGCCAGGCTGCCTGGGCCAGTGACCATCTGCCTTCAGCCAGAGTAGGGGAATGGCTCCTGTTCGAAGGGAGCATTGTCCCCTTAACCAGCTCACACAGCTACAGGTCCTCCCAGCCCAAAGGCAGCTCCCCAGAGTTCCCAACATCCATTGGCATGAACCTGATCTGAAGACAAAGGACTGTCCCGGGAGGGGGGTCTGCCTGGGATGCAGCTGACTTGAAAAGGCTGGGCTTTAGCTGACTGTGGCCGATCCCACAGAACTTTGTCTCAGACAGGGTCTCATGGCTTTGAACTAGTTATGTAACCGAGAATGACCTTAAATTTCTGATCCTCCTGCCTCCACCCACCTCCCAAGACTTACAGATTATGCCTTCTCATGCCTGCCCTACACAGTTCTAGGGATTGAATCCATGACCTCCATGGACTGAGATACATCCTTAGACTGAGTGCTGAGTTTTCATCTTCTACACAAAATAGACATGATACATGCTCACATACATTCACATGTGTGTGCATGTACACACACACACACACACACACACACACACAGAGAGAGAGAGAGAGAGAGAGAGAGAGAGAGAGAGAGAGAGAGAGAGAGAGTTTCTTCACAAAAAGGGCACTTGGCACAGCTTTACTAAGTCAATCCAAAGTCACAGACCAACTCTGTCACTCAGGAAGGGAGGGCGGAGACAAGTATTAAAAGAGGATGTGGAGCCAAGAAAGAAAGAAGCCAGACCAAGGACTGCCCTTTCCAGAGACATATAGACCTGGAGGTCCCAGGACTCACGCTAATGGAGAAAATCTGCTAAGGCAGATGTGGGAGACAGAGAAGACTCAGAGAGAGACAGGGCCCAGCACTTGGCCTCCCTAAGAGGAAAAGCTACCCTCTGATCTGGGCTGGGTTTTGGAACTGGAACCCCAGCAGCCCGCTGCTGTGCTGTTCCCTTCTCTTCCAGACTCCCCCTGGAGCCGTGGAAGCCACAGCCATAGCAGTGGCCTTGAGGCAGTGCATCCAGCCTAATCCACATCAGTGTCAGGGCGAAGGCCTGGCTGTCACTGAGGGATATTTATAACTTGCCTGCCAGGCCCCACTACCTGGCAGTCTCCTAGAAACTAGGCCACAGGAGCCCTGCAGGAGGCAGCCCTGCTCCCCCCTCCCCCCCCCCCCGCCCTGTCCCAGCCTGGGCCTGATCCAGAGCAGTCTCTGCAATACACCAAGATGTAAGCATCTCCCCACGCCTACTGTGTCCTAGGCCACCGATGCCTATGGCGAATGCCAGGACCTGGAGGACAGCATCCCAGGAACTAACATCCAAGGCCCTCATCTGCCAGGGGCTGGCGCCATAGCTCTCCAGGTGATAGTCCATGCTCTTTCTTTGTCTCCGTTTCATTATCTAGCTGTATGGTGTGCTTACTAATGAGGAATCCATGAATAAAAGGCTCAGAACAGTGTTTAGTATAATAGACATTCTTAGTGGGTGCTGACCTGAACCACAAGGGCTGACAGTGACTAACAGGGAACCCAGAGCAAGAGCGCCCATTCAGATCCTTGCTGTGGGATCCTCTTCCCTTTGTTTAACCTCGCTGGGCCTCAGAGTTGTCTCCTACAACTGAGGAGCAGTACTAGTGCCTACACTGTGGGATTGTTGTGGATTAAAGAGACTGACAACTACACTCTGGGAGGCAGCCTGGCACACCGTAGACATCTGGTCTGTGGTAACTTTGATGATGAATCTAGAAAGTCCCTCCCAGCCATGCCTGTCCTCACACCGGCCCTCCTAGCTGCCCCTTTCTTTTTCCCTTCCTGTGCCCTGCTTCTCCTGTGCAGTCTTCCCTGGTCATCTTGGGCTCACTGTCCCCTTCTTAGACCACCAATACGAGGAGATGAAGGTTGCAGATGCAGTCAGAAGGGAGGACCCAGACCGCAGCCCTTCCTGCTTTGCCAGGGTGAAGTTTCCTGGGTCAGTTCTGGCTTTGCCAGAGTTCACTTCCCCGATTCAGCAATGGGGCGGGGATGGGGAATGGGAATGGGAGGACTTGGCCACTCACAGATGTGCACACATGTACACAGACATGTATATATATACGGATGAACAAATGCAGACACATGAGCACAGTCATGCATTCACATGTACACAGACACATAGGAATACAAATTAATTACACATGTGCACACATGTTTGTGCACATGCACAGGACATGTTAACATAAGTGTACACACATGTATCGGTGCACATGCATGAACACACATGTGCATTAGTCATACAATTAGTCACACGGCACACAATTCTTGTATACACATGCATATATGCATACCAATGTACAAAATAATTCGCCTTCACACAAGTACATACAAAATTTTTGTATATATGAACAGACACATGCATACACAGCAGCACAAATTTATATATACATACAGCTACATACAAACATATACATGCAAGCCACACACACACATACATACACACGAACTTACACATAGATGCACACATACAGTTGCCCATGCAAACATACATACACCATCCGGGGTTGAGTTCTGAGACCTTCGCCACTTCCAGGTTAGCCCGACCACAAATGGATGGGTCTAGCTCTGCTTTAATATGTGAAATATCCCTACAGATCACGTGGGGGTTGTTTTGCTTCAGATGATTGGGGAGGTGGTGGAGGCTGTAGGAGGTGAGACTCTGCTGGAGAAAGGTGGCCTCTTTCTTACTCTGTCCACCACGAGGTGAGCAGCTTTGCTCTGCCTCACGTTTCCATCATCATGTTCTGCCTCCCCTTAGGCCCATAGGCACGGGGCCAGCCATCCCTGAACCCAAAGCTCTGAAACCAGGAGCCCAAATCATTACTTCCTCCCTCAAGACTGCTTCAAGCCTCCTTCATAGTGGCATGAAGATAACATGGACAGGAAGAAGCCCTTCCTGAAGCCTTGGGAAAACTCTGATTCCCTGCATGATAACAACTGTCTTTAGGGTACCTAGTAGGTTAGCCCACGTTTTCTTCTGAGGCCATTCCTGAGAAGAGTACCACCCAAAGGAGGGCCTGCCTGATGGCAGGGTCCCAGGCCAGCAGAGCAGCTGGAGGAGGGCACCTTGGAAACCTGAGAGCCAGCCTGGTTTGTGCTCAGTTCACATATGGCATCATGTCTGGGCATGTCTCCCATACCATGGAGATAAGTACAGTCAGTGATCCAGAAGGAAACAGTTGGAAGATGTTCATCACATCGTCTGGACTGCACATGCTCCTGTCCACCCAGGGTGGAAGAAAGTGATTCACAGAGTCTTAGAGTGGTGGCAAGGCTCACCCTCCTGCTAGCCAGAGGGATGGCAATGACTGTGTCCCATCCGAGGCTTCACAGCTGGGTACGAGCTGCTCAAAGTTGTGTACCAAATGCCCCCAAACCTCCTCGTGGTGGCTATTCTCTAAATAACCCGGCCCGATACCTTCTGTGGGTGCATGAACACAGCAAGGGTCTTGATGAGACAATAGAACCTGATCCTTGATCCCTCTTGTGCTCAGCATCTCCCGGAGAGAGTGGGGTCTGGAAAGCTCTTGCACCAGCATCTTCATCGGGGTTCTCTGTCTCACCCTGACCCTCTAGCCTCCTGTCTTAGCTTCTCTGAGCACTTCTCAACAAAGCCCAGTAGAACCCTACCTAAGACCAAAGGGCTAGAGTCGCGTCCCAAATCTGCATGCTTTAGAGAAGGTTCCCGGTGTCTCCTGGGTGTCTGCATGCTGAGGAACTGGCTTCCTGCCAGGATCTGAGGCCTTACTTCCTCCCAGGGGAGAAGGCACACTCAGCATTCTCCTGGGCACAGGAGGGCTGGTGCTTATGGGGAGCTGGCACCTCCCACACACCACTGAAGGATCCTATCTCCCCATGGGGATGTGGCAGCCAACACCATGACGCATATGTATCCCCATGATTCTCAGAGGCCCTCCGGATCGCATCCAGAGCTTTGGCTTGTTAAACAGCCCAGATGGTAATTAACTGTGTGCTGTAAAAAATTTTCCTGGCCCTAATTATTGGGGGACAAGGCCAAGGAGCATTAATAAATGATGAAAAATAATCTTTCCAGAGGTTTCTTGGCTGGCCTCTCTGTACTGGCTAGAAGGCTTGGGAGTAGAGATGACCCATCTCTGTGCAGAGTTCAGAGGTGTGAGTGGTACAGTAAGAGACATGGCCCAGGGAAGGGCTGTGAATTTTCTAGGGAATTCTAGCCAGTTTTTAAATATTTAGTTCGTAGGGACAAAGTCCTTATCCTCCAGGCAAGCAGAAAACAAACAGTGCTGGTTCTCAGAGTTCACTGATACATAATTGATTGCAGAATTTAATCTCTAAACTTGCTTCCCGAATTCCCAGCCAGGCCCCTCTGTACCCCCTATCTGCCTCTCCTCCCCTGTCCAGATCCAAATGGCAGGTAGATACTCTATTTGTCCCAAGCAGCTAAGTTTCTTCCAGGTCCCCTGTGGAGGTGGCCTCAAGGCAGCATGGGGGTGGTGGTGGTGATAGTGAAATTGTAAGGATTGCTCAGAGATCGGAGAGACTCAGACCTGCTTTGTCTTAGCTCTGAGTTAGGTGTCTTTGCCCAGCAACACAACAGAACAAAGCCCAGGAGAGACAACAGGAGAGAAGAAAAATAAAAAACTTCTAACAAATTCAATAGCACACGCAAAGATAGACAGGAATCCCATATTTTGAATGGAATATTGATACACACACACACACACACACACACACACACACACACACAGAGAGAGAGAGAGAGAGAGAGAGAGAGAGAGAGAGAGAGAGATTTTAAAAAAGGATTTATAGAAGGTCTTCTTTAATGAATCAAAGTATAGAGAAAATAAAATTTGATCTACAAAAGAAGTGTTCTCTGTAAATTCCCAGCAGCCCGTGCACTGCAGAAGTGTGTATCTGTTTGTCCAGAGGTTCCTAGGAAGTCTTCATGGAGCAGAGGCTTGGGGTCATGGCCTGCTTTAGAGCCCTCATGTTGTTGGCACTTGGTGAGTTCTCCTTGGCCCGAGATCTTCAAGCTCATTGTTTTCCTGGGAGGCATTTCTGACTTCTGTGTTGGACGGCAGAGCCCAGGCCTGAATTATCAAGCCAGACCAGGGTACATGCAAGACTCCTTGCTAGAAGGTGTCAGCATGTCTCACAGGCTTGTCCTCTCTGTGGTAGATCTCTTCCCTAGACTCAGGCAATACTCTCTGGGCTCCCAAGAAGCCAGAAAGCCTCGGATAGAAGTAAGGAGCAAACTGAAGTTAAGATTCTCCTGACCAGAACACCAGGAGGCATCCTGGCTTAGCCGCCACCCACCCTGCACGGCTTGTCTCTAACAAGGGAATAAAAGGTGACTGTTTTTGGAACACTGTTGTGAGAAGAACAGGAAAGGGGACAGCAAGGCCACCAGCACTGTGTGATGGCCAAAGAATGTAGACATCTGAGCATCTGAGATCCGTCTCAATCCTCTCTGCTTGGTGAGTCTGGATTTAGTGTCCCTGAGGTGAAAGTATAGTGGGTTAAAAAAAATCACATTGTGTGTGTGTGTGTGTGTGTGTGTGTGTGTATGTGTGTGTGAGTGTGTATGACTTAGAGTGTGTATGAGTGTGTATGTGAGTGTGTATGTGTAAGTGTATATGTGTATGAGTGTGTTTGGGTATGCATGTGGATGTATACAAGTGTGTATGTATGTGTGTGTATATGTGTATGTGTGTCTGATTATGTGTGTATAAGTGTGTAAGTGTGTGCATGTGTGAGAATGTGTGAGGGTGCACATGTGTGTGACTGTATGTGTGCCAGCACATGGAGGACAGCGGACAACTTGCAGGAGTAGATTCTCTCCTATCACCATGTGGGTCTCAGGGATCAAACTCAGGTTGTCAGGATTGGCCACAAGTGCTTTGATTCACTGAGCACCAGGTCCCCTTTTCAGTGGATTTTTGTGTGATGGACTTACATGTATATGTGTGTGTGTGTGTGTGTGTGTGTGTGTGTGTGTAAGGCTGAAGTCTTTGAATGTTTTTCTGGATCCTTCTCCACTTACTTATTGTGCACGGTCTCTCAGTTGTCCCCAAAACTTGCTGATTGGCCTATTCTTACCTGCCAGCTTGC
This sequence comes from Apodemus agrarius, assembly GCA_964023405.1. Classification (NCBI taxonomy): domain Eukaryota; kingdom Metazoa; phylum Chordata; class Mammalia; order Rodentia; family Muridae; genus Apodemus; species Apodemus agrarius. The sequence continues at coordinate 36,441,992 of OZ030014.1, read as the reverse complement.
TGTGGCAAACCCCTCTGAGCCTTCTACAGGCCAGAATTACAGACAGGTAGCCTGCCTGCCTAGTACTTACAGGTTCTGTGTATCTTGACTCTGAGCAGACTCCCTGGTCCCAAAGCATCTTGGGATGTAACTGATGCTTTTACACCAGAATATCTACCTTCCCCACCCCAGCCTTCCCTAAAACTCTCATCATGTTCCCAAGCAGGCATGAGTCCCCTTTGCAACAAATAGCACCCCACATGTACACCGTACACTTTCTCCACACACTGACTCTTAGTGAGCACGTCATCTCTCTCCATCGCTCTTGTGGACCAGGCTACACTGCAACCAGGTATGTAAATGTTTCCTCTAGATCCTGATTTTCCACTCTTTCCCACAAACTCTCAGAAGTGAGATGGGTTCTATCCATGGAGGCATATGAGATCATCAAACACACATAAGCAGGGTGGCTGCTAGGGTATAGGGGACAGTGGGGCTGGGGGGACAGGCAGATGGACATTGCTGTTTATTGTGTGAAGCTTCAGTCTTTCTTCTATTAGTTGACAATACACCACTGTGCCCTTAAATGGCGCTAAGTGGGCTCTCAGAACAGTGTGTGTGTGTGTGTGTGTGTGTGTGTGTGTGTGTGTGTGTGTGATAGAGAGAGAGAGAGAGAGAGAGAGAGAGAGAGAGAGAGAGAGACTGTCTCCTCCCATCGTTGTGGCTGTACCAGAGTGATGAATCTGCTTCCCAGGTTTGCAGACCTGACTGGGCTGTGCCTTTGTGCGCATTGCATCTGTGTGGATAGCTGTCCCTGCTGCCCCCGTTTTCAGGTTGTCTTGTGTTTGGGTTGTGTGCTTGCACGTGCGTTTGCATGTGTATGCAAAATTGTGTATGCATAAACATGTATGTGTGCTGGAGCACATGCATGTTCATGGGGATAGCCTGACTTTGATGTTCCATGTCTTTCTTGATCCCTCTCCACCTTATTCACTGAGGTAGGCTTTCGCACTTGAACTCAGAATCAATGCCTAGATGAGAGGCATCTGAATTTACAGAGTCCAACTGGGAAAAAACACATTTCCTTCTGCTTCCAGGAGTCATCCCCATTCCGACTGCTCCCCTCCGCCGCAGGCCCTGCCCTGCCCTGCCCTGCCCTGTGCTGCCCGGTGCCCTGTGTGCTATATTCTGATTATTGTAGTCAGGCCTCTGCTTGCAGGAACTGAGCCCCTTTGTCCCTGCAGAGAAAAGTGGGGAGCTGGTGTACTGGGGAGAAAAGCCCAACTCCCCTGTGTGGGAACCACTGTGTGGTTTGCAGGATTGCTTGGAGGGAGGGGTGCCCCACCCTTATGTCCTCTTTTTCTTGCCTAGTTCTGCTTGCACCCACAGGGAGAAAACAACCTCTCACCTGGTCCAGGCCTGCACCTCAGCCAAGCATCCTAGAAGACTCTAGCCTGTCTCAAGGCTCACATAAGACATCTGATTGGCCCGAGGTGCACAAGGTCAGCCCATCTACCTGAGACCTCACTTCTGCTTCAGTGGATGAGTGGACAGGGATCTTTAAATGAGTGTTTATATAATATCCCCTATGGGTTAAATATATGCGCAGGGATGAAGACTAGACTCTATTTTTTTATTTTCTCTTCCAACCAGAGACACTAGATTTGAACAGAAGAGAATATAAGGAAAGGAGTCTGACATGCTGAACTCTTGGGGTTCCCTGACACTCTGCCAGTGGTGATGGCCTCAGTCTCCCGGACAAGCTCAAGATGGACTCCTTTCCCATCATTTGCCCATTTATATTTTGTGAAGATGATTCTGGTAACTAAAAGGTGTGACACCTTCCCCTATGGTTGCATCTTTGGCAAATCTAGAGAGAGCTAAGGTTCTTTATGAATGTGTCAAGAATAGTAGAAAGGGCCAGGGGTCAACAGGGCCATAGCACCATTTACCCATGATAACAATAACTGTGGTTATTATTCTTCTGGGGTTGCTATACTCCTTGTTGTCTTTAAATATCTGTGAGGGGTTTCTACGCCATTTCAGACCATATTGTTCCCAGATAAAAGACATGGAGACCTTTAGATTTATAATAAGATTTAAAAGACTACTACATCTGGGCAGATATGAACCCCCTATGTGTTTTGTCTACTTCACTGTGGTGTTCTCGGAAATACCACTTGCTTTGTTCTGCCTGGACTGCACCGACTCCATCAGGCCAACCCTCATGGCCATGTGCTCTCACGCACCTACCCCATGGTGACTTCTTTCTTCCTCTCTCTCCATCCTCCTGGTTCCAACTTCAGACCCCAAGCCTGGGAACTGTTGCTCTTCCTCCTTTCTTCCACCTAGCCCAGGCTATAGGCATCTTTATTAACTTGGAGGGCAAAGTTCACATAGCATCTTTTGGGAGCAGCATTTAACATTTGAATACATAGCAGCATCCAACCATCACCCTACAAAAGAGTGCTGTGTTGCAAACTAGGCTCTGACTTGGGTAACTCTAGACTGATTCTAGATTCTTGAGACACGTTAGCTAGGATGATGAAGTCCATTTCCTTCTGGACCTGGGGCACTTCACTGTCAAGCCTATCCTCCTGGGAAAATTTTCCCAGTTAAGTCCTAACCCATAGTACTTTCTCTGTTCTTGTAATGGTGACCACAGCTACTCCACATGCACTCTGGGGTCACAGAGAGTAAGAGAGAATCAGCAAGGGACTGCCTAGAAGTGGGTGGGCTCAATGAGTCCATGGATGAACTCTGAAAATCAACATCTTCAGTATTACTCCTTGGCAAAAGTCATGAATAGTGAATTTTAATATCAGAGGAGCTGGTATTGGGGGAGGGCCAGTCTCTGACATACATACTGGGCCAGCACCCAACACTGTACTATATTGTTAATACTGTATGACTGTACTGTATTGCACTAACAATGTGCCTTGTGTCACATATAATTGATACAAAGGATACTGTCCACACCTCTATGGCTCTCTATCTATGTATTTCATGTGTGATTACTTGATATTTCTCAGAGTATATATATATATATATATATATATATATATATATATATATTATATATATATATATATCCACGACCTCCCAAGACTCAGTCTCAGGTATGTGTACATTAGGACCTGAAGCCATAAAATGAAACTCTATACTCTTTACTCATGAAGAGACAGGTAGATCCCCTGTTAGAAACAAGGAAGGAGACCCCTGCTCTCCCTCTTTATGCACCCACCAAACTCCAGAGCAATACTTAACTCCCAAAGCCCACCCAGTCCTCAGAAATAGCAGTCAGGCTTTAAAGGTCTTTCCCCTTGAGGGAAACTCCCTCCTTCTTCAAGGTTTTGGTGGTTGTCTATTTCCTCCTCCTCTTCCTCTTCCTCTTCCTCTTCCTCTTCTCCCCCTTCTCCACTTTCTTCTCCTCTTCCTCATCTTCTTTCTTCTCCTCTTCTTATTTTTTTAAATCATAAGTACTGTCTATATCTTGGCTCGTTCTGCAACGTTGGGACATTCTGGAAGGTCTGGACTTAGTGCTTCCTCTGTTCTTCTAAGATGAACCCAAACTAAACTGAAGTCTGTCTTTCAACCTTACTCACTTCAAAGGCAGGATGACTGACACATAAAACATTAGCAGCAGGGCTGGTCTCTGTGTGTGTGTGTGTGTGTGTGTGTGTGTGTGTGTGTGTAAGAGAGACAGAGAAATGTAGAAACAGAGAGAAAGTATGCACACATACACGTAAGCATACACACACACATACACGGTTGTAGGTGCACTCACTATTCACATACTCAACAAATCTATAAAAACACCACACTGAGGGATTTGATAGAGACGTCCCATTTAGGCCAGTGCTGACTCTTTGCATGTCAGTCTGTAGGTCTCTGTATTTGTGCCTGTTTGCAGGAGGAGGATGGCTGAGCAAGGTATTGATATATGAGCACGGCAGAATGTCATTAGGACTCATTTTATTGCTAAATTCTTTCTTCCTCCATTCCTTTCTTTCTTTTTTCTTTTTTTAGAACAGTAGAATGTGGTAGCCTAGGACTCTGGGATATTCTTGGTCACTGGAGCAGTGCTGAGCATAGATTCCATCTCATGGAGTGGGCCTTAAGTCAAATCAGACATCGGTTGGTTACTCCTTCAATGCCGCCATTGTCCTAGCATATCTTATAGGCAGGACATTTTTTATAAGTTAAAGAGTTTGTGTCTGGCTTAGTGTTCACTGTTCTTTTTTGGTAGTGTGCAGAGTTCCTTCCTGTACCAAAGATGCTTGAATGTAGGGGTACATGCTCTCTGTATGCACTAGTTCAATTTCTTCATGTTCAATGAATTGTTTAAGTGCTGCCTTCCTCAATGGGGCCTTGATGTCAGTTTGTGGAGAGAAACCTGAGGATTCAGCAACAGCCTGGGTCGTTTTGAGGATTCTCATGGGACCCATTTAGCCAAAAACCCAATTTGATGCTATTTGTTGAAGATGCTGTTTATTTCAGTCTGTATTTCTGGCTTCTTTATCAAAGATTTGGTGTCGTTTGTGTGTGGATTTATGTTTGGGTCTTCCATTCGATTCCATTGATCAGCATGTCTCTTTCAGTGCCAATATCATGATGTTTTTATTACTATCACGTTGTAGTACAACCTGACATTGGGAATGGTGAGTTTCTAGCAGCTCTTTAAATTCAGGACTGTTTATCTCTCCTGGTGAGTGTGAGTGTGTGTGTGTGTGTGTGTGTGTGTGTGTGTGCGCATATGAAGCCAAGAATTGCTCTTTCAAAATGGTGAAGAATTGTGTTGGGATTTTTATGGAGGCTGCATTGAATTTATAAACTGCTTTTGGTAGATTATTATGTTAATCCTACGGATTCAAGGGCATGGGAAATATTTCCATCTTCTGATATCTTCTTCAATTTCTTTCTTCAAAGAGTCAAAGACTTTATCTTACAGGTCTTTCACTTGCTTGGTTAGAGTTACCACAAGATATTCGATATTATTTGAGGCTATTGTGAAAGTGTTGTTTTCTGATTTCTTTCTCAGTCCATTTGTAATTTGTATAATGGAGGGCTACTGATTTTTTTTAGTTAATTCTGTATCCCAACTACTTTGTCGAAAGTGATTATCAGCTGTAGTAGTGTGCCATTGGAATATTTGAGATCATTTATGTATACAATCGCATTGCCTAGAAATAATTTTTTTACCTCTTCCTTTCCAATTTGTATCCCCTTGATCTCCTTCAGTTGTCTCATTGCTCTGACTAAGACTTCAAGTACAATATGAGTAGATATGGAGAGAGTGGACAATCTTGACTTATTCCTTATTTTAGTGGAATTGATTTGTGTTTCTCTCCAAGCTGACATTGGCTGTTATCTTAGTTAGGGTTCTCGTTGCTGTGAAGAGACACCATGGCCAAGGCAACTCTTACAAAGAACAACATTTAATTGGGGCTAGCTTACAGGTTCTGAGATTCAGTCTATTATCACCATAGCAGAAAGCATGGCAGTGTCCAAGCAGGCATGGTGCTGGAGGAGCTGAGAGTTCTATATCTTGTTCTGAAGGCAAGCAGGAGAAGACTATCTTCCAGGCAGCTAGGAGGGTCTCAAAGCCCACTCCCATAGTGACACACTTCCTCCCACATGGCCTCACCTACTCCAACAAGGCTATACCTCCTAACTGTACCAATCTCTGGGCTAAGCATATTTATCTTTCCTGGTCCCCATAGGCTTGTTTAAACACATGAGTCTATGGGGACCATACCTAGAAAATGCAAAATACATTTACTCCAACTTTAAAAGTCCTCATAGTCTATCACAGTCAAAACAATGTTAAAAGTCCAAAGTTCAAAGTCTCCTCTGAGACTTAACCAAACCGTTAACTTTAATCTCTTATAAAATCAAAATGAAAAAAAGAAGATCACATGCCTCTGACATCACAAGACCATTCCAAAATTTCATAGTGAAGAAATACTGGATAAAACAAAGCAAGACCAAAAACCAGCTTTGCAAACTCCAAACTCTGCATCTCCATTGGGGCTAGCTAAAAGGTTCTGGGATTCAGTCGATTATCATCATAGCAGGAAGCATGGCAGTGTCCAAGCAGGCATGGTGCTGGAGCAGCTGAGAATCCTATATCTTGTTCTGAAGGCAAACAGAAGACTATCTTCCAGGCAGCTAACATAATTTCCAACCTCTTTCTGCTTTGTTGACTGCAGGACAATTCTCTTTGGTTGGTTCCAATCCCTGTTGGCAGCTTTCCTCATCAGGTATACCATACCTCTGGCATCTCAAACATCTTGGGGTCCCCAAGGCAACTTCAGCCTTACAGCTTCTTGTTCCATTGTCTGGTATTCACACACGATCTTCTGGCCTCCTCCAAAGGAGCTTCTCCAGCTCTGTAGCACTCTAGGGTTTGCCTGACTCCACTCCACTGCTGCTGCTTTTCCCGGTGGTAATCCTATGATACTGGCATCTTTAACATGCTGGGCTTTCTCACTGCATCTAAGCATCCCAAATTGCCTCTCATAGGTTCCTTTCATAGTGCCAAGATTCAACTTCTTTGCATGACTCCTCTAGTCCTGGGCCATCAACTGCAACTGAGACTGCGTTTTCACCAATGGCCTTTCCTGGCCTCTTACAGTGCCAGGCTTCAGCTGCTGTCCATGACCACTTCATGCCTTTAAAATTAGTACCACCTGGTTGATTCTTATACATTGCCAAGTGGGGCCAAAGAATGAGGTACAACCTTGGCTGCCTCTGGAACACAGCTTCTTTGTGCTCTCAGAAAACACTTCCCAGAAGAGTTCACCTCAGTGATGACTGACTCTTTTAATCTTTGCTAATTTCTTAGCTCCAGCTAACCAGCATTGATTGTCTCAGTCATCTCTGCTATTCTTCATTCTAAAGCCAGAACCACAGGGCTGAAGCTGCCAAATTCTACTGCTTGTTGGGGTTGGAACATGGCTCTCTTTTTCTATTACATCACCACCAGCTTTCTGTTTTCCAACTCCTTCACTGCCTAAGCTTGGCTATCCTGGAACTTGCTCTGTAAACTGATATTGAACTCAGAGATCTCCATGCCTCTGTCTGAATTCTGGGATTGAAATCATGTACCACCACCCCAGACCTAAGCTTTTCTCTACTTAGAACTTTCTCTGTATCAGGCTGGCTTTGAACTCTGTCCCCATGGATTAAAGGTGTGTATCTAAGCTTTTTATGGACACTATTCCTCAAAATCTGGATCAAAAGCTTGTGTCTTCCAGCCTCAAGATTTGGATCACAGTTGTGCCCTCCATTTCTGGACTATAGACTAAATGAAAACAATAACCAAGTCTCTTGTTCAACTGCAAAAGCAAAAACAATAAGCATACCAGGGTGGAACCTTGTTTTGAAGTCACCATTACCTTAATATGTTTATCTCCTTGAACACAGGATTTAGCTCTATTTTATTTCCTAGTAACCCTTTATTCTTTGATTTTTTTTCCTTTCCAAGCTTGCTAAACTTCATCAAAATGCTCTTTATGATAATAAACCAGAATACAAAATCTATTCTGGCCTTTTCTAAGACTTCCTTTATCAATGCAATTAATTGAAATCTCTACCTTAACTTCAAATGGACTCTTCAGAGAAGGGCAAAAAGTAGCCATATTCTTCACCAAAATATTACAAGAACAGTCTTTATGCCACATACTACAATTCTATTCCTCGGAATCAGCTTGAGCCAGCAGGATCACACAGTTCAAATCACCCTCAGCACCACCATCTTCCATATTCCTGCTATGATGGCCCATTAAATTCCATCTAAAGTTTTCTAGTATTTTCCAAATTCCTAACTTCCACATTCATCCACACAAAGCACGGTCAGAACCATCACAGCAACATCCCACTTCCGTCCCAAATTCTTAGTTAGGGTTTCATTGCTGTGAAAAAGACACCATGACCAAGGCACTCTTTTTTATTATTATTATTATTTCTATATTCTATGTTTACATTCCAAATGATCAAGGCACTCTTATAAAAAACAACATTTAATTGGGGCTGGCTTAGAGTTTCTGAAGTCCAGTTTATTATCGTCATAGCAGAAAGTATGATAGTATCTATGCAGAAATGTTACTGGAGGAACTGAGAGTTCTACATCTTGTCCTGAAAACAAACAGAAAACTGGCCTCCAAGCAGCTAAGAGAAAGGCTCAAGCCCACCTCCAAAGTGACACACTTCTTCCAACAAAGTCATACGTACTCTAACAAGGCCATACCTACTAATAGTGCCACTCCCTGGGCCAAGCATTTTCAATGAATTGGGGCAGTGTTCCTTCTGTTTCTATTTTGTGGAATAATTTGAGGAGTATTGGCATTAACTCTTCATTGAAAGTCAGATATAATTCTGAACTAACACTATAGGGCCATAGGACATTTTGTGCTTTGTTTGTTTTTGTTTTTATTGTTGTTTTGTTTTCAAACCCTTATGATTCTCTGGATCTTCTTGGTGTTTGTTATGTCATCATTTTCATTTTTAATTTTGTTAATTTGGATCTTCTCTTCCTTACCTTTAGGTAATTGAAATATGGTCTTACAAATTGTAGTGATTTTTCTCAAAAAGTCAACTCTTTTTTATTCATTTTTTGTTTCTATTTTATTGATTTCAACTATGTCTTTGAATATTTCTTCCTGTCCATTTTTTGGTATGATTTCTTCTTTTTATGAGAGCTTTCTAAGTGTTTGTTTATTTGTTTATTTGCTTTTTTAATATAAGCATTTAGTGCTGTGAACTTACCTCTTAGAATTTCCTTTTATGAGTATGTAGTATCCTTCCCTATCTCTTCTGATTCATTTTGGTTTGAAATCTGTTTTGTCAGCTATTAAAATGGCTGCACTAGTTTGTTACTTAGGTCCACTTGCTCTGAATATTTTCCCCATCCTTTTACCCTGAGATGATGTCTGTCCTTTATATTGAGGTATATTTCTTGGTTGTAGCAGAAAGATCCTGTTTTAGAATAAATTCTGTTAGTCTATGCCTTTTTTTTCTTTCTTTTTCTTTTTCTTTTTTTCTTTCTTTCTTTTTTTTGGAGAATTGAGACTACTGATAATGAAAGACATCAAGAAACAGTGTTTGTTGATTCCTGTTATGTTGTTGCTGTTGTTGTTGTGTGTGTGTGTGTTTGTGCTGTGTGTTTCTCCTCTTTTCATTTGCTGGTCTGGATTATTTATTCCTTGTGTTTTTATGGGTGTGGTTAACCACTTTATGTTGAGGTTTTCCTTCTAGTACCACCTGAAGAGCTGGATTTCAAGGTAAATATTACTTAAATTTAGTTTTACCGTGGAATGTCTTATTTTCTCTATCTACTGTGATTGAAACTGCATATTTAGTGCTTTAATTATTATGTGTTTGGGCAGTTTCTTTTCTGGCCCATTTTATTTGGTATTCTGTATGCTTCCTGGGCCTTGAGCTGGGTTTCTTTACTTTTCTCCATTCCTATTATTCTTAGATTTTATGTTTTCATAGTGTCCTATATCTCCTGATTTGTACCAGGAGTTTTGTTTTTGTTTTTGTTTTTTGTTTGTTTGTTTGTTTGTTTGTTTTTTGTTTTTTTTTTTGGTTTAACATTTTCTTTTACCAATGTATCCATTTCTTCTATTGTATCTTCAATGCCTGATATTCTCTCATTCATCTTTTGTATTCCATTCTATTGGTGAAGATTGCCTCTGTAGTTCCTGTTGTTTGAATTCCTAAATTTTTAATTTTCAGAATTCCCTCAGTTTGGGTTTTCTTTATTGAATCAATTTCCACTTTCAGATCTTGAACTGTTGTATTCATTTCCTTCAATTGTTTGTGTTGTCATAGATTTCATTGGGGGATTTGTTCATATTCATTTCCTCTTTAAGGACCTTGATCATATTCATAAAAGATATTTTAATGTCTTTTTTCTTGTGGTTCTGCTACATTTCAATCCTCAAGGCACCTGCTGGGGTTGCTTGGCTCTATAGAGACACAGTGTTCTGTCTATTATACTGATTGTGTTTTCAGGCTTGCATCTAGGCATCTGGGTTTGGAAGGACTGTAGTTCTATGTGCTAGTATCTGGCTTTGTCTTTTGGGTGGGTGCTTGGTGGGCAAATGTTGCCTGGTAGGAAATTCTACTGGGATCCTGATAAGTGTGATCACTTTGTTTTTAGTTATTGGGAGATGATATTGAGGAATGGGGATGGGTTGGGAAGGGGGTTGGCTGAGGGATAAAAACTGAGTTTTCCACCAGGATCCCTGAGAAAGGAGGAAGAGAGTGAGGAGAGGTCATAGAAGGTGGTCTGTTACAGAGCTGGGAATGAGACTGGGAGGTTGAACTTGGAGGAATGGAGGGACAGGTGAAGACTTGAAGTTAGCCTACCTGTTTTGCTCATTTGAATGGCCTGCAAGGTTCCAGAGAATGCCTGTTGGAGTTGGGGTCTGGTATTAAACAATGAATGGGGTGGGGAGCTTAGAGAGGAAGCTCTTTGGGTTCCATTGGAGATGAGGGAAGGAGGGGTGAAGCAAACCTAGGCAGGCAATCTTCTGTAGAGCTAGGAAGAGTATTGGGAGATTGATTTTGGAGACGAGGTATAAGTGGATATCTGCAGTTAACCTGTTTCCCTGGCCATTCTTTCTTTTTAAGCAAACAAAATAAACAAATGAACAAACAACAAGGGCTCTGTCTGTAGCCCTGGTTGTCCTAGAACTCACTATATGAACAAGGCTGGCCTCAAACTCACCTTTGCCTACATATGTCCCCTAAGTGCTAGGACCAACTGTTTTTTCCACTCAGGTTCTCTATCTTAGGGTTTTACTGCTGTGAACAGTAAACATCACAACCAAGGCAAGTCTTATAAGGACAATTGGGGCTGGCTTACAGGTTCAAAAGTTCAGTCCATTATTATCAAGGTGGGAACATGGCAGCGTCCAGGCAGGCATAGTGCAGGAGAGGCTGAGAGTTCTACATCTTCATCTAAAGGCCAATAGAAGACTGGCTCTCACATGGTTATGAGAAGGGTCTCATTGCCCACCCCCACAGTGCTACACTTCCTCCAAAAAAGCCATACCTACTCCAACGAGGTCACAACTCTTCATAGTGCAAATCACTGGGCCAAGCATATTCAAACCACCACAGTCTCATTGGTTGCCTAATCATTTGGTTCTCAACCTTTCTAATGCTGAAATCCTTTATAACAGTTCCTTGTGTTGTGGTGACTCCGAACCATAAAATTATTTCATTGCTACTTCGTAACTGTAACTTTGCTACTTGTATGAATTATAAGGTCAATATCTGATATACAAGATATCTGATATGTAATCATCAAAGGGGTCATGACCCACATGTTGAAAACTGCTGGCCTAGCTTATCTGACCAATGACTCTCTGAAATCCTGCCTCTACCTCTCAGTGCTCTTTGTGTGGCAAGTGCTGTGTGTACTTAGACATCCCCCTCTAATCTTCAGAACATAATAGAGGAAAGAAGATGACCTGGTTTATTGTTCCATGGCCCTATAATATCCATAAGAGCATAGTAACTGATTTATTCATCAAATATCTATTTAATAAGTATTTCTCAAGCTTGGCATTATAATGAAAAAAATCAGACAAAGCTACTGTCAGACAGAACAGGCAGAACATAAACAAACAATTAAGCATCTAATGTGTAGGTGGTAGGTACAACTGAGAAAAATAAAGGTAAAAACAAAGATAGAAATGGTTTTCATCAAGGTGGAGAGGCAGGGCCTTGCTGAGTATGTGAGGACATCTGAGAGAAGGAGAATGACTCAGGTACTGTGTGTGGAAGATGCTTGTACTGGTTAGTTTTGTGTGTCAACTTGACACAGGCTGGAGTTATCACAGAGAAAGGAGCTTCAGTCGGGGAAGTGCCTCCATGAGATCCAACTGTGGGGCATTTTCTCAATTAGTGATCAAGGGGGTAGGGTCCCTTGTGGGTGGTACCATCTCTGGGCTGGTATTCTTGGGTTCTATAAGAGAGCAGGCTGAGCAAGCCAGGGGAAGCAAGCCAGTACGGAACATCCCTCCATGGCCTCTGCATCAGCTCCTGCTTCCTGACCTGCTTGAGTTCCAGTCCTGACTTCCTTTGGTAATGAACAGCTGTGTGGAAGTGTAAGCTCAATAAACCCTTTCCTCCCCAACTTGCTTCTTGGTTATGATGTTTGTGCAGGAATAGAAACCCTGACTAAAACAATGCTACAAGATAGACAACTGCCCTTTGTATGCTACGTGAAGTCAACTTGCCTCAGTTTAGAATCACCTGGGAAGACAGCCTCAGTGAGAGCTTGCCTAGATGGGTTGGCCTATGGGCCTGTATATAGAGAGTTATTTCAAGAACTCGAGCCCAGCATTTGCATGCATTCATTAATCCATTGCTCTGCATTCTTTACTGTGGCTGTGATTAGACCAGCTCTCTCAAGCTCCTGCTGCCATTTCCTCTCTGCTATGATAGACCATAACCTGGGACTGTGGGCTACAATCCATCCTTTCTCCCTCAAGTGTCTTTGTCAGACTGTTTTAGCACAGCAACAGGAAACACAACTAAGACAGCCTTGGAGAGAGTAGAGTAAATGTGGCTACGTCTGATCAGCAGGGAGTTCAGGGCCAGTCAAATGTAGCTGAGAATGGAGAGTATGATTGGCAGAGGCGAGGGCAGGTTATTGTCACCATGGAGACCATGGCTTTGGGCTTGAGTTCTGAGATGGAGCATCAGGATGAAATTAGAATCAGCATGATAGGATCTGACTTGCCATTCAACAGGATTGATCTATTATTGAAAATAGATTTGGATAAGGGGTAGGGAGCAAGCTTGTAGCAGAGAAGTCATTTAGAAGGCCATGGGAGGAATTCAGGAGACAGAATTAGTCTGACTATTAGTCCAGAGTGGCTCAATAGATAATGTTAGAAAGGGTTGGACCTTTGATTGAGTTTAATGAGTGTAGGAAGACAGCTTCATGTTGCCATAGAGATAATCTAGCATGCTGACCATGAACTTTCTTACCCTGCTTCGCCTATATCATGACATCTCTTACTAGTCTTTGCATGGGTATTCCCCCTGGGAAGAGCATCCATTATCTCACACCACAGCTTCCTCTTCCTCTTAACCTTCTTTCTGATGCTCACTCATTCCATGCCCCTGTCTTCCTCCCATGGTTTCTTATCTAGAGCAGGCTAAGACTTTACCATCTATCTCCAAGATGGTCCTCCAGTTTCCTGACACACATGCTCCCAAGATCTCCCTGAACCAAGTCTGTCCCATGTCCTCTCTGTTCTGTCTTCAGTATCTTTATTTAGGGAACACCATCTCTGGGCATGATGTGACCATTGCTTTGCCAAACTGTCAGCAGAGATGATCAACCAAAGGCAACTGCACTAGGTCAGACTCATTAATTTTCCCCCTGGAGGTCTCACTCTCTCCAAGGACTTATAGTTAGTGGTTACTAGAGGAGAGGGCTCACTATGTTCTTCCCCCTCCCCAACATTAATGTGCATTTAGTGGTTGTTTTAGAGAGGAGCTTGAAGGTCATGCCTCTCCCCAAGGATATATGGACGGTTCAAGCTGCTGGGACCACGAAGAGATTTTTTTCATCAGTAGAGTAGTTGCCATTGGTTTCATAATGCTTCTGTGGGTAAACTCGATAAAACCCAATAGTTCACCAAGCTAAATTTCAACAGATTGCTGTCTGCATTTGATGTTGGGCCCTGTTCTAGTGTCACTTCGGTTGCTGTTATAAAACACTCCAAATAAAGCCACAGAGTGGAGAAAGTGTGGATCTGGCCCACAATTTCAGTCTACAGTTCACCATAGAGGTAAAGAGAGGGTAGGAGTTCAAACAGCTAGCCAGATCATATATACGGACTAGAACAGAGGGCACTGACTGGATCCTGGCTTGCTGGCTCTACTCAGTACTCAGCTAGAGTACCGCCCACGTTCAAGGTGAGACTTCCCACATCAATCAACAGTCAGGACAATCCCCTACAGATAAGCCCATGGGCCAGCCTGACCTAGACAATTCCTTATTAGGACTTCCTTCCCAGATAACTCTAAATTTTGGCAAGCTGATAATTAAAAGCCTAATCAGCACATTGCCTATCTGAGTTTGGGTTTCATTGCTGTAAAGCACTGGAAGAGCCAAGAGCTCTGCTTCTTGATCCAAAGGCAGCTAGGAGGAGGCTGTCTTCCAGAAGCAGCCAAGAGGAGCATCTGGATCCTACTGAGCATATATATGAGACCTCAAAGTCCCACCTCCACAATGACACACCTCTTCCAATAAGGCCATACCTCCTAATAGTGTCACTTCCTATGGGCTAACCATTCAAATACTGGAGTCTATGGGGGGGGGCATAACTTTTCAAACCACTGATGAGATGAGCAGACAGTTTTTTGCATCTTGGGAAAAAATGTTCTTCAAGCTCCTGCACCGGGGACTCCAGGGGGAAGGTGCCCTGGGTCTTGTCTGGTGACAGCATCAGACTCACCACCCTTGAGAAAGTCCTTCAGAAAGTCACCAATAGATTTCACTCAGTGTCATGCTCTGACCGTAAATCTGAATTTGTCAAATGAACACTGTGTATCCTTCTTCCACAAGAAAGAAACCAGATGATTAGTTGAGTTAGTTAACTGAACACTGAGGAAAGAAAAACAACCAAAGAGTCCCTTCTACACCCTCCCATCGACAGTTCCCCGCCGGTCAGCATCCACGCCTTCTCACTGCTTGGCTGCTTGCTGTAGAAGAGGGCAGATGCACCTGTAGCCCTGTGTAAGAGCCACTCCTCAACCTGTATCCCATCATCTCTCCTGCACAGTTAGGAGGTTATGGTTTATAAACTTGGAGGGAATTGTAATTAACATATTTTTAAAAATGGATGTGGACTAGAGAGATAACTCGGCAGTCAAGAGAGCTTGCTACTCTTGCAGGGGACCCAATTTTGGTCATGCATATCAGGCAGCTCACACAATCGTTTGTAACTCCAGCTTCAGGGACCCAATGTCCTCTTGTGGCCTCTGGGGCCACTGAACTCATGGGCACATGCCCACACTCATAGACACAATTAGAAAAAAATAGTTTGTAAGAGTAACACAAGAACCATTTATAAAAATAATAATAAACCCCTACATGAATATAAGGGCAATATACCTCAAAAACTGACTGAGACGGATCAACTATGAGATATTGCCAATGAAACTATCAGGTGCTAAAGACTGAGAAACAATATACAAGTCCCAACCCCAACCGCCCACATTATCTATAAAGAACAAAATGGACATCGGCGTCAGGAATGCCCTGCAGAGCAAAGTGAGAAGGGAGCCTTCTTTTCAAATAACCAAAGGAAAACAAATAAATCATGAGCCAAGGACTTCATCTGCAGCAAAGCCACCGTTCTATCACCAAGGCTATGAAAAGACAACTTTCATATCCAAGGAGCAGGAGGGGGACTTGGCCCCATGATCCCTTCCTGCATAATCCGATGGGGAGAAGAAGCTGTGATACAGAATGGTGTGAATATACAATTTGTTTCTCTGGTGCTCTATGATTCAGGGACCTGGAGCCAGGACTGCAAAGAATGTATAAATGCCATATGCCCTGATGAAGGATACAGCTCAGAATCAGAATTGGAAGATTTAAGAAACTCAGAACCATGTTCCCTCACACCCTAGGTGGGTCTGACTCTGTGTGTCTTTCCCTAATAATCTCCACCATTATTTTGATATTTAAGGAGGTGTATTTGTTTCATGTGTATGAGTCTTTGGTCTGTGGTGCCCACAGAGGCACTGTGTCCTCTGGAGCTGGTGTGACAGGTGACTGTGAGCTGTGTGCCGGGACCTGAACCTGGGTCCTTTGGAAGAACAAGAACAAGCACTCCTAACCACTGAGCCACCTGTTCTTTCTTTAAGATGGTCTCTCACTGAATCTGGAGCTTACCATTTCAGCTGTGGTAGCAAGCCAGCACTCTTGACTCCTGTCTCCCACCCCATACGCTGGCCTCCATATGTGCATAAAGTCAAGGACAGCACACACACACACACACACACACACACACACACACGCAGGCACACACGCATGCACGCAAGCACACACACACACACACACACACACAAAGACAAGTACCACACCCCACACATGTTTTTGCTGCTGAAAAATACACAAAGAAGAAAGCAAATGAGGATAACCACTGAATGCAGTGCAAGAAGCCAACTGTCCTGACTTGGAATTTATAAGCCAGAAACTAAAGATCTAGTAAGAGAGAGAGTGAAGAAAGATATTTTAACAAGCATTAACACTGGGTAGTGACTAGACCAAAAATATACCCTTTTGCAAGTATCAAAGAAAATCTTTTTTAAAAGAGCAAAAAATAATACATTTCATATAGAATAAGAAACACACCAAGCATGATCTAGAATAGTTACAAGATATATTGACATAGGAGTTGGCAGGCAATATGTTAGTCAGATCAGCAAATATGAATAAGCTTAAGTTGTCTAGTAAAAGAAGTTATTCTCAAAATGTCTGATAAAACAATCAGCCCTAGTCTATGGCATATAGGCTAGATACGTTGAAAATGAGGTCATGAAAAAGCCTGCATTTGGGACCAGCAGGATGGCCCAGTGGGTAGAGGTGCTTGCTGCCAAGCATGATGTCCCGAGTTCAGTCTCCAGGACTCTGGAAGGGGAGAATTGGTTCCCATAACCTCTCCATCCTCTGACCTGTGGCATCCATGCATGTGTGGACACACATTAAATGTAATAAGAAGGATTTTGACTCCTTTATTTGCCAAAAAGTAGGACAGAAAATGTTATCACATCTAAATGCAGACAGCAGTAAGCTGGAGGGCAGTGCTGGTGTCACTGAATGGGGGTTGTTTAGGGAAGAAGTTTGAGAAGATAAAGAGACACATTATACAGCAGTGGTGTGCATATGCCAGTTACAAATAGCCTCGTGCAGATTCTGCCTGTGCGAAAAGTAGGCTTTATGCCCAGGGAAGAAGAAATGGACAGAAGTTATAATAAGAAGAAAGCTTTATGCACTGCTTTGAGAAGAGAGACCACGTGAGCAAAACATGACCATAAAGAGAGAGGGCTCAGTCGACACTGGTGTTCCGCTCTGTATCATTTCATAAAGGGTGTAACTTCTGTGCATCCTGTTCCCCTGCCTGGGCCATCTTGTCTGGATGTGCCTAGTCCTGCAGTGACTGATGTGCTGGGGGCGGGGGCAGGGGGGAGGGTGGGAGCAGGAGAGACGGATGACAACACAGGGGAAACAGAACTGGGATGGGGGAGGGGACGATGATGGTCCCCCTTCTAAGAGGAGAAGGGGAGAGGGCATGGGGGGAAGCTGTGAGAGGGGTGGGCTGATTTTGGGATGTAAGATGAATAAATAAATTAAATAAATAAATAAATAAATAAATAAATAAATAAAAAATAAATAAATAAATAAAATAAATTTTAAAATAAGAATGTAACTTCTCTTCAATAGGCATGAAGCTTCATTGAACTTGTGTTAGATCAGAAAGGCGTTACAGGCAAGTTCCCCAGAAGAAATTTCACCAACAGAACGCTCTGGTAACAACATAGGGAGGAGAGCCACAAAAAGCAACTTTTAGAACCTTTCTCCCAGGGCTGACAAGATGGCTTCTCAAGTAAAGGCGCTTGCTGCCAGGCCTGACGAGCTGAGTCTGATCCCTGGGATCCACACGGTGGAAGGATATAAGCATGTCCCGCAGGCTGTCCTCCGATCTCTACACATGCACCTTACATGTGCACACAGCCATGCACACAATAGACAGACACTTTTCTCCAAAGCTGGAAGAAATGTAATTGATTCTCACAACTAGAACAGAAACCTCTGCTCACAACCTATGTAAAAGACACCAGGCGTAAAAACAGGAAGGGCAGATGAAGATTTCGGAAACAGAAGATGTCTACAGTTTGGCGAGCTTAGTGCCTTGAGAGAATTTCCAGGTCTTAGTGAAGCTAAGGGAAGCCAGGCAGAAGCCAGTGGCCTCAAACCGAGAATCTGAGGGAATGACTAGAGTTGATAAAGTGCCAGAGGGGTGATGCCAAAGCTCTCTCTTACTGATCAAGTAAAGAAGCACTCCAGCCTGGAAGGATGGATTATGTCATAAAAGGATCGCCAGGCAAGCATGAAGGCAGGAGTTCAGATCCCAGAGGTCATGTAAGAAGCTGGGCGTGGCGGATCGGGTCTGTTGTCTCTTGGGGGATGGAGTCAGGAGGATCCCTGGGTACCACTGACCAGCCAGTCTACCATAATTAGTGAGGTCCTAGTGAGAGACTGTGTCTCAGAAATAAGGTTGATAGGGGGCAGGTAGAGAGATCGCTCAGGAGTTGAGAGCATTTACTGATCTTACAGCATCCACATGGTAGTTCACAACCACCCGTAGCTCCAGTTCCAGAGGCTCTGGTGTCCTCTGTGCCTTCCATGGGCTCTGGCATCTATGTGGTGCACATGCATTTATTCAACTATACACACATGGATGATAAATGATAGAAAGATGATAGAAGATAGATAGATAGATAGATAGATAGATAGATAGATAGATAGATATTTAAAGATAAGGTATGCAACTCCTGAGAAATTACATCTGAGGTTAACCTCTGGCTTCTACACACATGCACACACATGTGAAAGTGTACTCTCGTGTATATATGCACCCACAAACACATTAGCATACACAAACACACAATTCTTTTGGATTAGGGAACCATTGACACATATTCACGAAAGGCCAAGTATCAGGCCCAATGGGCTGGACTAGAAAAAAAAAAATCTCAAAACGTGTATAGACCTATACAGCTTGTTCAGAAGGGTCTTGCTTCAGACTGCCCTGGACTACATCTCACTCTGCTTCCATCCAACAAATCTGCATAGCAGGGCATGAAATGGTTAACTGTCTCCCAGCGACTTGACTACATTCCAGACTGAAGCGCAAGGGTATTTATATCAAGTGTATAAATACCCGACACCCAACATGTTAAGAAGCATAGTGTCTGGCATCCAATGAAACATTACCAGGCATGCAAAGAAGAGAGAAAATACAGCCCATAATGAGGAGAAAAATCAATTAACACCAACCAGAACTGGACCCACACATTACAGTCAGCAGGCAAGGACAAGAAAGGAGTTCTATTTATAACTTAAACTTAAGGAAGTTGATGCCAAGACATATAAGATTCATATATGATCCAAGTTGAATATCAAGAGACAAACGTGCAGTGTTTTATGTAAAAATGCACCCAGGTGCAATTAATAGTGGATAGACTATAATAACAAGCACATTTGAAGACCATGACAGTATCAGTCTAGAATGACACCCAGAGGATGGCTTTAACATCTCACATTATGAAAGATAAATGTGGTACTAGAGAGATATGGCTTAGAGAGTAGGAGGACATTCTGCTCTTCCAGAAGAATTTCAGGTTTCCAGCAACCCTGTGGTATCACAATTGTCCATAACTCTGGCTCCAGGGACCCTGATGCCCTCTGCTGGACTCTATGGGTACTGCACTCATGTGCACACATACACAAACACATGCATAAGAATAATTAAAAAGAAATTAAATCATATAAAAATGAGAACAGGCAGATCATTACATGTATTGTAAAAATGACAAGGAAAATATCCTGAACAATTTTATGGCAATTAATTTGATGCTTTGTATGTAATGGTTGAAATACACAAATTCTCAAATCTTACCCAAGAGTAAGTAATACCCGGTCCTATGTCTATGAAAAAAAACTGTAAATGGTAATGAGAAACCTCAGTAAAGGAAAGCTTCAGACCTACAGTGAAATCAATTCCATATTCAAGGAAGAAATAAATGTCAACTGGCAATAGCTTTTTCAAAGTTCAATGAGGAGAGTAGACTTTATAATGTAAGCATGTTTCTGCTCTTAAAAGCAGACAGAGCCAGTAAGGCAACCCAGGGATTAAGAGCACTTTCCATGCAAACCTGATGACCTGATAGATCACCAGAGCCTACATTAAAGGCAGATGTGGTAGTGACATGCTATAATCCCATCTCTTCCAGGAAGAGATGGGAGAGTCACCCAGAAGCCTGTGGGCCCGCTAGTCCAGAGGATTCGGCACAGTGGCAGAAAGTGTGAAAGAGATCTTGACTCAAAACAAGGTGGAGAGGGAAAACAGACTGTTGAAAGTAGTCCAATCTTTTACATGTACACCACAGCACCCGTGTGCCTGCACACACACACACACACACACACACACACACACACAGTTAAATAATTAAAAAAAAACAGATAAAGGTACTACAGGAAGATAAAGACCAACGTCCTTTGTAATTTTTATGCAAAGTTCTTAATAAAAATTGTTATAACTCAAATAAAACAAAAAACATGAAAAGAAAACAAAACAATATGCACAGGTGGGATTTATCCCTAGAAATGTAAGGTTAGTTCGGCATTTTACAAATCATCTCAATGTAAGCTACCATGTTAGGAAACAAACCATGTGGCTGGAGGTGGAGAGATGGAAAGGCAGTCAGGAGCGCTTGCTGCTCCTGCAGAAAACATAGGTTCTGTTCCCAGCAGCCATACATAACCCACAACCATCTGAGACTACAGTTCCAGAGGACTGAATACCTTCTTCTGGCCTCCATAGATATAAACATGCACTGGTACACATGTATACATGCAGGCAAGACACTAATACACATGTTTTTTTAAGTAAATACATAAAAATAGAATCATGTGAGAAGAACTATGGGAATTATGGTGGGTGGGAACTGGGAAAGGGGAAAGCCTTTGAAATGTAAACATAGAATATAGAAAATAAAAATAACTAAAAAAAAATAAATAAAAAAAAGATAAAAAAAAATAGAATCATGTGACTGTGTATCATGCGAACCTACAGCTCTGTTGCTGGGGTGCTTGGCTTGCATTCACAAAGCCCCAGGTTTGATCTCTAGCTCCAAATAAACTGGACATGGAGGGCATGCCAGCAATCCCAGTATTTGGGATGCAGGATCAGAAGGCCAAGGTTGTTATTGGTTATATAGAAAGTTAGATGTAAGCCTGCAATACATGAAACCTAATCTCAAACAACAAAATAAAATAAAGCCCAGGTGATCATCTCCACAGACTCGGGAAAAGTGTTTGAAGAATTGAATCAGAACACTAGGAATGGAAGGATATTTTTTGACCTAACAGATTATTTTGAAAGTGCTACAAATCACAGCGTGTTATGTACTCTCCCCTCACAAGACGATGGGAACTTCACTCACCATTTCTATGTAATATCTCTTGAAGTTTCCAGCTGAAGCAATGAAACCAGAAATGTAATGAAAAGCATCCAGACTGGGAAGAAAGAAAGCTGTCTCTTTCCATTGCGGAAATTCATGTAGAATGCTCAAGGAAAAAAAAAAATGATGAGACTGGAACAATTTCGTGTAATAAAAGACTGGCTATCGTTACTTTGTTTCTGTCGACTTGACACAGGTGTAAACATACTAGGATGAGAAAATCCAGACTGAGGAATTGCCTCCATCAGACTGGCCTGTGGGCCTGTCTAAGGGCATATTTTCTTGATTGCTGATTGCTGCAGGGATTGATGCAGGAGTGCCTGGCCCCCTGTGGGCAATGCTGTCCTTAGGCAGCTTGGCTGTGTAAGCAAGCCTGCTGAGCAAGACAGGAGACGCAAGCAGGGGTTCCTCTGCAGTTCTTGCTTCTGGTTCTGCTTGAGCTCCTGCCACAACTTCCCTGAGTGATGCACTGTGATCCAGATGTGTACACCAAACAACTCCTTTCCCTGTCAGGGTGCTGTTAGTCAGTTTACTACTACAACAGAAAGCAAAATAAAACACCAACCTGCAGGAATCAACCTTCTTTCTCTATATAGTTAACAAAGGGTAAGAAACTGAAATTAGATAAATGTCATTTATGACTTCATCAGAAACATAAGCTACTTGGGATAAATCTAACAATAGATGCAGGGGACCTACCCACAACCCGCTAAAGAAAATTAAAATACACAAAGAGAAGAGAAGATGTGCTATATCCATAAATAAGAGTATCACAAATCCAAACTATAATAACATATCGCAACACACATGTACAAACACACATTTTCAGATGCATGGATTCATTTTAAGCATTTGGAGACAGTTTGTAGGAAATGTAACTTTTTAAAAAAAATCCACTATTGATATAAAATGTAGAACTGCTTTAGAAAACAACTTCTATGGCTTCTTAAACCTAAACATGTCTCCATCCTATGATACAATCATTCAAATAGTAGGTACTAATAAAAGCAGGTTTCTATACTGATGTACCTCATGTTCCTAGCATCTCTATCTGTATTAGCAAGAGATTAGGAACAGTCAGGCATGATGATACTTTCCCAAGGTTCTTTCAGTTCAGGAGGATTTGTGAGGCTTAGGCCAACCTGGGTTACAAAGCAAGACTGTGTCTTGAAAACAAAAATGAAAACACCAAACCAAACAAAAAACCAACCAACCAAGAAGTCCAAAGCAAGCAACTCCACCAAAGAAAAACCTATAAGTGACAAACGCCTTCAGGTGGACAGACCAGCAAGTTCTTTGGCATCCATATTGTGACAAAATTCCATTCAGAAATAAAAGTAATCAAAGGCTAAAACATGTACAAATCTCAAAATAATTACACCTTGTCCAAGAAATTACACACACACAAAAATGTGTACTGTGGGGATCCAGTCATAGGACACTCTAAGGGATGCGAGCGGGGCTGCCGTGGCAAGCAGGTGAGCATCCTCCCAGAGAGGCCACTGAGGGAGACCCTGAGTGGACACAGGCCTGTGCTCTCTCATCGTGTTCCCCACCCTGATGTCATAATGTTTTCTTGGGTGTTCATAAATGTCAACACTTGTCAAGTGGTGCATCTTAAACACATACAGCTTGTTGCATACTAATTATATTTCAATAATGTTATTAAGAAAAGACTTTCATATAAAATTTTTGTGACATGGTCTTTTTTATTGTCCAGATGCCCTCAATTCCCCATCATCCTGCCTCAGCTTTCTGAATAGTAAGCATACCATTAAACGCCATGGGGGTCTGGCTTCAAATCTACCTATACATCTCTTTACACATGTGCACACACACACACACACACACACACACACACACACACACACACTTTGAGAAAAGGTCCCTTTGTATTTACTTTGGCTAGCCTGAAATCCTATGTAATCTAGATCTATCTCAAACTTGGAGTGATCTTCCTGCCTCTGCTTCCTGAGTGGTGGGATTATTATACAGATTGTGCCACCATGCCCGGAGTCCAAACTATTTTTAATGATGCTGTTCCAACAGCAAATTAGAACAACTTATCATAAAACAACTGGACAGATAATTAAAATGTAAAGGGAATTAGAGAATTCAGTAAAGCACTGATAATCAAACCACTAACTATTGCATTTATAAAACATATTTAAAGTAATGATTAGAGGATAATTCATGCCTTGAACAGTGTACCTATAAACACTCAAGAATCAAAATAGCATAATTTAAAAAATATTTAATGCTTCTTCAAAATATACAAGAAAGAAAATAATTAATGTATAATAGATGAATAATTGAGATGGAGAACAAGAAAGTAGTAACTCCAGCTCTAGGGGATTCAATACTTGCAGATTCTTGTCTCTATAACCACTATATGCACATGTATGTTCACCTACACATAGGTGCACACATACATAAAAACTTAATAAAATAAAATTGTTTTAAAATACAGGCTTAAAAGCAACACAAATAAATAACATTGATATATATTATATATGTGTGTGTGTACGCATACATACACAAGTGTGTGTGTGTGTGTGTGTGTGTGTGTGTGTGTACATGTATGATTATTATCAAGGTATACACATCCACAAATCTAGGGATAAGTTTCTTTTAAAATGAAGCAACTACTTTCCACAGATTTATACAAATATATTGAATCAGAATAGCAGGGTGGAAGTTCACTGACTATAAGTTTATATATATTTTGACATTTAGAATCATGTTAGTATTTTACATATTCAAAGAATAAAGTAGAACCAACCTGAGAGAATGAATGTAAATATCATCCTTAAGTACTCTACAAGAAAATACCAGATAATTACAAAAGAAAAACAGAACACAGAATGGTAGTTCAAAACATCACAATAAAAGGATCTATGAATATCAATAAAGAACAAACAGTATAAGCCCCATTCTCTTCTTCAGTGACAAAACAGAAATCACTTAGATACTGTTTCCACCAAGATTGCATTAATGAATCCTAGGCAGGTGACTTAGCAGGTGGGAGTGATTGCTATGCAAGCCTGAGGACTTGAGTTCAAATCCCCAGTAGTCACTGAAACCAAACATGGCCACATGTGTGCCTGCAACTCTAATACTATAGGGAGTAGAGACAGGAGAGTGGCTGAGGCCTGCAGGCTGCCAGCCTAGTTCACCCTGTCTCAAAGGAATACAGTAGAAAGTGACAGAGCAGGACAACAATCACCCTCCTATGGCTTCTGCATTAGCTACAAAAAGGCTTCAAAACTTTAAAGTCCACTGCTGGTGACATTTTCTTCAGCAAGGTTCTGCCTCTTCAAAGTTCCATAACCTCTCCAATTGGAATCAGCTGACTGGGAACCAAGTTTTCTAAAAGGGATATTCCTCATTCAAATCACAACAGCTTTAATTTGTGGATATCAAGTACATATGTGTGTATACACACACACACAAACATGTATGTACATACTACACACACAGAGACAAGCATGCATGCACATACCACATACACAGACAAACATGCACTCACATACTACACACACATAAGTGTGCACGTGCATACCACACATACACAAATCACACTTGTATTCATGTACACACACAATCAATCAATAAACTTTTTCTAAAAAGTACATTAACTGATTGTCACCCACAGGAGACACTGGGTCCATCCAGACTGTGGGAGATCATAAAAGATGACAGGTTGTGAGTGTCTTAAAATGCCAGTGGTGTACAGAACAAAGGCAGAGGGAGGAGACTATTCCAGACCCAGGAGGCTCGATGAAGAAAATGGAATTCTGCATTAGAAAACACAGTCCTCTTGCTCGCAAAGGACACTAATGGGATAATGGATGAAATTAAAACACAAACAATTGATTAGCTAATAGGATTGCCGCAGTGTTTGCTCTCCTGTTTGACAGATGCCCCGTGCTTATGTGACGAGATGTCTTCAGACATAATTATGAGGCGCAAACAAACATGACATGGTGCATCCCACTGTCAGACGAAGCAGGGAGGGCTGGCCGGCTACTAACTCATCTGTGTGATAAGCAGATCTGACGGTAAGCAGATCTGAGCAAGTACAGTTGGAAATCCAAACATTAGTTTTGCAGCTTTTGAAGAATAATTGGGCGACTGTGACAAAGCAAAGCTTAAAAGTTACAATTTTACCACCCAGGATAGTCGTGCTGCCCAGTACATATAAATGGGGGTTTGTGTGTGACACGCCCCCCGACAGGCTCATTTGTTTGAGCTCTGAGTCCCCAGATGTTGATGCTGCTCTAAAGGGTTATGAAATCTTTAGGAGGCACAGCCTTGCCGGAGGAGTGAGCCACTGGGGGTGGACCTTGAGGTTTGATTACACAGACTCACTTCCTGTCCCTCTCTCTGCTCCCTGACTGCTCAAAGTTTGAGTAATTGGTTCACTTCCTGAATACCTTCTCCACCACGGTGGTGGAGGTCAGGGAGGGGTGAGGTGATAAGGTGTTCTTGAACTGTGAACCCAAATATTCCTGCCCTTCCTTAAGATGCTTCTTGTCACAAGTAGATGGTAGCAATGACAATGGTAAACTATAATATCCGCTTCTTTAGGCCACAATGCTTTTTTGTCCCCAGTGCTGACTGTTTATTATGTTAATTATGAACCACTCCCCATAAAAATCTCTAGCTCTGGGGACACGAATCTTTGCTATTTTGCACTATCAAATAGTCATTAATTTCTAGGCCTGAGGAGACTAAAAATTCTCTTTTAAAATTTATATTGTTGTTGTTTATGTGAATGTATGTGCTTTTTGGGGGGAATGTGCATGTGAGTACCAGGATGGCTGAGATGTCTGGTCCTTTGATGTCACAATTATAGATGGCTGTGAGTAACCTGATAGAGGTGCTAGGAAACAGCCTTGGGTCCTCTGTAAGAAGAGTGCTAGCTCTTAATTGTGGAGTCATTTCTTCAGTCCCATAGGTATTCTTGATTGAGTAAATGAATGAATGAATGAATGAATGAGCTATAGAGTGAAACTGCCTGGATCCAAGTGCTTGGTCTTCTTTATTTAGATAAGTGACAGAAGTTCTGTGGAACTCAGCTCACTCATGTTTATTTCATGGATTGGAGAGATGGCTCAACAGTTAAGAACACTCACTTTAACTCCAAACCAAATGAGTATCCCCAGAGTACTACACTCTTTACTGTGCTTGCCTGCCTTACTAGGGAATTAGTGTGCGCGCGTGTGTGCATGTGTGCATGTGCGTGTGTGTGTGTGTGTGTGTGTGTGTGTGTGTGTTTCCAGATTGGGACATTATAACATTCAAAACATCTAGTTTTCAACAAAAAATTATGAGGTATGGAAAAGTATGATTTATAAATTGGAACAGAATGGGAATGAAAAGAAACCATCCCTAGAGGATCCCAGATACTAAGAACTTAGAATGACCATTTCAAATGTGCTCATATTTATAAACAAGGCCTTATAAATAGCATTCGAGGAAACCACGAGACTAGAGAAACAGTCACAAATACAAACATAGAAATATACATATCCACATGGGCGTGCATACAACACACATGTGCACGAGGAAGGCATAGAAATCATTAAAAACCAATTCAAAGTTCTGCAGTTAAAATGCGTCCTTACACAGATGGACATTTCACTTGAGAAATTGGAGTAGATTAAAAGAATCAACTGCGAAGATAAAGCTAACTGAGACCACAGAGGCTGAAAAAATGAAGAAAACCAAGTTTTCCAGGCTCAGTCCCATGGGACACTGTAATGTATGCCCAGACACACGTACACAAGGAAAATCTCAGAAGGAAGGGAGAGGGAGAAGGGGGCAAAAGCACTGGTCAAAGCAATAGCTCCAGTGTTCCCAAACATGATGAAAGACAGGAATCTATACTCAAAGGACCAATAAATAAATAATAAGCCCAAACATATCTAAGGCAAGATGTATCACAGTCAAATGGCTGAAGTCCAAAGACAGTCTTGAGAGTAGCAAGCTAGGGGAGAGCTGTGCACAGGGGATCTTCCACATGATTAAGAGCTGATTTCTCTCTAGGAGTTACACAAGCCAAAGTGCGGTGGGTTCATATTCAAAGTGCTAAATGGGGTGGAGGAGGCTGTATATCTTGTTAAACTGTCTTCAAAATATGAGGAGAAAAATAAGACATTCCAAGGTTTAAGATAAAAGAATTAAAGAATTTGTCATAGATAATTCTCTGCAAGCCATGCTAAAAGCAGCCTTCCAATTTGATGGGAAAACACAAGGGCTAACAGAGGTTGACTGGTAAAAAGCAAACACACAGGCAAAGATAACTACAAAGACAAAGACAAATACAAATGCCATGGTTTTGTTTGCAACTCCCCATTCTCCTTAGATGCATTAGAGACCTCTTCATCAAGTGATGATGACAAATCCACGTCAGTGGGTGCACAATGTATAGAAATGTGTTTGTGGCACTGTCAGAGGACATGGAGTTGTCTGAGATCATGCTTTGTGACACTCCGAAGCTAAATCAGAGCTGATTATAATTAGATTCTTAAAAGTTAAGAACTTACTTTTATTGTTCAGGGCAAACAATAAGAAAGTTGCATTAAAATTTAGTTTTTAAGAAGTAATCAAAATGATATATTAGAAAGTGTCCCTTAAAGCCAAATAAGGCAGAGAAGGAGGAGCTGAAAAAAATATGACCGAAGAGATAGATAGATAGATAGATAGATAGATAGATAGATAGATAGATAGATGACTAAAGTCTTTCCTCATTATGAAGAAATTAAGCTAGGTCTACTCAAGAATTGTTAAAATTACATTCAATTACAAAACTACAATCTATTTTTAATGCACAAAATATGCAAATAGCCATCCCCATGGCAGAGGGGGAGAGGGAGAGAACCATAGGTGTCTCTAATAAACACATGGAATACATGATCAAAGTCTGATGATTAAATCATAGAGGCACAAATCAAAACCATAACAGACCATTCCATGCACAATTGGCTAGCTAAAGTCAAAAAGAAGAAAAGAAAGATGGATCTATGTGGATTTAGGAAGGTCGGGAGTTTTAGGTGGTTCTGGGAGGAATGAAAAATGAGACAGCCAGTCTGGAAAGCATTTAGACAGCTCTCCCCTTGCCGCTGGGATGACCTCGGTCTGTGTTGTAGTGGTGTGAATGAGAGCAGCTCACACAAGTTCAGGCTTTTGAATGCTTGGTGCTGTTTGTGGAGCTTTGGGATGTATATGTGACCTTGCTGGAGGAAGCTTGCAGGGGGGAAGCTTCAAGGGTGATAACCTCTAGCAACTTCAGTTCTCTCTCTCTGCTTCATGCTTGTGGTTTGAAGCTGTGAACCCTCAGGTTCTCGCTCTTGACTCCATGTCTGCTGCCCGCCCCCTGCCACCTGCCACCTGCCGCCTGCTACCACGCCCCACCATGACAGACTTTATCTCTCTGGCACAGTAAGCCCAAATAAATCCTTTCCTCTATAAGTTGCCTTGCTCGTGGTGTTTTATCACTGCAACAGAAAACTAATTAATACAGTGTGTTCCAAACACCTGAGAACACATCCAAACAAAAAATTTCTCTACATAAGCCCAAAGCAGAGTTATCTGCACATGTCAAAAAAAAAGAAACGGAAAATTCAAGGGCTCATGAAGTGATACACAGATCAATATATATTATTAACTCTTGGGATGAGCACTGACATGTATTACAGGAGATGAGTCTTAAGACACGTGCTGAGGGAAGAAACCAGTGCAAAAGGTTACCTGGAAATGTCCACAAAAAAGCAAAGCCATTCAAACAGAAAACCACTCAGAAGTTGCTAGATGCTGAGTGGAAAGGAGATTGTGTGCTTGATGTGAATAGGTTTTCATTTGAGGATAATGGAAAATTCCGGAATCAGAGCTGAAGATACAACAACCTGTGCATCCTCATATATATATACATATATACATATATGCATATATGCATATATACATGTATATATGTATATATACACACACATATATATACACATATACATATATAGTATTAAATATATATTATACTATCTGCATTTTATGTCAGCTATTTTTTTTTAAAAAAGAGGTATAAATACAATGGCGAACATTATTTGTTGACACAATCTTTCCTAAACCAGAAAATAACCCAGCTAATATTAACTTATGAGCATCCTCCAACTACCCTTTCAAACACTTCTCAATAGGCAAAGCCACACACCTCTACTCTGCAGCCATCTCTCACTGGATACTTAACGGTAAGTGTCTGGGAAAGGGGTCTTCCGGGCGCTGCAGCAGGGCAGGAGGAAGGGCAGGCAATGCCTCAAGTTAGAGGGCCTGGTGCACACGAGATGGAAGAGCTTTCTGAGGCACACCTGTCTAGTGAAAAGCCCATGGTTAGCGTAGGTCAGTGCCAGAAAAGGAGGGCCTGTCTTATATCAGTGTCCCCAATTTCAGAGTGACCTCAGGGAGAGCGCCTTCATGAACGCATTTTTCCTCTCCTGTAGAATGGAAATGGGGTCCCTGGCATCACTAGTGTCCATGATTGAGTGGCCGTCAAGTAGTCTGTGTCTTCTGAGGCCAAGCCAGAGACAGTCCGGAGTTTTAGAAGGTATCTCTGCCTCTTTTGGTCCCACATATCAGCTTTCTCGTGGGCACAGAAAGGGATTAACTCCAAGTCCCTGGAATATTCCATGAGTCTAGAGTGGAGAGGGCCTAGCAGGTCTCTGATTGGAGGAGCTGTTTGATGGGCGTGGCCAGTGATTGGCTAACGGCCAGAGGCAAGCCGTTGGCAGTTATTTTGCAGGAGGCTTTTCTCAGGGATGAAGGCAAGCTGGCCTCTAGCTGATCAGCTGGTTGGTGAGGACTCTTCAGGAAGTCGGGGACCATTGTGAAGATGGAAGAACGCCCACAAAGTCCATGTTGAGACCTGCTGGCCCTGAGTGTCCTGCTGGCTCAGCAGTGGTAACAAGAAGTATCTCAGGCCTACAGTCCGTCTGTCTTATCCCACACGTTGGGGGCAGTTGCCAGGCAGACCTCCGCTATGCTTTTCCTTTGTGTTTCTTCTGTTCTAACCAGAAAGTTACCCTTCTATTTGTGGAGAGCTGGACCAGCAGGTGCGTGGCAAAGTTCCCCTCTCCGAACCCACCACCTCTCCACTGTGGGCCAGTAGTTTTCCTTCTTCCCCTCAGCCCCCTTGACTGTGGTCTCTTCCTCCTGGGACGATGGGTAGATGAGGCCATCAGAAGAGCTGTAGAGTCAGCCAAGGGCTTCCTTGGAAGCTTAAGGTCAGGAAAGCCCCTTCCGTCTGCCTGAGGAGTGTGAGGGCGAAAGTTGTGGTGTGTTTGTGGGGACGCATACTTCTAGTCCCTCGGTATTCCCCATTGCTTTTCCATGTGTCGTCTCATGGAGGTTTTTGTCTTGTTTTGTTTTCACAGATAAGTCAGCGCCCATGGTCTGCTGTCAAGCTATAACGAAGAGGGTTGAGGCAGTCCCTGAAACCACAGCGCCATTTTGTAGGAACTAAGAAGCCAGCCTCAAGGGATCCCTCACCCCAAGAAGAAAGACTCTGTTCTGAGCTGATGTCTTCCCAGCCAGCCTGGTGGAGCCCCAGCTATCCAAAAGAAGATCTGTTAGGATGATTGGAACTTTGCTTCTTCCCGTTCACTCTTCCCTCTCTCCAGCCCTCTGCCTTAGACAGCAGAAGGAAAGAAAACTGAGCCTCAGGGGTGGGATCCTTAGGAGCCTGACAGTGGGCCAGCCCTCCTGCGGCTGGGAGCCCGCCATGGGGGGGATGAGTGCCTTTGACTCCTTGTCCAGAGCGGGGCTTTATCACAGAGGTTTTCCCGCTTACCATCAACATTGAAACTTGCCTCTTCGCTAGGGTGTATTCTCCCTCTTTTGTGCACAGTATGGTTCCTCCAAAGCGCTCTTTCTCTGTGAAGAAGGCCTGTGGAATGCAGGGAACCTGGCCAGGCACCCAGGTCCTTTATAAAGGTCATGGTACCACAGGGTGGAGGAGAAAGACCCAATAAAGACTTTCGCAAAATGCTTTACTGCTTTGAGCTGTTTGGTGCATCAAACATATTTCCGTTCCTACACAAACTGGGCCAAGAGGATGTCCTTGGCCCTTCCAAGTCCCTTTGAATGAGCCTTGTGTTCAGTAAAGATGAGATCCTGGCTGGCTTACTGGACATCTGGCCTGGTTTTCTCTGCACATTTAAGTTGTGGTGGGGAAGACCCGAGGAAAGATTTTTTTTTTTCCACCAGAATTGTCAGATGGTTGGGGAACGGTGTAGGAGGGTGGAAGCGGTGATTCATGTGGAAGTCCTGTAATTTTACAAGTTATATATGTGAGTGTCTAACTTTATTATTCTAGTCATTGAAAAGGAGATGAACTAGGGAAGAGACTTCTAGTGGGAAGGTGGTGGTGGCCCTGCTAAGGATGCTGTGAAGCAGAGCTGGTGTCAAGCAAGTCCTCTGAATCTTTACTTGATAGAGAGTCTGACATGTATTAAGTGGACAGATGGCCCAGTCTCAACATATAAACATGAAGGCTTGAGCTCATATCCCCAGGATCCCAAACTGGGCCCGGGGGCCTAAGGGGATGGTTGTGTTTAATACACTTGTCAAACCAGTATGAAGACCAGAGTTCACACCCCTAGATGTGTGTGGAGCAGGGTGTGTGGAGAGAGAAATCCCCAGAAGCTCATGGGTTCAGTCAGGCTAGGGATATGGAGAAGCAATGAGACCCTGTCTCAACAGGAAAGGTAAAACCATCAAAAGAGGTTTCCTTTAGCCTCCATATGTATGCAATGGCACACAAACCTCACACTATACACACCGTCAGACAACTTAAAAGATGGTCTTGGTGGTTTTGTAGCCCAAGCATTGAGGAGATGGAGGATTCCTGGTGTTTACCAGCCAGCCAGCCTTGCAGAAGTGGTGAGCTGTAGGTTCAATGAGAGACCCTTTCTCAATAAGGTGGAACTATTTTTTTAATTTTTCAATATAGGGGAGAGTATAAGGCACCTGCTGTTGACTGTGAACTTTAAACATGTGTCCACAAACATGCTAAAATTTTGATCTACATAACAGGAGAACGCACGGTTACAAGTGTTAAACACAAGAACATCACACATCCACTCTCAGAGCCTCTGAGCCTCCCAGTGGCTTTCTTTTTACCACTTTCATGTTATGTAAACTAGAGCTGATTCCAGAGACCCCTAAGATTTCAGAGCCACCCCTAAATCTTCTCAGCAATGACCCTAGTTACTTTTCTGCAACCATGCTGACCATGGGAGAATCTGGCAGCTTGCTTCTATATCAACGTTGGGCTTTTCAGGAACATGAGTAGTAGAGTCTGACCACCTCTGTAGCCACCATCACTAGGCTGTGAACTCACAGCACAAAGTGTGAGAGACATTCTGTTGGGTTCTTTTCCTTCCTTGGGTGTGAATTAAAACTATGAAATCCCATGTAATTAAGATAATGCCTACTGACAGGGATATTGATAGGGAGAAGAACATTTAAAGAGTTCTGATCCTTTCTAGCCCAGAGAGCCTGGCCTAATATTCATATATTGACAATTAACGTCCTGTGATTTGTAAGTATTATCATTTATCCATTACATTCATCACCTTAAGTTGGTGACTCCTCAAATCCTACAGGTTACTTGTGTTCCATGTAAGTAATTTACAACGCAGTGATCCCAGGGACCATAGCCATTGTTTGAGGATTCTAGAAGCAGGGGAAAGTCTCAAGTTCCTTGAAGAAGAATTGTGTGGGGCCATTGTACCTGCTAGAGAAGGAAACCATTGCAGGATACTTGATCACACTGTGAATCCCGAAATTGTGTTATTTACTGAAAAAAACCTGTTTCTAGGTGTGGTGTGGCTCAGGCCTTTAATCCCTCTGGCAGGAATACAGGCATGCCCTT
This sequence comes from Apodemus agrarius, assembly GCA_964023405.1. Classification (NCBI taxonomy): domain Eukaryota; kingdom Metazoa; phylum Chordata; class Mammalia; order Rodentia; family Muridae; genus Apodemus; species Apodemus agrarius. Next base: position 36,408,796 of record OZ030014.1, on the reverse strand, counting down.
AGTACACACCTCTAATCTCAAGCAATGAAGGTAAGGTTAAGTTCGTAGAAGGAAGCACCCACATTTGGAAGTGATATCAAATTGAGAGGCAGACAAAGTGATGAATCAGAGAAAGATTTGACAGAATAGAATATTCCCAACTTTCATGAGAACAGAGAGGTAAGAACAGTACAGAGGAGGCAGTTTAACCAGGACAGTTGTACAGAGACAAGTTGCAGAGAGAAAACAAACATAGACATGAAGACAGAATGAGTCAGAGAATGAGGAGGAGCCTGAATATTAGAACAGATTGTCAAAGTTAGTATGAGGCCAAGCAAAACAATTCAGTAGAAGCACAGAGAAGTCAGATTGAACTAGTTAGCTCGAAGAGGAGTTTGAGCCAGAGCAGCTGGATTGAATCAGCCAGCCAGAGGTCAGAAAGAACTATGAAGAGGGTGTGTTATTCAGCTTATTAAGTCTCAGAGGCTGAGAACATTCTAGGCCTATGTACTGAGGCTAGAAGCTTCTAAGACTTGGCTTAGATTTGCAGACAGAGGCAGCTTCTGAGACAACAATCAGAGCAGGAGAATAAAAGCTACTTTTACAGGAAACCACAATTCTTATGCAGATTCTTCCATCTTGTTTTTCTTCTTCGTTTAGTCCCCACTCTTTCTACAAACTTTATTTTAATTGTGTGTAGGAGGGGGTGGGGGCTTGTATGTGTAAAGAACTCACAGAATTTAGACAAGAGCATTAGAAGTGGTTGTAAGACAGTGTGTGTGTGCTGAGAACCAAACTGTGATCCATTGCTTTTAACTGCTGAGCCAGCATAAACACACTCCTAAAATGCAGTGGCTCGGAAATTATTTAACGCTTGTCAGGGGAAATTTTGAGGAATTCCCCATGCCTTCTGTCAAGAGTAGATTTCTGAGGCCCTGGGACTGAGACAGAGAGCTGTTTTCTCTACAGGTTCTTCATGGCTTTGGGGTCTTCACATCAAGTTTACTCTTTAACCTCACAGCTCCCATGACTCAGAAGATAAACTGAAATTCTTACATCTTTGGCTATATTTTAGGTAATTCGTGATCCTGAGGCTCCTCCCCTAACTCGCATGTGATCTTCTACAAGCTGCGTAGCTTCTATTTGGGTGTCTTATCAGCTGTAGAATGGACCCTCTCATCCCCACATCATGGGAAGATGAAGCTTTTGATGAATAAAGAACACAGAAAAACAAACAAACAAAAAAAGCCATAATGTAGACATCAACTTGACAAGCTTGGGAATCACCCAGGAGACACACTTCTGGGTATTTTTAAGGGTGTTTCTAGAAAAGTTGAAGGGAGGAAAGAAGACCCACCCTGAGTGTGGGCAGCATCATCCCTTGGGCTGGAGTTCTGAATCTGAATAAAACGCCAAAGTGTGCTGAGTGCTAACTTTCATCTCTCTCTAATTATGGACTGCAGAGTACAGATTCGGTGTGAACAGCTGCCTTGATTTCACCTCCATAATGGACTGTATTCCTTCAAACCATGGGTCAAAATAAACCTTTACGCTCCTTTGAATTAGGCATTTTTTCCATAATAATGAGAAAATAAACACTTGAGGAGACCACTGTGTTTGGTGATCCCCCATCCTTCCTTCCCCCACCCCGCTGTATGAAAGCCTTCCTCCCCAGGAAACTGGATAGAGCCACTGTGCATTCGAGAGGGATCTGAAGTCCAAATCTGATCTCTACCATTTTCTACACTCAGTCTTCATCTATCCCTTCATGGAGACATAGAAGAGACAAATGTGTCTCATGGATGAGACGCGGCCACACGGGGTCCAGGATTCAAAACTCTCCCGAGTGGAGCTTACGCAGCACATCTCTATGTGGTGGGGGAGGGGAGCCTTTGCCTTCCTATAGGAAGGAGTCAATAAAGCCTCAAAGCAGACAGGACAAGTGCTTAAGGCTCGAGAATGACTCCTGGGCACCTTGCCTCCTAGCTTCACTGGGACAAGACCACAGGGCCACCTAAGCACAGCCTTCCTTCTCTTGAGTCTCGATGTCTACCATCTGTGTGCTAGGCCTGGATCCTGGACCTGGACAGCGCTGTCTCTCCAGCCAGATTATTCTGGATGTGGTCCACTCCCTTGCTTTCGTCTCCTTATCCTGGACTCCTTTCCTGCTCAGCTGGTGGTGGACAGTGCTCTTTGGTACTCACATGCAGCCCTATCGGCTCTGGAGCACGGAAGGAGCCTTGTGTCTGGGGAGGAATTGGCACACCATCTGGTTCAGTCCCATCTCAACTTTTCAGGAGCAAGAGCCCTTTATTTGCTTCTCTTAGGTCCACCCCTCCTCTCTGTGAAGACATTGCCTTCCCAGCTCTGGGCTGTCTTCGCAGCCTCACCTTTATCCCCTCCCTGGGAAGTAAACACAGAAAAGGGCTGCAAACACTTATGACTACTGTACCAGCTCTCCAGCCCCAGCCACTTGGAAAGCAGTAACACACAAACTGGAATTTGGGGATGAGGACTAGCATACATGATACAAAAGAATGTTCTGGAGTGTGACAAGTACTCTGTTTCTGATTTTTCATCTCTCTACATATCACTGTCTCAGTTGTTTCTTCCCCCATAAGGCCAAATACAGGCAGTGAAGAAATGTGATTGGCTACTCCTGAAAACAGGTCATCAGTGGGCCCTTTGCTGTAGTTTAAGGTAGAATACAAGGATGTTGTCCCTTCTTTTGATCCCTAGCATTGTTCCAGATTCCTATTTTCCATAGGCTCAGGGAGGATGGAAGGCCCCCCACACTTGGAGGAAAGATTCAAGGTTCAGCCCTTCTGTCCTTTACAGGTAAAGAGGTCATGTTTGGACTATAGCAGACCCTTCATGATGCTTTAGAAAGGAGAATCTCAATCTCAATCAGAAAAGTATGAAAACCTTGGGGAGGAGACATGGATTACTGATTACATGGCTTATTTGTCTTATGAGTGCGAAGATCAGAGTTCAGATTCCTTAGGACTGGGATGAAGTAGGGAACATTTTGAAGACAAGTGCTACTATTGGGATATGGGAGTCAGGGAAAGAGGAAGCCTAGGCTGGCTAGCCTGGCATTTGTAGAGTTAAAGCAACAAGAACCTGGTTTCAAACAATGTAGAAGGTAAGGACCAGCACTTGAAGTTGGCCACTGACCTTCACATGAACGCCACGACACACATATTCATGTGTGTGTGTGTGTGTGTGTGTGTGTGTGTGTGTTGGGGAGAGAGAGAGAGAGAGAGAGAGGAGAGAGGATTTAGGTGTGGAGGTGTGGAGGATTCTACACAAGTTGTATCCTCTACATTGCTGCTGTTGAGGTCCTCTCTAGATCTCAGGTGTTTCGGCTGGAGGAGACCTTCCTTGGGCAGGAAAGGCTGGTCAGTGGGCTGAATGGTCGTCTGAGGACCCCATCAACACTCCTACTACTTCAAATAGGGGCTTGTATGCCACTCTCATGCTTTGGAGCAGGGCCAGACTCTCACAGGGAGTCCTCCCTGGTTGGTTACTATGATGGTTTGCATATGCTCAGCCCAGGGAGTGGCACTGTTGGGAAGTGTAGCCTTGTTGGAGTAGGTGTGTCACTGTGGGTGTGGGCTTTAAGACCCAACTCCTAGCTGCCTGGGAGCCAGTATTCTGCTAGGAGCCTTCAGATGAAGATGTAGAACTCTCAGTTCCTCCTGTACCATGCCTGCCTGGATGCTGTCATGTGTTTCTGCCTTGATACTGGACTGGACCTCTGAACCTGTAAGCCAGCAAGCCAGCTCCAAATAAATTTTGTCCTTTATAAGCGTTGTCTTGGTCATGGTGTCTGTTCACAACAGTAAAACCCTTACTAAGACAGTTACTATCCTATAAAATTTTTTTAGAGCAGATACAAGAAGGAAGGTCAGGGAGAGGCCAATGGATATGTCTCCCTCCTCCAGAGCCCTGGTTGTTCCAGGCTGCCTGCATCTGGGATAAAGAGAGAGTAAGAACTGGAGACCTCACAGTGAGGAGAAGAGTTGCTATCCTCATCCCAGCAGTGAGGGCTACAGTTTCACCTCTAGGTGCTCTGAGGACTGTGGATCTCAGAACATAAAGTGCATGCAGTCTGTAGAAATTATTCCATGCTTTCCACCACTCCTCTGCCTTCTTTCTTCTTTCAGAGTCATGGAAAACAGTGGTGGGTCCAGTGTTTGCTAGGGTCCAGTGATCCCTGAGAAGTCCCTTACCAGGCCCTCGTTCTCTATGTTTTTCTTTCTCTGCCTCTTTACCTTCTTCTCTCTCTCTCTCTCTCTCTCTCTCTCTCTCTCTCTCTCTCTCCTTGGCTTTCTCTCTCTCCCTCTCTCTCTTTCTTTCTTCCTTCCTTCCTTCCTTTCTGTCTTTTTCTTTCTTTCCTTCTTTCTTTCCTTCATTCCTTTCTTCCTCCATCCCTCCTTCCTTCTCTCTCCTCTCTTTCTTTATCTTTCCTTCTTTCCTTCCTTCCTTCTTTCCTTCCATCCTTTCTTCTTTCTTTCTTTCTTTCTTTTTTCTTCCTTCCTTCTTCCTTCCTTCCTTCCTTCCTTCCTTCCTTCCTTCCTTCCTCCCTCCCTCCCTCCCTCCCTCCCTCCTTTCTTTCTTTCTTTCTTTCTTTCTTTCTTTCTTTCTTTCTTCTTGCCCTTTCTTCCTCTCTCCCCAGCTCTCTTTCTCCACCTCTCTTCCTTCCTTCCTTCCTTCCTTCCTTCCTTCCTTCCTTCCTTCTTTCCTTCCTTTCTTCCTTCCTTCCTTTCCTTGTGTAACTCAAAGTGGCCTTGAACTTACTATGTAGTCAAAGATGAGCTTGAATTTCTGATCCTCCTCCCTCTTCTTCCCTAGTGTTAGCATTACAGGAATGACTCACCATGCCTGGTTTATGCAGGGCTGTGGATAAAGCCTAGGGCCTGGTACACTCTAGGCAAGCACTCTATTAACTGAGCTACATCCCCAATCCCAGCTACTTAGTTTCCAGCATTATTTAAAAGTCACTGGAAGCTGCTTTCTGGCTGGACTCTGGCTTTCCCTCAGGTGGGAATGCAGGCTCTACTTGGAGGACTCAGCAGGAATGTGGAGTCAAGGACCTTCCTTGCCTTGAGCTAGGACTGAAATTCATCATACATGGCTTTGCTGTTAAAAAAAAAAGACTAATAAGGCTACTCGTGGATAGTGAGCGGGAACTCCAGTACTTATAGAGGGAGGCTGGGGAGGATGACTTCTTTTGCCAACCCTGAAATGCTGACATACTTGAAATGACTATGCTATAATTATCATAATGATTTCAATCTTGTGTGTCATTATTATTAACAGTTCCCATCACTCTACCTTTCCTCCTTGATGAGAGCTTTGTGAGAACATGGTACTCCACAGGTGGGCTTACTGAAGTCAATACTGATAGTTGCCAGAAAAGAAAACAGTTCAAGAAATAGAATGGCAAACCTGGGTTCTCCCACTGAACAGACCCTCTCCCAGGAGCAACTGCTCCTGTTTGGGGTTACTCAAGACCCTCCAACTTGCAGCTGTCCTTCCAGCAAGTGGGCCTTGTTACTTCTCCTACCTCTATCCTTCCACACCTGGAGCATCCAGAACTGCCTCCTTCAGCCTATTTGTCCTGGTGTAAGACTATATCCGTGTCAGGGACCCTGCTCCACTCAAAGCCAACCATTTCCTCATCCCAGGTCTTAATTCTCCTTCCCTAAGGTGTGTCAAGATTTTAGGACTTAAAATAAGATAGCAGGGGCTGGAGAGTCCAGTTTGACTCCCAGAACCCACAAATGGTGGTGGCTCACCACCTCCTGGAAGAGCAACTCCAGGAGATCTGAAGCTCACCTATGGCCTCCAAAGGCACCCTCATTCACACAACATGCACACATAAATAAGAATGTCAGACATATTTTTAAAACTCATTCTTCCAGCCATAGGTACCATCTCAGGTTGTGGGGCTCTGGCCAGTCCATCTGCTCATCTTTCCTTGGGTGATCTTCCTGGAGCTTTAGACTGTCTCAAGGCATGTGAAGCACCTTTATAAGGACCCGTGTCACTGCCCCTTGAAGAAGCATGGCATGCCCTCAGGGAGAGGGCAAATGGTATCCTTTTCTCTCTGATTTTCCTCAGTACTGGGCTTGGTGCTGCCACTCAGCTCATTAGAAGCAGGCTGAGTGAGTCCCTGTGGATTTCTGTATTTCTCTCTTTTTCTGGGGAGTTCAGTCTCCTGAAAGACAAGGTTCCTACACCTGTGGCATGAGACACAGGTGACATTATGTTTCTAATCCCTGCTAAATTCTGTTGGTGACTTCAGAACAAATCCAGTCATCCAGTGCTTATTTCTCTTGCTTGCCAGGAGGTCAATCTGAGGCCAGTTTAGCTCTTCCCTGCCTTCTCCTGAAGTTTGTGGTAAACTGAGGTGAATCATCTTGAGCTCTTAGGAACCATGTGGTCTACAGGAAGGTCTTGATAATTGTCAACTATGATTAATCAGTTCAGCTTTATAGTTTGATATGGAAACATTAGCTTTTATCTATAGAAAGTTTAAGAAATTTCCCATAACTGATCTTGGGTATATAAACAACTAGGCTATCTTTAACAGAGATGCAAAACTATGTCCTCAAGTACCTCCCATCTTCCCTAGAAATTGATCAGGAAAATATGGTAGAAGACTGGGGTTGGGGTGAGGCTTAATGGGTTAACAGGTGAGACTCTGTCTTTCTCTGTCTCTGTCTCTGTCTCTGTGTCTCTCTCTGTCTCTCTGTCTCTGTCTCTCTGTCTCTCTGTCTCTCTGTCTCTCTCTCTCTCTCTCTCTCTCTCTCGTGTGTGTGTGTGTGTGTGTGTGTGTGTGTGTGTGTTATCTGCAAATGTCTACATCTATGTAGATGGATGAGATATACATGTTCATAGAAGGCACGTGAAGGTCAGAGAATGACATTAGTGGCCTGCTGTCTCATTCTCCACTGTATTCCTTTGAAGCCGGTTCTCTCACTGATTCTGGAACTTGGTGCTTTTCTGTTGAGCTGGAGGGCATGTGAATTCTACTAATCCTCCTGTCTCCAAGCAATCTTATCAACTGAGCCATCTCTGCATTCTGGCAGTAGTCCTTCTCAAACAGTTAGCAAGATATATAGAATTCCTGCTAGAGGGAACAGTAGTGGGGCTCTGGGCCCTATATAATAAGAAATTCTCTGAGACATCAGACAAGCCAGCTAATGCAGGTAACCATGCACTGGGATGAACTGGGGAAAGAAGGTCATCTTGGAAGTTGCCTGTGTCATTCAAAGAAAAGAAAATTAACAATTGTAAAGATCAATATATGTTAAGAATCACTGTGAGGTGGTCTGGGAAGCACAGGTAGACAGATTACAGAGAAGGTAAAAAAAAAACAGGGTGTGTTCTCCCTCTGCTCTCCAGATGGGCAGTATGAATGGAGAGTCTGAGGGAGTGGGAGGATGGTCAGTGGGATGAGTGGCTAAGGACTGGATGGGCAAAGGGAATGCCATGGAGATGGTTGGAGCTTCCCTACTCTCATCAGGGAATCACCTTGTGGCTGTGAGATCCACTACTGTTTCCAAGGTCAGGTCCTAAGATCCTCAAGTCCAAATGTCACCAGTGTAAGACATAGGAGAAGGATACTGGTCTGATTGGCCAGCAGCACATTGGTTGGTGTTTTGAGGAACTACAACATCAGTAATCTTACTGGAAACAGAAGCAAAATGAAGGAAGAGTCTATAATCTAGCTCCACCTCTCCTGGGAATAAACCAGAAGAGAGTTGTCAGATATCACATAAATTGAAGACAGGGACAAGGTCATCCTTATCAGATGATCTACCAGGGCAATGGTGGGGACTCGGAAATAGAGCATTAACAGTTAATAGTGATCAACTTGATGGGATATAGCATCACCTAGGCAATAGGTCTCTGAGTTTGTCTGTGAGCTATGTCCAAGAAAGTTTAAGTGAGGAAGAAAGACACAGCATAAATGTGGGTAGCACTTACTGGGTCCTGAAAGGAGCAAGTAAGGTAGAACCCAGCCCTCATCTTCCTGCTTCCTGACTGGATGCAATGTGACTAGCTACCTCCTGTTCCTGTGACCACATATTCACCTTCATGACAGACTGTACCCCCCTTAAACTATAAGCTGACAAAAGTCTTGCTTCCTTAAGGTATTTTTGCTGTGTAGTTTGTTCCAGTAACAAGAGAGTTAACTAACACGTGAGGCAAAGGCTAACTCCCCTCTCTGGTTTAAGGGGAAACACACTATTTCCTTCAGTTAGAAGTTACCAGGAAGGAACCCCAAGAGCTTCTCTGTAGAAGCCATCTGACATGGAAATAGTCATCCCTAAGGCAGCAGGAGCCGACACTCTACAGTGTAAAGCACACATAGATATTTGTTTTTAAACTATGAAGGGGTATCATTCCTACAGATGATGGGAGAACAGCTGGGCTGGGTCTGATTCTGTTACACAGACTTAGGAAGCTCAGGTGCTTATCTCTGGGAAGCTGTTTTGTCACAACAGACTCTTGCCTCTGCCAGTGCATGGCATGGAACATCTAGGTGTAGGAATCTAGGTGTGATATTTTCTGCACATTCAGGTTTTGACTGCTCCCTCCCTCCCATCTTTCTTTTGAGTCAACCAGTATGTGTCTCCAGCAGCAGAAGCTTGAAGAATTCTTAAGGGTTATAGGAGGAAGGCAGAGAAGGCCCACTCAAACCTCAGGTACCCTGAGACCTGGACTGAAGGCACATAGAAATGGGTCATATTTTGGAAAACTCCATATCCCAGACTCTAGGGCCAGTTGTTCTCTATATTAAAACCATGAGCCTGACATCTTGACCTTTTCTCTTACTTAACTAAAAATAACACCCTCTAGAAAAAAAAATGGTGTATCTCTTGGAATTTCAATAGTTATATTTGGGAAATAAAAAACATTTCCTGTGGGGAAATCCAAAGATGTTTTCATATCAGGACTATGAAAAAGTGGATTTAGCTTTTTGCCAAAATGCTTGGCAGTCAAGTGGGATCATACAGTCTATATCAAAGATGGCTGACCAAAAGTTATCCCTCTACCAGGAAGGTAGATTTTGAAATAAGGAGCTTCCTGAGATCAAAGGCTTAGGATGAAAAAGAAAGAGAAGATGGGTTGTGGCCAAATGGTTGTGACCATGTATGTTGGGGTAAAGATTTTTATATTCAGGGAAACAAGTTATAGGCAGAAGGGACTAGATGAGGCTGACTAGCCAAGGGACTCCATGGAATTTTCTCAAAGGGGAGAAGCAGGTGACCACAAGATGAGCTTGGCAGTATAGTCTTGTTTATAGATATCTTCTGACACAGGGGAAAAATACCCAGAAAGCCCAAAGTGACATCAGTGAGAACCTTTAACTATGGGCTTGAGCCCAGAGTCAATACTCCAGAGTCTGCAGAACCAAGACTGAATCACAAGCTCAGTCTGTATGGTCATGCTTCTCATGTGACTTTGGCCAAGTTCCCTAAGTCTATAAAGCATTGAGTGCTTCATTGTACCAATACCTACCATGAGAGAACATAGAGGTGATGTAGTAAAAAATTCCAGTGGCACATGAGGCACACTGTACCTGGAAACTGGAGGAACCCACAGGAATTCAACAAACATTTCTTTCACCTCCCAGAAGCTCCCTTGCCCAAGGTCCTTCTATGTTTAGAGATACACTGTCCAATGTGATGGTCTGAAGTAGCCCCAAGTGGGACTCCATCCCTTTAAAAGTAGTCAGTCCAAATTGAGATCACAAGTGCAATCTACAAGAACATCCAAAATCATACCCTTCTGTTGGGTCACCGTGCAACGTATGAAGTCTAGCTCAGTGTCTGTGTGCTAAAGACTCACTGGTTTTTCACTTTATTTGGTTACCCAGCAAGACATTGAACAAAATGTGTATGTATCTGTCTCTGGGTTAGTGTTTGCCATGAGTGTGTGAGTGCCTACATAGGCCAGAAAATGGCACTGGACTCTCCTGGATCTGGAGTTATAGATGGTTGGAAGCTACCTGATATGGGTGCTGGGAACCACACTTATGTCCTCTGCAAGAGCAGCAAGTACTCTTCACTGCTGAGCTGTCTCTCCAGCTCTACCACTGTACTTATTTCAAAGCAGGGTCTCATGTAGCTCAGGTTGAACTCTGGATCCCCTTGCTTCTCCCCCTACTGCTGCAATTGCAGGCAGGTTTTGAAACATAATCTGATCTTCTGCTTGGCTAAAATGATCAAAGGGCACTCATGGTTCTCAAGACCTTGAAAGGCAGTAGCCACAAAACAGGAAATTAAGAAGGCTGGGTTTGGCTGGTAGAGTTGGCCCGTTAGTGGCTGGCGGTGACCAGAGCAACACTAGGGAAGGTTAAGGATAAACTTCTCCCTTCTTGGAGATAGGTCTTCTTCATTTGTCCCAGGGAGACAGGCCCACTCTGTATATCAGAAGACTCCCACAGCTTGTGTGTGAACTTGGCAGGAACCAGAGTCTCCTAATGTAGTCACAGACACAGGTGTGAAGGAAAGTGGTTAGTTCAATGTCATCTTTAGAAAACCAAGAGTTTCCAGAGAAGTAAACATCAGACATCCACAGTCACAAGATTCTTTTTCTTTCCCTCCCAGGCAGCGTGGTGTGGTTGTTTTAGGAATGTGTACCTTTTACCTGATTTGTTTTTAAAGAGGAAAAGATGGCCACTTACATTCTGATGCTGAGGGCATTCCTTCCCTACCCAGGTCAAGAACATGACGACCCAAAGGCAGGTCCATGTCATGCCACCATGGCCCTGACTCGCTGGCCAGGAGAGGCCGTGGGTTGGTCTCTCCACTTCTCTTTCTGTCTTTGGGACTACTTTCCCTATGAATCACTCAGACAGATGGGTAGGAAAGGTGCAGAAGGAGATTAGTGGGGGGAGGCGGTGGGGGGGAGCAGTGGGTAAGGAAAGAAGAGAGGTTTCCTTTTGGCAGTGTTTTGTTTTGTTTTGAAGCAGGGTCTTGTGTAGCCCAGGCTGACCTCAAATCCATTATATAGCAAAGGGTGACCTCACACTTTGGATCCTTCTGCATGCACCTCCCAAGTGTTGGGATTACAGCATGCCCTGCCACATCCAGTTGAGGCGGGGCTGAGGATTGAACCCAGGTTTTATGCATGCTGGCCAGGCACTCTACCAACTGAGCTACATCCCTGTCCCTAGAAATGTCCTTTCATCGGGTTGGTATGACAGAGAAGAGACACTTCCTGGTGCCTAGGCTAGCATAGAAAATGGACTTGTGGTTTCTGGAGACACTAGTCTGGTGTTCAATTGATTTTGTAAGAACTGGAAAATGAGAGCAGAGGGCAGAAAAGGGAACTGAAAGAGGGGGGAAAAGAAACAGGTGTGGAATCTGTGGAGGCTGGAGTCACAGGTCATCTGCCAAGACAGTGTCAATTCTATTGGTGTTCTTGAGTGGGTGAAGTCCAGAATGTTCTCACCTGCATGTTTTGCAAACAGTGTGACTGGCATGGAGAAGAAGCAAATCCAGGCTAGACTGAATGAGTTCGGAAGACAGAAAAGAGGGAGAAGGAGTGTACTCGCTGTGAGGAGAGAGCCGGAAGGCAGGCGAGAGAGACCGGGAATAATGGAGACCGGCGTTGCTCTTTGTCTAAAGCAGCGTTTCCGCAGCTGTGTGGGAGCAGGGGTGGGATTTACGCCCAGGTGAACATGAGAATCTCTTCTGTTCCCATTCCATTACCTTCACAGGGAACCACAAGAAGGCACACCCCCCCCACACACACACACAGACCACAGACTTGCACACACCCCAACATGAGCACCCTGAACTATCTTTTGCAAGGTATAAACTCTGTACTCAGAATTACCCTGGAGGAGGCATGACAATTGGAGGAGAGGGGGTTGGGGTCATAGAATCTAAAAAAGTCTTCCTCAGGACATAAATAGCCTTGGCCCCATTGTGGCTTGGTCATGCTAGGCAAACTTCATGCTCTGGGGAGAAGGAGGACAGGTTAAGGATGGGTTGGTCACAGATAACTGCCAAGCTCTGGAAGAGTGTTTTTAAGAAGGTTCAGCTTCTGTTTCAGACTTCTAGCATACTCACATTGTGTGTGTGTGTGGGGGGGTTACTGTTTTAGTGGCTTGTGTCCCCAGCTCTACTCCAGCATATATCATACATCTAGAGTTGGGAAGACCTAGTTTATGTTTGGAGCTTTCTAGAACCTTCCAAGGGCTTGGCCAGGTGGGGAACTGAGGTTCAAAATGAGAAAGGGACTTTTTATTTCTCAAGCTATTTGGTGGCCTGTTCTCATAGCTCCAGAAACCAGACGTAGGGTCTAAAGTGCCCGCCTAGAGCCTCATCTACTTTCCCAGGGGTGCTTCTGATGAGCAGAGGCTCTTGGAGATTCCCAGAAAAGGGGCAGCATTCTCAGAATAAGGTCCATTCTGCCTTACACCACGAAGCTCCTTCTCAATTCCAGCCTGCAGCCCTGGGATAGCATTCTAACTTAGTCTGTTGTGCTGAGCTGGGTGTTATGTCTTAGAAACAAAGGAAAATAGGTCATTCACACATGTCAGAGCAGGACATAGGGTTGGCCAAGGGTTTTAGGGTCTCTGGGCAGGTGGTTCCACAATATACCCAGAGTTTCATTGACTTGCAATAATTAGCTACCCACCCATAACCACCACCTCCCCCCCCCATCTCATCTCACCCTCCAGCCTGCTGGGCACACACTTTCACAAGTAGAGGACACTCTCAATTATCCAGAAGAATGAAAAGGAGTCTGGGAAATGGAAAAATAAATTAAGAAATCAAAACAACACTGGATCCATAAGCAATCCGGAGCCGCTTGCGTGTCGCTACATTTGTGAATAGAAAGGCAGTTGCTTGCCTTTCCAAACACTCAGGGCTCAGTCTGACATGTGAGCGAGTCCCATTCCCTGAGCACACCCCGCTGGGTGGTGGGGACAGGCCTGGGAAGGTGACATGGGAAAGGGGGTGTAGCTGGGCAGAAGGACATGAGGCTGTTGACAGGGAGACAAGACTGTCCCTGGATGTAAACATCACCATGGAAACTCCACAAACACTTGCCAGTGCTGACTCCGACTCCTTCCTCTCCCACTTTGAGGGTGGGAGGGAGGGTACGCCTCCCCTGGCTACACAGTACTTTCCATCACCCACTCTGAGCTGCCAAATGTCCCCCTGGCTCCCACCAGGTCACTCTCCTCAAAGGGCAAGAGCATGCCATTGACAGACAGGCTGCGCTTCGTCCAGATGTTTGAGACCCGCCTAGGGGGACTGTAGCCACCAGGAGCAGCTGCAGCTGCAGCTGCAAAGTCCCCCATGTCAAAAGAGTGGCTTCGTTTGGCCTTGCCCTCCAGGGGCAAAGGGAGAAGGCTCCTGGCGCGGGTGGCCGGGGGCCCCAGTAGTGGCTCTCGGTCTGAGTGGTGGCCCCTGGCTGATGTCCCTGCCCCTCTGCCTGCAGGAGTCCTGGAGTCTAGAAGTTCTTCTTTCCTTTGACTCTTGAGGTCCAGGGAGGCAAAGGCTCCCATCAAGCGATCAAGGCTGGGCTTCGGGCGAGGAGCCGGGGGTGGGAGCCTCCACGGACCCCGGCCCAGTCCCGCAGCTTCCCCGCTGCCCAGGGAGCTGGAGGAAGAGGAGTCACAGGCCCTGGCCAGGCTGGCACTGAAGTCCATCAACTCATTCCGCACCACAACCTTGGGTGGTGCTTGAGGAAGTTGGCCGACAGGTATTCCACCCAGAGGCGGAGGTTGAGCTCCATTGGTCTGCGAGTACACATTGCTGACAGTGGCAGCTGCCATTTTGCCTGGAGTGTCGTGGTTGCAGACCTTGTAGCGCACCATGAGGATTACGATGAAGACCAGCAGTGTGGCCACAATGATTCCTCCAATGACCAGAATCATAGTGCCCCCCAGGATCTGACTGTGCATAGACTGGCATTGTGGGTAGTCAGCCTTGGTGAAGAACTGGGCGCAGCCCACAATGTTGGTGGCCGTGAGCGTCGTGGCCGTGTCGTCCCACATAGCCAGTACGCACAAGTCGTAGCCCGTTCCAGACACCAGGTTGTTGACCACGAAGGCCTTGTTAGAGGCTGGGATCATCCTGGGGAGAGAGGCAGACATAGAGAATAAGAGAGGGTAGGATGTTGGGGAGAAGCCCCAGGCAGATATCGAATAATGGAGACACATGCAGGCCTGCAGAGACTGAAAAAGAGAGACAAACAGTGAAGAGAGGTAGGAGAGAGGAAAGGAGAAAGGAGAGCAGAGAGGAGGGAAGGGGGAGTCGAGAGTCATGACTGTGGCATAGAAAACAGTGAAGCAAAGATAGACCTGTGATCTGACACATCCAGCAGACTGGGGTGAAAGAGAAGACCAGAGAGAAATATTCTGGGATGGCATGTCAGAGAAAGGAGGAAGATAGAGCGCACCCTCTCCAGGCCTGGCTAAGAAAGTGCCCCAAAGATCCAGAAATTAAGGCAATGAATGCAAAGACAGGGGAGGGGTGTACAATGATGGTTGAGAGTATGGATGGTGGGGGGGTGCTCTAGACACAGAGTGGAGGCAGAGGTAGTGGTAGAGGGGTGGGGTAGGCCATAGAAAGGAGCAAAGGCGTTTGGGAAGAACAGAGAGGTTAGAGGCAGGAAGACTCAGGAATGAGATGGGTGGCTGCCCTTCCCCCACATCTGTGGCTAACATCCCTCCACCTATGCCCTAACACCAGAGGACATCAGAGAGCCGGGAGAGCTCTCTGGGCCTTTGCTGTAAGAATCAGAGGCCAGGTACTACCCTGAGCCTGCAGCCAGCACCTCTCACCTTCAAGGATCCTCCTGCTAAGGAAGGAGCAGTTTCTGTTTCCAGGTATTCGGATGTCTATACAGGAAAGCATAAAGTAGAAAGGGAACATGCTGCTCAGAGAGGGAGATGGTGACCTAGCCTGGGAAGCCACCCTGACACCCAAGGGGACAAGCACTCTGACCCTGCATTCAAATCATATCACATCCAGCTAGTAAGCTGGCTCATCCTTGAGACCTGTAGCAGAGCTCCTGGGCTAAAGCATCCTTGCCTGGCCTTTCTTCCTTAAAGGAAGGGTTGGTAGGTAGCAACGACCCCACATGGGAGCTTTCTGTGGTAGCCTGAGAGCTCCTGAACGGACCTTTCAGAAGCCTGGAAACAAGCTCTAAGACCTTTGACAGCTTTGTGGCTTCTGCTGTGCCCAGAGATGAATTCTGGGCTGCTCCATAGGCAATCCTGTAGAAAGGTCAACCTAAGCATAAGAGTACCCACTCTAGCTTTCCTATCCCCTCTTTTCCGCCTCTAAAGCCTTTCCACTCCGTGGTCCCTTGTGAACAAAATGTCTCCTTAACCGCCCCCAGCTCCTCAAGCTTAGAGCCAAGCAACATAATTAAGATATCAAATATGAAATACCAATGCCTGAAGCCTTCCAGCTCGGAACCTGTGGGGAGGATGGAGCTGACAGTTATTGACAACCCATAAGAGTACATCTCTAGGGACTACCATCCTCACCCTTGATGGCCAGTGAAGCCCCACAGATCAGCACAAATCAGAATCTTAGGTCTGTCTGGGACTTTGCAGCCTTCTATTTACCCAGACACCATGACCATCTAAAGAGGCAATAACTGTACTCTTAATTTGCAGAGTAGAGAGAAATGGTTAAGGTTCGGAGAAGGTAGATGGTTTGCCAAAGGTTACATAAACAGGACTATCACTCACTCATTGACAGATATGGGAATATGTTTTCTCCTTTTAGTGAAAAAAAGTCTTTAGTGTGTAGAGGGATGGTAAGACGGCTCAGTGGGTAAAAGAGTTTGCTTCACAACCCTGGAACCTTCATAATGTAAAATCAATGTTCTGAAGTTTGCTTCCTACTTTCATACATGTGTCACTGCATATGTGCAGGCACACACGCGCACACACTAATGAACTAGTGATTTTAAAAGAAATTCTTTTTATTATATTTTATTTATTCATTTTCTGTGTGGAGAAGGTGATGCATGCATGCCATGAAGCACATGTGGAGGCCAAAGTCGGATCTCCTTCTACCATGTTGGACCCAGAAATTGAACTTAGGTTGTCAGGCTTTGGGACAACTATCTTTACCCACCAAACCGTCTCTCCAGGCTATAAATAAAGTTTTGTGGGTCTTTTCTGCTTGTTGTTGTTGTTTTGTTTTGTTTTATTTTGTTTTGTTTTAAGTCCTCAATGGCCTCAAGCTGATTAGCAGCTGATTTCTCAGTAGCACTGCTCAGAATTCTCTGGTTTATAGCCACCTACAAGATCCTAAAACTATTGGGTTCTCTCCTTGGAAGGATCCAAGAATGGGTCATGGTGTGACCAGGACTGCAGGACTGGTCCTGAGAACAGAGGTCCACCAGCTCCTTCTTCTGGGTTCCAAGGGAGCCAGTCAGAGCAGATGCTAATTAATCCCAGTAAGAACAGAGCCCACTAGTAACTGTTTGCAAGGCAGCCTGACAAGTTCCTTGTTTGTCCTCTAAGTTCTTCAGGGCTGGCTGGATGATCTTTACTTTGCAGATGGGGTGGCAGAGCCAGACCCAGGCCAGGTAGTGCAACTATGGGCTGTGGTGAGTCAAGCCCTGAATTGTTGTACTGCCTTGTGGGCACTACAAGAGTACACCCCTGAGAGGAGGAATCGTGTCCCTGTGCCTGCGACACTTGCTATAAAGTACAACATTGCACAATTAATGTGTCTAAACTCAGTAGCTCAGGGACATGGGATCATGAGCCTAGAAGTAAGTTTGAGGTTAGCTGTGCTTTCTTGGGGAACATAAATGCCTATGTTGCCAGTACAAACAACTATAGTGGCAGAGGGTGGGAAGAGGGTTGACTCAATAGTAAGGAGAGCTGGCTGCTCTTATAGAGGACCTGAACTCAGTTTCCAGCATTCATACCAAATAGCTTATAACAGCCTGCAACTTCTGCTCCAGGGAATCTGACACCTAGCATGCGTGTACACACACAGATATGCACACACACACACACACACAGAGAGAGAGAGAGAGAGAGAGAGAGAGAGAGAGAGAGAGAGAGAGAGAGAACACAGAGAGCACAGCTGGCAGAATCAATTTTGCCTTTACCAGTAGCAGCCTCAATGAGAACTAGCAATAGTCCTCATTGGGCCTCTCTGTGTATTTAAAGGTTTATACACATGGATTCGGTCAATTTCTTGTCACCTCAAAGGAAGTTATTACTTGTCCCCTGTTTGTATTTCTCCCACTTAGAGAGGGAGGGGCTGCCCATTTAGTACTTTCCCTTTGGAGAAATGACAGAGCTAGGACCAAGATGTACAGATGGTGTGTGTGTGTGTGTGTGTGTGTGTGTGTGTGTGTGTGTGTAAGCCAGATATAAGCCATTGTTTCTAAGGTGGCTTGTTCACCTTGACTTTTTGAAATAATATCTTCCATTAGTTTGGAGTGTACTAGTTAAGTTAGTTTGTCTGTTCAGCAAGCTCCAGGGATTCTGGTTTCATCTCTCACTGAGCTTTTCATGTAGTTCCTGTAGCCTGAACTCAGAACTTCAGTTCACAATGTGAGCTTTAATGACTGAAGAGTCTTCTTAGCCCCAGGAATGATATTCTTCTTGATACAAAGCAAGAACATAACTGTTTTCAGGCATCCAGTAGTTCAATAGTCCAAGAAAGCTAAGTGGGTGCTAGTCAAAATTTAGAGCTTTAAATGGAGCTCATCTCCTACCCATGATTTTTTTTTCATACCTCATCAGAAAAACTATTCAGTCATCCTTGAAGCAAGTCCAGAATCCTGGGCTCCTCATGCATTCCTGCCTACACCTCATCAATCAAGTATCTCTACAGGCTTTCCAGATCTACACATGGGCCTCTTCAGTTTGGGACCTGCGTGTAAACCAGTTTTGCTCCTGAGCTGCTTGCCAAGGGTCAAGAACTACCTGTGACTATCAAGCTCCTCATCAGAGATTGCAACCTAGGCTACCTCTTGTATTCTTACCTGCCCCCTTACAAACCCACTAACCTTTCTTGCTCAGGTAAGAGCATCCCAAATCAATCAGAAACTGACTGTAGTGGCAGAAGGCTCAATCTAGAGCTCAGCAGTTAAGAGTACATACTGCCTTTGTAGAAGATCTGTGTTCATTTTCCAACACCCACATGATGTGGCTCACAGCTGCTTGTAAATCCATCTCCAAGGGATCCAATACCCTCTTCTAGACTTCATAGGTAACTCCACTCATATGTGCATAGTAACACATAGACACACATACATACACACACATAATTAAAAGATATTAGTGATTCTTTAAATTACATGTCATAGATACTCTATGGAATCATTTACCATGTAACTAACCATGACTGTCATAAACATTTCAGAAACAGTTGAATGTTTCTGAACATGTAATAACCTTAGATTAATTCAAGGTCAAATACACACTGTATCTAGTGTCTTTCTGGGAGCATGCACCTATCCTATATCACATGACACTGAAGCCTTGATTCTGAACACATACTGTATACACATTTTACTATCTGTAGTGTCACACCAACCAAAGCCAAAAAACTCTGCCTGAAACACCTCTATACTATTGTATATTTTAGTGGGATTTTTTACTGTACATGCAGAGAGTTCTGCTACTATAGAAACATACCAGTTTAATTATAGAAGGCAAAACTTACTATTTTCCACCCATCCTTGCCTAGCATGTAAGTATCAAATTATATATCTTCAGATTGTATTGTGTTTGATTTTAAAACTGTTGTTTGAGTTGCTGGCTTGAGTTTTATAGAAATTCAAATTAAATGCTTTTTTGGCTTGGGATTAGGAGATAATTTCTGTCAATATCTTTTGAAATGGCCATAAATATCCTTCTGCCATTTTATATTATGTATTTATGCAAAGTGGCATTCTCAGTATTGTCGATTACAAAATCAAAATATCAATCAACTCTGGAAAATGTTGAAGATACTCCACATCCTTCAGTATCAAATAT
Source organism: Apodemus agrarius (assembly GCA_964023405.1). Classification (NCBI taxonomy): domain Eukaryota; kingdom Metazoa; phylum Chordata; class Mammalia; order Rodentia; family Muridae; genus Apodemus; species Apodemus agrarius. The sequence goes on along the minus strand of OZ030014.1, from coordinate 36,389,805 downwards.
TCAGCCAAGATTTAATTCTTTATTTAAAAATAAACAAGTGCATCCATCTCATTAGTATGTAAATTTGCATTGCTCTTCAACACATGGTAAAATTATATGTATACCAAGGAGTTGTTAAAAATCAATTTCTTGATAGTCTGTTATCAATATGTCTTTGAATTGATAGACCACCATACCTGGAATCATGTGATTTTCTTCATCAGTAAAGGGTTTTGAGTGATAATAGTTTAAGAATCTATTATATAGGAAAACAAAAGACTATACAAAGGAATGATTCATTGAAAAAAGGGTAGTCAGGACACAGAGGACCAAAATGCAATATCAATGACCATGGCCAATATCAGCCAAGATGTCATATCTCACTGCTCCAAGGAGGAGAGAAAATCATGTAAGTATAGTCCACAAATGGATGGGGGTCTATGTAATGTCTGTCCCTGCTCAATGATCAGACAATATAGAAACTAAGAATAAGTTTTACATCAATTTAGCACTGGGTGTCACAGGCAAGCATGTGATAGGTTTTCTGAGAATTTATTCTGATTATATTTTTCTAAAATCCTTAGTCTGCAACAAATTAAGTAGAAGCAAAGTGTGTCCTTAGGGAGTGGTCTGAGAGACACTAATTTAGAAGATTGTCTTTTAACATCATTCAGTATTATGGATCCTCTAGTTCTCCCATACCTGCCTTGATAAGTTCTAGAATGGGGAAAAGGGTGTTTCTTTTCACTTTATAAAAGCTTTGGCAGAATTTTTTGCCTCAAACCCTGAGGTATCAGGTATTACATCCTAAGACCTGACAAACTAAAAAGTTGCTAAACATTACTAAAGGTTCTCTAGAAGAAAAAAGAATCACACCTTGTTGAAATACAAAGGCCTATAGAATTTGATTCCAGGGTAACCTCAGATGGTGAGAAACAAATGAATATGATACCCAATATCCCAGTGCCATGCCCACAACCTGCCACCCTGGTGAACTTCACTGAAGTCAGGTTCCATGATTACACTGACCAGACTTCCAGAATATAAATCAAGGATGCAGGGAAAAATGGGTCCTGGGTCCAAATACAGCAGTTAACAACCAGCAGGGTCACATCTCTGTCTGTGAAAAACATATTTCTGAAGTCTTGAAGTCTTATTGTTCTTTTCTGTTGTTGTTGTTGTTGCTGCTGCTTTTAATGTGCACTGGTGTTTTGGCTGCATGCATGTTGTGTGAGGGTGCTGGATGCCCTGGAGCTGGAGTTACAGACAGTTATGTGCTGCCATATAGGTGCTGAGAACTTGAACCCAGGTCCTTAGAAGAGCATCCAGTGTTCTTAACTGCTGAGACATCTCTTTAGCCAATTTTAAAAACCCTTTACCCTGATAGCATCCCTAATAATTGAAATGTGAACTGCTACTTTAAATTAAGATACTCCAAAGTGTTATATTCAATTAAATTCATATGTTTTAAATACAATTTGAAACATAAACCCAGTACTTATCAAAAAATAGGCCTAAATAAATAGGCTGATATTCTTCTCTCTCTCTCTCTCTCTCTCTCTCTCTCTCTCTCTCTCTTTCCATGAATGTGTCTGAAGAAATCTTTCCAGAAAGGTATATTTTTCCCCTTGGGCATTACTACATTGGCATCTGAAGCCCTTTTGTGGACACATGTACATTGACTTGGTATCTATGAGCATGTCTATAGATAAAACATCATTTGATACATAAAATTATAAGGGTGTTTGTCAGTGTCTGAGAAGTGTCACTGTGATTATGTGTGTGGACATGTGTGTATATATATACATATATGTGTGCTTCTCTATGTGTGTGTGTGTGTGTGTGTGTGTGTGTGTGTGTGTTCTGGCATGTGTGTGTGTGTGTTGGTATGATACATAAAACTCTGGTCATATCAGTCACTATTCTGTCCCCTCACCCAAATGAAGTGGAAACTTCTAGTTCTTTGGAAAGTTAGTTATATCAAATGCATGTATTGGTTCTCTGTACATAGGATTGTTAAGCTCAACTTGTGATAACTCCAACACTGAGAGAAATTTGCCCAAGCTTGTGGTGTTCTGGTGGCAGCTTGACATTTCTGTGACCTCACTTCAGGCAGATTGTTGAGCATGGTGGTTTCTTCATAATTGATCTACAGCTGCCTGGTGTCTGCTTGCTGAAAGGACTTGACTGTAGCTGACAGTTTATGCCTGGTGTCTGTTTGCTGAAAGGACTAGACCATAGCGCTAAGTCATATTTGGTGTTTGCTATGGGACTAAACTGCTGCCCAAAAAGATCAAGGTCACCCCGAAAGAACTATTGCTGCTTCCCCCATGTCCTAAAAACTTTTCTCTTCCACTACCTCTGCTAGGTGGTGGGCTACAGGAGAAGTTGAATTCTTATTAAATGTAGGTTGCAAAAAATATATGCCTACAACTACATCCCTAATCCTCTGATGTTCTGTGACTTATAAACTATGTCAGATTTGGTCTACTATATCCCAATGATACTGTTTGCCTCCAAGAATAGATCAAGCCTTTAAATTGAGTGCCACAACTCATTCTCTGGTTCCATGCTGTAATGGTTAACCCCATTGTCAACTTTACAGGATTTAGAAACAACTAGGAGACACTCTAATTGGAGAGAGTTTTCTTAGATTAACTGAGGAGGGAAAAATCTGCCCAGAATATGGGCAATATGGGCAGGACCAAGCCACAGGTTGGGGTCCCAGACTAATAAAGAAGGGAAAAAGATAAAGCCAGCTGAGCATGAGCTGTTCTCTCTCTCTCTCTCTCTCTCTCTCTCTCTCTCTCTCTCTCTCTCATTTATGACTACAGAAACAGCATAAACTTTTTTCTCCTGTCACTATGCCTTCCCCTTCCTGAGGGTCTACCTAAATCTCGGACTGTGAATCAAAATAAATCCTTACTTTCTAAAGTCCTTTTGGGGATATCTTGGCACCGTTAACAAGTCAAGTGACTAATATACAAGGTTTCCCATCTCCATTCATATTTGCCAGCATCCCTTGCAGCTAAGTCTTCCTGTTACATTTTGGCAAACAAATGGGAAGAAGTCATATGTGGTGGACTTTTAAGAACAGGAGTGCATCTCCAACATGTTCCTTCTGTTCTGCACTAGCCTGTGTAGGGATTTACCTTGGCTGTCTAGAGGACAATAAGTCAAAAGCAAGTGTCTTTATTTGTGTGACATGCTGGAAGGTAGAAAGCTCAAGGTATTAAATAATATTGGACTGTTCTACTGAAACAGTGACGCTTCCCTGCCTCATAGAGTTCCCTGATAAGATGAGGAAATCTGAAAAATATGTCATTTGCCAGTGACCAAAACAAGAATAAAGGTGGGTTTGTGTTAGTGGAGGTGCCTAGTCTATGTCTGAAGGGTAGCCCTTGCCTGATTTAAGTTATCAACAAACGCCCCCTCTGTTATCTTCCTGGTTCCTTCAGTCTCATTCCCCTCCCAGCCCCCCAGATCTAGCCATTTCAAGAAGCTTGTCTCCCTTCCCTCCATCAGAGACATACCACTATTGCCTACTGAGCTCCAACACACATTTAGTGAGATCCTGTTAACTACTTGCTTTACTTTCTGTTTTTTGCATCCCTATTACCCATCTTCACAGCCCCACATCTACAACCCATTCTGGATAGCCTCTACATCTTACTCCCATAATACACAAAATTAAACAAAGACAGATAGACTGTCATCAGCATCACATAGGTCCATGAGTCTCAAAGTGGGTTGTTCCTTCCCAGGTAGACAGGAGCTGGGATTGACTCAGTGGTACACATGTGCATACTCTCCAAGTTCTTACCCTCTGACAGATACACAAATCCTGTATCAAATAGCATCTCTACTCTAATCAATGACAGCCATAGATGGAGAAAGTTAGCCTGAAATAGATAGACTACTTTCTGAAGTCCCTCCCAGTCAAAAGTGACTGGTCCAGTGTGACATTTGGCCCTCCGTATATGCATGTGCTACATCTCCAAATTCAATACATTAAGACCTAGATTTATTTAAACAAAAATTTCTGAATATATACATGTGTGTGGTGCTTATATTTGTCTCTGTGTGTACAATATGTGTGTGTGAACATGTTTGGGTATGCGCATGGGTATCTTTCAGGTGCATGTGGAGACCAGAGCCGTATTTTTGGAGGCATAGTTTCTTCATTGAACTTGGAGCTCAGTGATTGGCTGGAATAGCCTGGGTATCCAGAAAACTCAGGGTCTCCTGTCTCTGTCCTGCTAGTGGTAGGTCATACCTCTCTGGTTTGCTCTGCTTTTTACATGGATTATGGGATCTAAACTCAGGAATTCATGCTTGCAAGACAAACTCTGCCCACTGAGCCACTTTTAGAGATCCTGTATATTTTTTTCTAGTCAATATTCCTGAAACAAAGAGCTCTCCAATTATTTAGACAGTATTTATATTGTTTTCAGTGTTCAAAGAGGTGTGTGGGAAGGAACTACAGGGTGTCGAGGCATTATGTGTGTTACATGCCTGTAAAGCACTTGAATGTGAATTTTGGTGTATTAGAGAAGTGCACTGTAATCAGCTGTCTTCATACACCAAGGATTAACTGTACAGTGTTAGGCTGAACATCGGGGTAGAATTAGAGCATCTGCAGAATTAGAGCTTGCCAGGAAACACATTTTAGTGTTAAAGCAGACTGTTTTATAACAACTCACAAAGAAAAAATATACAAGTGGTGGTCCTGATGGACATTTATTGATGCTTACTAATGTTGAAGCTATTCTGAATATTTTGTACATGTTAATTTAATCATTTTTGCAACCCTAGGTATAGGGGTGGGGAATTATCATCTATTCCTATTAACAGATGAGGAAATCAAAGCTTGTTGAAAGGAGGTGACTTGCAAAAAGCCTCACAAGAGTACATTTATGTGCAACCAAGATATGAAATCTGGATTTGGTTATCAGTACAGATAATTTTTTAAAATCTGGATATGAGGCATTTTAGTCAGCTAGTATAGCCAAAATGACAAGTTCTAGATCATCCAGAGACCATGCTTCAGAAATTAAAAAAAGAGAGGCCAGAGAGATGCCTGAATGTTAAAAGTGCTTGTTGCTCTTATTGGACCCAGGTTTGGTTCCCAGCACCCTTGCTGGGTGATTGCAACCACCTGCAACTCCAGATCCCAGGTATCCAATGCCTTCTCCTAGATGCTATGGAGTGTCCAGCATACATGTGGCATGCAGACATCCACATTCATACACAGAAATAAAAAAATAAGAACAAATCTTATAAAAAGATAGTTGAATGGTGCTCCTGAAGAAGGACATCTGAAGTTGACTTCTGTCCTCCACATGCACATGTACACAAATGCATGCACACTTGAGCACACATATGCTCACATACATATAAAACAAAATAAGTGTGCACACATATCCAAAAGAATACATACTGTAAAACAGCCATGATAAACATTATCTGAAGATCAAGTTCAAATCCTATGCCATGGTCTGCTGGATAAGTTGTGGACATTCTTTTGGGATGGATAGACGGATGGATGGATGGATGGATGGATGGATGGATGGATGGATGGGTGGATGGATGGAAGGAAGCACTGGGGAAGCTTGCTCTGATTCCAGTCTCCATTATATAGCATTCATGTGAATACTTTCAGATATGAGCTGTCATTTTACAATGAGGATACTCAGTATGGATGAGGGTGGGGCACTGACTGAAGATGCTGTAGGGATTACAAGGCTCCTGTGGCATCCCGCACTCTGCCTCACTCTGTGAACAGATGTCTTTCCTGCTTGTAGGCAAGAGAAATCCATGAAAAATGTGTCCCTGCTATGTTTCTACTGATCTTCCCAGATACCCGTTCCTCTAATAAACAGAGACAGAGCAAGGCTGTAGAGAAAAAAGGAATTTTGCAGGAGACATCTATGTCCCACCTTAGGACATAGAGGGGTGGTCAAGGAGAGCTTATGGGAAGAGACTGGAGGATGATCATCCTCTGTCCCTGCCCACTAAATATCCCTTGTTCAGCCCCAGGCAATAAGCCTCTGATACATTGACTCCTGTGTGTCAATTTGCCCAGCCTGAGCTGGGGCAAATCACCTTCATACTCTGTGCTTCAGCCATGTCTGATGTTCTAGAATGCTGTAAGTATATTGCCAGAATGAGCTGGTTAGAGCTACTGCCAGAGAACTATGCCAGTAGGTCCCCAACTACAAATTTACACAAGGTTTAGCACACAAGATCCCTGGGCTCTGGGCTCAAATCCTCTACAACTCACTGGCTGTGCTCTTGTTACTTCATTTCTCAGACATTTGGTCTTCCTGTTTGTAAATAGATTACAACCTTGTTTACAATTATATATGGATGATATGTGAGCATGTGTACACTGGCCCATGTGTGTGTGGGGGGGGGCATGTACTCACTCATTGGCCATAGGGATCACTAGGCAAGAGAAAGCAACTGAGGCTGTTGTCATCCCTGAGTCTATACTAAGGCTTGAGCTTTTGGAACCATGTCCTTAAGGGGAGCTGTCCAGGGTGATTAGGCCCATAACTTATTTACCCATTTACTTTACCCTGTCCTTTGCCACCTCTGCTCCTTCCTGACCTCTTAGATGTACTCACAGGCAGGTTGACCAGTTGTACAAAAATCAGTATGGAGTGGAGATATAGAGGTCCCTGGGGCTCACTGGCCAGTTGGTCTAGACAATTGGAGAGCTCCAGGTTTAATGAGAGGCTGTCTCAAAAATCAAGGTGGAGAACAATAGAGGAAGCTGACAATGTCAAACTCTGGGTAGGGCCATGTCTCTGTGAGGTGGATGGAGCTGATGGTATTAGCTCCTAGGGCTCTTTACAGCTCAAAGGATTTCAACACAACTGAAGCCCAGAGCCAGTTTTATTTGGAGTCCCCAGAGGACAATGCCTTCTTTCCCTCCCCTTCTGCCCACAGGATAGCCACCACAGGCTGGAAGAAGAGCAGTCGCTCCTGGCAGTGGGTGATTTACTGATGTCTTTATCCACACTCTGATATTTCACATCTCCCAGGGCTTTCCTGGAGTAAATATGACCTTTTATCCTTCGCTTTGTTTAAGACTCAAGGTCAACAGCCCAGCTGTGATCTACCAGTTACTTTGTTGGCCAGACATCCTTGCGTCAGAAGCTCACACCAGACATTCACAGCTCCACTTTCAGTCCTTCTTGCTTGCCTGGCTGGTGGTGCTAGGGTAGAAAAGCTATGACCATGTGGCTCTGGGGAAAAGATGGCTCTTGGAGGCTGAGGTCAGGCCATTACTCTCTGCTGTCTGCCCGGAGTCTGCCTGTTGTTAGGGTCAAGGCATGGCCTGGTTTTTTTTTTTTTTCAGTCTGCTCAAAGGTGGTGATAGCAGTCAGTGTAGCCTTGACTCAAATAGTAATTGTAAATTAGAACCCCTGAGGGCTTGGCCATCAGTTCTGTCTGCATGGAGAAGACCTGCATCTACTTGACTGGGGTGGACTCTTCCAGGTCTTCTAAGCCATATTCTGCCCTCAATTCAAAGCTTTGCTCCTCAGATATCATTAGCACTGCCTGGAAACTTCTTGCACTTGTGTAAGTGCGACTCATCTGAAGTGCCCGCCCACTTTCTACTTATCTGTAGGTGGATGGCAGGAGAGTCAGCTGGGCTCATCCAGCCTGTTTTCCCACAGCAGCTCCACTGGCAGTGGGTGATAATTCTGGGGGTATCAGCCAGGAAGAAAGTAGGGAACAGGGTAGTGTGAGAGTGAATGGAGTCACTGGCCTTGACTTAAACATGTCATCTGTAACCCCCATGCCCAGATCCACCTCACACATCAAATCCTCTCTTGTCATGGGAGAAATGTGGAGACACTCGTTGTAGAGTATGGCAGTCCAGGGTTCAATCTTTCTTAGGAGACCAGAGACTAAGAGATGAGCTTAGGAGTACATGCCAGGTCCTTTTGTTGCATCTGGGAACGTATTCACTGCAGAGCGTTCTGGGAGATGTCCCTTTTCAACACACACACACACACACACACACACACACACACACACATACACACACACATCAGATCTCTCTAGGTGAGACTTGTCCTTAGTCCTGGCTCCAAATTTATCTTCATATAAGGACCACCACAGCAGGTGGATAGTGGGAGCGAGGGGTGGGGTGACGGGCAAAGGAGAAGGATGGTGTAGATGAGCTTGGACTGTCTCGTTCTTAATGTGGTTATTTTTTTCAGGCTGTGAAATTTGAAAACAGAAAGTCCCATTTTAAAGCCAGAAGAACCAAGTCCAAAATGGCTGCGCTGATCCAGGAGCTGGGTAGAAACCAAGGACATTGGCTTTTCCCTTTCCCCCACCCCAAGCTCTCTCAGGCTTTTGGCCATATATCCAGGAAATGCACTCTGCTTTCTGTACCTGCTAAGACGTCCATTGTGCCCTTCATAGCATCAGCTTCCTCTGCCATCCACTCCCCAAAGAAACCGCCCCAGTCCCTTCCAGTTTTCTGCCCATTATAGGCAAAAAACAAACAAACAAACAAACAAACAAACAAACAACCACCTCTAACTGCAGAATTTCAGGTCCTTTGATCTGTGATTGTTTGGGATGGTGTCCTCTAAGCCTTCTCACATATAAGGTGAGGAGAACAGAGTCTAAGTGTCAGCCACAGCCTGCCACCTGGAAGCTTCCCCTGTCCCTGTCCGGAGGGAGAGAGAACCACTGACTCCCAGCCACACCCACATGGAGTTTTCCAAGCTTCTCCACTCAAACCTTCTTGGCAACAGTCAAAGTCGGGGGAGGAGATGAGCACAGGCTGGGCGCAGCCTTGGCTTCAGCTCAGCGAGCACGAGGTGGCATTTTGATGGGTGGTAAAAATATCTCCCAAGTGTTCAGGGCCAGCTGCCACCCTACCAGCATTGTAACTTCTCAGATCCTCTCCCCATGCCCAGAACCTGCAAAGCCCACTCTGTCCACATGTCCTAGGGGATAGAGCAGGTCACCAAGCCTGCGAGCTCAGGCCACTCTTATACCTGTAATAGCTGCTTCTGTCATCATGGCCAGATACTAGCACAGAAAGCCTTTAAGCCTCTAGGGAAAGTGAAGGGCTGTCAGAAGTACCGTGGCCTGCCTAATGGGCTAATTAAACAGTATCATAAATAATGACTATCAGGGCTGCTGAGATGTGGTCCAGTGAGTAGAGCAGTTGCTTAGCATACACGGGACCCTGGGGGTCCATCTCCAGCACAGCATAAAGCAGGTGTGGTGATACATGCCTGCAATCCCAGCATTTGGGAGGAAGAATCAGTAGAGCCAGAATTTGAAGGTCATCCTTAGCTACACAAGAGTTAGGTGCCAGCCTGAGTTACATGAGACCCTAAAAAAAAAAAAAAAAAAAAAAAAAAAAAAAAACTTGTAATCAGAGTGAGTAAAAAAAAAAAAAGAGGAGAGAGAGAGAGTGGTGAGGCACATTGGCAGAGGAGCTGGGTCAGCAATGCAGAGGGAGGCCGAACTACACACTGAGAAGTGAGAGTGCCTGCTCCCCACGAGGAGTCTTTCAGGGACCACAATGTGGTTCCCCAGCAGAGCAAAACATAGCTTGGGCTCAGAAGACTCAACATGGCCCTGTCTGGAGACATCTGGTTTACTCCCACATCACATCCTAGTGACCTTTGCGTATACACCGATGCTGAGAGACAAGAGGCTCTCTAGACATGGCAGGCCTTTCATCCCTCTAGAAGTAGTCTGCCCTAACTATGACCTCCCTGGTACTCAAGAGCCACCCTGCTTCATCACAGCACACCTCCGCCCTGGTCTCCTCCTCCTGTAAGATAAACCCCAAGCCTTGCTCTGGCCTCTGAGGTCCTCCCTGATGTAGTCCTGCTCCACCCCCAACTCGCTCCCTGCCACTCTGCCCCAGATGCCCCTGAGTCCTTGCTGCCGCTCTAACAAGACAGGCATATTCCTACCCAAGGGCGTTTGTGCACACTGACGCCTCCGCCCGGCTCTTTCCGTCACTGCAGGTCTCTGGCCCCATTCCACTCCACTGAGATGCCAGCTCCGATTGCCCACACTAGACAATAGCCCGAGGCTGTAGCTTTGCTTTGTTTTTCCTAGTGCACACTTAAAAAACAATTTTAGAGCTGAGCATGGTAGCACACATCTTTAATCTCAGCACTTGGGAGGCAGATGCAAGCAGATCTCTCAGTTCCAGGATAGCCAGGGCTACACAGAGAAACGATGTGTATAGCAAAACCAAAATTTATATTAAATTAATTAATTAATTAAAATAAATGAATAAAATTTAAAGATTTATTATACATACACACACGCACACGTGCGTGCGTGTGTGTGTGTGTGTGTGTGTGTGTGTGTGTGTGTGAGAGAGAGAGAGAGAGAGAGAGAGAGAGAGAGAGAGTGTGTGTGTGTGTATCAGAGTGTAGGTGCCATTGGAAACCAAAAGAAGCAGATCCTTAGCAGCTGGAGTAACTGAGTATTGTAATCTGCCCAGTGTGGGTGTCAGGAAACAAACTCAAGTCTTTTGCCAGGGTAGTACATGCTTTTAACCTGAGCCTCTCTCCAGCCTCTAAAATATTATTTTGTGTTTCAAGACAAGGTTTGATGTAGCTCAGGATGACTGGACTCAAGATAAGAGTTTAGGATGACCTTGATTGTACAATCATCCTGGATCAGAGGCACACACCACCATATCCAGTTTTTGTGATGCTGAGAATTGAACTCTGGGCTTTTGTGCATGCTAGGCAGCTACTCTAATGGGCCACATCTACTGCCCCATATTTTAAATTCTTTCCTTCCTATCCTTCCCCCTCATAGGCCTGAAAGCTTCCTCAAAACCAAGCCTTTGACTGTATTGTTGCAACCCAGGAATCTTGTTCAATAATTATTTTCTGCCTTGACTTGCCTGCAAAGAGGGACCACATCCTACAACTGTAACCAGAGTAAACCTTTTCTTTCTTATAGCTGCTTTTATTGGGTTGTTTCATCACAGCAACTGGAGTGAAACCTGAGCGACCGGGAAAGTAGAGAGCAGAGTCCTGCCTGACCACCATCCTTGTATTGGCTGCTCTCACGCAGCAGAGAGGTAAGATAAGTACCTCCCAGGCTGCCCTGTGTGGGGTTTTCCTACAGGCTCTGCAAATTGTCTCTTTGGAGAGTTCAGAGTTCTAACCTCAGAGCCAGAGATGAGGGGCACATGGTACAATGAGGCTGAACCAGGAGCTCTGAGTTTCTCTCTCTCCATATAGGGACCTACCCCAGCAATGAACTGCAAATGCTCTGTAGGCCAATGCCATCCATGAATCTGAGATGTGTCACCTTTGAGCGAGTAAGAGGGACAGGATAAGAAAACGGTGTGATCGGATCTCTGACAATGTACCCTGTGAAGTATCTCCCCATGCACAAACCTGTTGTGGATTTTGAAAGTCTACTGTTGCCACTCCTAAGTGTCGGTTGGAACTTCTAATTGAATGACAGACATTTCTGACCAGGCAAACATACTTCCTAACTTCCTCTCTCACCAAATCAGTTCTCCCCTTTCCAGCTCTCCTGGTTTAGGGAAATGGTGACACACAAGTCAGCCTGGAAATAGACAGAACCAGGTTGTCCAGAAGGGAAAGGACTAGCACTTCCAGTCCTAGTACTTCTTGGCTTCAGTACTTTCTGGTTCTAGTAGTACTTCTTAGTCCCAGTACTTCCTAGTCCAGTACTTCTTCTTGATCTTAGTACTTCCAGATCCCAATAACTCCTGATTCTAGTACTTCTTGGTCTTGGTATTTTTTGGTTCTAGTATTCCTAGTTCAGTACTTCTTGAACTCAATACTCTCTGGTTCTAGTACTCCTGGTCTCAATATTATCTGTTTCAGTACTTCCTGGTCCCAGTAATTCTTATTTTCTAGTATTTCCTGGTCCCAGTGCCTCTTGGTTCCAGAACTCCCTAATCTCAGCACTGACTGGTCCTAGTACTTCTTGGATGACTATGAAGAATACTTATTCAAACTCATTATGTAATCCCTTCTCCACCCCAGACCATGAAATTTGAAAGACATAATCTTGTCCCATTTTACAGATGAACAGAATAAGATTGAAGGCAGTGACATGCTTTGCCTTTGGCTGTAGGGTTAGTAAACGAGTCTGGGTTTACGTCAAAGGCTTCAAGAGTGCTAGCTGCCCCTCCATCTTCTCTATAGTTCAGCTGTACCCGACTTTTGCAGAGATGTGCCGTACAATGCAATGGATGTCATTGGTTGGCTCTTCTGGAAAATGCCTCATTTTTCTCCTATCCTTTCGTTTCTGTTGTTCCCTCTATATAGAAGGGACTTTTGGGGGGCTTGACTCCAGCAGACATTTTGTATGAAGAGGTGACCTTAAGGGCAAAAACTGAGCTGAGGATGGTAAGGGAGAAAAACAGGAGCAGGCTGGATCCAGAAAAGAATTCCAACTCTCTTTTCCTGGATTCTTCTTTAAAAGAGGTTATACTGGTGACTCCTCTGTTCTTCCTCTTCCTTTTTCTCTTCCTCTTACTCATGTTCTCCTCCTCCTCCTCCTCCTCCTCCTCCTCCTCCTCCTCCTCCTCCTCCTCCTCCTCCTCCTCCTTCTCCTCCTCCTTCTCCTCTTGCTGTTGCTGCTGCTTCTAGGAGGCCTCTGGTGACTTGGTCTCTTGGACATCATAACCACTTGGTACCCTTTGGATTTCAGAGAGCCACATCCTGCACATATTTGCAGTTAAGTAGCCCCAAGTGGCTGTTTCTGGGTAGAACCAGGGTTCAGGTGGCACCCTTGTTTCAGGCTTATGCCACCATTGCTGACCCTTGAAATTATGAAGAAGTGATACTGATCAGAAAAATCTCCCAAAACAGGCTGAAATGAGAGCCTGGCCCGTGTCCCAGCTTTCCAGGACATTAGGAAGCATTAGTAAAATGATCCACAGGGTGAACCCTGGGGTGGGTGGAGCCAGGACTCATTCTTACCCTTCCTATCCCTTCTATGTGTGGGCACATAATTTCAATAGGAAGAGAAGTTATAAAACTGTGCGTCCCCAGGAAGGCTGACTTGATGTGACCTCACACAGCAGCACTGTCCTGTCTCTCCAACTCCAAATGACACATAGTCCTCTCTTTCTATCTGTGGGTGCTCAGCACCCCTTCAGGAGAAGCCTGCCTGCCTAGGGACATGGGCAAGTCCTGAGCACAGGCAGAAGACCATGTACCTCACACGCCCTTCTCCCTTCAGGAAACAAATATTCTGATTTGTTCCCCACTTATCTCCAAACTTTCCGAGTGGCAGAGAGCAGGGAACTGAGATGTAACCAGATGGAATCGCCATGGTGTAGGCTCCATCTTTATATCCCTTCCCTAGGGCGAGGTGGAGGAGGGAGATGACGGTGTAGCAATAACAGATATAAAGGTTAGTATTGAGTGTCAGCTTGGCAAAGCCTAGAACCATCAAGGAGGCAAATCTGTGGCTAGTCTGTGAGGAAGTTTCTGGAATGGGCTAGCTGAGGAGGACCAGTTTACTAAGTGTAGTCAGCACCACTCGGTGGACTGGGGTACAGGACTTAGAGAAATGGAAAAAGCAAGCTCAGCCCCAGCGTCCATCTCTCTCAGCTTCCTGACCCTATACAATCTGACCAGTGGCCTCACACTCCTGCCCCAAGCCTTCTCTACCCTGAAAGACTGGACCTCCAGACTGAGTAAGAATCAACCTCTCCTTAAGTGACTTTGTTAAGGTCTGGAGAGATGGCTCAGAGGTTAAGAGCACTGGCTGCTCTTCTGGAGGTCCTGAGTTCAATTCCCAGCAACCACATGGTGGCTCATAACCATCTATAATGAGATCTGGTATGCTTTTCTGGCTGCAGTCATTTATGTGGGCAGAATGCTGTATATATAATAAACAAATCTTTTTAAAAAATAAATAAATAAATCTGAAAAAGTGGACTTTATTAAGTAAGCAAGCAATGCACCCCAAGCCCTGAATCTTATGCTCCATATTCTAGAGGTGAGGTGTCCCATCAGCCTAGAAACTGATAGATCAGAAAGACCTTCAAGGGGGACAACATTCCTCAAGGACACTCTTGTCCCTACATTGAGGCGCTGGACACATCCCACAAAGGGTGAAAGCAAGCCTGTAGACAGGCTGGTTCCACTGAACCACTGTTCCCTCGGGCCCTCTCTGGGACTGCTTCCAACATCTCATCTGCTGACAGATGTTCCTGACCTGAGAGCTCTTAAAGACAAGTGTTCGTGAACGTCACTTGGGCCTATAATGACACGCAGGGCACTTAACTCTTCACGTCACAGCAGAGGTGAGGCTTAGCTGATATGGGCTGTCGTTCTCTCAGGATGGGCGAGCGGATATTCCTCTCTTCCTATGCTCACTCTTGTCCCCTCTGAGGGGTCCCCATTAATGTTATTTTTCCCCTGAAAGGTCTGACCCTAATCATGTGAGATGTGACTGTCAATCTTCTCCAGTCACACAGGAAGCAAGCCAGATACCACCTGAGAACTAAATGAGTCCAGAGTGTCCCAGTGCCTGTGCATCAGTGGGGAAAAGACGTACCTGGTGGGGTGGGGTGTGTGTGGGGGGGTAGGGGGGGGGGGGAGGCTTTCTAAGGCATCTGATAAGGAGAGCTTTCATGACCGAAATTTTCCTTGGTCACCTAAGGTTAGTCAGGTCTCCCTATCTGGAGAGAGGCCAGAACCTGAAATATTCTGGAATGAGGCCTAGAACCACATACATCAGGCATTGCTCACAGCTCCCCCTGGGGTTTGGTGGAACCTTTGGGTATCAGTGACACGGTTCTGGGTCAGGCTGGACTCTCTGATCCTCTGACATGATCACTGCCTCTGACCTCAGGCTCTGGGGCTCAGATGCCTGGGAGGTCCTAACATCAGAACCCAGGGTCCTGCACAGTAAATGCCGCAGAAACCATGCTGTCCTGCTGAAGAAGTGCCAGAGGCTGAAAGGGTCGGTGTCACACTAGTGAGGCATCCCCACTCCCGACTCCCCAGCACCCCTGGGAGGGACTTAACTGGGATCTCCTGGAGCCCTGGAAGGTCCCAGGTCATCACGGTTGTCGCTTAGGCTGTCACAGGGCAGCTCTGAGGCCTGTTTCCCTTCTGTTCATCAAGTGTGGAGTTTGCGGCCTATATGGGGTCAGACTCACCAGTGACTGTGGGTGGGAGATGTCTGCACTGGAGCAGCATGAGGCGGAGCAGAAGAGGGAGGCAAAGCCAGGTCCCTCCATCACTAGGGCCAGACCATTCAAGAAAACAACAGCATTAATGGGGACCCCTCTGAGGGGAGAGCAGTGAACATGGGGAGAGAAGTGACACCCACCCAGAAAGAGCGACATCCCATCTCAGCTACCCTCACCTGTGACCTATGCAGGGTAGTGCTGGTGGGATTTTATTCTTGTGGTGGACTATTGCCTGAGTGTGTGTGTGTGTGTGTGTGTGTGTGTGTGTATGCACATGCATGCACAAATGTATCTTTGCATGCATGTTACATATTGCCCTCTTCTATTCATAAATGCTTTAACTAGATCAGAGGAGCTGGGATCTTTTTCTAAGTTCTTTCATCTTCAAGGTCAATTTTACCTCATCTCACACAAACATCGGGAATCTCATTTCTATGCTGGGCCATTCCTTATTACACTCACTACAGCTCTATTCTGGCCATTCTGGATTGAACAGTACAGCTCTGTTCTGCTCCACAGAATCACAACCTCCCCTAACCTGAGCAGTGTGTGTCCTCGACACAACAGAGAACTATGGTGTCTTTTAACACTCTGCTGTTACATGGATGTGATGTTTTCGTGAGCAACAACTTCAAGCCTGGGGCAATAATTCTGAGCAAGGCCAGTTCTCCTCACCATGGACTTGTGTGGCTATAATTATAATGTACTCCGTTGATAAGTATAATAAAATAAACAGGTAAATAACAAAGATGATTATAACAGATGATAGGTAGATTACAGATGGATAGCTAGACAATGATAGATAGATAGATAGATAGATAGATAGATAGATAGACAGACAATAATAGATTATAGGTGGATAGATAGACAATGACAGATAGATGGATGATGGGTGGAGAGACAATGATAGATAATAGATAGGTGGGTAAGCAATGATAGGCAGGTTGAGGACTACATGGATAATAGATGATACATGTTACCTCTTTCTAGAGGGGTAGAAAGATGGTAGATGACAGGCAGATAAGTGATACATGATGATAGGTGACAGGCAGATATTTTTCTGGATACTGTGCTGTGTGTGTTCCTCATTTACACTTCTCATCTGTCCATTCCTCTCCTCCCCTGTTCTGTGATCCTTCTGGTTGAGATATAAGTTGAGCAGAGAGTTTCCATCCAACCCCTGTGGTTGCTTCCTTCTCAGGGGAAAGACACATTTTTCAAAAAGTCCAGTGTCCTGCTTAGGGTCTCTCTCCCACCATGAACTCCTTCAGTTAAACCACAGAAGCTGATTCTGTAAACTGTAGCCAGAAGCTAGCTTTCATTTTAATGCTTATTATTCAACTTCCTGTGTTAATGAGGAAATATTTGAAGTGATTAATGCTATAAAGAAAACAGGTTTATTGAGTTCATGTTTCTGGAGGTGCAGGTCTGAGATTGGATGGCCCAACTGCTTTGGACCTCCTCTGGTGAGCCAGGAGGTAATGACGGAAAACTGTCTTACATCTTTTTCGAGATAGATGATAGATAGATAGATAGATAGATAGATAGATAGATAGATGATAGATAAATAGATAATAGATAGATGATAGATATAGATGTGTAGATAGATAAATAAATGATATATAGATGATAGATAAATAGATAATAGATAGATGATAGATATAGAAAGGTAGATAGATAAATAGATGATAGATGATACATAGATGATAGATAGAGAAGATAGATAGATAGATAGATTGATAGAGGATAAGTAGATAGATAGACAGTACTATAAATCATAGATACTACAGGATGATGCATAGATGATAGATAGATAGACAGACATATATATATACACATACATACATACATACATACATACATACATACATACACAGACAGATGATAGATAGACAGACAGATAATAATAGATTAAGGGAGAGGAAGGAACTAGGGTCCTTCAATCCCTTTCAAGGGCACATTTCAATGACTCCAGGACCTCCCTCATGTCTCTACCTCTTAAAGGTCTACAGCCCCTCCCTGTACTGCCATTCAGGACACCTAATCAAACCATAGCAACAGACATGCCTTTTTCTGACTGTGTGACCTTGAGGAACTTTTGTGATATTCTCTTGTCCTCTTATACTTGGTAAGACCAGGAGGACTAAGCAATACAGACTCTGGAAAGCTGTGCCTCATGCAGTCAGGGAGGCTGTAATAATGTTGGTGCTGGTGACCGTTCCTACTCTCCTCTAAGAGCATAGCCTCCTTGGAATTTTCTTCAAAGCGTTGGACATCTCTCTTCTTGCAGATAAGGCTAAATGCAATATCTAACCTCTTTCCACTTCCTCCCCTAGGACAATAGAGAATATAATGTCCTTGATTTTGACTGCTGTTACTTTGGCTAGTATTAACAATACTAACAGAACCTATATCCTATGGCTGCTTAATAGTTGAGTTGATACTACATGGAAAGCTTTCTTTTCTATTTTGTTTGGTTTTGTTTTGAGTGTGTGTGTGTGTGTGTGTGTGTGTGTGTGTGTGTGTTATGTGATGTATATATGTGCATAAACATGCATGTGCTAAGCTGTTTAGCTAGTGTACCAGGAATCAGCCTAGCTCCATAGCCCAGTGCCGGGTTACAGACATGAGCCATCCATCACGCTTGGCTTTTATGTAAATTTTAGAGATCCAAACTCAGGTACTCATTCTTGGGAAGCAAGCACTTTACCAACTGAGCAGACTCTTTAGACTCTATATGAAGCATTTTTCTTGCTTTATTTTTTCTTATGGTGGGGAATAAGAATGCCCCCTCATAGGTTCATGTATTTATATTCTTAATCATCAAGGAGTGGCACTACTTGAGGAGGTTTAGGAGGTGTGGCCTTTTGGAATAGAAGAGGCCTTGTTAGAGCAAGTGTGTCACTCAGGGTAGGCTTTGAGGTTTCTGAGACCCAAGCCAGACCCAGGGTCTCTCTTTTCCTGCTACCTGCCAATCTAGATGTAAAGCTCTCAGCTACTTCTCCACCGCCATGTCTGCCTGAGTGAGACCATGCTCCCTGCCGTGATGATAATGAACTAAACCTCTGAAACTATAAGCCAGGCCCAATTAAATGCTTTTTCTTATAAAAGTTGCTGTGGTCAGGCTGTCTTCTCACAGCAATGGAACAGTGACTAAGACACTTAGCCTGGCCTGACTCTCACTACATAGAGCAGGCTGGCCCTGAACTCCCAGAAAGCTGCCTGAATCCTTCTCCTAAGGCATTGGCATTAAAGGCCTATACAACTGCACCTGGCTGGACACTTTCATTTCATTTTTACTCTCCAGATTCCTAGTCAGCCAGCCAAGAGAATAAATTTGAATTTCCCCCCAAGTAATAGCAAGAGCCCAGCTTCATGGCCTGGTGATGCTCCAGGCATTTATGAGCCCCTGGTGAAGGTAGAAGGTGACATCTTCATGACAGTGACGTAGCCACGCTACTGACATATGCCCATCTCAGCTCTGCACCCTCATAACTCAAGCCTTTCATCAACGCAGGCCCGAGCCAGCCACACAGCTGGTGGCTTTTGGCTGTTCTGCTTTTTATCAAGTCAAAGCCACATGACACATCCACACTTGAAGAAAACGCACTTATTTTCCAAAAGGTCAGCCTCGCAGGCTATGGAAAAATGTAAATTAAATAAGGTCTTCGTTCCACCTCTGTAACTGACAAAGATGAAAGGCATTGCCCGCTCGGCACCGGGAAAGCTGCGGTCAAGAAGAACACTGTTATGTGCCACCTATGAGAGAGTAGATAAATAATCAAATACAACAAGCAAGCGTTATAATTGACTTGTTAAGCCAATAATTCAACCCTGAGGAGAATATGTGGCAAGAACTGGCATTTCACCAAATGTATTTTTACTTTGGTACAAAAAAAAAAAAAATCCATCATGATATTACTTTTAATACTGAAAAACAAGAAGTGACCTGAAATTCTAGTGATTAAGGCTAACGGTTAAATCAACCCAAAATGTTTTAGTACCATGGGGACTAAGCCAGCTGGGCCAGCTGAGATCTCAAGTGGGAAAAACGAAGATTCAATAATGCTGTAGTTGGAGCACGCGTGTCATTCTGATCTGGAATAAAACAGAGGCACTTCCTATAGCCTTCCAGTTAGATCTGCATAATGGGAGGACAAGATGATTTAACTGCTCCTTACACACACACACACACACACACACACACACACACACACAGAGAGAGAGAGAGAGACAGAGAGAGACAGAGAGAGACAGAGAGAGACAGAGAGACAGAGACAGAGAGACAGAGAGAGACAGAGAGACAGACAGAGAGACAGAGAGACAGAGACAGAGAGACAGAGAAAGACAGATACAGATA
Organism: Apodemus agrarius; assembly: GCA_964023405.1. NCBI lineage: Eukaryota > Metazoa > Chordata > Mammalia > Rodentia > Muridae > Apodemus > Apodemus agrarius. The sequence continues at coordinate 36,370,255 of OZ030014.1, read as the reverse complement.
GAGACAGACAGAGAGATAGAAAGTAGCTTTATAACTCCCCTTAGAGAGAGACAGAGAGAGACAGAGACAGAGAGAGAGAGAGAGAGAGAGAGAGAGAGAGAGGCTTTATAACTCCATCTTTTGATATGTGTATAGCCAAACTCAACACCATCCCTTCTACATGCTCTCTGCCATAAGGGCATTCTTAGCTCTATTGTTTCCATGGTGTTGTGGCCCTCAAGGATACATTGGCTTCTTCCTTATTGGTTCTGTCTCTATACAGAAATTGATTAACACGGAAGCCCTCTGTGACTAGGGTTCGTGTAGCCTCTGGGGTCATGTGATGAGGTCTGTGGCTCCATTCCCAAACTAGTCATTCTGTGAGCACATCATGAAACAGGATTTCCTAGGATACCACACATTCCCTAAGCAGTAGGGGTCTCGGTCACAGCCCTCATTTTCACTGAAACTGAGGCCAGTATGGAAGGAGACACCTCTGAGATCATCCATGCAGGTTCTGGTGTCTGTTTATGGCTCCAATGATATGTGATTCTTTAGTGTTGTTTCCTCTTTTGGAAATCACCATGAAGCTTTGACTGGCCTGGGTCTTACATACATGCCAGCCTAGGAACTGTGATCCTCCTGCCTCCGCCTCCAGATTGCCAAGACCAGATCCATGCATTAATATGCCTAGCTGGGATATGCAATGTTACTGCCCTTGTGCTGTTGGCTTCCCTTTTGTCCAGGCCTCAGGATGACCCTTGACCTTCACAGCCATTTTTCAAAGTCAGCATCATTGATTCCATCTCCATAAGTCGCCTGGGGTCCAGAGGGTTGGCGGACAGGATGAGGCTCCTCTGAGATCTGGAAGGACCCTGAGCGTACGAGTCTCAGGCAGCCAGAAACAGGCCAGAAAATGGGAGCTCTTTTCTTTTTAGTGATGGAAAAAGAAACAAACAAACAAAAAAGGCAAACATCTCTGGAGGAAAAAGACAACCGAAGGCAGGACTCAATCCAGAGGAACACAATTTAAGGTAATGAGAAACGAACATATGGGGAATTCATGGGGCCTTTGATGCAGTCAGGCCTGAAGTAGGTTCTTTTTAATGATTTGAGGTAATGCAGGATAGCTCCAATACTCTCTCTCTCTCTCTCTCTCTCTCTCTCTCTCTCTCTCTCTCTCTCTCTCTCTCTCTGTGTGTGTGTGTGTGTGTGTGTGTGTGTCTGTGTCTCTCTCTGTCTCTGTCTCTGTCTCTCTGTCTCTGTCTCTGTCTCTCTGTCTCTGTCTCTCTGTCTCTCTCTCGTGCACACACACATCTCTCACCTCTCTCTCTCTCTCTCTCTCTCTCTCTCTCTCTCTCTCACACACACACACACACACATATCTTTCTGTAAGTATATATGTGTGTGTGTTTCACACACACACAAACACACATATACATAGACACAAACACATACACTCACACACATGCTGACTTGCTTTGATTAAACCTCTCTCCACCACAAATCTCTATCTGCTTGGGTAGATGAGGTCCATAGGACAGTTGAGGAATCTGGGCCAACCAGAAGTGGAAAGTCAGGCCGAGATCCTCAACTCTTTTCTACTCTCATAACTTTCTGCCGTGACTGCGAGGAGGCAGAGACCCTTCAGTCACTGGGCTTCCCGGTGGCTCAGCTCCGGCTCTGCTCTCACAGCAAGGAGCTCAGAAGTGTGTAGCCACATAGCTGTCCCCCTTTTCTGGGAAATGTGGTCCTTCCACATACACACTTCTTCAGGTACTGGGGTGGGAGCCCCTTACCTGGAGCAGAGGAACAGTTGACCCAGAATCCCCACAGGCCCCCCTGGAGAGAAGGGAAACAGGCGTACAGGGCTCTAACCTCCCAGCCCTCCCCCAAGCATGCTCCTGTCCCACCCGACCACACTGTGGCTTCTGACTCACCTGTAGATCAGTACCTCGTCGTCCGAACAGTTGTACTGCAGCTGATACATCTTCACCCTGGGTGCCGACTTGCTGACAGACCACTTGACCAGGGCAGATGTGGTAGTCACATCGGACACAAGCACAGCCCTCTCTGGGGTGCTTTTGGGAGGCTCCCCAGCCCCACTACCTCCTGCTCCCCGGCTGGTCTTGCTGGAACCCGTGATGTCCGAAAGGCGAGACTTGGGGGGCGCCATCCGGCTAGTGCTGTTACTGAGGTGAGGGAGCTGCACGATAGAGACCTCTACGGTGGCCGTAGCCTCTCCTGCTGCATTGGCTGCAATGCAGGTGAAGGGTCCGCTGTCCTGAGAGGTGGTAATTAGAATGTCCAGGGTGCCATTGTCATATACGGCAGTCCTGGAGGAGTTTCCCACCAAGCGGTCATCGGGGGCAACCCAGTGGATCAAAGGGCTGGGGTCCCCAATGGCCTTACACTTGAGAGTGGCTGCCTGGCCCTCCAGAACCAGCAGCTTGTGTGTGTGCTGGGTGATGAGAGGCGGCTCACACACAAACTCCTCCTCGCGAATATGCCAAAAATAGCGACCCTTGAGACTTCCGGGGGACCCACAGGTCTCTAGGTCATCATCCCTCTCCAGCCTCCGCAGCCAGAGAAGCTCACAATTGCAGTGCAGCGGGTTCCCTCCAAAACTAAAGGACAGGGGTGGGGCAAAGGGCGTGGCAGTCAGCAAGGAAGCCTGGGAGCGGGCAAAGATGGGGTCTGGGGGAAGCTTCTGCAGCCGATTGGACGTGAGGTCCAGGCGGGCAAGTTTCTGCAGGTCTGTAAAGGTACCCTCGGCGATGTGGTCCAGCAGGTTGTGGTCCAGACTCAGCTGATGGAGATTGACCATGCGCCGGACAGAATCCCAGGGAAGTCCGTGGAGGTTGTTGTATGATAGGTCCAGATCTTCTAAAGTCAGCAGGAAGTCTTCAAAGGCGTCATCCGCGATGCCACCCAGCTGGTTATTGTTCACAATCAGGTGCTGCAGGTTGACCAGGCCCCGGAGGGTGTCCTCCCCAAGGCTAGGTAACCGGTTGCTGTCAAGGTGCAGGGAGCGGAGGCTCTCGAGGTCCAGAAAGGAGAAAGGCTGGATATGACTGATGGTGTTCCTGGACAAGGTCAGATCCACCAGCCCTGTCATGTTGGCAAAGTCTTGGCGGCCAATATGGATGATGAAGTTGCCACCCAGACGCAGCTCCACCGTCCTCCGGTCAATGTCAGGGGGCACAAAGAGGAGCCCCTTGGAGGGACACAGGGTCCCCAGTGACTCAGACAGATTCTGGCAGACGCAGTACTTGGGGCAGGCATCGACCACAGCAAACGCCATGCCAAAAGCCAGCAGCCCGCCAAGCAGAGTCTCCATGGTCTGGTCACTCGGCCTCTGCACCTGGAAGGAGGGACACAACATCAAGGTCAGCAGGTCATTGCTCTTATCAAGAACTTCCTCCCTCCAGGGAACATCACATTGCACTGGGGACCGACAGAGACAGTCTATGCCCAGCTAAGTGTTCATACCTTTTTCATTTACCTCTTCCAATGCTTTTCTACTTTATCTTTTCTCCTCAGCTGGTATTATCTCCTAAGAACTTGATTAGTCACTGTCTGTGTGTTTTTGGATTGTTTCCTAAATTACATTCACCATGTGAGTACCCTGCTAGTAGACCTTTCATATGTTTTATGAACTTCTGTGTCCTAAATATCTGGCACAGTGTCCAGAAGCCCATATCAAGCTAGTTACTCATTTGATACTTGTTGGATGGTGGGTGGTTGAATGGGTAGATTTGGTGTTGGTATGTGTATAGCTGCAAGGATGGATGAGTGAATGCAGGGAAGGATGGATGTGTAGATGAGTAGGAGAATGGTAGATGGATGTCTAGGTAGATAGAAGGATAGATGGATGGATGGGTGGGTGGATGGATGGATAGATGGATGGATGGGTAGATGGATGCGTGGATGGATGGGTGGATGGATGGGTGGATGGATGGGTGGATGGATGGGTGGATGGATGCGTGGATGGATGGATGAATGGATGGATGGATGGATGGATGGATGGATGGATGGTTGGATGGGTGGATGGGTGGATGAGTAGATGAATGAGTCTATAGCTGGAGAGATGGTCAGGTGGGTAGGTGGGTGTATGGGTACATGTTGAGGTATGTAGAAGGATGTATGGATAGATGGATGGAGAGAATGAATGGATGGATAGACAGATGAATTCATGAATGTATGGATGGAGAGATGGATAGATAATATTATAATAGTTGTTCATCCACTGATGTAGGGGATGTCTGAGGTACATGTATAGTTGTCTCGTGAACTGCAGTGTTAATACCTCAGTTGGTTCTGGGAAAGCATGAAATGAAGCAGAGTAGTGATCCTTAAGGAGAATGATGCCGGGAGGAAGACAGCTGCTCCGGGGAGAAGCCAGGGTTGGTGGGAGCTGGCTTTGTATGGTTCTTCATCAAGGTCAAGCCATTTAGATGCCAACTCTTGAGATTTCAGGAAAGGCAAGATGTTAAAGGGACATTTTTTTTAAAGAACCTGACTAGTGCTGAATCCTTTTCCTTGATTTTGTCCATCCATACTATTCTGAGGACTTCAGGAGCACGTTTCAAGGGAGGATTGCCTGTGTGCAAGGACAGGAACTTGTCTCACAGCCTACTTGAGTCATTATTCAAAAGTCACCTTCTCACTGAGGTCTCTGATGACACCCTGATACTCAATTCCCATGACACCTTCACACACATGCACACACACACACACACACACACACACACACACACACACGTCCCTCTCCCATGCTGGGTATTTATTTGCTCACTTACCTAGGATACTCACAGCCTTACTTATAGCCCAGCACTTAGTAGGCATTTTTCTTGAAAGGACATATTGAGTAGGAAAAAGATGAGTATTTTCTGGGGTTTATGTGCCTCCCAATCTTACAGAATCTCCCTACTGTTAGTATTCTGTCTAAGCTCCATCCCATAATTATCTGGAAACAGCCAGGTATGCCCCGCCCCATAGACCTGGCCCACTATAAAAGGGGCTGCTTGCCCCTTCTCTCTCTCATCGCTCTTGCCTCTTGGCACTCTCACCTCTCTGCCCCTCTTGGGCTCTCCTCCCCTACCCCCTTCTCCACGTGGTCATGGCTGGCCTCCACTCCTCTCTACTTCTCTCTCTCTCTCTCTCTCTCTCTCTCTCTCTCGCTCTCGCTCTCGCTCTCTTGCTCTCGCTCTCTCTCTCACTCTTGCTCTCTCTGCCTCCACTACATCATTAACTCCCATCCTCTTCACTGAATGAACTCTATACTATACCATGTCTGTGTGTCTGGTCCCTCATGGGAAAGAGGTGCCTGGGCATGGGCCCGCCTAGGCACCCCCTCCCCCACACTGCAGTGCCACATTCTCTAATCCCCTTTCTCTCCTTTTATAAACCCATCACCTACTCTATGCAATAACAATTATGCGTTTTTTGTGTGTGTATGTGTAATGCTAAAACCAAGTTGTTGGGTTGGTCTGTGAGGAAATCCTGTGTTGTACAGCTTCCTAAAGACCAGCATTTCTCAAATTGGCTTTCTCAGAGTGCTAATGAGGTTCCACAAAAGTGGCTCCAGTGGCCAATAGGCTGGGGATGCTCTGCCCACCGCTGGCTCTTGTGAACGCTCTGTACATGTTAACAAGCTCAGACGAGCTGAGGTATTCTGCAGTAGGGACGACACCAAATTAAAGATTAACTTGTTGCAACTTTACCAACAAAACAAAACAAAACAAAACTGTCATTTACTTTGCGCATGTGCACACACTCGTGTGTTCAGGCACACCTGTACATGCGTGCAGAGGCTGGAGGTTGATACTGAACGCCATCCTCATTCGTTCTCCACCTCAATTTTTACCACAGTGTTTCTCGCTGAAACCGGAACTCCCCCATTTAGGCTGGACTTGCCAGTCAGTGAGACTCAGCTTCACCTGTCGTCACCTCCCCAGAACTTGGATGATAGGCAGGCACCCATTGTGCCTGGGTTTCCCATGGGGGCTGAGGACCTAAATGCAGTCCTTCTTGCTTATATAGCATAGCACTTTATCAACTGGGCTAGCATCCTGGCCCTAGTCTTGTTTTGAGCAAGTTGTTAGTATTTCAAGGCAATAGAACTCTGTATGTCTCACGTTGAGCGCCACGGTTTCAGAGAAAGCACCCAGGAGATGGTTTACATGTATACGACTTGATGGTTCTGAGTGAGGTGTCCTCCATAGACTTCGGCACTTGAACACGCAGTACCCGATTGATGGTGTTGTTCGGGAGGTTAAGTAGGTGTGGTCCTGTTAGAGGTGTGGCACTGGGGCCAGGCTGTGAGTGTAAAGGCTCACATCATTTGGCATTCACTGTTTCTTTGTGTTTGTGGTTCAAGGTATGAACTCTCAGCTCTTTCTGCTCCTGCCCCATGCCTTCACCCCCCAACCCCCACCAAGGAGTCCCAACTCTGAACCACAAGCCCAAGCCAACTCCTTCCTCTATATGTTGCCTTGTTCACGCTGATGGCCAAGATTTCCTGCATTCTTGATTAGGCTCTGCCAAGTGTGGACCGAGAAGACCAGAGCTCCTCTTGGGAAGACAGGAAGGCAACAAGTAGAGTTCTCCTGTGATCAACAGTCAGAAATGTAGGCAGTTGATGGGACCCAGGGCAGGGTGATTGCTCTGCCTCTGCAAGGGGTTTGGTGACAGTAGGTAGTGGCAACAGAGAAGTGATAACTATATACTATAAGCACACACTCTATGTAAAACCCCTCCTCCAATCATCTGCTTGGTCATGCAGATTTCAATTCTCCTGTGGTACCTCTTTATGGGAAGCGCCGCCCTTGAGACGCTTCAAGGACCAGCAGCTTTCCCCACATTTCACATGTAGATGGCGCTGTTCTGAGAACGGAGCTGTCTGACCGAAACTTATTATGAGCCAAATGTAATATAGGACTTTCCACTAACAGTAGTATCTTGTTAAAAATTAGATAAAGTTCATTTTAGTAGCATATTTGATTTCACCCACAATATCATGTCCGTTAGGGACGAGGTGTTGGGTATTCTTTCATTTGTATTACCACTCTGAAATCTGGTGTGTACTTCACACTTACCAGCACATCCCAAATGATCCTCCCCCATATGTGGCTATGGGTTCCCCTAATGATCAAGACTGCTGTCTGCTGTCTGTTTTGTAAATAAAATTTTATTAGCACGCAGCCCACTCATTCCTTAGCGTCTTTCTTGGGCCATCTTTCTTAACTATGTGGCAGAGGTGCAGGATGAAAGCAGAGAACACAGGGCCAGCCAAAGCTAATACTACTTACTGTCTGGTCTTTTCTGGAGGCTTTCTGACCTGTGTTCTAGAAGGTTCCGCCCCTTTTCACTTTCTTCATTAGAAGTTCCCTGTTGAACTCCTCATGTCTCTCACATGAGTTCCACATAATGCTGCTCCAGTCCCCTCAGGAGCAACGAAAGCCCAGCCACTGCCTACTGTCACCAAACTGCTTGCAGAGCAGCGCTGGTCCACACTTGGCAGAGCCTAGTCAAGGATGCAGGAACTCTTTGGCATCCGCTTTGGTCAGGAAGTGCTGGACCTAGTGCCCAGGCTGTCTACCTAAGGCTTGTGCTCGCATCTTCTGCGTGGTTCCCCAGATCCCTCTCAGCCAGCCCTGCCAGTTCTGAATTGAGAGGCTGATTCTGCAGTCCACCTTAGTGTCATGTGGATTGAGACTGACTACATATCTTTTGGGCCTCTGCATCCTTGACTTCTGTCACCCATTTCTGCCACACAGCTGAGGTGATCAGGGAAGCCAGGGAGGTGGGACTAACACCCTCATGCCAGGAAAACCCAGATGCCTTGCTTCAAACATCTTCCTCCTACCAAATGAGGTTAAGCAAAGTACCATTTTTATAAAAAAAAAAAAAAAAAAAAAAGTTTGTTGAGGATTAGCAAATGCCTAATGAATTCAAATGGGTGACATAATAGAGCTGGGTAAATATATTTTAAGTAATCAGCATGGAAGATTACTGACAGACAAGTGACTATTGAATCTTAATTAAAATTGTATTCCGAGAATTGTCACTTAGCCCATTTCTCTAACAGCCAAACAAAAGGTGGTCCCACCCCCACTTTTGAAGAGGGGGAGTCAAAGGAAACAGATAAATTATCCTGATTCAGGCAGATAAAATGGGGGGGGGGAGGTGTTTCCTGTTTGAAGCAAGGATTTGAACAAAGGCTGAGAGAGGAGACTGGGGGTGACTTCAAGCATCTCTGAGAGGTGTAGGTGGCAGAAGGGACTGGAGATTAGGAGACAGGGGCCCGCCTGGAAGGAGAACCATGAAAACAAGTGGGAGGGACTGAAGTCCCGTGGGCCAGCAATGTAGACAGCGGTGCTCTGAGAGCAGAGGCTGGGATGAACTATGCTATCAAAGGTCACCATCAGCCTGCAGAGGAGGCAGGACTGTCCATGAGGAGCACCTCTTTGCCAGCATTGGAGCAGAGGGAGGAGGAGAGACAGAAGTGAAACAACAGGACAGGGCTCTTTGGACCTACAGTGTCCTGAAGTTAGCCTAGACTTGCGCCCTGATCCAGGGTGGAAATGTTTCCTCCCTGCTTCCACCACGCCTGCCGCTGGATTTCTTCATGTTCTTCAATGTAACAGCTCACAGTCCACAAGGTACCCTTGTGTAGTGAGAACAAGATGCCTCCTCTGGCTGCTGGCAGAGCACCCTAACTGAGCAACCTCGCACAATGAACTACCTGCCCCACCTTACCTTGGGGCCCTGGGCACAGTTGTCCATGTTTTAGCTACTGGGAAATGAGATTCAAAGCAGTTTGGACCCAACGGAACACTCTCCTCCACCCTGGAGAGAATCGCCGCTTACTCAGGATTGCCTGGCACCAGGCCATACTCCAAGCAAAGGAGGCGCCCCCCTCCCCCGCCCCTCCTGAGGCATCCACGTGCCTTGTATACCCAGAACTGGCAGCTTCTACTAGGGATTGCTTGGGAACCAGAGACGTCCAGCTGTTCCTCTACATTTGAGCACTTGTGTTTTCAGCTCGGAGAGGAACTTGGAAGGAAGGAAGGCTGGGGTTCTCAGAAACAGAGGGTTCCTCACTGGCTCTGAAAGACCCACTTATCAGACCCTGGTGGCAGGGAGCATTTGCACATAGGCAGATGCACATGCATACACGTACATGTGTATACACAGACATGCACATGCATATGCAGACACAGAAGTATACTGGTGATGAATACAGAATTGTGAAGCTAGGCTGTTAGTTTATTATCAGTGCCTCTAGATGAGAATTTTTTATTTTATTATTATTATTATTATTATTATTATTATTCAGTGTGTGTGTGTGTGTGTGTGTGTGTGATAAGTAAGCACATGAGTGCAGATACCCTGGAGTTGAAGTTACAGGTGATTATGAGCCATAGCACAGGAGTGGTAGGAACAGACAGAACTCTGGGTTCTCTGGAAGAGCAGTAAGTGCTTTTAACCGCTGAGCCATCTTTCCAGCTTCTGCAGATGGATTTTTATACTTAAAACAATGTGGGGTGGGGGAGAGGGATCAGCTAAAATGGGGGAGCAGAGAGCAGTGAACCTAGGCACAGAAAGGGAAACTCCCTCTGGTTGGTGGTTAGTCCTAAGACCCAGGCAGTCCCCCACCCGAGACCCTCCATCCTTTGCAGCTCTCCCCACCCCCAGCCTCTCTGTCTGAACCACCAGGAGCTGCTTCCAGCACAAGAGGCAGCATTTAGCAGATGGCTGCGTAGATATATGTGCTGTCTCTCCGCCCTGATTTCCATTTAAAAGATATCTTAGCAACCAGCCTGAACCCCCACTCGCCCCTGAAGCCTGTAAATCTAGTGATATGCTTTGTCTCTTGCTTGAGATACAAAGGGATGAGCCCCCTCCAGAGTACTCCAGGTAGGAGGGTGAGGGGGGCTGGGCTGGGCCACCTGGAAGGAGGCAGCAGTCCAAACCGAACTGCGCCTTCTTTTCCCCTAGACATCCCCTGTTCAAGTCCCACTGTGCCAGAGAACCACACCACTCACCCATGAGGAACCCTGGAAGCCATGTTCTGTCTGGTAGTGGAGAGAGGAAAAGTGACTTCCACTTGGGCTGGGAACACAGACACCAGAAGCCAAAGTCTGGGCCTCTATTTAAAGGTAAAGAAGAATGAACTAGAACCTGGTCTCCCAAGCACTCTCCCTTGCCCTGCTCACTAGACAGGAACCTTTTCTGTAACCGACCTGAAGCTTCCTAACCAGACACTGGGTCCCTCCTTGCACTCAGATTATCAAGGTAATGGCCTCTAAGGAACTGAATGAAGTTTCCTGACTCCCAGGAAAAGGCTAAGGCCCGAGGTGAGCACAGAAGAAGCTTATCTCCCAGGAAAAGATTTCAGTTCTGACAACGCATCAGACCACAGACTGGACCGAGACCGTGAGGAGCACAGCCCCTTGACCAGAACGTCTAAGCTCTGCTTTCCTCTGTGTTCTAGTTAAAGCACATCAGGACTCCAGAGACGGATGTGTGGGGAAGGTGGGGGAACAGAGGTCAATGGAGCACTTAGTTTCTTTTCCTGGTGTGACCACTAGAGCCCCTTTCTGTGCTTTTCTTACTGACTTGTTGCTATAATCTTAGCAACTAGCATCAAGGGAAGGAGGGAGAAGAAGAAAGAAGACAACAGGAGGGGGAGGGGAGAAGAGAGAACGCGGGGAGATGAGGAACCGGGAGAGACTCACAGTCCCTAGACAACCTTCTCTTGGTAGCTGCAGAAAGACACCACAAGCAGCATCCCACAGAGAGCCATAGGGACAGGAACGATAGCCAAGAGAGGGGAGACATGTCTAGAGGGCAGCAGGTGCCTATTTAGGGCTCCGTGTGAGATAACCAGTTCTTACCAGAAGCCTGCCATTAAGCTACAACTGTCTCCTCTTTGGAACATCATATTATGCCCCGTGCTAGCACATCTATGGTAGCTTTTACTATGCAATTGTGTTTGCCTGCAGGTTACTCCTCTTGACCTGGGGACCTTGTTTTTGGCAAGATTCTATTTTCTTCCCTCCTTAGTTCCTGGTAGCAAGCCTAGTCCATGGTCCCGAAGAGGTACCCGTGCAAGTGAATGAATGGGCGAGTGAGTGAAGGCACTGTGTTCTGGCAGGAAGAGCCCTAGTCCTCCGCACCTCGGACTGCCTCTATCTCCTAATTTGCTACAAGAGTGAGCTGTCTCCTGTGGGTCAGGCCAAGAATGCTGGGGGAATGAATCCCCAGAGACCAGTGTCTGATAAATGCTATGGGACCTCGTCTTTCTCAGCCCTCAGTTAAGACAAACCATGCTGAGGCATGTTCTACACCCCCGGGAGGGCCCTCAGCAGGCACGAGCCTCAGTTTCCTTTCACTGCAACCCGTTCCTCACTCAACGCAGCCTCTCCCCGATTCCTCCCTGTCTGACTTCCCCACTTCTCTTCCGGTCTTTCCCCAGTCTCCCACCTACAGGAACCGCTTACACTGAAGTCCTTGTTCCAAATCATTGTTCTGTTTCTGAGGTTTGCTGGCCCCAGGCAAGCTTCATAATTATAACTGGTGTTATGTTACATAAACTTCCAACAGGCTAGACCCCAGTGTGTGTGAGATACTGGGAATTTTAAAACAGGAAAACCACTCACAGCATCAATGACTAATAAAACCCAGAAAGGACTGTAGTGGGGTCACATGGGGTAGGATGGAAGAGACGGCAGAGGTACTTGGACTGGTAAAGTGCTTACCTAGTGTACTCAAAGCCCTGGGTTCTAGTCCCAGCGCTGCATAATACAAGCCAGGCAGTGCATAGCTGTATTCTCTACACTAAGAGAGAGGAGGCAGTAGGTTCCCTTTTAAGACATCTTTGGCTATTTAAGTTTAAGGCTAACCTGGGCTACATGAGACCTTGTCTCAAAAATGAACAACAACAGTAACAACAACAAATCAGTAGAGACACCTGCCCCAGCCCGTGACTGGGTCTAGGAAGCTGTGGAGACACCCACATGCCTATGTGGATGAATGTTTGGGGGGAACAGAGGGACGCCCACACACGGTAGGGTACGAAAGTGACCAAGAACATGGAGACTGTATGTGAATGGAGATGGGGGTGGGTCGGGGAATGTGAGGAGGCTGTGACGTGTGACAGCCTGCGCGTGTGACTGAGCAAGCTCCCGAGGGTGTGTGAGGGGGTGTCGCATGAATGGAGGTGAGCAAGAGAGTGAACAGGTGGGTTCCTGTGACAGAGTGCTGTGTGGGCGAAGGAAGTTTTACACACATCCCTACACACATCTCGGGTGGGAGTGGGGCTGCGGAGAAGGGGCGGGGAGCGGGGCGGGCTCGCTCGCTCGCTGGCGATGGAGACAAATGCCAGGTTGCGCGCTGTCGCCTTCAAATGCATTCATCTCCATGTAGTTTTTGATCTGTCCGGCTGGGGTTGCAGAAGGTCCACGGTGGCGGGCAGCTCTCTGCATCAGTCTAGGCCTCCAACCGTCCTGTTTCCGTCTGTCGGCTTCCCCTGAGCTCAGAGGTGGGGACTCTCATGTCATAGTGAGACCAGAGTTCTGATTCACTCTCGATTCTTAACAATTTACCTCCAAGGTCTGCACCTTATTTCACCGAAGCCGAAAGCCAGCGGGTAGTTCTAAGCACCTGAGTGGACCATTTCCCTCCCCACCTCAGAGAGAATGCGGACCCGCAAGGACTCATTACCCATCACAAGGGCTCTGCTCTCTCACTGGCTCTCCTCAGCACACTGAAATGCCAGGGCCAAGCCCTTGTCTCTTTCGATGTCAACCCCCTTGCCTACCTCTACCTCAAAGAAGATGTCAACCTCATTGGCTTTTCAGTACCCTCAGTCCTCCCCTTAGTGACCCACTCAAGGGAAGTTTCCAGACTGGTCCGTGTCCACTCCGCAACTCGGCTAATGGAGGGAGCAGTGGGGTGGATAATTGAAAGCAGCAGATAATCCAAAACTCATTTCCATTTCGCCGGGGAATGGTCTGTCTATGATTTAGTCTCCTCATTATGTCTGGCTCGAGCAAAATTAAAATTGGCTTTTCTTATTTAAGCCACCCAGGCTACAGGGCAGGCATCGAGTAGGTTGGCACTAAAGTTCACTGTGGCTACAGAGCATAATTATGTGTTAGCATCTGAGCAAGATATCATACTTGAAGGTCACTTGAGAGAGCCATTGCATTTGTCTCAGCAGACTTGGGATCCTTGAAGACTAGGACGAGTCCTCCTCAACTTGAGAGTCTCTAAGGATAGTGTTTGTGTCCCTTAGACTGGGAATCCCTCAGTCTGGATTCCATGAGAATAGGTTGTGTCTCTTCACTATTACTTATTTTTTCTATGGCTGGCATCTTAAAGAAAAAAGTGTGGGGGAGGGTGATGGATTAGGGCGTGACTTTGGATTTACAGTTTCAGTGAATTACAGACCACAATAGCTGAGCTGAGGCATGGCAGCTGAAATAACTGAGAACTCACTTCCTGAACGACAAGCAAGAAGCAGAGGATGATAGAAGGCTTTAGAAACTTCGAGGCCCGCCTCTCAGTGACATACTTCCTGTAGCAAGGCCACACCTCCTAATCCTCCCCCAAGCAGCCATCCAGTGGGGATCAAGTATTCAAATGTCAGAGACTTCTGGGAGATATCTCAAAACAGCCCCCACACCCTGAGACTGGGGCTCCTTGAGGGCAGGCAGGGCTGTGATACTTTTATATGCCAAGTATCAATCTTAAAATAATGTCTCCTAGATCTGAAGCTGAAGTCTTCATGTCAGGGTCCCCGGTGAGGCCCGGACCTCCCTAAGCCTTTCTTGTGCCTGCATCACTGGTCTCATCAGGTGCATAGATCATGCTGATAACACAAAAGCTCATAGTATGTGGATAGTATCTTATCTCATGCACAAGCCTGTGGTTATCATCTTACGCTGTAATTGGGTATTTGTGTAACATCGAACACAGTGTATTTGCAGTTGGGCTCCTGATAACACAATTATTAAAACAAAAAATGTAAAGAAAATACCTTGTGCTGTATGGATAAATCACTTGCCAACTAAAAAGCCTACGGTCTATAGCTTGGGCAGGAAATAGAAGATGGGATATCCAAGAGAAGAAAGAATTCTGGGATAGAATCAGGTACCGAAGGTCCTTGGGAAATATGTGATAATTCAGACACATGGTACCTGAGCACCAGTAACCAGCCACATGGCAGAATGTAGGTTAAAATAATTGGGTTATTTTAGTTATGATCTCATCAGAGTAGAGCCTAGCTATATGGCCAAGGTATCTGTAAATATATTTTGAGTCTGAGTCTTATTTCTGGGAATATGGGGCTTCGAGGAAAAAAAAATCAGGGCTTAACTACAACAAGAAGACAATAATTTAGAAAATTCAAAATAACTTCTTAATGAATGTTTATTTGTACGTTTCAACATTACCTGTTTGTAACACAGCAGGGAAGGGGCATCAGGGACAAAGACATTCTACATTCCCTCTCCAAGGTATACTTTTTGGGGGTCATGGCACATCAGTCTTTCCTGCTGGTCAGTTTGGACCCGTAAGATACCCAGATCAACAAAAGCACCACTGTATTTCAGCAGGGACCATCTGACAAATGCCCTCTACAGGTGTAAGTGACACAAACTCAAAGAGGCCTGTCTGTGAGGGTCCCATGGCAGTCTGTCCTAGCTCCCATTTGATGACCAGCCCTGGGTTTTCTCCAGGTATAATAGGGGGGCATCCAGGCCATCTCCATCCGATAGGTACATAGACAATACTACCCCCAAAGACTGGATATGGCTTGACCTTCCTTATCTTTGCTTTCACTTTGCAAAAGATGGTTGACAGATAGAGCGATGGCTCAGTCAGAAAAATGAGTGCCATGCAAGCATGGAGACCCGAATCCAGATCCCCAGGACCCACGTAAAAGCCAGGCACAGTGTGTAGCTCTAATCCCTGCAGTATGCAGTAGAGGAGCGACAAGAGGCTTCATAGGGATTACTGGCAAGCCAGCTTACCTGATCCAATGAGCTCTTAGGTTTGGTGAGAGACCCTATCTTAGTAACAACAACAACAACAACAATATAGATGGAACAAAGAGATGGCTTAGCAGTTAGAGTACTTGCCTCTTTTCCTGGGGACAAAGTTCAATTCCCAGCACCTTGATGGCTACTCACAACTGGCTGTAACTTTAATTGCAGACCTCCATTGGCCTGTGGGGTCACCAAGCAAGCACACAGCCCATGTTCATATGCACAAGCAAAGCACACATGCATGTAAAACCAACCAAATAAGTCATTAAATAAGGTGGAGAGTGACTGAAGAAGCGATCTATGATGAAGTCTCGCCTCTACACACACTTACATACATACACATATGTACCCACTCACAAACACACACAGAGCAGGGCTTTGGCCCATGCTTGTAACCTTGGTGCTGGGCATTCAGTGACAAGTGGATCTCTGGGGCTCACTGGTCAGCCAGTCTAGTCTTTAACCATGTCTTAGGTCAACAAGGTACAGTGCTTCAGAAATCAAGGTGGATGGCACCTGAGAAATGACATTGTCTAGCCTCTGTCCTCTACAGCCATGAACACACACACACACACACACACACACACACACACACACGGGGACAGGGTCATCCTTCCTGCTCATGTTTTGTAGCTCTTTTGTGCCCCCTGCCCCTGCCCTACTCCCAGTTTTAAGAAGAACGAACAGAAAGACTGATCTGTCAGGCTACTGGGGCATAGCAAAGGACATACTCAAAGGAGAGCTTCAGGAAGCTTCAGGAAGGGACTGCTGACCGTGGGCAGCTCTAGAAGAACCAAAGACATTCAGCACCAGTCTGGCAGTGGAGGGGGGCCTATTTACCCTGGCACTGCTAGACAGAGGGACAGAGTAGACTCCAACCAGGATAGGAGTTTGAAGAAGAGCTTCCCAGAAAGTAGACAGATACAACCCCTGGTGGCCTGCTCTTTGGGAGGGACCAGCCAAAAGAGTGACTTCTTCCAGATGCCTCTCATCAGCCAAACCTCACTTGTGGTCAGAGGTCAGGGAGACTGCTCAGCTGTCCGTGTGGTATGGCCCCCAGGGTACAAGATATACTGAATGGGGTCAGAGATGACTTGGAGAAGCAAACAAAAATCAAGCAAGAGAGAGAGAGAGCCCCTCCTCTCTCCCACTAACTCTCCCAAGGAGTTCCTGGATCCAGAAACCTCTTGGAAGTATAAGGAAAAAAGGGGAGAGGAAAAAAAGGAGGAAAGGGAGAAAAAGAGAAAGATTAATCCACTGGAAACAAGGAGCCCCACAGACTAAAGGGCAGTAAATATGAATTCAATTTGGTTTTGCCATTTACAGGTTCCAGCCTTCGGAGGCTCTGACAGGCCGATCAGATAAAAGCCGCTGTTGTCGCCATGATGGCGCATTTAAATTTTTATTGCAAACACCAGGCTCCATTACCCAAGGTTTGCTTTCTGCATTTCTAATCGGTTCTCCCTTCATGTTCCGTGGACTGGCCTCTTGCCTGACGGACAGCAGGGAAAACACGGCCAGTCCTCTAAGTCCCCAGAGGCTCTGTCCTGACCCTGCCTTAGGCTTACAGAGAGATGGGCTGTCTCCCTTCTCCAGCCTGCTCTATTTTATTTGTTTAAAAATGCTATTGTACATTCCAGGGCGGTACACATGCCATAGTGTGTGTGTGTGGATGTCAGAGGACAGCTTGCGAGAGTTGATTCTCTCCTACCATCTCCTACCACTGTGGGTCCTGGGTATCGAACTCAGGGAGCTCAGCTCCTTCTCAGGCATGCCCAGCAAGTGCTCTCACCTGTTGAGCCATCTTGCTAGTCCCATATCAGGGCCTCTTCATTTCCTTCTATCTTCCTCTTTTCTCCCACTCCTTTTTCCATTGGTTTATTCCCTGGAGGCTATGTGGATTAAAGACCCTGTGGCTAGACTCCGGCTTCCTCGTTGACAGGAGCCTGCTCTCTTGCTTGCATGGATTCAATCATTCAGTCAGGCTCCCAGGGAGCACCTAATCGGGTAGGCATATGGGACATAAGGACGGGTTCTCGTCTCAGGATATTTACCTCGTGTGGATGATATCCTGATGGTAGCCTATAGCCAAGAGCTTCCAGAAATAGGGGTACCACACCAATATGCCATCTCTAATCTCTGTGCACATAGGCAAATACTACCCAAAGAGCGGATATGCTAAGTCCCGCTCATCCTTGCTTCCTTTTTGCAGTGCACACTGGCAGCTGGGAGGTGGGGCAGTCAGTGAAGTGACGATTCAGCAAGCATGAGGAGCTGCTTGCTTCAGATATCCAGAATCCATGTGATGGGGTGGGGCACCTTTCTTCTTGTAAGGAAGAGCTTGTAAATCCATACTTGGACAATCAGACTCCAGGGAAGAGAAGGAGCTATGAGTAGTGTGTTAGTACTTACTCTCTGCCCATTTTACAAGAGAAATGGAGGATCAGGAATCTGGTAATATGTGCAGAACTGAGAATCCAACCGAGGCACAGCCCACCCATCACAGACAGCCATTGCTTTCAAGAGGAAAGAAAGTTAGATCAAGTGTGAGGCTTCTGTAGAAGCCTGCCCAGCAACTAAGACAAAGGGACAAACTTCTTAGAAGAGGTAGCTTTGCCACTTGTCCCTTAAGTGAAGGGTGGCAGGACTCCAGAAGCTAGGGTGTCACAGAGAATGCCCTAGTTGGTAGAACAAAGATGTTGATTGGAGAGAGGTGGGCATTACAGATTTATTTATTTGATTTTGAGACAAGGACTCAGCATCTGGGCTGATCTGGATGAAACTCTATGTATCTGCCCCTGCCTCCCAAATGCTTGGCTTATAGATACCTTTTAAAGGAAGACCCAAGCTTAATTTGACCACCAGGCACACTAACAGGGGCACAAGACCAGTCACCCGGAGGCTGAGGATGACCTTGAACCCCACCTTTCCTCTTTCTGGCTATGGGACCTGGGCTATGTTGCTCAATCTCTTGATGTCTCTAATTTTTTCTCCACGGTGAAGGTGACTTTTTGAGGATGACTAGGGTCAATGACACAAAACATGTATGCACATTGTGACATCTCAAAGCTGTCCACTCACCCCAGTTCTTACACTGAGGACCGTTTTCCGGTGGCAGTTGGCCGCTGCCAAAGGGGACCCGTAAGAGAATGGATGTTCAATTGCCACCAAAGCGAAAAGCTAAACTGTGAGGCACATTCATGGAACTCTCAGACACTCTCTGACTCTCTGAGGTTTTAGCTGAAAGAAAGGCACCTGAGGCAGCCGGCATGGGAGGCGTCAACACTAGCCAAGCTGTGCTCCTGGCCAGGGTGAGTCCTCCTCCACCTGCCTATCTCAAGATTGGGGCAGGATGTCTCATGAACCTAAGGAAAGGCAAGCAGGAGTGGAGAACGACTTTTAGTGAAGGAGGAAACTTGCCAGGTAAAAGCATTATGACCCCTTGGTGACACCAAGGCACCCCTGTTTGTGGCACCCACGGAACAGAGCGGCCTGTTCTCTGATCATCACAGGCTTTCTAGCAAGTCCTTCCCCACGGATTGTGGACTGATTTCTGTCAGTAAGATTCTGTGAATTTACTGGACTAAGTCACTGGAAACAATAAATATTTATAGAACAGTTGCTATGCTAGAGTCTATACAATCTGAGCAAATGGTTCCTCTGTTTTCTCAGAGAGACTGTAATCCATGACAGAAGGGTAGAGAAGCCTCACAGAGAGAAGACAAATTAACTAGTCATAGGCAGGGAGAGGACAGGTGACAGGAAGGAATGCTATCCCAGTTCCCTTTGAACTGGCACATCCAGAGACATGGCATCTTTCCTTATCCTGGGCTCCTGAGGACAGGTCATCTCCCTCATACTTAAGGTCCCTAAATATAGGTCATATCTCAGATGGAGGGTTACAAAGAACAGGCCATGCCTCTCAAACAAGAGCTCCTTGAGGGTAGACCATGTCTTCTCAAACAGAGGCCCCTTTAGGACAAGGGCTGTTTTCTCAGACTGGAGTTTCTGGAGGATAGCCCATCTCCCTTAAATGGGACTTCCTGAAGACAAGACATATCTCTGACTGGGGCTGGCTGTGGATAGATCCTGTTCTCTCTTGGATTGGAGTTTCCTGGGGAAAGGCTGTGTCTCCCTCAGACTCAGGAATTCTGATGGCAGATCTCTACCCTCAGCTCTTCCTATAGGTAGTGAAGTCTCCCTTCGACTGGGTTCCCTTGACAATAGGCCCTTTGAGGGTCTCCTGAGTCCGGGGCTGTGTGATGTCATGGTTCAGTGCTTCCTCCCCATGATAGCAATCCTCCAGGTCACTGAATTTCTACTTTCTGTACAAGACAACGTTGATCCCAGAAAAAGCATTTCCTTACAGTCTCTTCTATGTAAAAGTAGATTCTTATACCTCATAGTTGCCAAAAGGCTATGGCACTATGGGCTGAAGAGAAAGTGGTCCTCACTTTCAGTCTTCCTTTTCCTCCAATTTGGCTGTCTTCCCATCATCACAGACAGCTGATGCTAACAGGTGACACCTTCTCCCTCCTGGGCTAACTGGGGACCTGAGATAACCATCTCTTATACATTTGTCTACAAACCTTTGCTTTGGTTTTATTTATTTACTTTTGTTTGTCTGTGTAGCTCCAGCTGGTATCAAACACTGGAGCTGGAGCTGGAGATGACCTTGAACTCTTGAAGCTCTTGCTTCTGCCTTCTGAGTGCTGGCATTGAATCTCTACAGACACTAAATAACACAGCTATCCAGCAGCGATGATAAACGATAATTAACTAGACACACATGGGGACCATGTTCAAGAGTTTTGGGGTTCAGGAACAAGATGTATGGAAGGTGAAGCATGCTTCTAAGGCATGCCAGGCTGAAAGCTGGGGCTCACTGGCAGAGCCCTCTCTGTAGTTTCTTGGGAGCGGGAAGTCTGAACCCTCTCACCCTCGACTCTCACCCAAGGTTTCAGGGAATTTGTGAGTTTGGGGCACAAGCTCATGCCAACCAACTATGATCAGCACAAGAGGAGCAGTTTGCCCGGGGGAGGCAGTAAGTTCCATGATCCACAGGAAGCCCCTTAGTCTGCTCAGCAGGGAAAGGCTATTTCCTCCATGTCTCACCTCAGCCAGCCTCAGATAAGGCAGAGAGAATTATCTAGAGGATCAGGAAGCCAGAGTCCATTTAAAACCAGAAGAGACCTACCAACTTCTTCCAGGCTGCGCCCACCAACTTTACATCACCCCAAATGCCCTGGACTACTTCACACACACAATAGGGCGGGTGTTTGAAGATAAGAAACTCTTGAGTCTACTTTTAACCACCAGCTTTTAAGTTCCATCACTTGCTACAGTACTCCAAAGAATCAAATAAATAGGCAATTGGACTCTTAATGGCTAGCTGTGTGAAATGAGAATTCTGCACTGCCTTAATTGAAGGACCGAGCTCCTAGTGATTTTAGGACTTTAGCACCTTGTCTGTGGATGTGGAACTTGGAAACAGTTCAGGGAAGGGGAGCCTCGATGGTTTTCTTGGTTCATAGTACATGGATGTCTTCTTCCCGCTGACATCAGACAGGCCAAGGAAGTTGGTACCTCTAGCTTAATATCCCAATGGGGAGCCATCGAAACTGAATGGATGGGCTGCAGATCAGTACAAGTGGAGTGGGCCTGGGCCTCGTGTGCTAAAGGAAGGAAGCCTAGCAACTTACTGCTGTAGCTGGAAGCATAAAGAGCCAAGGAGTGGCTGTGCAGGGGCTCCTGCTCAGCCCCAATATCCACTCTGTCCTCTCCTGGTCAGAGCCCCCAAGAGTACATTGAAAATATAGTTAATACTAGAGTATGGCATGCTTAAGAATTACTAAGAGAACACTTCAAAAATCTCTCACTAGGGGCTGGAGAGATGGCTCAGTGGTTAAGAGCACTGACTGCTCTTCTGAAGGTCCTGAGTTCAAATCCCAGCAACCACATGGTGGCTCACAACCATCCATAATGAAATCTGATGCCCTCTTCTGGTGCATCTGAAGATAGCTACAGTGTACTTACATATAATAAATAAATCTTTAAAAAAAAAAGTAAGCATTTTAAAACTGCACAATCCACGGGTGGTGGTGATGGTACACGCCTGTAATCCCAGCACTTGGGAGGCAGAGGCAGGCAGATTTCTGAGTTCGAGGCCAGACTGGTCTACAAAGTGAGTTCCAGGACCGCCAGGGCTACACAGAGAAACCCTGTCTCAAAAAAAAAAAAAATCTCTCACTAAAAAACCATCAAGTGTTTGGCATTATATCATTATTTGTCATGGTAGTCACAATCATAACATCGATTTATAGACCCTAAGTACATGCAGCTACATGTTGTAAATTTATAAGAAAGAAAAAAGAAGCAGTCGAGGTGTGCAGAGTGGGGAGGGAGGAAGAGTGTAGAGAAGGAAGAGGAGGAGGAAGAGCAGGAGGAAAAGGAGGAGGAGGAGGAGGAGGGGAGGAGGAGGAAGAGGAGGAGGAGGAGGAGGAGGAGGAGGAGGAGGAGGAGGAGGAGGCCTCTCATAGTACTGAAATGTTATGTTGCTACAAGGCCACATCAGAAAAGACTACATTTCCCAGCCTCCCGTGTTCCTATGTGTCTTAGGGTTACTATTCTTGTGATGAAACACCATTACTAAAAGTAACTTGGGGAGGACCAGGTTTATTTCAGTCACAGTTCTATGTAATAGTTGATCAAAAGCAGTGGGGACAGGAACTGAAGCAGGGCAGGAACCTGGAGGCAGGGATGATGATGCACAGGCCATGGAGGAGTGCTGCTTATGATCTGCTCTCCAAAGCTTGCTCAGCTGGTCCTCTTATAGAAGCTATAACCACCAGCCCAGGGGTGGCACCTCCCACAGTGGGCTGGGCCCTCCCACATTAGTCAGTAATTAAGAAAGTATCTTATAGGCCTGCCTACAGCCAGAGTTTCTCAATTGAGGTTCTCTCCATTCAGATGACTCTACCTTGTGTCAAGTTGGCGTAAAACTGTCAAGTACCCTAAGTGCGGTCTTGTGACGAAGGCACAAAAGTTATAAGTGATTATAAGCTATGCATCCTTAATAAAAGACACACTTTTCCCTGCTTCCTACTTCCTGCTGACTGGGTGTCAGTGGGTGAGTGGGGCTTGCGGAGTCATCTTGGATCATGAGGTGGTAACCATGTTTGAAAGATACATACAGTTCAGTGGAGGGAACTTAGGTCCTGCTAATCATGGTGGTACCATTCTGAACTTCCTGAAAAACTTTTAAATTATAATTTTTAACCGAGCAATAGCTAAAGACTTGCGAACAGTTATAAAGATAGCGGAAAGGGTTCTTAAATCCTGTGCTCCCCTCTTCCCTCGGCAGCAACGTCTTAGATCCCCACAACAGTGGACATTAGAGCTGTGCTAGTCACTCAAAGACATACCTTCCTGCCTGGACTTACCATATGAGATAGAGTTAAAAATCTTATCCAAGGCCATTTATTACTGATTTGGGGTTTGTTTTGTTTTGTTTTCATTTTTGTCATTCACAACACAAGAACTTCTTGTACGATTTCCAAAAAACTATACAACAGCGTCCCAGCTTCAAGTGTAAGAAGTGTAGACAGTAGGCTGAAGGAGCTTCAGAGAAACAGGGAATGAGAGCATTTAAGGGGCCTGGAGGGCTCCTTTAAGATATATAAGGGTGTGGTGCTATGGGCGTTCCTTGTGATGGTGCTCACGGACCGTTCTCTCCCACTCCTCACTCCATCCTTGCCACATTTTTGAGTAGCCTTCTTTACTCTAGGCTCAGGTCCCTTCTTTGTTTGAATCATCTGCACACCCTACCCACCTCTTAGCTACCTAACTCTGTATCTCCTGCTGATGCAGAGAGATTTGACGTACTTATTAGTGTAGCATCTCATGTGACATGTCAGGGCAAGGCAATGAAGGTGGGTGGCATTTGTTGGTATTTTCAACACAAGTAAAAACAAATTACTTTGGAGTTAAATGTCAAAGACTCTGTGCTCATCCCAGACAAGGGAGGGAGTTTCACCTCCTTTCTGGGACAGTCTATTTCTTAGTATCCTGGAATGTGTGTGCAGAGTGAGTGTAAAGACCCCTAGAAATCCATGAGGATGGGCAGGGTCACAGTTATTTGGCCAGTGTCCAGATTCATGCCACCGAAGGCAGACTGATTCCACACAGCCAATACTCAAGTGAGGACATTTATCTGCTATCCACCCCGTCACCCTAACCACTCCTACTCAGCTTAGACTACTCATGAAAGACCGTAGGACAGGTGCTGCAGGAATCCTGTGATGACAACTCTGACTGGCCTCTACCACAGTGATAGATCTCCTTCAGGGAAGACACCCTGGATATGAGCCAAGGACAACCAGGGAACAGTTGTCACCAGTAGTTACAGGACGTTCTTTGAATGCGTGGATAAGGGTGAGGAAGGAGGAGAAATGCCTTCAGAAGCCATGCCATGAGGCATGATGGGTGGACATTCAGATGGACACAGCTGTGGGACTTGTGCAACACTCGGTTCAAAGACAGCGTAAGAGATTTTTCATTTTTGCTACTCACTGTGCTCTCTTTGTTTTTTTGTTTTTTGTTTTTGGTTTTTTTGAGACAGGGTTTCTCTGTGTAGCCCTGGCTGTCCTGGAACTCACTCTGTAGATCAGGCTGGCCTCGAACTCAGAAATCCGCCTGCCTCTGCCTCCCAGAGTGCGGGGATTACAGGCGTGTGCCACCACGCCCGGCCACTGTGCTCTCTTTATTCACCAAACTTCAGGTGACAGACACTAAAGGATCCAGATATGTGTGATGTAATTTAAAAAGGGTTTCAGTTTGTTTATCTACATAGTCCATGGAGAATTTCCTGGGGCTCATGAATTGTGACAACTGTATGCTGAATTTTGAGTGGCCATCCATTTTTTCTGGAAAGAATATTCAAGCCTTCATTACATTGTCCATGGAAATAGTTTCTTCCATGTGTGTCTTAGTTTATTTTCTTGTTGGCATAAGTAAATTCTCCAGCAAAATCAACTTAAGTGAGGAAGGCTTTGTCTGGCTCACAGTTCAAGGTTATGCTCCATTCATGGTTGGGAAGTCAGCACATCAAGAACTTGAAGCAGCTGGTCAGGTTCCAGTCACAGTGGAGAAGTCACAGAGGGCTGACTGCATGCTGTAGCTCCCTTTCACCACGTACACAGTCCAGGATCCCAACCAAGGAATGATGATGCCCGCAGTGGGCAGGTCATCCTCCATTAATAAAAACAAAATAACCTTTCACAATGATGCCTGGAGTCTTAACTTCCAAGTGATTTTAGATTTAGATTTTAGATTGGCAGTTAACATTAACCATTGCAGTAGCTTTAGCTCTTATTCTCAATGTAGGCAAGAATACTCTAGAAATAAGAATAGCTAAACCTCAGTCTGTTACTCATCTGCCTTAACTTCCCATGTAAAGAGGTGTCACCTTAATTCCCGAGACTCAGATTCCAAGCAGCCCTGGCTCAAGAGAAGTGGAAGGAATAACAAGGCAGTGTCTGCCCCAGCAGAAACTGCATGGTCTGTGTCTGGCCTGCATGACTGAATTACCAGCCCTTTCTCACACTGAGCATCTCCCTGAGCTGGCCACCGAAGCCTGTGATGGGCAGAGCTGATATTTCATTACCAGGATTCAGGAGGGCTGTGCGGGTCCTAGTTTGCTGACAGTTAGGCCAAGGGTCTGGACAGCCAGGCAGCCTCCTGTGTGAGCCTCACCCTCAGTAGGAGCAGGCCATCACCTTAACACCCCATGGTCATGTGTATAGCTCTGTGTGGTCAGAAACAGGAAGAAGCCTCTCGTAGGTGACACCAAGGTACAAGAAAGATGTTTTGTGTACACCGTCTTTGGGCTCAGAGATGGAAAGAAGGGCCATAATGGCTCCCTTCCAGATTAGAAATGAACTTCAACACCACAGGCTGCAGGTAGAACATTCTAGGAACTCCCCTCCTCTTTCCATGTCCGAGGGAGCCCTCTACTGAAATGATATTCTAGTTGTGCCTAGCCACTATAGATCAATGTTATCTTCCCACCTATATAAAGAGAAATAGAAGAAGAAACAAAGGTCAGGGGATCTTAGAAGATTCTGGAAAGAACTCTAATTGGGAATTCTTATCTCTCTAGCAAGAGTCTGCTGGAAATGGGAAGAGGGCAGAGACTAGAATGACTGTTTGAGGTAACAGACACTCTAGATAACCACAGCTGACTTCTGCCAAGACCAGGGTCATGACTTGTCAGTGTCTGAAAGTTCAAGGCCAGTCACGCCCTGGACTATACACAATGTGAGTTTGTTCCTTGGACATTGAGGCTGTCCCCAGATATCTAAGATCCAAAATGAACCATCCCAGCTGGCAAAGTTACACAGTTTTTGGTGTCACTAGCAGAGGTTAGGACATAACTGGGTTGATTGAGATTAAGTTTGGCTGGATTCTCACAGAGTGTTCTAACACTGGGAAGAGAATACAGCAGAGGTCTGTGGCATGTGAGTAAACTCTCCCTAAACTCTTCATGTTGGAAGCAGAAACTGAGGGGCCTAACTCTGGACCAAGGCCAGAGAGTCTTAGAGATGGATTTAAAGGACCGAGAAGAAATGATTGCATGAGCAGTCTCCTGGGAAGCCAATGACTTAAGCATTAAGATGTTACAATTCTCTCTTAGCACTTCCCTAACACAACACCAACACACATATACATGTGCATACATGCACATACATACACACCAACACAGGTACACATGCACATGCTCACCACACATGCATGTACACACATGCATGCATACACACACGTATACACACACATACACTCAACATACATAGATACACTCACACACTCACACATACACACACATTTACATACTCACACACACTCTCAAACAGACAAACTCACATACGCAGACAGACAGACACACACACACACACACACACACACACACACACACACACACAGCGTTGATGGCAGTGGGGGGCACCTTGGAAAGAAATTCTACCATCTTGTACGAGCCTGATTTGACTATAGCCCTCCCCTAACTTTAGTAAAACATGAGTGAGCCTTTCCTAGATGTATGGGACAAGGCTCACCATGGGCTACATGCATTGGGATGGCTATTATTACTTCGTCTGTCCATCCATGCATGCATCCATCCATCCATCCATCATTTATCTATTTATCCTCCATCTGCCACCCAGCCTTTGTCTTTGCTTTGAACAAGTCAGAAAAGTTGCAAAGACTTTTCTGGGAATGCTACAGGAAACCCAAGGCTTTCCACAGACCACGTGTCTGTTATGCATATTTTTCCATTCTCATTTTTTTTATTTAAATGTACTTTTCTTATAGAAGGTGTCAGAAAACAGAAAACTTAGATAAACAGAGATCTCAGGTCTCTCCCTCCTCTTCCGTTATGTCTGTCTTGGTGCCGTTTCTTGGCAGTTGGCTTCTGTGGGGGCTGCTTGCCATAGCTTCAACATATAAATCATGATCTATCTGCCTCGTGTGCCTCTCAGAGTACGATGTACCATTGTCATTGCCACCCTAAGGAACTCTTCTTTGTGGTCCTGTGAGCTACACATGGGTCTGAACTAAGACTACACACCCAGGAACATGGAGCAGCTCCTGAGAAGCCAAGACATTGCCTGGAATGGAGTTGTTCACTCACTGTGGGACGCATAGGGGAACCCAGCAGACAGGAGGTGCTTCGGTTTGAATAGGAACCATCTCCACAGGCTCATGGGCTGAACGCCTAGCCCCCAGCTGGTAGAGCTATTGGGAGGCATGGAAACTGGTAGGCGGGGTCTAGTCTGGGGAAATAGGCCATTGAAGGCATAATTCTGAAATAACCTTCAGAAGAATACTGCTTCTCATCTCTGCACTCTTTCTTTCTGTATCTCATGGGAGTGAGAGGTGTGTATGTGTGGGTGTGTACATGACATGGTGCATGTGTATGTATGTGTGTACACATGTCATCGTGCATATGTATATGAGGGTGTGCACATGGCATGGTCTATACATATGTGCCATGTACATGCCATGGTACGTGCATATATGTGGGCGTGTGCATGCCATGGTGCATGCATATGTCTGGGTGTGTACATGCCATGGTGCACATGTATGTGTGGGTGTGTACATGCCATCGTGCATACATGTGTGTGGGTGTGCACATGCCATGGTGCATGCATATGTGTGAGTGTGTACATGCCATGGAGCATGTATATGTATGGGTATGTGCATGGCATAGTGCATGTGCATGTGTAGATGTGTACATGGCATGGTGCATATGTAAAGGTCAGAAAATGGTGTGTGAAAGTCAGTCCTCTTTCTTCTACCATGTATGTTCCAGGCATTAGTATCAGGTGCCTATACACTGGGCCATCTCAACAACCCCTTTTCTTTCTTGGCCACCTCATGCTGTGCCACCATGATAAATCCCCGAAACTACAAATAGTAACATATCTTTCCATCCTAGGATTGTTCATGTTGGGCATGAACTTTGTCACCACAGGAAAAGTGTAACTAACACAAGAAGACCTCAGGCAGACAGGTTTCATCAGGCTTCCTTTCAGAATATGGGGTTTCCAGACCCCCTGACCCAAATTCTGCTTGCCTGTGTAGATGCACCTTGTAAAGGACTTGCACTGCTTCCTCCGGCTCGTCACCAAACAGAGGCCATCATGCTGAACCGTCACCCTGAGTGGATTCCCATTCCTTCTGCCTCGTACACACTTTCACTCTTTCCACCCTAAAAGAGTGCCTCAAAATGCATTCGCATGCAACCTCTTGGCTGTGTGTCCTAGGTTCTGGAAGGCACGGCTTGTCTGAAAGAAGCAGACCACCATGGGTGTGACTCTAAAGCCTAGACCTAGTTTGCAGCCCATCCCTTCTCTCTCTTTTCTCTCCTCCACAAAGTGAAGAGCCTTTTTATTTCCCTACCTCCTCCTCCCGCCTTGATGGTCAGTTTCACAAATGGGCCCGGAATTAACAGAGCCACAAACAATGGGTTGAAATCTAAGCATGAGTCACAATAGATTTATTTTAATTTAAGCCATCCTCTCCGGTATTTTGGGCTCAGCGATACAAAATTAACTAATAAAGTTAGACTGAGATGCTGACTCATCGGAGAGAACAGAACCAAAATGCAGGCATCCAGAATGTCAGGTGGATTTCTCAGAGGACTCCCGAGCGTCCTTTCTGGACAGTCCTGTTCTCTTGCATGTAATGGATAGGCAGAGATGGCTGTAATGAGCCGACACTCCTGTGACTGAGTTAAATTACATAGACTAAGCTATCAGTGGAGGTCCCTTATCACTTGACAACTAAAAACAGAACAGACAGCACCGGGTGGGCCTGGCCTTAGCAGAAAAGACTTTGCAGGGCCTCTGCCTGTCCCCGGGCTGGGGAGATAGAAAGTACAAGAGGAATTCCTCCTGTTGGTGGTGAAGAGGGATTATGGGTGGTCTCAAAGAGTAAGGGATTGTGGGTAGGCATAAGGAGTAAGGAATTATGGGTAGTCTTAAGGAGTAAGGGATTGTGGGTTAGTCTCAAGGTGTTAAAAGGGCTCCAGCAAACCAAGAAAGAGACAGCGCCTGAGCTTTAGCACCAAGGAACTTAAACCCCAGGGCGCTCTGGGGGAATTCAGAACTGTGTATTTTCTGGCCAAGCTTCTATATGAGAAGCCTGCTTAGGCCATAAGGCCCTGAACACACCAGAGGCTTGGCCACAACTCTGAGGTAGTAAATCTGCACTGCTCTCATATGTTAAGTCGGTGGTCATGTGTTATGCAGCAGTAAAATTCCAACAGAGAGCTCTGGCAGCCTGAATTCATTTTCAGACTAAAGGGAAGAGGCTGCTACCTGCCAGGAAGCTCCAGGTGCCTCATAGAAAGGAAGCCGTAGAGAAACTTAGAACCAAGTGAGACTGGTTCCTACATGGGGACCGGCCTCACTCTGGGGCTGTTCTGAGGACTTCCAACTGCTGGAAATGTTGTCTCTTGTGCTCGAAGCATGGTGAGGGCCACAGAATAGCCGTGATAATGACAGGATGTCACAAGTAGCCCTTTGTGTTTGGGCCTCTTTATAGTTATCAGAGCTGATTCATTTGTTGGCTTGTTGAATTCTCCAGGATCCTTAAGGGAATAGTTAATATTTTCACAACTAAACAAAATGAAAACAGATTGTTGAGGGTTCTCTGCGGCTACGTAGTTATTAAAGGCTGTTTAAGAACCAGACCTAACGTTCCTGGCTCTCTCTCTCTCCAAAGAGGAGCAGAGGAGAAAAAGATAAAGTACAAAAACAAACCAACCAACCAAAAACCCTGAGAGCTGTCTTCCTTGTGTAGCTGTGGTTTGACTTTGGAGTGTCCCCTGCAGGATCAAGTATGAAGTACCGGGCCTCAGCTTGTGGTGTGGCCTGAGGGCTGTCCAGCCTTAGGAGGCAGAGCCTGAATGGAGGGGGTCCCCCACTAGAGAGCAGGTCTTTGAAAGTTTTAAGTATGCCCTTGGTGTCTCCTCCCCGTCTCTGCTTCCTGTGAGCCACCTCATGATCCAACTACCTGCATTGGATGGAGCCCACTGTAGGGGTTTACCTTCCCTACAGTGAGGGGTTCAAATTCCTCCTGAACTATGATTCAAAATAGACCTCCTTTTAAAGGTGTTTCTGTCAGGTACTTTGGTCACAACGAAGCAAAAGTTTCCCATGGTCACAAGAGGGTGCCTCGGAGGAGCCGGCCTCACAGAGTAATCCTGGCACCCGGGAGAATGGCTTCCCAGGAAACCCCGTTCGAGCTGAGCTCCAAGGAGCTACAGTCATCCAAAGCCTCCACCCTAAGTTGCCCCTTGGGTGCTTACTCCTACAGCCTTCTTCCTTCTCTTCCTCCTCTGCCTCCTCTTCCTTCTCCCCTACAGAAACCTACCTGCTCCTGCGTGCCACTCCAACCCCAGTCTCTTCTCACCGAGCAACATCACCACAGAGTCATGAATGGACAGGAGCTGCTGCACACGCCTGTCTCCAAGCCAGCCGAGTGCATTTTCTCCCAGTCCCGATGCCAAGGAGGCATCCTAATTATGCACTGCAGAGCCAAGCCTTTAAAATATAGGTAAGCTGTCTACTCCGGGAAACAGCCAGGATTCCACGGGGAGTTCCCGCATCTAGGATTAGCCCCTTTCTCCTCAAAATGGCTGTCAAGCCAGTCACACGTGCAAATGCTGGGTGTTACTCCAAGGAGAAGTGAAGAGGAACTTGGCCTTATCGAGGGCCTCAGGCTAGAGCACAGATGGAAAGGTTCATCAGAAAAGCGTAAGGTGCCTCCAGTTGCCATGGACTGTGTTAAATACCCGCGATAGACGCTTCTGGAACCCACCAGTCACCAGCTCTCCTTCCTACCCCGCAATGCTTCCAGACCTCTTGCAGACTTTATGCCTGCCTGTGAGAGTATTCATCACACCCAACTTTAGAAGCTCAGGCTCCCCCCATCCCACCATGAGTGCCAAGGGGACCATGGGCTCTAGGAGTTACACCATGGGGGAAGGCAGCCACCCATCCTGAGCCTGGGTTTTTGGTGACCACACGGAGGACGGTAGCCCCTTTCAGGCCTCACTAACAAAGCTGAGGTGTTTTTATTGCGCTAAAAGTAAGACTGAAGACTGATGACTGCTTGCTATTGGTAATTTTGCTTATTTAAAAAACTATATTAATTTGTTTTACAAGTAGCTGAAGTGAGTTGACGTGCAGAATTTAGAGGACATTTCAGAGGAATCAGATTTCTCTCTTCATCACATAGGTCACAGGGATTGAACTCGGGTCGTCAAGCTTGGCAGCAATCACCTATACTGGCTAAGCCATCTCACTGGCCCCAAATTCATCACCGTAGTTCATCCCTCCGTTCACTGCACTGAGCCTGTCTCCCCTTCATCCTAGTGTGGGCACGCAGGATGCTTTAAAGTAGAGAGAAGAACTTTGTCAGTTTTCATGTGCAAATGCCATCGAGTTAGGTGTGTGTGTTGGGGGGGGGCACTCATTGACTTACTCCAATGAAGAACACCTTGCCGCAAGGCACTCATTCTGTTCACAGCCTGTGATGGCTCGCACTAGGAGGGCCAGGGAGAGCTGAACTGTGAACCTTCTCATTAAACAGTCCCTACACATGAGCAGCAAAAACTTAAGCCCTGGAAAACGGCAGCATGCCTGCCTTAGTGTTCATTCCAGAACTTTCCACAGCAGCGCACGTGCACCGGGCTGTTGCTCCCAGCTACAGAGGGGAGTTGCTGTGCAGGACAACCTTTGGCAGACAGCCTTTGTGTTCTCCAACGGTAATGGAAGCAGCCGGAGCAAGTGTTTATAGTCTCCGTAGCCCCTGCTTTGCAGAAAGCTCTTTCCAGTTCTTGTGGGTGGGATGGCGGGAGCAGGACCCACACCCCAGCTCCAGGTGTGTAGATAAGCACCGTGCCCGTGGGTACAGCTGAGCTGGAGCCTGGCACCGCGTGACTTCGCGCAGCTCGATGCATATCTCGTAGGACTTGGCTCTCTCCTTCCATGACTTCCAGGAATTGGCCGCGTGTCCTCAAGCTTGGGGACAAAAGCCTTTACCCACTGAGCCCCAACCGTTGGCGCTTGCTGTCTTACACATGGGTGGGTAAAGAATCACCCCGGGAGTTCTGCACACCTGGAAAGGGGAGGTTAAGTGGGAACATGAAAGGTTCAACCCCGGGCCTCCGTTAAGGAACTGTTCCCGTCTACTTCATCAGTCAGCTCTGGTCACTTTCCTGTAGTGATGCAGTCTGAAGGACTCCTGGTGGCTGTTTTGGGGCTGTGTTGCCTAGATGGTGGGAGGTGGCTTGGGGGATGAGTCTCGAAAGCTGCATGCCTCCCTCCCGTTTAAATCAGTCTTCTGGCCAGCAATGGTGCCTCACACACACACACACACACACACACACACACACCGCGGCTGATAGATACATCCGGACTTGCTCTGGCTGTCACACCATCCCCACCAGATGGACCCCGAATCCCTGAAACCATCAGATAAAATATCTGATGTTTTATCACAGGGGTGAGAAACAGAGATTGCCCAGCTAACGACCAGTACAGAGGACATTGAGGCCTAGAAAGCCATAGTCTCATGAGCCAACATGTGTAACTGCCGTGTAACGCTGCCCGCATACACCAGAGGAATGAGTGGGTCCAAGGGATACGCTTACACCAGAGAAGGTGACTTCAAACAGAAGATACCAGGAGTTCCGATGCCTCAGTGCGGGGCTAGCGTGTGAAGTCTCCTCCAAGAGGCACCTTTGCCTAAGAGGCTCCCACCAACAGCCATGCTATGCTTTGAGCCCCTCAGCTGGGACAATGGAAGCATTTCGGTCAATTAAGTCAAACATCTGGTTAATGTGGCGAAAAATCAGTCACCAGGGGCTGGCCATTGCCCTAGGCCTCCACCCCAGGCCCCCGGTAAAGGAGGAGATACTTTCTGATTCCCAGGCCCTGATGTGCATACCCTTCTCTGATTGGTGGGGGAGACTAGCCTTGTCCCCAGGCTCTCCTGAGAGCCCAGGAGAGGCCAATCTGGGCTCTGAATTGTCTGTCGGAATGACAGCTGGATGGGTTCCCAAACCGGGTGGCAGGTTCCTCAGAAGCACAAATTGCCGTAATAAATGCTGATTGTCCCAATTACCTCTAATTGTCTAGCTGTGTAGCAGGAGCATTACCATAGACAAGGTCTGCATGGGAGAGGGTCTGTTTGGCAGAGAAGCCCATCCAGGGAGTTGGGGTGGCAGAGGAAGTGAGTGAGCTGGCCCACTGAACGTCCCCCTGAAAGGACCCTGCGATTGATCAACACAGAAAGATGAGGGGGCCTCACCACCCCCAGCTGCAGAGGGACAGCGTCCACACTGACATCTTCATGTGACAGCCGCTAAACGCTCTTGTTAAAACTGTCCATGTGCTAAAGAGATAAAGGCCGAGAATAAATGTCTGGTCTCCATCCTTCTAGCCAGCTGGGTCTGTGGGAAAGCTAGGAGGAGAGGGATGGCTGCTGAATGAGAGAATGAATGGAAATTTTTATCATTGTAACGTAGCATTTAGTTCATTCTATTCACTGCATCAACCAGCTGAACTTTCCAGAAGGAAGCGCTGCATACGAAGCCCCTTAAAACACAGAAATGTAGACATCCCAAAGACGAAATTCATACATATCCTGTGTGTGTGTGTGTGTGTGTGTGTGTGTGTACACCAAAGGATCTTATTCATTTATTCCTGTGGTAAATAATTCCTAAAACTTGTCACATGCCAGGCAGTGTTGAAGACTTCCAAATTCACCTGTGAATGACATAGGCCATTAGCCACACAAAACTGGAGCTTCCTGTCTACAGGAAGAGAAAGTTCAGCAACATGATCTCAGAAGGCAAAGGTGTAAAGGGATAAATGGACAGAAGGAGGGGCGTGGGAAGAGGGCTTGGCTTCCCAGAGTGCTGGTTGCTCCTGCAGATGACACAACTTTGGTTTCCAGCCTCCAAGTCGGGTGTCTCCAGCTCCGGGGCTCCAATGACTTCTTCTGGACTCCAAGAAGCAAGCACATGCATGGCATACATGAATACACATACACTCAAACACACACACACACACACACACACACACACTAAATAAAAATAATGGAAATTAATCTTACAGAATAGATGGTGGCCATAGCTAGGATCTGGGGATGAAAGAAAGCCACCTGTCCAAAGCAAGGATATTGGTGGCATCTCTCCAAAAACAAAACAAAAACCACATTTCATGTATCACCACCTTTTCAAAGGGACTAGGGAAAACTAGATATAGTACAAAAAGACACAGCGTTTAGTCCTGCAGAACTGTGAAAGTGAAGGTCTCATCTGTAGGTGGGCAGGCTATTTTTTAATAGCTTGGGTGAGAACACAAGTCTTGCTGGGATCTCTTAATTCTGTTACTGTATTGATTATGGCAGAGAAAAATGCAAAGTGTGCGATTTATGCATGCCTTGGTGAAATTAAAACCTCACCATTTATTGAAAGAGCAGTAATTACTCTAAAGAACTCAGGGCACCCTGGGTAAAATCAAGGAATGGCACTCTCATTGGATATTGGAAAGAGAAACAGAGCTGAGAGGAAGAATCTGAGAAGGGCTGGCCTGTGTGCCCATGACAACTCCCGCTTGGCCCCAGGGCTGAAGCCTAGACCAAGTGCAGAACTGTGGAAGAGAGGCTGGGAGGGTGGTGTACAGGGGTATGATGGTTGCAAGCAAGCCAACGCTGACCTTTCTTGCTGCCTTGCAGGGCGCCAGGGTCCCCCCTCAGCCTTGCCTGCAGATGCACCCTGAAGGGACACTGGGAAGAAAGCCTGTGTGCCCTGTTATTGCGTGTCCTCCCACCTCTGTTTCTTATCTAATCCCTGTGACACACACCTGGCTCACCACAATGAACATGGCGTGGTAATGGGTATGTCCGTCCACTGGTTCCTCTCATCAGCTCTACCTCTGTTCTCACAGATAAGAACACCAACCTTCAAAGGAGGGGCAGCCTCTCTCTTTCCTAACCAATGGCTGGTGTATGGATGAGACGGATTAAACTGTGCCTCCCATTCTTAAGTTCTAGTCCTGGCTTCCCTGGAGGATGTGAACTACGATTTCCCTCTCCCAATTTCTTTCAGTCATGGTGTTTTATCGCAGCAATAGAAACCCCAATTAAGACAACAAACTTTAGTGCCAACTCTTGTTCCCCTCACAGGATGTGTCATCTCCTCTGATCCAGCTCCATTACTGCTTCACAGCGCCCACCTCAGGACCCTAACAATACCTGATCACAACACATTATCTCCTAGAATCTTTCTCCTCTGAGAGGCCACCAGAGTGAGGACTGGCCTCTCCTAGTATGATGTCCTTAGCATCAACACCTTCTGATCTGATGGAGAAGGCCAGTCATGGACATTCAACTCTGGTCTTCAACAGGCCTCCAAACCTTAATGAAGAGGACACTTCTCGTTTCTTTGGAAAGTCAGTTATGTCAAATGATGTTTTGCTGAGGCGCACAGGTGAAAGGATGTTTTGCTATAGCAGACACGTGAAAGAATGTTTTGCTGAAGCAGACACAGGTGAAAGGATGCATGGGGTTCAGAAGGACTATAAATATGGCCCACAGACAGTGGGAGCTCGAGCACTGGTCCGCTTTGCTCTGCCTCACTGTTCTTCACTGATGACACACTCGTACTGGTTCACCTTACACTGCACTGCTGAGCTTCACTCGTGGTGACTTCATAGAGAGAAACTTGTCAAAGAATTTCTCGTGAGGTGCCTGTGACTTCTTGGCACTTTTGTAGAGGACTCAAGCTGGTAGGAAATCCTCCCAGTTTCTTCTGGATTAAACTACCCTTGCTGATTCCTAGGTGGTGTCTGGACTGGTCTGCAGCTGCTGATTCATGTTTGGTGTTTGCTAGTGGACTGGACTAACAATGAAAATTGGAATTGCCCCCAAAGAATTATTTATAAACAGGTCTACTTCCCTCATATCCTAATAACCTTTCTTTTTCATTACCTCTGATGGGTGATGGGCTGGAGGGGAAGTTATTAAAGTAAATTGTAAAATATTTGTGCCTACATACTATCCTCAGAGACCCCAGTGTGAGGGAGCTGTACACACTCAATCTGCAAGCCGGTGAATCATACCATGTGTCAGTGGAACAGGCTAACGTGGACCCACCATGCAATAGTTCTACATCTTGCAAGACCATACATACCCTACATAAGTCTACCATCCCAGGATGGAAGCTTCTAGTCTCCTCCAAATGCCCTTCTGTTATAAGTTCTGTTTAAGAAAACACTCTGTGCCAGGCAGAGGGACTCAGATCAATGTATGAATCTGTCTCTGTGCCTCAAGAGTTCTCAGTTCTTTACCAGAGACAGGCAACACCAAGTTCTCATTAATCCCTACTGTCCTTCCTCTCTTGTCCTGATCCTGGGGAATCCCTGTCGAGCCTTCTCAGATGCCCCTGGGTGTTTGGGTTTGACTGGGCTTCATCTGAGACCTGCAGCCAGCTCAGCAGCCAGGTTCCTTGGGAAGAACAGCAATTACTCTTAAAGGCTAACACAGAATTAAAACATACCCTCAGTCCAGTTATTCAGTGAGCCAAGAGCCCTGTTGTCCCCTCTACAGAAGGGCAGACATCCTCACAGAGAGGCACTAGCAGGTATTGTGTGATTGCCAACAGATGCCCCATATGCACGGAGGCTGCATCCGTGAGCCTGTCCAGGTCTACAGGAGGCAGGAAAACTATCATGAGATTGCAAAGATCTCGCCCTTCCCTTCTCTCTTCCTGGCCCCCCTCCATCTGTGCACCACCACCCCAGCTCCTCTTTGTCTCCCCTCAGGCTCCTTGGGTTGGTCAAAACAGCCTGTCAGTTCCATCAATCCAGGACCACGTTGGACAGAGTTTTGCAAAACCGAGAACCTGCAGATTTAGTCTCTCAACACAAGAACAAAACACCTCCTGTTTTGAACGTCTCGAACCTCTGCGGGCAGGGTCCGTATCTGAAGACCCGAGCTGAAAGCTACAGATGTGCAGAAGTGGGAGACCTAGCGAGTACAGGAAGCAAAGTGACCCCTGTGGACACTTGTAGCCTGAAAATGAGGGGCTAGGGAGATGGTTTTGTTTGTAAAGTGCCTTCTATACAGTCCTGGGGACCTGAGTCCGATCCCCAGAGCCAATTTAACATGGTGGTTGTAGTACCCAATCTTAATGCTATCGCTAGGGAGGCAGAGATTGATGTATCCCTGGGGCTCAGCAGCCAGCCAGCCTAGCCTAGTTGGTGAGCTCCAGGCTAGTGAGTAACTCTGTGTCCAAAACCCAGGTACGAGCTGGGTAGTTGCTCAGTTGGTAAACCGTTTGCAACACTAAGGGCATGAGTTCAGGTCCCCAGCGCCCATGCAAAAGATGGGTTTGGCTGCATGGGCTTGTAAGAGCATCATTGTGGGGTAGAGAAGGACAGATGCTGGGGATTTGCAGGCCAGACTATCTTCAGGGTCAATGGCAGACACTATCTTAAGGGAATAAGGTGGAGAACTATGGGGCAGGACACCCAGTGTTCCTCCCATGCTATCATCCCAAGTTCCCACATATACTCACACACACACACACACACACACACACACACACACACACACAGTACTTGAGGAATGACTCTGCCCACACAATCTCCTGTCTTATATCCACTGTGTACACTGCTACTGGCTCTATCATCAGCATACAGAAGGAACATCCTCCCCACTCCCAGTGGATGTGTGGGTCACACCCCTGAGCATCATCTGACACACCGTTCTCCACTCTTCTTCCCCTCGCAGCTCTCCTGCAGGAAGGAGGCTGCCTGCCCCGCCTCCAAGCACCTTGGCAGGTCTAAACCGTGTCTCTCTCTCTCTCTCTCTCTCTCTCTCTCTCTCTCTCTCAGTTCATTTTCAGTGGCGCCAAGTGTCTAGTGAATGTGACTCTCTTTGGCTTGGACTCTCCCGCCTCTCCCCGCCCTGGCGTTCACACCATTCTCTTCCGGCTTCCAGTCAGTGGCTCCTTCTGCACCTGTTTCCCTGCCTGTTATGGAAATGAGCCTTCCAGAGTGAGATGCTGGGACAGGGTTGGAGGGGAGGGGCTATCAGAGACACACAGCGTCCATCTGCTCACCCACACCCCTGGAGTCCAGCTGCCTGCCTGCCCACCTTCTCTCCCCGCCCTGCAAAAGGTAAACCTTCTGTTCCCCCAGGCAGGCTCAGGCCCGACTCTCCACTAAGAAATGACCAGCCACGGGTGCTGATAAACTGACAAGCGTCCCAGCCACGTGCTGAGGCCAGATGGTCCTCAAAGCATCTCAGAATCGCTTATGTTTCCTCCAGGCTTAGATGTCCTGAGTCCCCAGGAAGAGCCTAAAAGGGAGGAGCGTGTGTCAGACTTCAAAGTCATGGAGCTTAGTTTCAACTCCAGCCCAGCTCTCTGAGCCATGACAGGGCACACCTGTTCCTCATGCGGGAACCACAACAGTCAGTGCTCCCAGGATGCCAGGCTCAGCTCCCAGGGCACCTTCATGTTAATCTACGCAAGCCTTACCACACGGCAGAAGGTGAGCATTGACCTTCTGAACAGTGGGGAAACTGAGGCACAGTATGGTTCAAAGGAACTGCCTAGGGGAAGAGTGGCCATGCAGATTTGCTCTAGCTACTGCCGCTCACACATGCTGTCTTTACTCGATTCACCAGGACGCTAGAGTCCAGGTTTGGTCTACTCTTAGTGGGCATGGCACAGATGCAGGGACAGCTTGCAGCCAGGTCATTGGCTATTTCAGAAAGAAGCAAATAAAGCATATACTTCCAGTACATGGAGTGGGGGACCACTCAAGAAGAAGGCCTTTATCACCTTCTGCAAATCAGGAGCCAGGAGCCTTCCCCGGTGATCTGTGGCAGCTAAGACACTGTCACACACAGACTGGGTGACTTTGTTATCATAGAAAGATCAATAGAAAGATCATCATCTTTCTCATCCTCGTCTTCTCCTATTTCCTCTCTCTCTCTCTCTCTCTCTCTCTCTCTCTCTCTCTCCTCTCTCTGTGTGTGTGTGTGTGTGTGTGTGTGTGTGTGTGTGTGTGTGTGTGTCTGTGTCTGTGTCTGTGTCTGTGTCTCTGTGTGTGTATGTGTGTGCACGCGCGTCCTGCCATGGACACATTATGATCTCAGACTTTATTATCGTCCAGATGTTTTTAGAATTCAAGTCCAGGTCCTCTCTGAGTCATCTCCCTGCCCCAAGAGAAACATCTCCCCCTCACAGCTTTGGAGACTAAAATATAAAAGCCAGGCAGGGGTCACTCCCTCTGTAGGCTTTAGTTGAGACTCCTACCTTGCCCCCTTTTGGCTTCAAGAGGCTCCTCTGATCTAAATGTTGGAGTATATCTCTGATCTCTGCCTCTACCTTCACGAGGCCTTTTTGCTATGGAGCCCAGACTCACGCCATCCTCCTGCAGAGTGCTGAGGTTGCATGTATACCCTGGCATTCCAGCTTCTTGATCTCTGTATGTGCAT
Organism: Apodemus agrarius; assembly: GCA_964023405.1. Taxonomy (NCBI): domain Eukaryota; kingdom Metazoa; phylum Chordata; class Mammalia; order Rodentia; family Muridae; genus Apodemus; species Apodemus agrarius. The sequence continues at coordinate 36,331,136 of OZ030014.1, read as the reverse complement.
GTGTGTATGCGTGAGGTATGTAGGTGCACTTGCACGCAGGTGCATGCACATGTGCATGTGTGTAGAGACCTAAGGACAGTCTTGGTGTCATTCCTCAGGACGTGAACACCATGCTTTTTGTTGAGACAGGATCCCTCCCTGACCTGGGGGTTCCCAGATGTGCTGGGTTGGCTGCCCAACAAACCCAGGGATCCTCCGGTGTCTGCCTCCCGAGTCTGGGATTCCAAGTGCACACTGCTGTGCTCATTTCTTAATGTGGCTCTGGGGACTGAAGTTAAGGACTGACCTACCCTCCCAGTCCTGGCTCTCTTTCTTAGAATGGCAGTCTCATTGGATAATCCAGGATGATGTCACCTCCAGGTCCTGACTCTCAGGCTGTGCTATGAACATGTGGGCGAACTTCACTTAAAGGCCACTGCTTTGTTTCTTAAAGAAGAAGACACTGCTGGAAGCCCTTCCCCAGGTCCTTCCAGGTATTTGAGAAAGATGGGGCCAGTCCCGCTTCAGCTGTCCTCCGAAAGCCGTCATGTTCTGAGGGGACAGCCATGGTACATCCTGACCATGGACGAGAAGCTTGTAGAAGTCACAGTAGCCTGAGGAGCTGGGCAGAGCTGGGCAGGGCACATGCTCTTTCTTACTGGTCAGTTGCAAGCTGGGTGCATTAGAGCAGCTGAGACATGCCAAGGCTTGATGGTGCACTACTGGGAGATGTCGCTGGACCTTAGAGTGCTGTTGGGGAACCTGGGGAACCTGGGGACCAAGTGAGGAAGCCTGGAGGCCAAGTGGAGAAGAAAAGGCTTTGGGAAGTTGCTGGGGTGGGGAAAAGGGAGGGGGCCCCATTAAGCACCAGGGGAATGTACCTGAGACCTTGCATGGAGCACATTCTGACTCGGCCATGATGCCACCACTGTGTACAAGAAAGGCTGGAGTCAGGCACAGAGGGTAGGGCCTCAGGCACAGGAGCAGATGCATGCACAGAAAGCTCTTACATGCTGAGATCACAGAGACTCCCTTCATCCCTAGAAATGGGAGTACCTGCCTGCTCTTCCTCCTTCAGAAAGGCGTGCTAGGAGGAACAGGAAGTGGAATGAAGGGTGGATCCGGGACGCCATCTTCCTGATGACCTCGGTCCTGAGGTGGGTCCTATCTTTGCAGTAGTCCCCTCACCCTCCTGCAGGTCCCCACTTCCCCAAGCTCGTGGCTGTTGCAGCTTGCTCTGTAATTGCAGGGTTGCCTTCCCCCAACATGCTCCGGGTCACCAGTGCCTGGAGTGTGCAGCCTCAGAGATGGGTTTATGACTTCCAGGTCCCCAGAAGGGCAAGCAGATTATCAAAGAGGGCTCAAGATGGCCCAGGGGCACATAGCTAATTAAAGCTGGGGCTTAGAGGGACAACCAGGAAAGCACCTTCTCAGTCATGGGTTGAGTCTTTAAAACACCACTTTGAGTTCACAGGGCCCCAGGCACTCGCCCCCCTCTGGCTCCTCTCTCCATAAAAACGTATTAAAAATGATATTTTATAATTTCATTTGTAGAAGAGTAAATACAATCCAGACTTGACTGAAACACAAATGTTTTCTTCAACCCTGAGAGTTCTGGGCACTCCAGGAACCCTGCAAATGCTAGCTTACTTAGAGGGAACGGCTCATAGACTGCTGTCTGTTTTAACCCAGGCAAACTTGTATACATCCTCCAAAGCCTCAGCTTAAACCTCCCAGGGCTTCTAGAGAAGGCCTCTTACTCATCTCTCTGTGGTATGCCTACTTTCCACACCTTGTTCTTGGGCATCACTGAACTTGGCTGTTTCCTCAGCACCCTAGCAGGGCCCAGCTCATATCAGCCAGGGCCTCAGGGACTCAGAGCTGTCCACCCAACCCTGTCAGAGTCTCTAGGAAAGGAATGATGAACAGCTTTCTCTCTTTCCTACCCTATCTGGACCCGTGGGGATGTCTCAGCCTTGATAGGAAATGGCCCGGCGCTGCTTCCCTGAATCTCTTCTCTCTTCTTTGTTAATTAAAATCATGCATGCTGTTTGATTGTGGGGAGGGACTGACGGCCTGGGCCAGCGGCCCTAGACTGTTGTCGCACATTATGTCTGTGGAATTCCAATGCTTGGCTGGAGCATGGAGTCAGGTCAGCTGCTGAGGACCGGGCTTGTGTTCTCGGAGTGCTTTCTCAAAGGCTCTTTTAAGAAGTCTGATAATCAGAAGGGCGATGTGTTTTCTAATTAAAAGCATCTCCCTTTCTGTCCTCCCCACACACACACACTTTGTTTTGGCTTCCTTCCCACTGTCCAGGGACCTCCTGGGAGGCTGGCTAAGAAGAGGCTCACAGGCTCTTAGAACTGATGGAAATCTCTGAGGACATTGTGACCTGGCTGCCTGCCTGCCTCCTGCAAGGTTATTTCTATGCTTTGGTTTCTGGAAGCCCAGAGAGGTTAGGTGTGCCACACAAGGTCACACAGCTGGAGGAAGATGTTGCTGTACTCTGTGGTAGGCTGGAGCAGACAGCCTGTCACTGGGGCCGAATAAATCTTGGGAATGATGGGAAGTGTTTTCCCAGCATCCTCCAGTTTTCCCTTGTAGGGCCGTTGAATTAGCCCTGTCTCTCTCAATAACCAGGCCCGGGAGCTTGTAGCCTCAACCCACTCAGGACAGCCCACTCAGCTCAGGACAGCCCTACCCTGCTCAGGACAGCCCACTCAGCTCAGGACAGCCCTACCCCGCTCAGGACAGCCCTACTCTGCTCAGGACAGCCCTACCCTGCTCAGGACAGCCCTACCCACTCAGGACAGCTCACTCAGCTCAGGACAGCCCTACCCTGCTCAGGACAGCCCTACCCTGCTCAGGACAGCCCACTCAGCTCAGGACAGCCCTACCCTGCTCAGGACAGCCCTACCCTGCTCAGGACAGCCCTACTCTGCTCAGGACAGCCCTACCCTGCTCAGGACAGCCCTACTCTGCTCAGGACAGCCCTACCCTGCTCAGGACAGCCCACTCAGCTCAGGACAGCCCTACCCTGCTCAGGACAGCCCTACCCTGCTCAGGACAGCCCTACCCTGCTCAGGACAGCCCTACTCTGCTCCTGTCTCCTGTTTCTTAGCAGCCACAGTAGTGACTCACTGAACCTCTCTTCCTTTGAGGGGCTGATGCATCTCCATATCAGACAATGCCACGGGCTGCTGTGTACAGTCACACAGGGTGGGACATCCTCAGGTGGGCTTCTGGGCACCTTCTCCTCCCTGTAGGAATTAGAATCTGGGGCTCCTGTGCACAGTCACAGAGAGGAGCCAGTGCACAGAGTCTATAGGCCCTGTGTACACAGTAGGGACCAGCCCGAGCCGTCAGCCTCAGCTGCTGCACAGTGCCATGTGTGCCCTGGCCCTGTATATTCCTTCTTCTGCCACAACCCCCAGGATCAGGTCAGAGCCATGCTGTGTTGACCCCTTCTTGAGTTGTCAGAACAATTTTAAGATGTGAAATGATGACCGTATGCATTGTGTAGTGTGGCCACTGTGGTTCAGAGGAGAGTCTACTCACTCACTCACTCACTCACTCTGAAATCCACACAGTCATTTATATGTCACAACAACCTAGAGAGTCAACGCCATCACTTCCTGTTTGACAAGTAGGGAAGTGGAGGCGCAGAGAGGTTGAGCCACTTGCCCAGGATCACACAGCTAGAAAGCTGTCAGAGAGGAATAACCCACTCATTCATGTTACTTACTGAGGAACCTGTGGTAGCTTTATAGTGGATCACACAGTAGGTGTTCCCAAACACTGTACTAAGGGTGTTAGACTGAATCCACCCCACCCCCATACCCCTGGGAGAGTCCCACTCCCAGAGCTGACATGAGAAAGGAGTGGCAGGTTTCACCCAGCTGAACTGTAGCAGCTTCAAGGTACAAGATATTCAGGTCAAGACCTCGGGGGCTTTAATTCCAACTCTGACACTGCTCTGGAAATCCTTTCCACATCACTGTCTCCCCTAGGCCTCAGTACTTCCATCTGGAAAACGGGGAGTTAGTTGAGAAAGTGACTTCTAACATCTACAATCCCCAGAGTCTCACTCTGGACTTTTTCTCTACCCGTGCCTGATTGCAGAGAACTTCCCGGGTGCGTGGGCAGAGTCCTGGGGGAACTTCCAGGTGCGTGGGGCAGAGTCCCGGGGAACTTCCGGGTGTGTGGGGCCTAAGCCCAAGTTTGGATTTTCACAGCAATTTGGAGCAAGACCCTGGATGTCTGGGAAACAGATGAGTCTCAGGGCAGAGCTCAAAGCCAGTGAGGAGGAGGGGAGCCTTTGGCTCTTCAGCGCTCACCCACTGCCCACCCTGGAGGCTGTGGGCCATGCCAGGGCCACACCCTCATGGAGCGTGGAACTAGAGCTACATTCCTTCTCCCTCCAGCACGGGAAGCCTGCCAGCCCCAAGAATCCGTGCTGCGGCAGAACGCGATCTGGCATACAATTTGACTTTTATTTTAGAGGCTGTTTCTAGGAAAATTTCAAGGACCCCTGAGACCTGATAATCTGGATGTGGGCCCTGTTCTCCACCCCTGCCCCCGCTCTGCGCAGTCTTTGTACAGGGGCGGGGGCTGAACGTCAACATTGATTTAGTGCTTGCTGTATCATACCCCGGGCCTAAAAACTCCTTTCTCCACAGCCCTACCCTGTCAGCAACAGTACTGTTACCTTCGGTTTGAATCCCAGTTCCTTAACCTGCTTGCTGTGTGACCTTGGATGAGTTCCTTGCATTCTCTGGGCCTCCCTTCCTTCCCTAGGACTGAGTAGTCAATGCGCTCTGCAGAGCTGTGATGAGGAATTATCAATAACACAGGCAGTACATGGGGCCCCGCCGGGGCAGGAACACTCTGGGACTTACTGTTTGTGACAGAGAGGCCTGTCAGACTGCTGACTGGGCACTTAGCTGTAAAATCCAATTACTCCGAAATTCTCAGTAACTAAGACAGAGCCTAAAATAATATCTCCACGGATGTTTTTAAAGATGTGGGATGAGGGTACCCGTCAATGCACACACATCCCACCCCGGGGGCGGGAGTTGGGGGGGCACTTAAACCCCTTAGCTATTCAGCTGTGTGCTTTCTTACCAGGGAGAAAAGGCACCTTCGAGAAACAGAGGCCCAGGGAGGCTGGTCATGCATGCAGGGCCTGAGCACTCACAGAAACAGACCTTGGGAGGGGCAGTCTCCTCCCATCTCCCCAGCTCCTCAGCGAGGGTACCTCGCAACCTGTCAGAGAGGTGCCTCTATGCCTGTAGATGAGGGGTGGGGGTGGCAGCTAGGTTCTGCCAAGGCCCCCCAGCTGCACAGTAGATGACTGAGCATGCCCAGAGCATCAGCCTAGCGGTGGGAAGGCTGTGTACTCTGATTCTTCCCCAGTCACTGGGCAGTTGAGGCTTGAGGGGCTACCCAGCTTGCCCAAGCTTGAAGCATGTGGAGTGCTAAAGCCAGACCTCATGACTGGGGTTGGGGAGGGAGGGTGTCAATACTTGTCTCCCTTCAGCTCCTGGTATGAGCATTTCTTGCTGTGTAGAGACAGGGACATTTTTAGATTGGGGGGAAATCTCGGGGCTGAAAAGTTTTGCTGTGGGGGATTTGGTAAGACCTGCTGAGAACCAGGCCTGGATGACCCAGCTTCTCAAAGCAGGTTCTGGAAGGCAGGGTGTGGGTAGACCAGCATCAGGAGAAGGAGTGGGACCCGGAGGCTACGCGGCACAGTCGTCACCAGCCTCGCAGATTGATCCATATCGTTGTCTCTGTGGGGTCCACCGTGCCTGCCCGCGTAGCCTCCTCCAGCGCTCCAAGGCCCCCACTTCTCTTCCCGGTGAAGAGTGTAAAGATAGCAAATAAAATCATCAAACTTGTCCTTTTTCTTTTTCAAAGATGTCCCTGCTCTGCAGTTGCCATGGTGACACCTGACAGCTTTTCGGAATTCAGAACTCGAAGCCCTCCGGTGGCCTCGGCAGCCTGCCCCCACTTCCTTCTCCTGCCCACCATCCACGAAGCTCAGGCCCCACCCACCCCCGGCTGTCCCCCATCCAACTCCGCCCTTGTTAGGCCTCACCGGAAAGGAGCTCGGTTCCTGCCCAGGCCCCACCCACCATTCACCACTCCCCTCGCAGGCTCCACCCAGCACAGCTCCATTTGCTGGCCCATTCCTGTCCATCAAATTCCGCACCCTCCCTGTCCCTGCCCATTCCACCCCTCCTCGGGGCTCATCCAGCCCAGCCCCACCCTGCACAGTTCCACCCGTGGCCGCCCCACTTTCTGTTCCCGGCCCTTCCTCCTGTTCTGCAAGGCTGGTCAGGTGCCTGAAAGGAATAGCTCAGACAGGGTAAAGTAGACGACAGAAGAGCCCAGAGTCCAGGCAGTTAAGTGACAGTAATGAGCTCCCGTGTGGCACAGCCCTGCCAGGGACACAGGCACATGACTAAGCTGCCAAAGGGCTGCGTGCTCTGCCCGCCGCTTCCCTGCCCCCACCACAGCTGCTGTCCCAGGCGTTTCCCTGATCTTTCTTCTGGCCTTTGGAATTCTGTCTTGTGTCTTCTCCCACGGAGGAACAGAGGGCACCAGAGCAGCTGAGAGAAGAAAGATGGTGTTTCTGAACCTGACTCTGGGCACACTGCTTCAGTCAGTTCCTGGAACAGAGGCAACTTCCTCACTGGCCTGTAAACCCCAGACATTCGGTGCATGCCACCTGCCACCTTTCCTGCCTCCAGATGACCCTTCATGCCCTGGAAAGCTTTCCCTCCTCCAGGGCCAGCTGGCCATGGTCAGGTCCCCCGATGTCTCCTCTCCCACCCCCACCTTTTTTTCGTCAAAACTGGAACCCTGGAGCAGCTGGCAAAGCTGGCACCTTGTCCCCCCCCTCCACCCTAAACCACCCTGTGACCTTTCATGGGGTCACAGGGTTTCTCAGGGAGGTTTGTTCTCCACGGCTTCACCTTGACCTTTGGTGGAGTCTCTTTCCAGGAGGACACGCAGCTCTATTGGTGATGGGGGGGGCAGTTTCCCAACCCCTTTTGTGTGCCAGCTCTCTGGGAGATGCTGGATCAGCTGCTCCAAACACCCCCTAGCCCACACGAGCGACACAGAGTTCCCAGTCTTCAGCCCTACTGCGTCTTGGGTGGAGTCACTGTCCAGGAGTAGTAGGAAATGAAAGCAGCCTGTGCTGGAATGGATGAGGACCCCTGGATGCCCAGAGGTAGAAACGGCATCCCCTCCCTTGAACCCCAAACACACCCTGGAGCATCAGAATCCCACAGTGCTGCCTTGAGGCCAAGTTGAAGGTCACCCCGGAGTCATTCCCTCCCAAGCTTGACAGTATGCCTGGCTCAGAGAGAAGGGCTCCTTCCATCTACGCTTTCATTTTGTGGTGGTGGGTTTTTGTTTTTTTAGACAGATAGCTCTGGATGTCCGGCCTCAGAGATCCGCCTGCCTCTGCCTCTTAGGGGCTGGGATTAAAGGTGTGTCATCTGTCCATTCTTGATACCAGGAAGAGGGACTTCTTCAGCGGGCAAAAGGGGGAGTCCTGTATCCTTCCCAGGTTTCTTTTCTATCTCTATCTGCTCTGGAGGGCAGGGGCGGGCGGGCTGGCTGGCCCATTGCTGCTTCACTACACACACACACACACACACACACACACACACACAGAGAGAGAGAGAGAGAGAGAGAGAGAGAGAGAGAGAGAGAGAGAAGACAGTTTCATGTGAGATGGAGAGTTTCCTGGGGCAGGCGATGTCCCTGACAGGAGCAGAGGGTTGCGAAGGATGAGAGAAACGTCTACTGAAGCTTCCCTCTTCCAAGGAGACCCCTGCCCTTCCCAGAGAGCGTCGGCGCCTCCTCAGCTCTCCCTAGCTTTCCTATTCTCTGCTGCAGGCCTGCTGAAGCTGCCGCTCCTCTCATTGGCCCTGTCCCTATCAAGTCCCCAGCAGGCTTTCCCTGAGGCCTCTCCTTGTGCAGGCCACACCCAGAGTATTTCAATGGACATACAAATCACCTATGAAGGTGCCGACTCTGGTGGCTGAAGGCCTGAACAGTGGCCCATCCAGACAAGTACAGGCCTCACTGCTTCAAGACACCCTCCTAAGAGCAGACATGGAAGGGTGCCATCTTGGACTCCAGTCATGCCCCGTGGCCTTCTGGACTCTTTCCCTCTCAAAGTTCTTATGAGCTTCAAGGTATACAATGCAGCATGGGTCCCCATCCCAGAGAACTTTTTTGTTTGTTTGTTTGTTTGTTTGTTTACAAAGTATGCGCAGGTGAGAGTCACTGGAGTAGGCCCATCCCTGCACACTCAGCCTGCAGTCTGACTGGGTAGAAGTTGACGGCCTTCAGGAGCCAGGAGAGAAGTCAAGAGAAAGACAGTAAGAACCACGCTGAGGCGCCGGCTCCTGTAAAAGCCCTCAGAAGAGGACCAGAGGGCCCTAGGAGACCACTCATGAACAAGACAGACAGACGTGAGAACTCTGCATCCGCTTTCCGCAGACTCCAGCCAACACCTCCTCTTTCTACGTAAGGAGGAGCACTCAGGCAAGCCACGGGGTGCAAAGAACATGTCCACTGTCGGACCAAGAAAGCCTGGGTGCGCTCCAACAGAATGATGTCACAAGAGTCACTCCTGGACATCACAGGGTCACAGAGACCCTTCCCTCCCACCGTGCACAGTTTTGACTTTGACTAAAAGCTCAAGATTAATTGTTCCCTGTGACAGAGGGGCCCAGCCTGGAAGTCATAATCCCTTCAGCCGTTCAACATGTTTATGGTGGCGAGAGGACACTTAATGCGGCCGTTAAAATGCGGAGCTGCGCCATCAGTTCTTTGCGAATATACTCAATATGTTTGCTATCAGCATCTGGCCCCGCTCCCCTGGACGGAGATGAATCAGTGGCCGATACTGCCCGCCACAGGAAAAAGTCCTGTGCTGTGACAGCAGGCTCCACACAGAAGAGGCGCCTCTGCCCGGAGGCCTCCTCATGTTGGGGCAGGGTAGGCTGCTGGCCAGAGTTGGGAGAACTCGTGGTGTGAGGCATCCCTGGGAGCACCACCTCCAGCTCAGGGTGAGCCCAGCGAGCTCTGAGGCAGGCGTGCGTGGCTCTCATGGGCCACCAGGCCAGTTCAATGTCTCTGGCTGCAGGACAGCCCGAGACGTGGCTCAATAGCATGCACCTTTTATTTGGAAGGTGATCCCTGAGAACACTGGAAAGAGAGCAGAAGCTAGCTAGGAATGAAAAGGCACAAAATGGATGTCTACTATCACAGCGGTGGGCAGCCAGAGGCTTCTGGGGGCCTCCAGGAGACACGGGGGGCACAAGAAATAACAACATCCACCCATCTGCCGCCCTGAATGGACAGAGGGACCTGGATGGGCATGCTAGTTGGTCACCTTTGGAGGGCTGCTTGGGGACAGGAACAAAAGCAGGATCGCTGGTATACTGATGCAGGTGGATTGCGTCCACTTCCCAGGGGCCATATGAAGCCTTGGGACCAACGAGCGTCATTCCCCTGACCTCACATGAGCTCATGTGTCCAAGGTCTGGTGGAATTCCTGAGCATGGAGGAACAGGTGACAAGGTCCTGTGGCAGGTCCCTGCAGGCTGCAGGGTACCTCCAGGGCTGGAGAGGGTGGTGCACTGGGACTCTTTCTAGAGTGGAGGTGGGCAGAGAACCAGATGAATTTCATCTCTTGGTGCAGGCTAACCCCAGCCATGACCTGTGGTTACACAGGGCTCATTGCAGGTTTATTCGGGAGGGAGCTGTGCAGAGACAAGTTACTGGGGAATGAGGGATGGAAAGTTAATCGAAGGAGAAACACAATTTTCAAGCAAGCAGAAAAGTGAGGGGTGAGGCCCGGTTAAGACAGGGAAATGGGTATATTTAATACCCATGTCTTTTGCTGGGAAAGTGAAGGAGTTGGTAAAATACTCACAGAAGCAACATAAGAATCCAAGTTCAGAACCCATGCACCTGCATACACAGCCAGGCACCTGGGATTCCATCACGGGCATGGGGAGGGGTGGGGAAGCAGAGGCAGGCAGATTCCCAGAACTCACTACCCAGGCACTTGATCTCTGGCCTCTGCAGGACACGCACACGTCACAAACACGTGTACCATACACATATAAAAAAACTAAATAAAAATAAAAGCAGGGCCGTACCTCAAACACTCCAGGACTTTCATGGTCCAAGCCATGAGGGGCTCTGAGGAAGAGGAAGGAGGGAAAGGGGTGTGGACAGTAAGGAGTGGGATGTCTTCTATATGATGATGTCTGGAGTCAGCCAACAGGAGGCAAGGGTGTCAGTCGGGCTGCTGAGACGGGAGCTGGTCCTCTCTTTTGGGAAGGTGACCAGGTTCCATGAGTGAGAGGGTAGGAAACTGGAGGCTAGAGGGCCTCTCCGTCTGACCCGGGAGTAGGGCAGGAGAAGGCGTGGCCAGTGGATATCAGGAGAAGGCGTGGCCAGTGGACATCAGCAGAAGGCTTGACCAGTGGACATCCTTGGGATGTGTGAAGACATGTTGGGAACAAACCGAAGGAGCACCCCAAGTCTACTCACATGGCCCTCTCAGTACCTGCACCCGGAGGTCCTCCTAGTATAACTGTTTAGCTCTGAGGAGAAAGGCTTCCCCAGAGGAAGTATTAAAGCTCTGCTCCAGCGTGGGTGGGAGAGGTTTCCTTAAAGTGTTATAGCTCTGAAGGGAAAGGTATCCTGACCCTCGGGAGCCAAGGAATACCACAAAAACACACTGTCCAACAAACCTCACACAAGAGACATTTTTGGAAGGCAGGGGAAGCCCATGAGGGTGTGACTGCCTCTGCTTGCCTAAGAAGCAGCGGGGAACTGAGCAGAAGACAGGGTTTATAGAGAATTTCTTGGGGGTAGGGTGGGGTGGAGCTTTCCAGGATGGGGATTGGTGGGATTTCAAGTCCAAAGCTTGAGCCTTTTGCTCTGTAGGGCAGGGGGGCTGGGGCTGGGGCCAGCCCTTAGGGCACTTAGCATGTTCTGACCATGGGGTTGGAGGTCCTCAGCGGTGAGGCTTGGTCACTCTAGGCCTCGAGCCAGGCACTTATGCCAGCTGTGACAGCAGCAGTCCCACCCACACAGAGCGGGGTATTTCTACTGCCCGGCTCGTTCCGTCTCTACTATTTGGGTCCTCCATTGGGAGGTGAACTTACATTTCTCCTCCAACGCCCATGTCCGCATGGTCCCTGGGTGTGGTTAGAATCCCTCACCCCCTTCAGTCCTTGTCCTGATCCCAACTTTGAAAAGCTAGACGTGGAGAGCCACCCATTTGACTGGTAACAGGGTTCGGAGCTCAGCACACAAGGTCCCAGGGCAGGTCCTCACACTCACAAAGGCGTCTACCAACAGTGGAGAGGGCCTGTTCTATTTGAGAGGAAAACAGTGGAGACCAGAGAGAGGGCCCACAAAGCTCTTCCCCACTGTCTGTCTGTCCATCTCCCTCCACTCACTATCTCTGTGACTCAACGGCCTCTACACTCCATCCATGTCACGTGAAGGTGGCCCCATCCCCTGTCCTTCCGTGTACCATGTTTCTCCCAGATGCTCACCACCCATTGCCCCCCCCAAACACACTCCACATAAACTCACAGCTTCTTTCCTGCCTGGTCCTCCCTCTGCCAGGATCTTTTGCCCCTGCCCTGAGCCCTGTGTGTCAGTCTTCAGTGGGCTTCTGAGAAGGGGACCAGAAACTGCTGTTTCCAGCCAGCCAGGGCCATCAGGCCCCAGGGAAGCAAACATCTCGTCAGGGTTTCTCAGAGACCAGGAAGGAAATAGGCTCAATTAATTCACATTTGCCTCCCCAGATTGGAGTACGAGTTGGGAGATGGGAGAATTAACCTTTTCAAAAATGTAATTTCATAAAATCACTGGGCTCGGAACAGACTCTCTCATTATTACCATTATTTATGGCCTGTCTGTGCCTTAGGCTACCAACCGCGTGCAGAGATGGAGGAAGATCTCCAAGTGGCCATCTCATGGAGGAAGAGGAACCTGATGGACCTGAAGCCCTGGTCTTGGGGTCAGCCATGTCACACCAGCCGGAGGACCCCATAGGGCACCTACAGCTTCTTGGTAGAAGTGTTCCCACTTGGCCCCATTTTGGGGTCTTTGTCAAAATTGTCACAGGGAAAATAATTGCTGTTCACACCTTCTTATTCCTACCACCTGCACTTGGTGGACACCGATGACCTGCCCTCTTCCCGAACCTCACCATGGCTACCACAGGCCACAGCTGTGAGGTCAACCCAACACCACACCTAGGCGTACTCCATGCTAAGTTCCCATGCTGCCAGAGCTGGGACATCAGAGGACCCCAGGGCTGCTTTAGAAATGGTGTTAGGCTCCCTGTGCCACCCGTGGCTGTGGCTGTGGAGATTCTGCCTTGCTGAACACTGCTCTTCCGTGCCGAAATAAAGGTTCTCTGGCTGACTTCTCTTCATCCGCTGGCCTCGGCGGTAGAATAGGGCGCATGGCATGGCATGCCCAGACAGCTGTGGCAGTGTGGGGAGCAGGATTAGGGGGTGTTGGGGTGAATGCGGCCCTTGTTAAGAAGGCGTCAGGGAGAACAATGGGCTTTACGCTGAGGAGACCTAGAGCCACGGCAGGATCTAGAGGAGGGGAGGCCATGAGGTGCCTCCTACTTCCGAAACCCATGCCTACATGTTCTCTGGGCTGCAGCTCCTACCCCCCAGCCTTCCCTCCTGGGACCCAGGGGCCAAACCAAACCTTAAGTTTGTGTTCTGTGCTGATAGATCTTAAGGTATGCTTTCAGGGTTAGGGAAAGAAATGTCTAGTGGCCTGGTCAAGGCTACCACTTCATGCAAGGGACCGAGTTCTCTCTACCCCCAGAGCCATGGAAAGAATAGAAAATGAGTCTGACGGCCTAGGCCTGGATTCCCCCCTCCGACTGTTTTTCTGTCAGCATACAGTCTCTACGTCTGTTTCTTTCACCAGAAATCCAAGAGTTTGGACTTTGGATCCATGGTCACCTTCAAGGACAAGCATACTCCTTTCATATCAAGTAAAGAAAGGGAGGAAGATTTAGGCTGGTAGACATTGCTGGACAAAAATTCCCACCAGGGGGATGGATGGTGCTTCAGTCGGATCCTGAAGTTGGGTGAAGGTGCAAGGTGGGGTGGCTCTCCTGCCTGGGCAGCTCCCACCCCCACCCCCTTCCTGAAAACTCAACAGGAAGCACATGGAACCTGCCAGGTTAAATTAGATCAGCATGCACAGCCATTTAACCAGAGACAGGATCCGGCGATGTGTGCGGTTTTTAAGCAGAGGTTTCTCAGAGCCGTTTGCTTCACTCAGAATGAAAAAGAATTGATTATCTTTAGAACCACTTACTGAGGCTGATGGGCCTTGGCATGAGCCCCGTCTGGGGTTTGCAGAGGCCCAGCTGATCTGCGCCCTGGGCTTGCTACAGCCCTGATGCCAAGGAGGGCAGATGTCTACACTGAGCCCTCCTTTACAGATCAGTGAGAGCTGGACCCGGAGGGACAGTGCAGGGCCTCTGATACTTACTCTAAAGAGCACGGAAGGATGTGAGATCCCTGCCCCTCGACCATGTCACGAACACTTGTTCTAAAGTCCTCGCAGACCTGTTGCCTTCCACGAGTGTGCTCCCGTTCTAATCTAGCCTGGCAGCAAGCTAAGGCAAATATTTGAAGATATCAGGCTGGAACAAGGGTATCAACAAATGCAAAGCTAGCCTTGTAGGAGAGGGCATTCCAGGAAGGCAGCGCCCGCAGTAGACAGCCATACTAGAGTCCTGGGCACCGGGACCTGAACCTCGGCTGAGGGTGAGGATGAGAATGTCCCTGTGGATAAGCCTTCCCTGACATTGCCGGGCCACCTAGCTTTCTTGGCTTTCCTGCTTGGCACCAGTTCCCTGTCAGGTACTCCCTTGTAGTGGGTCCTGCCTTCAGCCCTGACTTTTGTGAAGGAGTAACGCCAGGTTCGTGCTTAGTTGCATTGCCTCGTGGCACAAGGCTATGTCGCTCGAGTAGAGCCAAGTCCCATTGTGCACGGAAGACACACAGGGTGCCAGGCTGGCTCGGAGCCCAGCCCTTTGCCATCATACCTTCATTTTGGGCTTGACTTGCTACATTGGGTCCGTGCCTCATACCTTATACTACTTAGTTTTTACCATGAGTGGGGCCTGGGGGTACCCACAAAGCCTCACTCTTCGCCCTGGGCTACTTTCCTTCCCCTTGACTTTCTCCTTTATTACCTAGACTGAGGTCTTACAGAAGCAGCCCCCTTGGTGACTGTCCAGCCCAGCCACAACATGGCACATCCCAGCACCAGAGCTCTGTCATGCTGACGTCCCAGACTTCAGTGAGTGTCTGCCATCCAGTTCCCCGAGGACAGGCCATGTGGCTGAGCGAGTCACTCAGCCATGTAAATATGCCTTTCACCAGAGCCTAGCTTGCTTTTTGTGATGGACGGGAGAGAGGCCATGATTCTGGGAAGCAGCCAGAAGATGAAATGGACCTTGTTAGGGGCAAGCTGTAGAGAGACTGCTAGGTGGTACTGAGGCTGGCCACATGGTTACAACCCAAATTAGAGAAGGGACCCAGGGGGGACAGAACATAGTGGAAGAAGGAGCTTGGAGGAGTCTGTCTTGGGTAGAGGGTGGACTCAGGCCCACTTCTGGCTTCAGCCCTAACATCCAGGATGACCTTGGTTCGCTCACGTTTCTCAAATGTAAAATTAAGGGCACTGGACTTGTTCATCAGGCGGCAGACAGAACTCTTTTCTCTGTCTTCCATGACCATCTCTCCATGTACTAAGTGAGTCGCTGGTGTTATTATACAGAATACACAGTGACATGTCTAGAGAAGAAAGAAGAGTCTCACAGCCCTCACACCAGGTCAGGGCTAGAAGAGAAGAGGAACTGAGTACTCAGAATGCCTCAGTTTCTACTTCTGCATGGAGAAAGCTCTACATTTACATCACCCTACATTTTTCCAGAACTCCCCACTGTCTTCACCCCCCCCATACCCACCCTTTGCAAATGGTCTTGGGCTACCCAGGAAGCACGGATAATTATAAAACAAGATTCTTCCACCAACAGCCACCACACAGGGGAATGTTCAAAAGCCACAGAAGTGCCACCTCTCCGGTCGCAGGTCACCACAGCCATTTGTCATGTTTACTGTTGGGGAATAACCTTGAGATGAAACTGACCTTGAGGAAGGGAAGATTTTTCTTATGGGGTGCTGAGATGACTATGGGGACTGGGAGGTGAGGCAAAGAGGGGACAATGACGCCATGAATCTACAATAGTGTGCATATAAACCTGTGCCCACGTGACAGACCTAGTTACCTCTAGGAAGCCCATGAGAGACCCAGTAGAGCAAGCGTCGTCATTGACTATATGCATGGTAGATGGGGAAGAAGAGTGGGTCGTCACACAGAAAGGGGTGAATGTGTCCTTGTGCCTTGCGTCCAGTCTGCTTAACAGTTAAGTCACAGCTTCATCCATGGCTGAAGAAGACTACAAGACCCAAATCCACATATATATATATATATATATATATATATATATATATATAGGCTCCTGCCTCTTTGACAGGGCTGCTGGCAAAGAGGCAGGAGCCCATGGCTGAGGACCTTGATATACATAGGAGTGTCTTTCTGGAGAATTCCTTCGCCATGTTTCTGTTCTCGTCATCTACCCTGAAGTTACAGTTTTACCCCGATGTCGTCAAACAAGCATTCATGCTTGCTCCCAAATATAGATGCTTCCATACTCAGCATTTTTCCCCAACGAAATACAAGGCGCTCTCACACACTGGTCACCCTTACCCTGCTCTGACCCCACTGGTACACATGGGCCAGCGTACTCATTAGAATCGGCCTCGGGAAATGACAGCATGAAGTTGTAATGGCTTGTATATGCTCAGCCCAGGAAGTGGCACTATTAGAAGGTATGGCCCTATTGGAGTAGGTGTGGCCTTGTTGGAGTAGGTGTGTCACTGTGGGCGTGGGTTATAAGACCCTCAACCTAGCTGCCTGGAAACCAGTATTTTCCTAGTAGCCTTCAGAAGATGTAGAACTCTCAGCTCCTCCTGCACCATGCCTACCTGAATGTTGCCATGTTCCCGCCTTAATGATAATGGACTGAACCTCTAAACCTATAAGTCATCCCCAATTAAATGTTGTCCTTATAAGAGTTGCCTTGGCTGTGGTGTCTGTTCTCAGCAGTAAAACCTTAACTAAGATAGAAGTCAACCAAAGTGCGTGTCCCATGGAACTCACATTCTGCATCTTGGCCACAGACACATCCCTCAGACCTGTGCATACATATAAAACTTAAATGGCGGCAAAGCACAAGCGCTCAGACAGTCTCCAGACATTTATTGAGCTCCTGCTACACATCTCACAAAAAAGGGGGCTAAGCCTGGAGATCCACGCATGAGAATGATATTGTCACTCCCCTCCCTGGTCACACACACCCAGTGAGAACATCCATGCACAGCCTCAGACTCCAGACTCTCCATGTATGCACACACACAGCTTCAATTTAAATTCAAATCACCAGTCAATGCATTTGAATGATGCCCCAGAAAGCAGTTCACTTCGATTAAGGTCCCTTCCCAAGTTCAAAGCCAAATCTGCAAGCTGTCTGTCTGTCAACCTGGGTACCCCTCCCTACCAGGTCCTTGGAATTATCAAAGTGCCAGAGGCTTCCTTCCTGCAGCCTTGAGTGTGTCTGGCCCAACCAGTACTGCTCCAGATGTCCCCCAGACTCCCTTCAGATAGGACAGGAGCCAAGCATAGGCCCAGCCATCCTGAGGTTTGTGCTGAGACATTATATTGCAACAGAGTCCGTTTCTTCTGAACCCTTTTTCCCCCTTCTGCTTCTGCTTTTAAAGAATCAGAAATAACTTGGCTGCAAAAATGTGCTTTGGGCATAAAGCAGACTCCCAGGGTCAGAGCCCAGGAGAAGATTTTTTTGCTACACAGTTTCAGGGAAAATAGCAGGCACTCAGCAATTTTGATTCTTCAAGGGATGGAGAGAAAACACAATTGGAGTGGATTTAGGGCTACACAGGGCTCCTCTCCAGGCCAAGGCATGCACTGTATGTTTCCTTTGCCCCTGTTGGAGAGCATGGCACTGGGAAAAGGGGGTAGAGGGGAGGTGGGGGATTGGATTTGTTCATGTTCTTCATAGGAGACACCCCCAACACACACACACCATTAGTCCCAGGAAGAAAGCTGGTCAGGGTAGTGGCTTTGGATCTTGGCCATTGGTTTGCAGTCCAGCTCTGCTTTCTGCCAGCTGGTGTGAGCAAGGGAGAGAGGTCCCATAACGTCCAGAGCAAATGAGAGGTTCTAAGACTGGGTGGGATTCAGTCACTTGGTGGCTGTGTGACCTTGGGGAAGGTGAGTTACCCGGACTCTCACTTGTGAATTGGAGTACTTAAAGTACACCCCGGGCGGGTCTATGCTAAGCACTTGCTGCACAGAGACCTGGGGTGTATGGACACATGCTAAAGCATGTCTCCTACCAACATGCCAACCACAGGAAAGCCACCACTGTGCTAGGAAAGACACAGGGAAATGCCAGGAGTGGCAGCAGGTGTTAGGGAAGGTCCTGTGACGGAGTTCCCTGGAAGCCAGAGCCACCTTCCCACAGAAAGCCATGGGAGCCAGGGACAGCAATGGTTGGCGGAGCCATCCCGAGGGGATGGTGGATCTGTACGGAGAGAGCAGGAGCAGAGACTGGGGTGCACACGGGGTTTGCCTGGACGCGTCTCTGCTGGCCCGGTTAGCTTGGCTTCCGTCTCGTCACATCTCTTTGCATCTTGACTCTCCCCCTGGCCAGGTGGCAGGGCCAACTGTGCAGAGGAAGACTGTCATAGGAAGGGCGGGTCCCTCAGCCCTTTTCAGGTCACGTGACCTTAAGATGGAGGGAGAAGGCAGCCTTTGAGACTGCCTTTGAGACTGAAGTTCGGCTCACCCCACTGGGATGGGCTTCTCTCCAAGTCCCCACCCAGGTGGCCCACAGGAGTCCCGAGCCAGCTTCCTGTCAAACAGGGCCTGAGGGGAGGCGCTAGCTTCCTTTCCCACTTCCCACTCAGGCAAAGGGTGAGTTGTAGTGTGGTGACTCCTGACTTCACATTTTAATTTTCGAAAAGGAAAGAGATTCTCTCCAGCCTTTGCTGTAATTGACTCCACGGCTGCGACTTTATCATGCAAATGGTTATTTGTGGACTTTGGGAAACCTGCGTCATGGAGGGAAATTACATACTTAGAGATCTGCAGAACCGTGGATTAGGGTCCCAGCAGATTCTAATGATTCTCTGGGTGCCATTAGGGGATAACGTGAAAATGCATATTTAGAGGGTGATTAAGAAGCAAGCAGGCACGCACACACGGCGAAATTCCTCCCGAAAATGCGTGATTACTCTCGGCAGGAAGCGATTTTCTCAAGTTAGAGATCTCAGGGACCAGCTTGCTGTATTTCCCCTAGACTCCAGGGGCAGTTCCGAAACAGATTATAAACCATCAGAAACTTCACACTAGCCCTAGGACCGAACGTCTTGGCCACTCTGTGTGGTTTCCTGAGCCATTAGATTATTTATAAAATCCTGGCCCTGGGGCTGGGAATGAGGAGGGATTAGCAAATTGCTTGCTGATCACGTGTGAAGACCCCACCCCAAGTCCCCAGAATTTACTTTAACAAAATAAATAAAGCCAGGCCTGGTGGCTGGAGAGATGGCTTAGAGGTTAAGAAGCCTAGTTCAGTTCACAGCACCTGCTGTGGGCCGTTCACAACCAACTGCCTATAACCACCCTGGCTCCGGGGCATCTAACGCCCCAGGTCCCTTTGACCGTGGGGAACTATGTGTACACACCCTTACCTCCACCCTTATGCATACACATCATTGAAAATTAAAAATAAATCTTTAAATAATGTCAGGCCTGGTGGTAGGTATTTGTCATTCAGCTCTGGGAGACGGAGACAGGCAGGTCCCTGGAGCTTGCTAGCCGGTCTGCCTAGCCTACATGGTATGTTGCAGACCGTGAGAGAGCCTGTCCTCTGGTCTGCATGTGTTCGTCCATACACACCCAGTCTGTTTCCCCAGTACAACATCACACTCACGTTAAACGTATATCTGCCTTCCAGAACGGCATTCTAGGAAGCCTAGGCCCCACACTGTTCTCCATGCTTCCTGGGCTCTTTATTTAGCTGCATTCGAAGTCATGAGTAAGGTTTACCTCATCTCTACAAATGTTGCCAAACTGTTCAGTCTCCAAGGCTTCTCCCTATGAACCCCAGAACCCACAACAGGGTCCTTCACATTCGTGGTTGAACGTCACTATTTCAGACCTTTTTAAAGTTGTCTGTCAAATGTTCCCCCAAGTCGGGGTGAGCCATTGTGAGAAGGATCATGGGGCGGAACCAGGGGAATTTTTTGTTGAGGACTTGGGCCCTCACGCTTCTAGTACCCAGACTCCTCCCAGCTTCTCCCTGGGCTGTGTTAACCTGCTAGGTTTCACCCTTACAGAAGGCAAGACTAAGTGTTGTTTGAGCCAGAGTCTTCATGTCGCTCAGCTAGCCTCAGAGTTACTATGTACCTAAGGATGGACACTGAACTCCTCATCCTTCTGCCTCCCCTCCCAAACACTGGGACCGGCATGTGCCACCACACCTGGTGGTGGTGGGCACTCCAGAAAGCCTGGCGACAGTAACCCAGGGCACAGCAGTGTGGAGGTATCCATCTTGCATCTGCTCCTTGTGTGGTGTGACACCCTCAGTCCTGGATGTGGAGGCAGGGACCAGAGTCTGGGTGCCTCCTCCACTTGGGATCACATCACCGTTCGCCATTGCTAGACTGCTAGAGTTTTGACGCATTAGACAGCTAAAAACTGAAACCATCCGCCAGCACGCTAGGTCAGCCTTGCCCTGAGTCACGCTGAGACGGTCTTGGTTCAGTTTCTAATCTAAAAATGAGTGTAATGCAATCTCTATGTCTCTGGTGTTCTACCAAAACACATACATACAGGACTCTGCTGACGGCCGCTATGACCACTTGCTCCATGCCAGATACATGCTAAACCCTGAACACACAACAAGGCATCTCATCTTAGAGAGAGCTTGAGGAGGTAAGTCTGAGCGCAGACCCTCAGGCCCTCCGGAGAGACACAGAAACAGAAGATGAGAGGAGCAGGCTGCCCCAGTGGCGCCAAATACAACCCTGGCTGGCTCCAAGGCTCCGCTCCTGACCTGAACGCTGAGCGTCCTAAAGTTGAGCTGTGAAAAGTCACAAGAAGAAAAGGCCAACAAAGGGATGAAAGGTTTAAGGCAATGGCCTTACTTGAGGGAACCTGCAGAGGACCAACTTAGAAAATGCCTGCATCAGATTGGCCTAAAGCCCTGTGGCCATGGCCACCCCTGGCCAGGTGGTCTGGCTTTGTGTAAGAAAGCAGGCGGAGCAAGTCATGGGAAACCAGCTGGTAAGCAGGAGTCCTTCATGGTGTCTGCTTTAGCTTCCGCCTCCAGGTTCCTGCCTCGATGATACGCTGCAAAGCTGTTAGATAAAGCTATTTGGCTGGAACCCCTGCGTACCCCTGAACAAACTGAAAAACCCCATCTTCCCTCCTTCCCCCACCCCACCCTCCATGCACAGAGAAAACTCCCCGCCCACACGAGAAAACTCCGGGCTAACACATCATCACTCCTCATCTCTGAGTTTCTGGCATCCCACCCCAGTGCCCTCCCAGGGCCTCCGTTTTTGACCATGTATGGACACAATCCAGACTCCTAGGTGAGACGTCATCACTCCCCGCCAAAGCTCTGTAAAAGCCCCTTGCTTTACCCTGGGTGCACGATTTCCCTGACCTTAACCTGTGAGGTGATGGGTGAACCCACCAGAGAGCCGCCTCCTCATAAACCTGGCTTGATCCGCTTCTAATCTGGCCTAATCAGGCCTGTATCTGCATCACCGAGGAGAGAAAAAGGCTGTTAGTAACAAACCCTTTTTTCCCCAAGTTGGATTCAGTCAATGATTTATCTCAGCAACAGAAAATCAAACTAATACAGCGTACCCTTAAGAGCCATGTCAACGTACAGGATGTAGTCCTTATAGGGCAAAAGGGGTGCGAGAGGAGGTAGAGGGGACAAAGTTCCCTTCAGGCCCACGGTTGGCCATTCCGAAGGGTGTCTAATGAGTAGTCAGTTAAAGAATGCTCACTGATCAGTAGAGGTATTTTTCTGGTTGGCCATTACCTTGAGTCTATGACAAGGCAGTCAAGAATTCAAAAATACACGTTCATTTGCATCTAGAAAACAAATTGTTGTAGTTACTAGGATTGACAAAGTTAAACCAAAATGGAGGTTACAAAATGGTGTGGGCCTAGCTAGCAGGCAGGTCCTTGGGAACTTCCAAACCTTGATCTTCTCACTTAGAAAATGGAAAGAAGAGAGCCCCTCTCTCTCACCACCCGAGAAAGCTTCAAGGAGAAACCCCCTAACATGCACAGACTGTGGTTGGCGCCAAGAAAGACATTCGGCAACAAAGCCATTTGGATTTTGAGCCTTGCCTCTACTGATTCTTGATTGCCGAGGCCACACACACACACACACACACACACACACACACACAGGCCCCCAATTAAACCCCAAGTCACCACTAGAGGCCACATTGTGGCTGGGATATCACTAGGACAGTAAGACATGTAAGCAAGGACAAAGAGACACAAGGTTCCAGGAGGCAGATGCTTGCCACAACAGACCTCAAAGAAGGAGTCTCTCTCCCATGGTCGAGGTGAGGAAAACTGAGGCAGGGAGTGACCGTCATCCTCCAGCACAGCGTAGCTGTGCTGTCGCTGTGATAAAAGACCCTGACAAAAGGCAGCTTGAGGGGAAGGAGTTTAATCCGATTTACAGTTCCAAAGGGGTCATGCTGGGGCCAGGGGCTTTGGGATGTGAGGGTGTAGGGGTGCGGGGGAAAGGGGGTGAGGGGGCAGCATGGCAGCAGACAGATATCCAGAGCAGAAAGCTGGCTGATCACCTTGTATCCATTCTGGTGAACTCGGGAACAGGATGTGGAGCCCTCCTCCAGTAAAGCACTTCCTCCAGAAAGGCTCCGCCCCCTACAGGTTCTAGCACCTTCCCACACACCACCACCAGCTGGGCACCCAGTGTTCAAACACCAGGCTCCGGAAAAGATTTCATATTCAAGCTACAAGACGGTCCTCCACTAGCTGACGCCTGGTCCTGGGGCCCCACATCTCCCTGGATTCCCATCCGACTCTGTATTGAGCGCTAGGCTTGCGGCACAGCGCGCGGCGGCACTTGGGATAGCAAGAGCACTTGTTTTCCTGCCTCAGAGAGAGAATATCCCACCACCACTGCCAAGGTGGGAAGAAAGCAGCTCTAGCCAGCAGCCCTCACAGGATGTGGGGACAACATGTCTGGGAAGTGACAGAGGATCCGGGGCTGCAAGATAGTCACTCTCCCAACTCCCAGCCCAGCCATGAGGCAAGATGACGGTTACATTTACAAAGAGTCAAGGGACTGGGGAGATGGCCGAGTGGATAAGGTGCTTGCTGTACCAAGCTTGAAGACAGGGGTCTGGACCCCTAGGACCCACAGAAATGTTGAGTGGGCATGGTGGCCCGCCTACCCACGCTTACAAGGGAGGTGGGATTCCCCGGGGCAAGCTGGCTGGCTAGACTAGCCTATCGGTGAGCTCTGGGTTCGATTGAGAGCCCCTGCCTCAATGAGTAAAGTAGAGGGCAACTGAGGAAGACTCCCTAAGGCAACCTCTGACCTACACACACACACACACACACACACACACACACACACACATACACATATACACCCTGCACACAGTGATATACATACACACAAGCAAGTACCTCACATACATACACATTGATTTTTTTTAAAGGAACCAAAGAGATGCTTGTCACAGGTGATTTTCAGTATATTCTTGGTCAAGAGATTCTCAACGCTTAGTTGTGACAGGGGAAAGAACAAGGCTCCACGGAGCATGTGCAGGAGGCAGGCTAAGTCAGCCATTGGTTATTGTTTTTTGGTTTTTTTTGTTTTTTGTTTTTTGTTTTTCCGAGACAGGGTTTTTCTGTGTAGCTCTGGCTGTCCTGGAACTCACTCTGTAGACCAGGCTGGCCTTGGAACTCAGAAATCCGCCTACCTCTGCCTCCCAAGTGCTGGGATTATAGGCGTGCACCACCACTGCCCAGCTAACCATTGGTTATTAATAAGCTTTGGTGTTCATAATCACTCACTTAAGAGGCTAGAACAGAAAAGGGGAGGAAAGCATTTCCAAAAGTCTCATTTAACGAGGATTTGGGTGTTTTTTGCTTTTTGTTTTTTGCTTTTTGGGTTTTTTTTGTTTTTTTGTTTGTTTGTTTTTGGTTTTTTGGGTTTTTTTGGTTTGACACAAGGCCTCATGTAGACCAGGCTGGCTTCAAACTCACTGTGTGTTTGAGGATGGCCTTGAGCCTTTGATTCTTCGGCATCCGCCACCTGAGTGCTGTGATTGCAGGCAGATGCCAGGAGCATGCCTAGTTATGCTGGGACCTTATACATGCTCCCCAGCTGAGCCCCACCGCAGCTTAATAAGGAGTTTGGTTGGTTTGTTTTTGTTTTGCTTTGTTTGATCTTGTTTTCTTTTTTTGAGCACTGTGAACACGGAAAAAGGAATGACCACCGCCCTGGTGGACAGAGCATTCTGGTGGCAGGAGTCAGATCGAGACCACGTACAGGACAAGAAGCAGTTAGCTCATCTGTGCCGGGGGGCGGGGAGAGGGGTGTGAAGAAAAACCTAACAGGAGGAGACTGAGTGGAAGCAGAGATGGTCTGAGGGTCTGGTGTTCTCACCAAGACGGTGCCAGGAACAAAGGACACTTGCCCAAAGTGATGTCCGGGTTGGGTCTCTGAGAAAACGAACAGGCTTAGAGAGAGGATGGGGGTGGGGGGAGGAACAAGCAGTGTGTCAAAGGTCGAGAGGCCTGGAAGCTCACGGTGCCTCTGAGCAGACACCTGGAAGAGAAGCGTGGTCAGAGCAGGGTATACACAGGGAGGGTGCCAGGCCACAGAGACTAGTGTGCTATGCTGAAGTTCCAGTGTCAGTCAAAAACCCTGGGGAGCTGTTCTCTATTTCGTTTTTGAGAGAAGATCTTCCATAGCCCAACATAGCCTTAGGCTTGAACTCACCATATAACTGAGGCTGGTTTTGAACTCCTAATCCTCCTGTGTCTTTACCTCACAAATGGTGATGGTGTTATAGGTAAACACTACCACACATGGTCTTACTTTACTCTAGTTTGCTTTTAAGATAAAGTCTCCCCAAATACCCCCTGCTAGTGTGGAATGTATAGACCAGGCTACCCCCCAACTTCAGCTTCTACCATTGTCTCCCAAGTACTAGAGTGGTAGCCTGGGAAGTTTGGGAGGATTTAGACTGGAGAAATGACATATTCTTGTTTTAATAGTCAGAACTGAGTATGGGAAAATTCTAGAACATTCTCAGCATCATTCCAAGGGATGTTCCACAGAACTAGGTAGGAAAGAAATGATGGCATGAGTCAAATTAAGGGAGAAAAAAAACCCCAACAACATGTATTTATATACAGACATACAGAGTAGATATTTATATCACACATGGTACATTATGTATTCCTCTGGAAATCGGCATTGCTATGTGCTGAGAAGGAAATTACATATGTATGTACCTTTACGTGAATATACATGTCAACGAAGGTAAATGACCTGAGAAGGTCTGCAGTGTTTTGACATTCTCATCTTCAGGCTTAGCTCCTCTCAGTCCTTTGCATTCTCTGTCCCTCGCCTGCGTACCCCATTTCCTGGAGGAGCCGCCCATGCGGGGAAACCTGAGAGTGCTTTCCATTCCCAGGCCCTGGCTCTTTTCCCTCAAGCCTTTGGCTGGAGACACCATTGGGCAGGCAGGATGGCTGAGCAGGTAAAGGCATTTGCTGCCAAGCCTGATGATCTGAGTTTAATCCTGAGGACCCACAGGGTAGAAGGAAAGAATAAGCTAATGGAATTTATCCTCTGACCTTTAACTACAGAGAACACACACACACACACACACACACACACACACACACGCCAAGTAAGTAAAACTCTAAGAGTAAGTTTGATTATTTGTTTCTTCCTTTGAATGCACTTTTCTCCTCCTTAGAGGCTTCCTGCCCAGCAGAACCATTTTGTTTGTATGACACGGGTCCAAAGTGACAGGGAGTTAACCCTCCCCACGACTCAAGAAGTCCTTGGCTGTCGATGCCAGCAGGGACAAATGCCCTGTTTATAAAGCCCTTGGTGGCTATAATTTGGGGCTCTCTGCTTGCTGTCTGCCAGGGTGCCTGTGAGATTAGGTGAACCCCAGCTGCTCCCAGGGGTGGGTGCCTGACAAGCCCCCCTTTTCCACTATCTCATATCTGTTTCCTGGATGATCCTCCCAAATGAGCACCCACGTCCCAAACACAGTCTTGATGGAAGCACTCGACGAGAGGAGACATTTAATCACTTACTGATGGGTCATCTAGTAACAGTCACTTGGAGTGAACCAACCCTTGGTCTTCTGTATCACTTGACAAGGCACAGAAGCCTCTTACTCATGCCTGCCAAGGGTCTTAGATGTCTCAACTGGCCTTTTGTTATCATTGACTTCAAAGCCACTGAAACTGAGTCAGGCACTGAAGGGTCACCAGGTTTGTGATTTTCAGTGGACCAAAATGTCCATAAGGAAGTAGGGAAATGTTGAGTCAGGAGCTGTGGTGTTAAGCATCATTGTGGGAGGCTGAGGAGAGGCCACCTGATTTAATTTGCAGCCGTCTCTGACAGACTCCACTTATTTTGCTAATTAGGAAAAAAAAACCCAGCTGCCTAAAAGGGCTCTCACCCCGGAGTCTACCCATCCTCGGCCTCACAAGTACCTGTCAGCCAGCTTGGCTTCTGTCATCAACCCTCTCACTCCCTAACCCACGCTGGGCACGGCTGTTACATTCACTTTTGGTTCCGATAAGATCATGGGCCCGCCCAGCTGGCGGTGGGGAAGCCGGAGGGTCACCCAGCGTGCCAGGTGCTCAGAACCATCCGGCGGCGGCAGAACCAGGTACCCGAGACAGCCCAAGCTTAAGACCTTCAGGGACTCAGGCTTGGAGTGGGAGTTGGGCACAGAATAGCAGGTGCACTCTGCACTCGCGCGCGGGGCGGACCCCGAGCTCCCTGCAGGCAGCTGCCATATTGCCTACAGCTTCCCGCCCAGCTGGCGGTGGGGAAGCCGGAGGGTCACCCAGCGTGCCAGGTGCTCAGAACCATCCGGCGGCGGCTGCAGAACCAGGTACCCGAGACAGCCCAAGCTTAAGACCTTCGGGGACTCAGGCCTGGAGTGGGAGTTGGGCACAGAATAGCGGGTGCACTCTGCACTCGCGCGGCGGACCCCGAGCTCCCTGCAGGCAGCTGCCATATTGCCTGCAGCTTCCCGCCCAGCTGGTGGTGGGGAAGCCGGAGGGTCACCCAGCGTGCCAGGTGCTCAGAACCATCCGGCGGCGGCGGCAGAACCAGGTACCCGAGACAGCCCGAGCTTAAGACCTTCGGGGACTCAGGCCTGGAGTGGGAATTGGGCACAAAATAGCGGGTGCACTCTGCACTCGCGCGCGGGGCGGACCCCGAGCTCCCTGCAGGCAGCTGCCATATTGCCTGCAGCTTCCCGTCCAGCTGGTGGTGAGGAAGCCAGAGTCAGCCAGTGTGCCAGGTACCCAGACCCAGCCGGAGGCCGAACCAGCCTCCCATCCAGCCAGTGGCAGGGAAGCTGGAAACCGGACCCAGCCAGCTTCCCAGCAGCTTGGGACCAGCAGGCGGAACCAGATATCTGAGATATCCCATCTTTAAGACCCCTGGGGAAACAGGATATCAGACAGCGAACCCTGAGCAGGAGCAGTGCAGAGCAGCCGCCCAACAGGCGGAACCAAATACCTGGGATATCCTGAGGTTAAGACCTCGGGGGACTCAGGCCACCCGTCAGCAATCTGTGAGCAAGACCCCCGCAGGACAGTGATTCAGGTATCCCAGTCACTGGGAAATAGCCTTACAACCCCACAGGAGGGTCAAGCACCAGCTAGTATCTACAGGACCAACTAACACCAGAGTTAACCAGATGGCAAAAGGCAAACGTAAGATCGCTACTAACAAAAATCAAGGCAATATGGCGGCATCCGAACCCAGTTCCCCAACAGCAATAAATATTGGATACCCCGAAACACCAGAAAAACAAGACTTAGATCTAAAATCACTGGTCAGGATGCTGATAGAGGAACACTTAGATAAATCTCTTAAAGTAATACATGAGAAAATAGATCAAAAGCTAGAAGCCATTGCAAGACAAACACAATTAAATCCCAGATATCTCAACACACCAGAAAAACAAGACTCAGATCTAAAATCACTGGTAAAGATGCAGATTGACGATCACTTAGATAAATTTCTTAAAGTAATAGAGGAGAAAATAGATCAAAAACGAGAAGCCCATACAAGGCAGACACAAAAATCACTTAAAGAAATCCAGGAGAATATAGAGCAAAAAGTGAATCCCAATACGGGGGAGAAACAAAAATCACCCAAAGAAATACAAGAGAACATGGGTCAACGAGTAGAAGTCATAAAGGAGGAAACACAAAAATCCCTTAAAGAATTACAGGAAAACACAAACAAGCAACTGAAAGATCTGAGCAAAACCATACAAAATCTAAAAACAGAAGTAGAAACAACTAAGCAATCGCAAAGGGAGACAATGTTGGAGATAGAAAACCTTGGGAAGAAATCAGGAGTCATAGATGCAAATATCGACAATAGAATACAAGAGATAGAAGACAGAATCTCAGATGCTGAAGATACCATAGGAACCATGGATTCAACAATTAAAGAAAATGCAAAATGCAAAAAGCTGGTAACCCAAAACATTCAGGAGATCCAGGACACAATGAGAAGACCAAACCTAAGGATTATAGGGATAGATGAGAATGAAGATCTACAACTTAAAGGGCCAGCAAATATCTTCTACAAAATTATGGAAGAAAATTTCCCCAACCTAAAGAGAGAGATGCCCATGAATATACAAGAAGCCTATAGAACCCCAAATAGACTGGACCAGAACAGAAATACTTCCCGTCACATAATAGTCAAAACCCCAAATTACTAAACAAAGAAAGAATATTAAAAGCAGTAAGAGAAAAAGGACAAGTAACATACAAAGGAAGACCTATCAGAATTACACCAGACTTCTCACCTGAGACCATGAAAGCTAGAAGATCCTGGGCAGACCTTATGCAGACCCTAAGAGAACACAAACTTCAGCCAAGACTACTATACCCAGCGAAACTCTCAATTGCCATAGATGGGGAAACCAAGATATTCCACGACAAAAACAAATTTGCAAGATACTTATCTACAAACCCAGCCCTACAAAGGATAATAGGGGAAAAATACCAACACAAGGGGGGAAACAACACCCCAGAAGAAACAAGATAGAAACCCCATCTCATCCAACCCAAAAGAAGAGAACCACTCAAATACAAATAATAATAAGTCCCAAAATGTCAGGAAGTAATAATTACTATTCCTTAATATCTCTTAATATCAATGGACTCAATTCCCCAATCAAAAGACACAGACTAACAGACTGGATACGGAAACAGGACCCTACATTTTGCTGCATACAGGAAACACATCTCAGTGTCAAAGACAAACACCACCTTAGAGTAAAAGGCTGGAAGACAGTTCTACAAGCAAATGGTCCCAGGAAACAAGCTGGAGTAGCCATTCTAATATCAGATAAAATCGACTTTCAACCTAAAGTCATCAAAAGAGACACAGAAGGTCACTTCCTGCTTGTCAAAGGGAAAATCCACCAAGAAGAATTCTCAATACTGAACATCTATGCACCAAATGCAAGGGCACCCTCATTCGTAAAAGAAACTTTACTAAAGCTTAAAGCACACATCGCACCTAACACAATGATTGTAGGTGACTTCAACACTCCACTCTCCTCAATGGACCGATCAGGAAAGCAGAAACTAAACAGGGACACAGTGAAACTAATTGAAGCTATGGACCAATTGGATTTAACAGATATATATAGAACATTCCATCCTAAAACAAAAGAGTATACCTTTTTCTCAGCACCGCACGGTACCTTCTCAAAAATTGATCATATAATTGGTCACAAGACAGACCTCAACAAATACAAGAAGACCGAACTAATCCCATGTCTCCTATCGGATCACTATGGAGTAAAAGTGGTCTTCAATAGCAAGAAGAACTACAGAAAGCCCACATACACATGGAAACTGAACAATACTCTACTCAATGACACCCTGGTCAAGGAAGAAATAAAGAAAGAAATCAAAGACTTGTTAGACTTCAATGAAAATGAAGGTACGACCTACCCAAATCTCTGGGATACAATGAAAGCAGTGCTAAGAGGAAAACTCATAGCCCTGAGTGCCTCCAAAAAGAAACTGGAAAGAGCATACACTAGCAACTTAACAGCACACCTGAAGGCGCTGGAACAAAAAGAAGCTAACTCACCCAGGAGGAGTAGAAGAGAGGAAATCATCAAACTAAGGGCTGAAATCAATCAAGCAGAAACAAAGAGAACCATACAAAGAATCAACAAAACCAAGAGCTGGTTCTTCGAGAAAATCAACAAGATAGATAAACCCTTAGCTAGACTAACCAAAGGGCACAGAGATAGTATCCAAATTAACAAAATTAAAAATGAAAAGGGGGATATAACAACAGAAACAGAGGAAATTCAAAAGATCATCAGATCCTACTACAAAGGCCTATACTCAAAACAACTGGAGAATCTGGAGGAAATGGACAATTTCCTAGACAGATACCAAATACCAAAATTAAATCAGCATCAAGTAGACCAGCTAAACAGTCCCATAACCCTTAAAGAAATAGAAGGGGTTATAGAAAGCCTCCCAACCAAAAAAAGTACGGGACCAGATGGTTTTAGTGCAGAATTCTACCAGACCTTCAAAGAAGACTTAACACCAATACTCTTCAAACTATTCCACAAAATAGAGACAGAAGGGACACTGCCCAACTCATTCTTCGAAACCACAATTACGCTGATACCTAAACCACAAAAAGATCCAACAAAGAAAGAGAACTACAGGCCAATTTCTCTTATGAATATAGATGCAAAAATACTAAATAAAATTCTTGCCAACCGAATCCAAGAGCATATCAAAACGATCATTCACCATGATCAAGTAGGCTTCATTCCAGGAATGCAGGGATGGTTCAATATACGGAAATCCATCAATGTAATCCACTTCATAAACAAACTAAAAGAAAAAAACCACATGGTCATCTCATTAGATGCTGAAAAAGCATTTGACAAAATTCAGCATCCTTTCATGCTAAAAGTCTTGGAAAGAGCAGGAATTCAAGGCCCATACCTAAACATAGTAAAAGCAATCTACAGCAAACCAGTAGCCAACATCAAAATAAATGGAGAGAAACTTGAAGCAATCCCACTAAAATCAGGGACTAGACAAGGCTGTCCTCTCTCTCCATATCTTTTCAATATAGTACTTGAAGTTCTAGCGAGAGCAATCAGACAACATAAGGAAGTCAAAGGGATACAAATTGGAAAGGAAGAAGTCAAACTATCATTATTTGCAGACGATATGATAGTTTACCTAAGCGACCCAAAAAACTCCACCAGAGAACTTCTACAGCTGATAAACAACTTCAGCAAAGTGGCAGGTTATAAAATTAACTCAAGCAAGTCAGTGGCCTTCTTGTACTCAAAGGACAAGCAGGCTGAGAAAGAAATTAGGGAAATAACACCCTTCACAATAGCCACAAACAACATAAAGTACCTTGGCGTAACTCTAACCAAACAAGTGAAAGATCTGTATGACAGGAACTTCAAGTCCCTGAAGAAAGAAATCGAAGAAGACCTCAGGAGATGGAAAAATATTTCTTGCTCCTGGATTGGCAGGATCAATATAGTAAAAATGGCCATCTTGCCAAAAGCAATCTACAGATTCAATGCAATCCCCATCAAAATCCCAAATCAATTCTTCATAGATCTAGAAAGAGCAATTCTCAAATTCATCTGGAGCAACAAAAAACCTAGGATAGCTAAAACTATTCTCAACAATAAAAGGACTTCTGGGGGAATCAATATCCCTGACCTCAAGCAGTACTACAGAGCAATTGTGTTAAAAACTGCATGGTATTGGTACAGCAACAGGCAGGTAGATCAATGGAATAGGATTGAAGACCCAGAAATTAACCCACAGACTTATGGTCACTTGATCTTTGATAAAGGAGCCACAACCATCCGGTGGAAAAAAGATAGCCTTTTCAACAAATGGTGCTGGCTCAACTGGAGGTCAACATGCAGAAGAATGCGAATTGACCCACTCTTATCGCCTTGTACTAAGATCAACTCCAAATGGATCAAGGACCTCCACGTAAAACCAGACACACTGAAACTATTAGAAAAGAAACTTGGGAAGACCCTGGAGGACATGGGCACAGGGGTAAAGTTCCTGAACAGAACACCAATAGCTTATGCTCTAAGATCAAGAATGGACAAATGGGACCTCATAAAATTACAAAGTTTCTGTAAGGCAAAGGACACTGTCAGAAAGACAAAACGGCAACCAACAACGTGGGAAATGATCTTCACCAACCCCACATCCGACAGAGGGCTAATATCCAATATATACAAAGAACTCAAGAAGTTAGACCCCAAAGAACCAAATAACTCTATCAAAAAATGGGGCACAGAGCTAAACAAAAATTTTCACCAGAAGAAATTCGGATGGCCGAGAAACACCTTAAGAGATGTTCAACATCATTAGTCATCAGGGAAATGCAAATCAAAACAACCCTGAGATTCCACCTCACTCCAGTCAGAATGGCTAAGATTAAAAACTCGAGAGACAACAAGTGCTGGCGAGGATGTGGAGAAAGAGGAACACTCCTCCACTGTTGGTGGGATTGCAAAATGGTAAAACCACTCTGGAAATCAGTGTGGCGGTTCCTCAGAAAATTGGGCATGCCACTCCCAGAGGACCCTGGCATACCACTCCTGGGCATATACCCAGAGGATTCCCCTGCATACAACAAAGACACATGCTCCACTATGTTTATAGCAGCCTTGTTTATAATAGCCAGAAATTGGAAGGAGCCCAGATATCCCTCAAAGGAGGAATGGATACAGAAAATGTGGTATATTTATACAATGGAGTACTACTCAGCAATTAAAAATAATGAATTCATGCAATTTGTAGGTAAATGGTTAGATCTGGAAACTATCATCCTAAGTGAGCTAACCCAATCACAAAAGAATACACACGAAATGCAATCACTGATAAGTGGATATTAATGAGCCCAGAAGCCCTAAATACTCAAGGCACAATTAGCAAGTCAAATGACTCTCAAGAAGAAAAAAAGGAGAGAACCCTGGGCCTGTAAAGATTGGATCCAGTATTGTAGACCCAGAACAGAGAAATCGTGGGGGGGGGGGAAGAGTGGGGAATAGCATGGGGGGGGAGAGGAATTATGGGACATATGGTGGGGGGTACCTGGGAAAGGGGAAAGCCTTTGGAATGTAAACAAAGAATATAGAAAATAAAAAAAATGATAAAAAAAAAAAAGAAAATAAAAAAAAATTCATTTCAAAAGATAAAAAAAAAAAAAAAAAAAAAAAAAAAAAAGATCATGGAGTCTGGGCTGGGAAGACAGGTAAGGCAGTGTACCTCACAACCATGAGGACCAGCGTGGAGGAGGGAACTCTTAATCCCAGAGCTGGGGAGGTTACAAAAGTCAGTCCCTGGGACTAGCTAGTTACCCAGCCTAGGTTGTTTCAGGTCAGGGAGAGACCCTTTCACAAAAAGAAAGTGGATCATCCCTGAGGAATGACACTGAGGCTGGCTTCTGGCTTCTACACGCAAGTGCACACACATTTATATGTGCCTTCACACAACTATAGATAATCACAGAGTGGCAAACGATGGGGCAGCCCTCCAGCCTGGGCTTGATGTGCTGTGCCATCTTGCAGAAACACTTCAATCCCTTGGGAGCTGATCCTCTGCCCCATGTCTGAGTCAGCAGGGCATAGGGCAGGGCAACAACCTTTGTACAGGGCTCACCTCTCAGGCCTGGTGTTCTAGGTTCCTCTCATAATGACCAGGAACATTGCTTATCTGCTGATTACAGGGCTTTGCTCCAGGCATTTTGGATGCAGTGATTACACCAGAGAGAAGTCCCATCACCAACGGTTTCCATTCCCACTCTGAGGCTCAACAATAGCTACAGAAGAGCCTGGCACTGGGTGGGTCATCTGGTGAGCTGTCCGCCAAAGAACCTGGATTCTCTTTGTCCCCCATTGCAAGGTTCTCCTACCTCCACCAAAGACTATCAAGTACTTGGAGTTCCAGCCTACGTCCATTGTATTGTATGAATGCTTTGTCTCTAAAAGGCCTCAGTCCCAGGCTGAGGTAGAGGTGGGGCTACATACAGAAGGGGGGGGTGAGAACACTGACAGCCCTGCCCGCAGCTCAGAAGAGAGGAAGATGAGACAGGAACACACAAGTTCCATGAAAGACAGAAATCTCTGGATACCAAAGCAAACAACACCCCCAAATGTATGCCCTTCTAGGGGTGAGTCTGCTGTTGGCTTTCTTAGAGAACATCTCTAGATTCTGGAAAGGTATTATCCTATAGTCTGATATGAGCCCTGAATAGAATCAGGCCAAGTCCTTACCTGTTCGACCCACCCACCAGTCACCTCTCCATCACATCCACATATCTACTCGTCTCTAACACTTTCACCTCAAAGAGTAGCCTTGCCCCACTGCCCCTCACAACTGTGTGTGGGCACTGCAAGAGATATGCTCATTTTGACATAGTCTGTGTCACCCCTCAGCACACTAGGCACAAGCAATATCCCTATGTGTTGGGGGAGAGCAGGGAGAAGACAGTGAGATTATTTCTTCCTGAACAGCTGGGTGAGCACAACGGAAAGTCAGTCACTGGGAGAGGAAGGTGGATCATCAAGCCAATCGTTCACCCATCGCCAGCTCCCTTCCCTGGAACCTCATCTCCCTTTCCAAATAGAAGTTGGTAGTTACGGTGGTTTCGAAAGGCTCGGCACCCTCGGGCTCATGTATTTGAATGCTTGGCCCATAGGCATTGGCACTCTTTGTTGGAGTAGGTGTGGCCTTGTTGGAGAACATACGTCACTGTGGGGATGGGCTTTGAGGTCTTCTGTGCTCAAGCCACGCCCAGGCACAGTCTGATCCAGCTGCCTTCAGAACCAGACGGAGAACTCTCAGCTTTGTCTCCAGTACCATGCTGGTCCTTACACTGCCGTGCTTCCTGCCATGATGAAAATGGACCCAATCTCTGAAACTGTAATCCAGCCCCATTGAAATCTTGTTCTTTATAAGAGTTGCCTTGGTCATGGTGTCTCCAGTTACCACTAAAAGCCCTGAGGCTTGGCCATCGGTTACTTGGCTGGGATTCCCAGGCCTGCCCTTGACCATGACCATGTGGATTAGCTCGTTCTCTCAGACCTTGGTCTGGTTTCTCCATCCATTGGATGATACCTATGCATCAGATGGCAGCGAGGACTGAGACCACCTTTGCGCCTGAGGCCTGGAGGCTGTGCTGAGCGTCTTCCCGGCATGCCTTAGTCTCTGCTAGGTTGGGTTTACTCCATCCCCTGTTTTCTCTCCAATGCCTGGCACACAGGTGGCAGCTAATATTTGTTCAACATCCCTATGACGTCAGGACCGCTAGAAACCCTAA
Source organism: Apodemus agrarius (assembly GCA_964023405.1). Taxonomy (NCBI): domain Eukaryota; kingdom Metazoa; phylum Chordata; class Mammalia; order Rodentia; family Muridae; genus Apodemus; species Apodemus agrarius. The sequence continues at coordinate 36,296,245 of OZ030014.1, read as the reverse complement.
AAAGAGACACGGAACCCCAAGAATCCAGCGAGTTGTGCAACACATGAAGGTTGGTGCACAGTGGATTTGAGTCAGGGAAGCCATCTCTAGGGCTGCTCCCCTCATGGGAAGAAGTATGGGGCACAGGATGTCAAGCAAGCTGCAGGGCGCAGCTCTGTGCAGGACCTCATAGGGGATGCTATAATTCAGAATACACTCAACCGTTACCTTAGGCCCACTCAACCATGCATATATTGGATGGTTACTGCAATCCAGGCACCATGGATGGATGAATGGGATGATGGGATGTGACTCTTACCTCAGGTTTACATAGACTAATAAGGTACGCCAAGCTTGTCCCAATAAGTCTGAGTGAGCCAGAGGCCAGTGGGAAGCAGGGAGGTGCAGGTTGGGGCACGTGACAGAGCAGAGGGGACAGGGTGTGGAGCAGGGGCTGCAGAGGCCACAGTACATTCAGGGACTTCTCTGGCAGTGGAGAAGTACAGGGGTAGATGGAACATCTCTGACCAATGGGGAACCCTAAGGTCACCAACCGGAGAACTGTTACAGCTGAGTAGGAGGCGAGGAAGGAGGGGGCAGCTGCTGGCCTCTGCCGTTTCCAGAGCTTATGAGTCTCCCCATGGCCACATTAGTAGTGGTTATAACAGTCTTTGACACATAGTAGGTGTTTGTATGAAGAATGAATGAGTGAGTGAGTGAGTGAGTGAGTATTCAAGATATAAACTCTGCAAAAATGTTTAGAATTGCAATAACATGTTTCCGTTGGTGCAAAGAGGATCAAGATTTGAACAGTGGACATCAATGGTGTTGGAGTGGGCTGTCACATGGTATGAGCTGATCAATACCAAAGATGTGTTTTTGTAGCAGAGTAACCGGTCTAAGGGGTCCTGATTTGGACTGCTTTGTCTTTCTGTCTCTGTCTATCTCTCTCAGTCTCTCTCTGTCTCTCTGTCTCTCTCTCTCTCTTACACACATACACACACACACACACACACACACACACACAAAGAGACAGAGACAGAGACAGAAACAGAGAGAACAGGGTACATCGGAGAGGCTTCCCAGGAAGATTTGGGAAATGATGAATCCCCATTTGAGATTCATCATTCAATCAACAAGCACTCTGTGTAGAGACCAAGCATAATTTCAGACACTAGACTGGATCTGTACTGGAATGTGTAGAGGAGGAAGGGCAGGGAAGGGTATTCCAGGGGGAGCAGTCCTGGGAACAAGCTGACACCTGGGTGTAAAGGGCAGCGTACTGGCTGGTTCTGTGTGTCAACTTGACACAAGCTGGAGTTATCACAGAGAAAGCAGCTTCAGGTGAGGAAATGCCTCCATGAGATCCAGCTGTGGGGCATTTTCTCAGTTAGTGATCAAGGGGGTGGGGCCCCTTGTGGGTGGTGCCATTCCTGGACTGGTATTCTTGGGTTCTATATGAGAGCAGACTGAGCAAGCCAGGGGAAGCAAGCCAGTAAGAAACATCCCTCCATGGCCTCTGCATCAGCTCCTGCTTCCTGACCTGCTTGAGTTCCAGTCCTGACTTCCTTTAGTGATGAACAGCAGCATGGAAGTGTAAGCTGAAAAAACCCTTTCCTCCCCAACTTGCTTCTTGGTCATGATGTTTGTATAGGAATTCACAAACCCTGACTAAGACAAACAGGTATGACAAAATTACATGGATGGGGGAGACCCCTTGGCTCCGAGGCAACCGAGACCCCGAATGGATCTAAAGTAGTGTATCCAGGAAACCGAGCTTCAGCTCTAGCTAGAACCTTCCAGCAGCTATGAGATACCCTCCTGACTAGCAAGGAGAAGAGACCATTGTTGCTCCGCAGCAGCTCTGACTGGCAGCAGTGACGGAGGATGGGGCAGCACAGAGATCAGGGGGGACAGTAGGCAGAGCAGAGAGGGAGGGGCTGGAGGCGGTGCCACGGTAGCAAGAATGACCAGTGTCTGTCCTGGGGCGTGTCTATCCTGGGCCATGTCTGTCCTGGGCACTTGTGGGAGAATACGAGGTTCCATTCTGAGATCCTCCAGGGGTTCAGGGGAAGGAGAGAAGACCCCATGTTTGCACCCCTAGCCCTCCTTTGCAGTCCTGGCACCTGCTCCACTACTCAACCATCTGCCACACCCTGCCAGAGCTCTTTGGCCTCCTGTCCTTTCCCTAACAACCCACCCCCCACAGAAAGGTCCATCTCATGGTCACTGTGGTACCTCCCACACTGAGAGAGGACCAGGCAGCTGGCTTTGCGCTGACAACAATCCTAGCAAGGACAGAGGGCTCTGGAGGCTGGACATGTGGCATCGGGAGGAGGGTGGGGCTTGCAGCTGCCACTCTGATGGCTTCCCCTCCCATTCTCTACTTCTGGTCTCCATGGCAGATGCTTAGCTAGGGTTGTGACTAAGGAAACCGGCAGGACCTGGCTTTAACCCACTCTGAGGGTACTCAGGCTGGGAGGCGTGGTCTGACCTGGGCAGGTGAAGGGGGCAGTACAGACCTGCCCTCAGAAGGAAGTGCAGAAACAGAGCAAACAGTACACAGGGCTGGAGAAGCTACTAGAAAGGCAGTGAAAACTGAAGGGAGGCAGAGAGAGGCTGCCGGTGACGGGAGCTCCTGTTGCCAGAGAGGACCCGGAAGTCAGAGGGGCAGAGAGGGAGAAGGGGCTGCCTCTGACAAGTGGGAGGAGAAAGGATGGATGATGCAAAGCTGGGATTCTCACATCGGCTGTCAGCAGCTGAGATCTTGGTGGCCATGAGAGGCAGGAAAGAAGTAGGGGGTGCTCAGAACTGCCACTAAGACCCCCTTCCCCAGAAGGTGCTCAGTCCTCAGCAGAGCTCAGGGCACCAGGAATGGGGGCTTCTTTGACAATTTGAAAGGAAGTGGGCACAGTGTTCTAATACTAACAGCCTGTTATTAAAATCAAGTGTTATTTTGCAAAATGCATTTGCCAGGGAATCGCTAATTACAGGCAAAGTGTGGCTCCGTGTGTTGGTGCCGATTAATCCTGAACGGTTTAAGCAATCGAATTTTATACATATAATTATCATCCAAGATTCACAAAAACAGTAACAAGATGCTCTGAGCTCTGCCCTTGGGGGACCGGGTGCCAGGGATGGGGGTAGGGGAAGGGTGTCTAGACAGGGAGAGATGGTCCAGGTTGGGGTGTTTAGAATCACGTGGGTGCATTTCAACTTGACCCACCTCCTCTTAGCAATATTTTCCTCCTCCCTAAGGCAGAATAGAGCCTGAACTCCTTCACAAGATGGTCCTACACTGACACAGAACTAGCTGAGGTTGTCGAGACAAAGACTCTCCCCTTCTCCTGTGGCCCTGAAGTGGACTGGCTGGAGGGATTCTGTAGGGACGACAGACCTAAGGAATGAAGCAAGGCGTGTTTAGTCCTGTGGTGTCCACCCAGTGGTAGTGCCTGGCCAGTGGTGATGCCCAGTGCTCTCTAGCCAAAGGCAGTGCTGGAAAGTTAAGAGTTGGAAGGGAAGCTTCTCATGATATAGGCATGTGGAAGAAGACTGACTTTTGACATAATCTAGAAAGAGTCGAGAGCAGGGAACTATCTAGCTCAGGTTGGCCTGTGGGCATATGGATGGAGGATCATCTTAACTCTTATCTGAACTAAGCTACTGTGGCTGATGTCATTCTGCAGGCTGGATCCTGACCTGTACAGCAGAGAAAGCTAACCCAGGGCAGAGACAGCAAGCCAGCAAAACATCTGCAATGTATCCTCTCTACTCTAGACTGTGAGTGGGGCCAGCTGTTTTAAGTTCCCGCTTTGACTTCCTTGAAACAATGGACTACAAGCTGGAATCATAAGTTAAATAAATCCTTTCCTTCCCTGAGCTTCTTTAGGTCTGGATATTTTACCATCACAACAGAAACGAAACTAGATCCGCCATCTTCTGCTATCCTTTGCTTTGTGAATCCAGGCTAGACCTCCCTGCAACAGCGTACAGGAAGGAGACCTGGCACGGGCGTCTGGGCAACAATCAGGACAATGAGTTGCTCAGGTGATACCCACAGGGCCAGAAGGCTCAGAGGCTTCCCACGAGGGTGGGAAGAGGACTGGGGGAAATGCAGGCCCCGAGGGCTGAGCAGAAAACCTGCTATCCCCTCTCTTCTGCCTGGAACACTGTTGAAAGTTGGGGTCAAATAGCAAGCTGGAGAAAGCAAGAGAGTATGCGAAGGTCACCAGAATTTTAGATCCCTAGACACCACTAAAGGGCTCTGTAGGTAAGGGTGTGTGCGGGACTCCCAGGAGAGCCAGGGTTCCAGAGTCACAGGCTCAGACCTGCCAACAGCCTCTGTATGAGATCCCAGTATCTTTTAAAGGGAAAAGAAAGACTTGGGGACTCTGAAGCTTTCCCTAGGTCCTCCCTCTGTTAGTGTGCATGTGTGTGATGGCCAAGGGTCAACTGTAAGGTGTGGAGCCCACGGAAAGAGGGCAGTGGGAAGGGGAAGGCAGGCTCCCCTATACAGAGTACTCCTGACTAGGTTTCCATCTGTACTGGCTGGTTTTGTGTGTCAACTTGACACAGGCTGGAGTTATCACAGAGAAAGGAGCTTCAGTTGGGGAAGTGCTTCCATGAGATCCAGCTGTGGGGCATTTTCTCAATTAGTGATCAAGTGGGGGAGGGCCCCTTGTGGGTGGTACCATCTCTGGGCTGGTATTCTTGGGTTCTATAAGAGAGCAGGCTGAGCAAGTCAGGGGAAGCAAGCCAGTAAGGAACATCCCTCCATGGCCTCTGCATCAGCTCCTGCTTCCTGACCTGCTTGAGTTCCAGTCCTGACTTCCTTTGGTGATGAACAGCTGTGTGGAAGTGTAAGCTGAATAAACCCTTTCCTCCCCATCTTGCTTCTTGGTCATGATGTTTGTGCAGGAATAGAAACCCTGACTAAGACACCATCCGTGGCCCTTGGCATTTCTTTCCGTTAACTTTGTCACGGTGGTCTGTGTCACTTTCGAGCTTCACAAGCTGTGATGGTTTGAAACATAGACGCATGTATTTCAATGCTCGGCCATAGGGGGTGGCGCTCTTAGGATGGGTGGTCTTATTGGAGTAGGTGTGCCCTTGTTAGAGGAAGTGTGTCCCTATGTATGTGGACTTTAGAGGCCTCCTATATTCGGGCTCTGCTCAGTGTGGACCAGCGCCTCCTCCTGGATGCCAGCGGAAGACAGTCCCCATCTGCTGCCAGTGGATCAAAATGTAGACGTCTCAGCTTCTTCTCCAGCACCACGCCTGCCTGCGCACTACCGTGCTTCCTGCCATGATGATAATGGACTGAACCCCTGAAACTGTAAGCCAGCCCCCGGTTAAATATTGTCCTTTATAAGAGTTGCCTTGGTCACGGTGTCCCTTCACAGTCACAGTAGCCCTAACTAAGACAAGAGTCATCTGACTTCAGATGGACAAGAAGCTTTGTCCCTGGGTCCTGTGTGGAACCTGAGAAGGTACCTGGAATACAGTAGGTGCTCAATAAGTGCTCAATGCTGGGTAGAAATGTGGAACCTCCTCACCCTCTGTAGAGAGCCCCGGCTTCTAGTCTTATCCTTTAAATACTCATGGGTGCATCATTGATAGACCATTCCCTACCCAGCAGTTTCCCACAGGCCCTGCTCTGGGTCCAGGGGAGAGGCCCACACCTAATCACAAGCTCAAACTCTTCATTTTGCCTCTTCAAGTGTTCAAATACTTTCAAGCACTTCCAGGTGTTGTATCACGGATCACTCTTTGAAACAGATGTCATGGGTCTTTCTTTTCCCTCAGGTGACATTATTATCAGCTGCAGCCTGCTGGTGAGTACCAACTGTATACAGGCCTGGCCTAGCATTGGCAAATGTGATCCCACAAGGGCTGAGTTCCACCAAGGTTGAGTGAGACAGCCCAGGTCATCTGGCAGACCTGTGAGCATGCTAAGCCCCTCCAGCCACAGGGCAGAGGTGCCAGGCTCGTGCCTTTTGGGGGACAAGGGAGCAGCTAGACACCTGCATCCATGATAGCCAGGAGAGGGGAGCTGGAAAGGGAACTCGCAGGCTCTGAAGTTAGACTCAGGCCGAGGCTCAGAGTTGGGTCCTGCAGTTTCCTACAGTTCTGTGCACTGCCCACTACTGGCCAGCTACTGAGTTTCCGAGCAGAGGGACAGGAAGAAGAGCTGAAAAGAGGTCCCAGGCTGGACAGTCTGCACAGCCCCCAGGAAGTTGCCCATGGGTTTTCTCTTAACTGTGAACCCCTGCAGCAGCACAGAGAGCCTGGGGACAATGTCCCTATTAGCTTTGTTTGCTTAACTCCCAAGAGGGGAGAAGCCGTCTGTTTACAGGCAAGATCTCAGGTAGCCCAGGTTGGCCTCAAACTCAGTATCTTGTCAAGATGCCCTTGAACTTCTGGTTCTCATGTCTGCACATGCCAAATGCTGGGGCTGCAGGCATGTGCCGTGTGCCACCACGCCCACTTTTAGAGAAATTCTAAAAGAAACCACATCCAAACTTCTTCACCCTGCCCTTCCCCAAACATGCAGATCTTAAAATACAGTGGGGTGGGGGTGGGGGGATTCCATAGAGGTAAACTCAGCTCTCCTGTCTATAGCAGGTATCCCATAATTGAGATAGATCAGCAGGATGGCCACTGTGACTCAAGGAGAGCCTTACGCTTCTAGCGATTCACTTGTAGGCCACCATATCCTTCTGCATTCACAAATGGCTAGACAATCATGTGCACACATACTCATGCACATGTGCATGTACATGCGTACACAGAACCGCACACACACTCACATGCGCATTCACACACACACACACACACACACACACACACACATACCTGGGAACCCCTGGTAGAACTGGGTTCTGGTCCTGACTGTACCTATTTTGCTGTGTAATAAGTCCCTTCTCTCCTGGCTTACAGTCATTAACTATGAAATACAGAATCTACTTCTCTGACTTTCAATGCTACCTCTTTTTCCACACAGATCTGTCACCTGGATTCTACTTTGAGACAAGATTCAGCCAGGCCCTTGCCTCCACCTTGTGAACTGTAATTTCCATGAAAAAAAGAAAGAAAAAGGGAGAGAGGAAGAGAGGGAGGGAGGGAAGGAGGGAGGAGAAAAGAAGGAAGGAAGGAAGGAAGGAAGGAAGGAAGGAAGGAAGGAAGGAAGGAAGGAAGGTCACGCATGTGTTAAGCATTCCACAAGGCTGGCTGGCTGATTATTGGGAGCCAGAGTTATCTCAGGCTACCTTAGCCCCTAAATAGACATTTACCACCCACCTCTGTGTGTACCCTAACACCTTCATGACTATTAGGTAAATCCTTTGTAATGTACAGACAGACCTCTAGCTGCTGCCAGCCCAAAGTCTAAGCCTGTCATCAGACAGCCTCTGAGGCTGGAGCAGGTTTCCCCACTGTGCTCCCGCCTGATGCCTCCAGCCAGTGCATTTGCAAACTGTTTTGATTTATGGATATCTTTGTTCTGTTCCTATTAAAAACTTCATGAGCCTGCTGCATTAGGACATGGTGTCTGGGTGACTTGTATCTGTGTTATGGTCACTAATATTTGGCTCCAGGATAATCTCCCCAGCTCAACCTTGTGTGTCTGTGTGTGTGTGTGTGTGTGTGTGTGTGTGTATGCATGTTCATGCCTGTAAATGAGGGTGCATATGGGTCATAGCACCGATATAGAGGTCAGAGGTCAACCTCGAGTGTCACAGACCTCTCCACCTTCCTCCTTGTTGGAGATAGGGTCCTTTTGTTCTTCACCCAGCTAGCCTGACAGTTTTCAGGAATTTTCCTGTTCAATTCCCACCCTCCCCACAGTTGTCCATGGGGTTGTAGATATGCTTCCTACTGCTACCGTGCCTGACATCATCTGCGTCGGGTCTAGAGATCCAAGCTCAGGTCCTCTTGCTGATATGACAAACACTAACCACTGAGCCATCATCTTTCTAGCTTAAACTCTGTCCTAGTGCCTTTGAGGAAAGTGTTATCTCGACCCCACCTCACTCCACATCTGCTGTCCCCTGCATCCAGCCAGCCACGCAGGCCAGGCTGCTCCACAAGGGAGCTGGAGATGTAGCTCTTCTCAAGGCTCTGCTCAGCCCTGCTTATTTGCCACACACTTCCCCAGTCTCGGAAGTCACCCAGAGAGCACAAGGGCGGCCTGCTGCAGGATGCCTTGCTAAGCAAATTACAGCCTCTCAGGGGTGCAGATGACAAACGACAGTTAAAAGGCTTGCTTTGCGTATGCAAATGAGGCCGCCTAATTTACATTCATTTGCACCTGATGGGTGTCTGAAATGGATGGATTTGATTTGTGCTTGATCTCTAAGTGTCTAATTTATTAATCAATAAAACGTCATGTACAGAAGTGAGGATCCCCGGTTCCAGCCGGCCTCCATATATGTATGTAAATAACATACTCTCTCAATCTACTTGTTAGGTAAATGCTAATATAAAACTGACAGAGATCTGCAGCTGAAGAATTTTATGAGCCTCGGAGCTGAGATTTAAGCGTGTTTCCTTGCCCATCCCTTGCCCCACCCCCACCCACCCCAGCTCCTCCCCCCTGCTGCTCCTCACTTCACACACCATCCTCTGAGGCTCCTCACCTCCTCCAGGAAGCACACTTGTTCCTCAGCCCCGCACACCTGCTGGGCTCCACCCTCTGGGCAGGGAATTTTGCTCCCAAGATCACCATTAATATAGTCTTGGAAAGTTCTCTCCTCTCCAGCTCTGGGTTGAAACTTTCTCTCCTCCAGGGACCCCATTGGTTAAATGCTGCCATCTTTAAAAGGCAGGAGCTCGGTTTTGGTTCTCTTGCAGGAGAGGGTGAAAGGTCCTTGTCAGTGTTGTGCTCAAACTGGGCAAACCTCACGGGATGAAGGGAGAGGACTCTAGACTCCCCTGTCTGTCATCCTAGCTGACTTCCCTCCTGCCAGGCTCTCTGCCACGGGGAGGACCTTGGGGAGCAGCAGCTCCAGCTGCCCGCAGATCCAGGCCATCCTCCTCCCTGCAACAGGAGCACTAGGTAATGTCTGCTCCAAGAGTGGGAGCACTCGGAGTCAGGATGGGCAGGAAGGAAACATGGAGCCCTTTGCAGCCCCATGACACCACAGTGAGCCGCACCGTCACCCAACAATTTCCATGACAAGGCTTCTTTGTAGACATAACTTATCAGAAGGAGTCATGGAGCCCTTTCGCCCCACCCCAATTTAACCCTTCCTATTCCACTATTCCTTATTCAGCCCTCTATGCCACTGTGTTCTATCTCCCCTCTCTTGAAATTCACACTCTCCTTAGGAATTTACCGACCTCTGTGGGTGTTTTCAACGAAACACAAATGCCCAAAGATTCAAAGCGAACAGAGCTGCAAGAACAATCAGCTCTAGACGGGACATTGTTTATGTCACATAGCCTTCTCCCAGAGCTCAGGGATCACTGTGGAAGAGCCGACATGAAGAGTCCAATAAGCCAGAGGTGGTGGACAGCTACGGGGAAACAATGTTTTCTGGGCACAGCTGAACGGTTGCATTTGAACCCACAACAGCTGTGTCACCGTGCACAAGCCCTGTACAAGCTCAAGTCAAACATCTCAGCGTGGCGAGGAGAGGTGGAGTTCAAGTCCCATCCCTGGCTGAGGAGCTGTTGGCCACTGGCAGCTGCAAGGAGGCAGGGAGGTTAGTTTTCTCTCGAGAATGCAGCCCTTGGCAGGTCAAGTTCCCTCAAGTGGAAGGCCAAAGGCCACAGAGAGCATGAGCAGCTCAAAGTGGGCTCCAGGTTAAGGAAAGAAAGGAGAGGACACAGAGTCGGGGAGGGGTGTGAGGAGAGAGGGGGAGGGGAGAGCACGAGCAACACAGGAACAAAATGCTCTAATTTCTCAAAGAACTAAGAGAGAGAGAGAGAGAGAGAGAGAGAGAGAGAGAGAGAGAAGGGGAAGGACAGAGAGGGGGAGAGGGGAAGGGGGAGGGACAGGAGAGGGGGCGAGGAGGGGGAGGGAGAGGAGAAAGAGAGGGGGAGGAAGAGGGAGAAGGGAGGGAGAGGGGGAGGAGAAGGGAGAGAAAGAGGAGAGGGGAGGGGAAAGGGGAGGGAGGGAGGGAGAGGAGAGGGAGGGGGAGGGAGAGGAAAGGGAGGGAGGAGAAGAGAGGGAGAGGGGGAGGAGAAGGGAGACAAAGAGGAGAGGGGGAGGGGGAAGAGGAGGGAGGGGGGAGGGAGAGGAGAGGGAGGGGGAAAGGGAGGGAGAGGGAGAGGAGAAAGGGAGGGGGAGGGAGAGGGAGAAGAGAGGGAGAGGGGGGAGGAGAAGGGAGAGAAAGAGGAGGGGGGAAGGAGAGGGAGGGGAGGGGGAGGTAGAGGAGATGGAGTGGGAAAGGGAGGGAGAGGGAGAGCAGAAAGGGAGGGGAGGGAGAGCGAGAAGAGAGGAAGAGGGGGGAGGAGAAGGGAGAGAAAGAGGAGAGGGGGAGGGGGAAGGGGAGGGAGAGGTGCTGAGGACTGAGCTCCTCAGGAAAGCATTTGTCTAGCATCTCCACCGCTGGAAAACAACAAGAACAGCAAAGAGCGATGGCTGGGAAGCACTTGTCTAGAAGCTGCCGCGGGAGGGGCTGGTGCTGTGGTCGCTTTTGGCTTCTTCATCCCTGGGCTTCTCAACAAGTGTGTGGCCAGCCAAGGGACTGAAGATAAAGAAGTCACCCAGAGGACGGCCAGCAAGGGACAGACCAGCTCCCACCTGTGTGAGGCTCTCCTTTCCTCACTGAGCCACACCATCCTTGAGGAGACATCCACAGGCCTCCCCAGGATCGTCAAGACGTTTACCTGGAGTCACACAGCTAGTAAATGCGGCGAGTCGGAATTTGACCTCAGGTCTTCCTGACCCTCCCTACTTCCTGCCGTCTAGAAGGTCCTTTTATAGATGATGGGCTTGTCCAGCATACAAGGGAGGAGCTGTACTCATGACTCACTGAAGCTGGAGAAGCCTGGTTAAAGCTAGAGTGATTTAGGAGGGGTTGCGGGAGGGCGCTCTGCTGAACTTGGCCCGAGTTTGACACTCATATGGCATAAATTATCTTACCCATTAATGATCAATTAATGACACTATCTTAAGGTTAATTAGAGAAATGCAACTTAAAGCCTTGAAAATGACATGGTTGCGCTCCAGGGCTGGGTCCAAGTTCAGCAAGCTGATTGAGCTACACTAGGCCTATGCAAGAACCTTTTGCCACCAGACTCAGTAGACGTCCCCACACGCAGGATGTTCGTGCTTTAAACTCAAGGCCTCAGCTGCTCCGACAAAGTGGCTGTCACCACTCTAATTTACAAATGGCAAAACCATCTCAGAAAGGCTCAGTTACCTGCCCAAGGTCACACCGCCCGTTAAGGTTGGAGCTGGGATTTGAACTCAGATTTCTTTATGCTCAGACATTTAACTCTTCTCTCTCCTTGAAGGTTAACATAGATTGTCAACTCGACTAGATTCGGAAGTGGGAAAGGTGTGGGGTGTGACTGTGGGCGCGTCAGTCTGCGGGAGGTGGTGTCCAGAGAGGATTAGCTCATGAGGACTGATCTGGAATCACCTCAGCAGCCGTCCTTCCTGCTTGTTCCTCTCAGCAAGGGGGCGAGAAGACATCCCGTCCGGATTGTGCTCCTCCGTGTACCTTAAAGGAATCTTGGGCTGGACAGCCGGTTCCCTGGCTAGGAGCACTGGCTGCTCCTGCAGAGGCTCTGAGCCCACTTCTCAGCTCCCACACCACACTGCTCAGGGTCACTCTAGCTCTAGGGGAACCAATGCCCCATGGCATTTGTGTGCCATACACACATTATAGACACATGTAGCACACACACACACACACACACACACACACACACACAATATGCATATACACAAATAAAAAGGTCAAAATAAACCTTAAAAATAGAAAAGAAAATGAACCTGCGGTTCCCAGTTTCTAAGCCCTGAACCAAAACATGGCTGGGATGACAGATCTTAAGTCCTGCTTCTTCTGCCCCAGTGACCTGATGAGATGCGAGTGCGCAGCTACAAAGGGGTGGGGGTGGGGGTCAGCGTTAAACCTCAGGTACTTGCATGCCAGACATTTAGGGTCAGCCCAGCAGGATAACCACCATGTGAGACTGTCACTTGAAAAGGGCCTGCACAGCTATGGCTGACAATAAGGCTGTCGGCACCCAAGTCCTGCTGCCTGTTGTCTATCTGCTGCTGTTCTCTTGGGGATCCATGGCAGACACGGAAGGCTGTCCTAGTTTTCTTTCTGTTGTTGTGATAAAACACTCTGACTAACAACAACCTGGGGAGGAAAAAGTTAATTTGACTCCCACTTCCAGGTAATAGTCTCTCATTGAAGGAAGCCAGGGAAGTCATTCCTGGCAGGAACCTGGAAGCAGGTACCACGTAGGACTATGGGTTGCGACCTCATACACAGGCTCATGCTTAGCTAGCTTTTTCATGCAGCTCAGGACCATTGCCTAGGGAGTGATGCTGTGCACAGTGGGCCAGAACCTCCTGTATCAATTCACACTCAAGCGAATTCCAAGGAGATACAACCACAGGACAATCTGGTCTAGACAATTCCTCAAGTGAGGTATCCGCTCTCAGATGACTGTGGGCAGCATCAAATTGACAATTAAGGCTAACCAGGAGAGCTTCACTCGGAGACTCTGAGGAAGTTGCTGAACCTCTGTGGAGCATGGAGTGTGTGTGTGTGTGTGTGTGTGTGTGTGTGTGTGTGTGTGTGGCAGGAGGAGGGCCCAACTGCAGCTGACATGGGCAGGACGCAACAGCTGAGTCTGGTTGACAGGTGCAAGCTTGGCCCTGGGCCCAGGACTCCACCACACTAGCCAGCAGCTGCTATTCTGGCCCTGGTTTGAAGGCTTCTTTCTGGTCCTGGTATATCGAACCTCTTTGTTTGATACTGCAGACACAAGGAACAGAAGCAGACAGCTTTCTTGCTTGTTAGAGACCCCCAATGAGATGTTACAAGTTGGGTTTTCCAGATGGAAGTACAGTTGGTGTGCATACTTCTGGCCTACAGACACTGCAGGTCCAAGGCCAGCAGTCGGAGAAGGGATGGAAGCCAAGATGGGCTTCAGGTTGGTGGTCTCGGCATCTCTTGAAATCTTTCTCCTCATAGACAGCTTTGTGCAGGTGGTGGCCAGCCTTACTAGGGGTCATCATCCCCACAAACGGCTTGGACAGACTTTTAACTCAGCACGGCTCCATATCCCCACTTTATGTAAATGTGACGTACCCAGGGATTGGTCACACAGTGTGACACCCACATCTCCCAACGATCCTTTAACCTCTGCTCAACGATTTCCAGTTTACAAGACAGCATAGCATGCCTCCTCTCTTACTGTAATAGCCCTGTGATACCTGTACCGGATCCTCAGGTCATAGATGGAGAGGCGGGCTCGGAGAGGTTAAATCCCATACCTAAAAGTGCACAGCTAGGAGGAGGTCCAGTTAGAGCCCAACTCCAAGTCATCTGGTTCAACAGATAACGTCCCCCTGGTACCACCTGCCTTCCCCATAACGGAGGAAGCCTGCGCCTCCTTGCAGAAGCAGCAAAAATGAGCGGCTTCCCACCAGGCCCGTCTGGTATCCCAGCTGGAACTCATTCATTTCTTTTCTGTCACTTTAACTTCCACTGATCATGGCAGGAGGAGACTATTATAATCATTATTTACCTGCCCGGCTTTCCCACTGTGGTGGGCACTATAAAGAGCCAAACCCAGGCTATTCTGAACCCAGGATGGAAATAATGAGCCAGGAGGTGGGGAAGGTCCCCAGCGCCTCAGGCTTACTCAAGTCCTTGTTTCCATCACCTGGACTGTTGCCCAGGGCCCTCAAAGGGCCTGCTGTCTGCAGGTCAGAATTGTACAGCAAGCATTCAGAGATCCTAGCAGTTTGGTCTGCATTGGTGGGGAGTTTCTCTGTGATCCTGGGATGTCTTGAGGAAGTTTTGTAAACTGTGTCTCACTGCCTCTGCCTCTCTCCTCTGTTCCTCGTTTCTTTTGTCTTGTCTTTCTCTTTCCCTTAACTGGATAAAATACAGAACCAAAATATATTTTCCTATTACTTGATGTACAGTTTGCGTTTTAAAAAATCTGTTCCCTGCTCTAAAAAGTATATGAGTGGGATGTTTTCATCTTTACTTCTGTCTTGTTCAAACACGCACATGCACACGCGCACACACAGACACACACACACACACACACACACACACACATATTGTGGCAGTGGTCAAATTACATGACTCTCAAGCTATCTTTTTTTTTTATCAATTGTTTACTATTTACAGAAAACTAAGGCTCTGCTTCTACCCCTAGGGTTCCTCAAAAGGGAAGCTCATGGAATCTGCCACCAGGTCAGCTAACCCAATCAGTTGATGGGGAGCAGAGGCCAGAACATCCTTTAGAAGAAAGGGCGGAGTCAGTCCCTGTCTATGGGAACCTGGTACCCAGACAGAAGTGTCAAATCAGCCCTTCACACATGGGCCCTACAGCAGAGGGAAGTAGACACAGGTACTTCAAGTTATTAAGAAACAGTATCAAGAAAAATACTCAATATGGATACGATTTCAAGCCTTTATTGTATTTTATTTATTTGTTTTGTTGGTTGAAGGGCTTGGTATCTGGAGTCAGAATACAGCTTGGGGAATTGGTTCTCTCCTTCTACAAGTGGGTCTCAGGGTCACACTCCAGTATTTAGGCTCCGCATAGGCAGTTTCACCCTCCAAGAAATGGACAAAGGAGATTCACCTAGACTACATGGCAATGGTCTGGCATTTTGTATGTCAGACTTGAGTATGTGTGGACCTTGGTGCCTGTGGGGATCATGGAGCAAGTCCCTCTTGGACACCCGGTGGTGTCTGCTCCTTTGTCCCAATGCATGGGCAACTGACCCGAGGAGTAAAAGGAAGAAAGAAACCTGCTCCCGGCCCCACAGAGCCTCGGAACTGGAAGCCACTGGGCTCAGGCTTTGAGTCTCAACTGTGGCCTCCTTCCCGTGGGCAGCAGTACTTTGTGTATCAGTTACCCCTGCAAACAAGAGGTCACCAGGGAAGGCTTCCTTAACCCCAAGGCCTTGTATGCAATGTGATCACAACAAACCCAGGTCCTCTGAATCTTAGCGGCTCTGCCTGCCAGTCACATGAGCAGACAGGAGTGCCCCGTGGGAGGCAACCTGGGCATTAACAGCCAGATTACTTGGTATCATCATCATCTTGACAGCTACAATTGATCTTCTTAAGTTGGAGGCTGCAGCTGTGTACAAATGCTTGGGTATATCTAAGGGCATCCTGAAACCTGAATTGGGACCAAGTTCAGAAGGGGAACAAGAAGCAAGGCCTGGATTGTTGTTGTCGTTGCCTGGGCGGCCTCAAGGCATTGACAGGAACTGTCTGGGGCCAGGAGACATCTCCACATCAGCCCATCAAGGAAAGGCTATGCTGTGAGCCCATTATCCACGGGGGTCAGTCACCTCTCATCCAAATGCTTCCCCTGTGGGTGGGAGGAGTGGGGGGAAGTTGTGTTCCATGGTTCCTACTGCAAACTCCGGAGAGCTGAGCTGCTCTGCAAGGTTCAGCGACTGCCAGAGGGGTGCGGGCAGGAGGAAAGAATGAAAGCCACAGTTGCTGATGGTGCAGACTCAGAGGAGGCCAGTGATGCTGGAGGACCCAGACCTGCCAACACTGTCTTTGACATGCACAATGCAGAGAAGGAGGAAAAAAAAAAAACAATTCGATTAGGGAAAGGGGATGAGAAAGGCAAGGAGACGGAGGTGACCTGCTTTTGCAGCTAGCTCAGCGATGCAGAAGCAGATGGGTCTGGCCAGAAGTGCAGCGCTAGGAAGATATTGTACTGGCCTAGGCTGGAGTCAGGTGAGAGAGAAAGGAAAAGAAAGGAGGTTGATGTCAGATGCTGCTGCCTGTGACCAGTCACACAGGGGCATCTATTCCAGCAGAGGCAGAGGAGCAAGAACTGGGAAAGGCTCACAAGGCTCTGTAGCAAGCGGAGCTTGGCTGGAGAAAGAGCTAGGTTCTCAAAGTCTCAGTCTGAGAAGCAGCATGTCCTCAGGGAGCCTCTGTCTGAGGGAGACATGGCCTGTCCTCAGGAGGCCTCAGTGTGAGGGGGAAAATAAGCCCTACTGTTAAAGATCTCTAGGTTGAACAGTGTCACAAACTTCCTTAAAGAGTTACGCATACATACAGGTCCTAAAATGGCAAGACTCATCATGTCTAGGGTAAGGGCTGGGCTACAGTGGTGACCAGGAAGGATGAGGAGAAATTATTAGGAATCTGTACTTGATTGGGAGCGACCCAAAGGCAGGAAGATGTGCTTAGGAGCCTGGAGAGCTAACTTAGAGCACTCTGCAGCTCTCACCAAGGACCCAGAAAACAAGAGAAGACCTATGTCTTGATGACTTTTTTACTGATGTGAAGAGATGTCATGACCAGGGAAACTTAAGAATGGATTTTGGAGGGCTTATCGTTCCAGAGAACTATAGTCCATGACCAGGGCAGGGTGCATGGCAGCAGGCAGGCATGTGTGGGTACAAGAGCAGTAGCTGAGAGCTTACTTCCTTATCCACAAGCAGGAGGCAGAGAGAAATACTCGGGATAGTGTGGACTTTTGGAACCTCAATGCCCATCCCCAGTGGCACACTTCCTTCAACAAGGCCACACCTCCTGATCCTTTCCAAACAGTTCCACTACTTATGGACCAAGCATTCAGATATATGAGCCCATGGAAATAATTATCATTTAAACCTACCTGATTTGCTACATAGAGGGCCACTAAGAATCAGAGGTGAGGTTGCTTGCTTTATCTCACTTCCTGTCCGAAGGAAAGGAATTCCCTAAAAACTCAGCATAGAGCTGAACCTATCATCATGCAAATGGCCTTTACTTCTTTAACAACTATTTTGTTAGTTGTTAGTTCCTTAACAAGAGTCATTTGTTTCTTAACAACTCTTTTGCAAGTCTACTGGTAGAAATTTCTCTAGACCCCACACCTTGAGCAAGGTACGATATTCTTTAGTATCTTCCGAAGAGTGGTTCCAAGACCCTCAAATGCCTTGTACAAAATAGTACAATGTGGGCTGGTGAGGCAGTTCAGTAGGTAAAGACTCTTGCTACTGAGGCTGGTGACCTGAGTTCCATTCCTGTAACCCACGCAGTGGACAGAGAGAACCTACTCTATCAAGTTGTCCTCTTGACCTCCATGTAGGCCATTGTAGCACAAGAGCTCAATTTTACACACACACACACACACACACACACACACACACACACACACACATATAAGTGCATATACATATGCATATGAACATGCACACATACATACACACACACACACATTCATGTACACATATACACATGCACACATGCACATACCCAGACACACATTTTAAAGTAGAATACTGGACATAAATAAGCAACATAAGGGAGGAAGACTTCTTAGTTCCAAATTCCAAAGAGTTCAGTCCATGTGTCTTGGCCCCATATCTTAAGGCAGATCATAGCAGAAGGAGCATGTGGTTAGGAAGGTTCTTTACCTCTGGGCAGACAGGAAGTAGAGAATGGGGGACTAGGATGCTACAGAACTCCTCCCAAATACATCTCCTGATAACCTACTTCCTCCAGCTGTGACCCACTTTCTAAAGCTTCCAGATCCTCCCAAATTAGCTCCATCAGTTGGGGACCAGTCAACACAAGAGTCTACTGGCGAGGAGGATTCATATCCAAAGCGGCATTCTCAGTACTCACAGCTCACACACTTCCTTCCAGACTCTTCTGAGACTCTCTAGATTACTTCCTATAGCTCACACATGGCATGTAAATAAACTCTATTGTGTGAGGAATTAAGACGAGAACCAAACATGTGCAGATCTGTAGGCATTTTCTCCTGTAAGAGGTTTGCACCTGAGGTGGGCTGAGCTAGGGATATGAATGCAGCATGCAGCACTGGCTGAGACAAGAGTTAAGTTACTCTCTCCTGCAATGCCTGGGACCAGACCTGCTTCAGATTTCAGAGTTGTTTCAAGATTGTCGATAGTTGTGTAGACTTAACCAGCCAAGAACCCGTCATTCAAATACCTGAAATCTAAAGTGCGGCCAACACTTGTGTGTATGTACATGTGTGCATGTGCATACCTGATAATACTTGTGTCTATGTACGTGCTTGCATGTGCACACCTGCAATCACTCGTGCACATGTATGTGCGTGCATGCTAGAACAGAGGTAACCTTTGGCTATCTTCCTCTATTGATATCTTATTTTTGGAGGCAGTATCTGTCTTTGAATCTAGATTCAGCTAGGGTGGTTAGCCAGGCAGCCCCAGGGACCCACCTCTCTCTGCTTCCCCAGCACTGGGATCACAGGTACCTGTTACCACTCAAGCTTTGGTGTGGGTCCTGGGTACCAAACTTATGTTTGCACAGTAAGTCCTTTACCAACTGAGCCATCTCCCTAGCCACTAAAATCTAAATGGTTTTAAGTATGGCGTCAGATGTGGCATTTCAGGTTTTCAGAACAGGGATGTTTAATCTAAGTTAGTATTCCTAATTTCTCTAGTTCCCACACTAAACTAAAAACCTGAAGCACGTGGGGCTGGAGAGATGGCTTGGTAATTAAGAGCATTCATTGCTCCTGCAGAGGACCCAGGTTTGGTTCCAAGAACCCACATGAAAGCTCACAGCCACCTGTAATGCTTCCACGGGTCCTAAACATATATGGTATACATAAATTCAGGTAGGCATATACAAGGTATACATTAATAAGAGAAAGTCTTAAGAAGCAGACAAACTCAAGATACAAACAGTGTAAGTAATGTGTCAAAGGTATGAAACTAGCCATGACAGAGCTAGAATCTGATTCAGGGCTTCTGTTACATTGGGTGTCTATTCTTTATTTGATTGCTACCAGAGCCTAGGAGCTCACTACTCCACGGGAGGACCAGGTACCGCTAGCACAGTCTGAAGCATATGACAGAGGCATCTCACCCTGGCATATAAACCTTAGGAGCCAGTAACCACATTAATACCTCCAGTGCAATTAATAGTTTCCTGTTGGAAGATCGAATTTCCTAGCTTCCCTTGGAGACTAGGGAAGTCATTTCTACCCTGATAAGGGTCAGCATCCCACCTTCCTCTATAGGCATTTTGCCCATCTGTACATGTGGGTGGTAAAATGCTCCCTCGGAGTGAATAAACTTGGTCCTATGTAAGGTCAGAGCAAGCCTCTCTTTCCTTCTACCTTCTCTCTACAGCTGCCTTTAAATAACCTAACACTGCTGAAACTTGGGACAGCATCTGGAGCCCCTGCTGGGGCTAGCAGGCAGCCCCAGGCCTTTATTCTAGGACCTTAGCAAAGGCCCCTTTCTCTCCACAGCCCTTTCTCTCACTGCCTCTGCTTTTTCTCACTTACCTTATGGTCTCACCCCTGGCCTAGGGGGGAGGCCACGCTGTACTCAACCAGAAGATACACACAACAGAGCAAAATGCCAGAGCAAGGTAATTCCCTGGGCCTAACTCAGACGTGACCTAGCTTGGCCTGGGAGCTCACTGAAGCTTTCTTATGTAAGACGCACTTGGTTGAAGATAATGGAGACTTTCCACTGGCTGCAGGAACTACTCCATCAGCCGAAAGTCCTGGGAACCTTCCACTGGCCTTGTGTTATCTTAACCCTGACTTTTGTATTGTATCTTCGCTATTGTTGGGGTTGCTCCATTACATTCTGGGTGATTTTGGTCTTTTCAGGACTTAGAGGATGCTCTAAACAACTAGATCTTGACCTCTGGTCTGGAGTTAAGCCCTCACCTACTCCAAATTTCCTGTAGAGATTCACTCAGTAGAAGACTCTAAGAGCTGGCTAAGATCAGCTGAGAATTCCTAGAATTCTCCATTTCCATTGGCCCATAGCTTAAACCTCTGAGAACCTTCCACTGGCCCTGAGATCTTAAGTCTGGGCTTCACTGGAGCCCCATAATTGAAATGGCCACGGCTAGGCCTAATTTGGTACTTTTGACTTTTAATATCTGAACTGATTTAAATAATTCCATAGGGTATAATAACATCAAGATCTAAGAATCACAGTTTGATCTTTCTCAAGTCCCTTGCTTTCAACTACACTCAGAATCAGAATGCCCACTGTTTCTCCTGGGCTTCCAAACCTGAATCTTAACAGTTACAACCATTCCTAACTGAGATAGCATAACACTCGTTTATGTTATGCCTCTTCTGCTTATGCTTTTGGCAACCCTGTGTTTCTGTCTCTCCAAGCCTGTAAAATCTTGCTTGTATCTGTAACAGGTACGAGGTAAAACCATTTCAGTTTATCTGTTCCACACACAGACACACAAACTGGCTACAGATCTATAGGTCCCTGGGTTCAGCTTTACAGAGATCCAGATGTTTTATGGGTATGGATAATATTGAAAAATTAGCCCCAGGCATGGTAGAGCACACCTTTAATCCCAGCTCCTGGGAGACAGACAGGAAGGTGGATGTCTTAGTTAAAGGCTAATCTTGTCTACAGAGTAAGTACCAGGCCAGCCAGGGCTGGACAGGAGAAACCCTGCTTGAAAGAAAGGAAGGAAGGAAGGAAGGAAGGAAGGAAGGAAGGAAGGAAGGGAAGAAAAAGAGAGAAAGACAGAAAGACAGAAAGACAGAAAGACAGAAAGAAAGAAAGAAAGAAAGAAAGAAAGAAAGAAAGAAAGAAAAGAAAAGAAACAAGGAAAGAAAGAAAGAAAAGAAACAAAGAAAGACAAAGAAGGCAGGGAGGAAGGGAGAGGGAGAGGAGTGGAGGGGAAGGGGAAGAGATCTGACCCAGATTCAAGAGTGTTTGTTTAAGTTTCCTTCAAAGTCTCTGCCCTGGGTCAGGTCAGTCACCTGACTCCGCAGTGGGTGGAAGAAGAGAACAGAACAGCCTAAGAAAAGATACTTTGCTCTTGAATTACAAACTCAAGGTGTTTAACTTTACCTCCCCCCCCCCTTACTGAGTATTTTTAAAGCTTTGGCTGAAGCATTAACTCTCTGTAGTTTAAGAATTGTAAATTCCTTGAGTGTGGCTTTCAAAGGATGTATAGAAAATCTTAATTTGCAGTAATTGCCATGCTACAGTTTGCTAGGATACCATGTGGGTAACTGGGATTCAGCTATTGTTTAGGAAAATTATGTGCATCGCAGACTTCCCTTGGAGTACACGTGATTTGCTGCCATCTTGGCTGATGATCTAGACTCACCTTAGAGTAAATAACAGCCACGTGGTGGCTTGCTGCCATCTTGGCTGGTGCCCTCATTAGACTAGAAGCCTGCCATGTGATTTTTACAACCATCTTGGTTAAAGTGAACATGTAATATCCCTCTTCTTATAATTGCCCCCCCCCTTTTAGAGGACTGGGCAACATTAAGTTTCCGAGCCTGCTAGTTTTAAAACTATGTCATACAAAAGTATGAGTTTTTGCTATCTTTATTAATATTCAGCTATTTGGAGAAGCTGCATCACATACAAAGCTAGTATTTTCTAAAAGTACACTAAAAATTCCAGCCTCTTGGGATTTTAACTCAATAATTATGTATTTTAAGGCTTGAACTTAGTAGGAGTAAAACTGTAAAATCCTAATCTTATAAAATGTACCAACTTATTTTAAACTGTTAAACATAATTAAGATGTATAAGTTAATGGTCAGTCATGCTAAGTATAAATGTGATTTATTTACAGAGAGAAACTTGGGGGAAAGACTAATTTTAATCCCCCCTCATATAGTATTCTATGTATGTTGTCAGTTAAACCAGAAACAAGTCAAAACAGGCTCGAAGTTAAAGTTTGTTTAACATAAAATGTATTTAAAATCAGATATATGAAAAATTGGTTATAAAAGATTGAATGCTTGCACCAGTGGGTTAAACTTAGTACACAGGCATGGCAGGAGACCACCAGGCTCTAACAGTTGCCTTGGATGGAGCACCATCCCACCAGAGTAAGCTGCCTGCTAGCCCTCTTACAGGACAAGGCTGCCTGGGAAAGGAGACCGGAAGAAGTCAGTTGCTTCTTCCTCCTGCTATGTAGGCCTGACCAGCTCTGGCTGCATAGGCCTGACAGAAAGAATCCTCCTTATCTAAAGGCCAGTTACTCCTCATGTCTCACATGACGGGGGTGGATTCTCTTGCCCAGTGGAGGATTCCAGACTTCTGCACCCATGTCTCAAATAACAGAGAGCAGACAGCAGTCACTCCATTCTCATTGTCTTCCGAGCTGACACATGAAGATTCTGTGAACAGGAAACCTGGCACCTACGCCTACCGCTGACTGGTATAGGACCCGCACACTAGTTTACTTGGTCATGCCTTTTATCCCAGCATTCAATTCTTCCTCTTAGCAAAGGATAAGTCCAGGGTTCGTGCGCTAACCACCCATGTCTCTTCTTTACGGGAAGTCATCAGACTCACAGCTTGGAAAATTATTCAGAATGTCCAAGTGGTGTCTTTGGCAGTTGGTTTTATATCTGTAGAGTCAGAGAAGGATTTGATTAAATGAGACCCCAATCCCAGTGGTTCTCAACCTGCGGGCCATGACCCCTTTTTGTTGGGGTGTTGAATGACTCTTTCACGGGAGTCGAATAGCAGATATCTTGCATATCAGCTTCATTTCAATTCATAACAGTAGCAAAATTACAGTTATAAATTACAGTTCCAGCAATGAAATAATCCAGCAATTTCATGGTTGCGGACCACCACGGCATAAGGAACTATATTAAAGGGTCACAGCATTAGGAAGGTTGTGAACCACTGACTTAGATGAGAGTCTCTCCAACCTAGGCTCAATTGTGGTGCTTTTAGGATCTACTCTCAGGCCAGACAGAAAGCTCCCGGACTGAGCCTGCATCCCTCACTTTGGAACCTTCAAGGAGTTCACAGGCTTGGGCAGTAATACTTGCGGAGATTTTCTAAGAAATTCCAAAAGCTAATATTTGTTAAAGGTCATTTAATTTGGTTATGTGGCTTTATAAATTATGTGTCTAAACAACCAATATACTTTTAAACAGACTGCTCCTAGGAAACAAGCTTACTGCGGTCAGAGTGTGGTGGTCTAGAACTTTGTCCATCAACAAAAGGACTTAAGAGCTGGCTTTGGCCTTCTCTGTCAATGAATTCTCTGCTACATGTTGTCTATTTATTACAGGTTTGACAGGACTAACTGCTTTCATAGCTCATCTGTTGGTTCAATGTATGCAATGAAAACATAGAGATTTTTTTTAAAGGTTCTGTTAATAGGGTGATTTTTAGAAAACTTTGGAAAGTAGATCATTCGCTCTTGACATGGCAGTCACTGATTCAGTGACTTAGGATGTTCTAAAGTGTTCTGGAGAAATACCTGTTGAAGAAAAAATCAAGGCAGCCCCTGTCTCTGTTTAAGTTGGAAATAATTTCTTTTGGGGAAATACAACTTAGAATTAAATAGTCTCTTTACACAGCCTGAAAATAGAAAATGTATTTACTATATGATCTTGGACTAGAGGCATAACATCTTAATGTTTAACTATTACATATATTATCATGTTTTCAAATACTTGAGGTAACAGTCCCAATTTTTGATATTTTACCTTATCAAACTGTTTCCAACCAAAAGTTGTGTTTTACTCAAGACACTCTGTTTTCATTCATTAAATAATAGCTGATAATGCTAATATTTGAAACAAATATATGAAGTTTATCATATGTAAAAGCAAGGGCTATCACTTAGACACTTTCTGTTCAGATTTGTTTTATAGGTGCTATAAAACAAAAAACTATAGATACTAAAAAACAAACACCTATATCTGTTTTATAGATGCGCAACTTTAACTGACTTCTTTCCAAGGCGTCCAGGTACTTGCTCCTTATGCAGGAGACCGATGTAACAGCAGTCAATTAGTTAGCTTATCCTTCTACTGAACACGGTCCTGCTGCTTGCCCACTTACAGTTCACTCATATTAATCCTGATAGGAAAGTTTTTCTGATGTCACTGTGTATCTTAATGTTCCCCACAAGGCTGTACCACTATTTCCCTCCCGACTCACTTCCTGGATCTATGCCACCTGTTACGCGCTGTCATGGCCCCTCGGTCCGATCGTCTTCTGAGGCCCTCTGACTGCGGCCCTCGTCATCTCCCATCTTGGATCAGCTACTGCGAGATGAACTCCCCTAAGCCCCTGAAAGTGAATGGATGTGTCCTGGGCCATCCAGAGCATCCCTCTTCTCGCCATTGAGACCATTGCTTGGGGACTCAGAATGGAAGCAGCTGGACCACAGCCTTCCTTGCATCAATTAACCTTTCTGTCTCCCCAGCTCAGATCAGATCAGCATCAGCCAGGGCCAGTCTGACTCCCTGATTCCTGCAGCCCTCCAAGGTTATAAAGAACCAAATCTGACAGCGGCTGGGATGGGACCCCTTTGTCAGTGCTGTTTCCGCAGCAACAAATCCTAACTGGGTCCAACGGATGCTAAAGATACAGGGACCAGACCAAAGTGCTCTCTGGTTTCTCCCCTGACCTTCCTTCCCTCTTTGTTATCTGTTACCTATGTTTTCACACTGTCTTTTGAAGGTTTTCCTTACTGAACTTCACCCAACACCCAAACAAGCTGCCCCACGTGAGCCCGCCCTAGCTCCATGTAATCCTGATACATCTGCAAAAAGGCCTTTGAGATGCTGTGGAGAAAATGGCTAAAAGGAGCCTTCTTCCCTGTTCCCTTGACCCAGATCCAGTTCTTCACATTGATCCCGTATGTTCCCATCTCCTTCCTTCATG
This sequence comes from Apodemus agrarius, assembly GCA_964023405.1. Taxonomy (NCBI): domain Eukaryota; kingdom Metazoa; phylum Chordata; class Mammalia; order Rodentia; family Muridae; genus Apodemus; species Apodemus agrarius. The sequence goes on along the minus strand of OZ030014.1, from coordinate 36,271,441 downwards.
CTCCCTGCTACCTCTGCCATCTTACTTTGGTCCAAGAGTCCTGGCAAAGGGACTAGTCATTGTCACCCTCAGTCAACTCTGTGCCCACCCCTCCCATTCCTCCCGCCTCTGTTCCCCCCGCCCTGCCCCACCTCCTTCAGCCTTCCCAGAAAATCTCTCAGTTCTACTCTGTAACCAGATCATCTGCTTACAACCCTCTAATGATAATCCTCCAAGTCCCTCCAGGAATGTAGGACAGCAACCACCTGAACCACTAAGCCAGACAAGTTAAGAATCCTTTCTGCTACATGACCAGAGGTCCCCCTTCTTCAGTGGACTCAAGACTACCCTTCAAAACCCAACAAAAACTCTCCTCAGCAGAAAACAGCTAAAACCCCTTCTGTGTGGTTTGTTCCTCTCAGAGTTAGGAATGATAGTTGATTACTCAAAGACTACTCTTCCTGCTTCCCTGGTGGGCTACAAAAGTCATGCCCACCCCTGTAAGTCAAAGCCACATCCCACCTTCCTCTGTGGACATTTTGGCCATTTGCACACATGGGTGACAAGATGCCCCTTTGCCAGGAATCAACACAGTCCACGTTTCTTCTTTCTGCCTTCTATCTCTCTGCAGCTTTGCTTAAGTAACTCCCCCTTGGGGAGTGGGTGGGGGACAGCAGTCACAACTGGGTCACATCAAAGTGTAGCTGGGGCCAGGTTCCACTACAAAAAACCAATGCCAAGAAGTTTCCTGAGAGCATATGTCACAGAGATGAGATCCACCATTGGAAGACATCTGGTGCTCCTTCCTGCAGGATGCCTCCCTGGCTAACTCTGTCCTTATCTGATTCCTGTCACCATTACTATCCCATCATTATCTCGGTAGGACAGTTCCTGTTTTAGAGGTAGCTGACCTTCCTGAAGTCCATAAGCCCCAATAAATGAAGGCCGGGACTTGGTACAAGTCCTCCTGCCTCCAGAACATTAGCAGGGGAGTTAGGAACCCTTCCCGTTCAAACACAGATAACTAGTCACGTAACCCACCCCAGTAAGGCCCTTCAAATCTCTACATGCTACATGGACCTTTGGAATCCAGGGTCCCCCAGAGGTCAGAAGGACAAACGGACACATGAAGCCCCTCATCACAGCCTCTGTGCCTTGTTCAGCTTGTTCAGGTCTTAGGTCTGGGTAGGAGGCACCTGTAGACCCTTCACGCCCCTGCTCTCTATTCCCCTTGGGTTTTTCCTTGCTATTCCAAGGACCAACAAAAGGAGAAACTTGGATTCACTCAGCATTGTGAGAAGAATGGGCACCAGGGTCCTGGAGAAAGACCAGAGCAGCAAAATAAGAGGGGGTAGGGGAGGGCTGCATGGGTGATAAGAACGGAGGCCAGAGGGAGTAGTCCTTTCTTCCAGCACGCCCCCTACCCCCTCACCTTCCCTCTGACAGCTCCTTCTCAAGAAGGAAGCTCCCTCCAGCCCAGGATTCTGGCACCAGCCACAAATTATCATAAACACAATGGTTTCAATTAGGAGACTGGCTGCCAAGGAGGAGAACTCTGCTTTCTTTACACCCACCTTGCTGCAGCAGCAAGCAAGCTGGCCACCACTTCCTCTGGAGACCTTGTCTCTCATCTCAAACCCCAGGCAGGTACCAGAAATCCTAGCCACTTCTTTTCCCCCAAATCACATTCCCAAGGGACCCCCCATGCCATTCCAAGCTGCCCTGTCTCATCCCCTTGCGCAATCCAGAGCTGCCTCTGTGGAGAGCTGTCTGGCCTCATCCAGGCTTAGAAGCCCCTGTTCCACACCAGAGCCAGGGCTGAGGCCAGGGGAAGGGGAGCAGGCCAGTTCTAGAAGCTTCCTCAGGTTTCTGGCTCAGTATGCTTGGCTGTTGTTTTTATTTTCAGCAATGTTTCCTGAACAGGGCTGGGGTGATGGCTCAGCTTTAAAGTGCTTCCCGTGTAAGCCCCAGGGCCTGAGCACCATGCCCAGACCCCATGTAAAAATAACCACGTGGAAGCTTGCTACTGAGGAAACTCAGTACTGAGGAATCAGAAGCAGGAGGATGCCCCTGGCCTGCCTGGTGAGTTGCAGGCCAATAAGACATCCTGTGTTAATGAACAATGTGTAAGGCATCTGAAGAACAGCAACCATGGTTGTCCTGTGGCCTCCATATGCCAGGGTACAGATGTGTAAAATGTATCTTCCACATGCACCTGCACATACACCAGGAACACACATACATACACACATACAAACACACACCCACAAGCACACACCTAGCACACACACAGCACATCCACAAACACACTCAAAAACACAAGCACACACAGAAACACACACTCACATACACCACACACCCAAGCACACACACACACCATAGATACATACACATGCAAGCACACACAAGCATACAAACATAGATACACATAACACACACAAGCACACATACACGCACACACAAAGCACACATATCATACCATAGACACACACAGCACACACAGACACCATAGATATACACACACAGACACACAAGCACACACCTACATATACACACAAGGACACACACATACACACACACACACACACACACACACACACACACGCACGCACACAAGCACACGTACAGGCACACACGCTCATAAGCACAAATTATTTCTCCTGAGGAGTGACTTTAGTAATACGTCTTAAGTTTGTTTAAAAGATTTGTTTATTGTTTATAATTATGCGTGTGTGGCCATGTGTCTATGCGGGTAGGGGTAAGTGCATGTGAGTACAGAGATGTCAGGTGCAGATGGAGGTAGAGTTGAGCCTCTCGATATGGGTTCGGGAACTCTGTAAGAACAGTGTGTGCTCCTAACTGCTGGGCCATCTCCCCTCTTAAGCTTCGGGTAGTCTTTACCTTCTGGTTTCTTCTCTTCCCAGGCTCTTCAGTTTCTAATGCCACAAGGCACCTGATAGTCCAGTCTTCATCCCAACTTCAACCTGTCCCAGCTCCAAGTGGCCACTTCTGTCTATGCCATCTACTCGCAAGCCAGACCCCCAAAGGCAGAGGCTGAGAACAGCCCTCGGCTGTACGCATCCAGAGTGAGAGGTTGCCTCCTGCTTCAGGGTCGGCGACCCCCTTCCTGTCAACAGAGCCCCAGAGGCACCATTTCTTCAACTTAAATCATCTTGATGTTTCTTCCCTGACCGTTACTGACAAGGGGTCACTGTAAGCCAGCGCTAACTGCTGGCGGAACAGGAGGAAAGGAGACAGGAAGATGAGAAAAAGGCTTCGCTCAGCAACCCTGAGAGACAACCAGGTTCCACTCATCCTTCACTTAATAGCCTCTGAGAACCCGCTGCAGGCCAGGTATGGTCCTAGAAGTGTGGGTACAGCAGAGGACAACACAGCATCCTACTCCCAGGAGCACCCCCACCGTTAAGATGCCCAGACACCCACTTCAGCAACACAGTGCCCAACCTGCATGGCCCAGGGCCCAGATCACCGGAGAGCCAGTGGATAACTGAACTTTATATTGGATAAGGAGACCTGAGGCGCATGGCTAGGTTAAGAGCACAGGTTCCACTTTTAAAGGACCGGGCTCTGATTGGATTCTCAGCATCCACGTGGTGGCTCACAACTATCTGTAACTCCAGGTCTCACGTGCCCTCTCATGTGGGCACTAGGCAGTTACAGAGTGCATATACACACATTCAGACAAAATAGGTATATGTATACGATAATAATTTGCAAACATTTTAAGGAGACTTTAGGTGGGGAAAGCTGAGGTCTCCGTTTGGTCTTATTCCTTTTTCTATTTGTTATGGAATAATGGAGTCCACTAACACATGGAGTCCCCCTGTGACCAAGAGAGTTTAAGCCTCTGCCCTTGTCTGCCCTCTTCTGTCACCTCTCTCAGATCCCGATGGGGTCAGAAGGTGCAGTGTTTAAGCTCCTGTCAGGGTCCTGGTCCCCCGTAGCTGTGGCTACAGAAAGCATTCACGGAAGGACCGTGTTTGACTTGGGCCTCATTTTAGCTCGGCAGCCAACCCCCCACCCCACCCCACCCCCCGTGTGAACATGGGAATGCCCCTTTAAATACTCCACAGTTTGGTTTCCTTGTTAGATTTGTGGGAAAACATGGGACCGTGAAAGGCAGTCTGTGTTCTGGTTGAGTGAGGCTTAACCTCCAGAGACCCAGGAGAGCTGGGCCCACTCTCTGTTCTCAGCTCTTCCGTGACATCCAGACATCCAGAGGAGTCTGCAGTGTCCTAGACTGTGAACCTGTCGCCCTCAAGCTCCGCCCTGCCAGCTTCCCGGGAAACCCCAAGGACTGCCCTTTCCCACCTCCAAAGCTGGGTTCTCAAAGCCCGACGCCCATCTGGCAATTCCGTGGTGATGCGTGCAGTCCAACAACCGTGTCTGCCTTGCCCCGCGGCCTGAGCTCTGGGCAGGATGCAGGACCTCACTCCTTAAATCCACAGGAAAATACTGTACTTGACAGTATCGCTACTAATGTAACATCCCAGGGCTGGAGATGTAGTTCAGATGAGAGAGGACATTGAATGTGTATAAGACCCTGGGCTCAATCTCATGCATTGTATAAATTAGACATAGTGGTGCATACCTGTAACCTTAGTGCTACGCATAAACCCTACTACAGGAAGCCATAAATGTTCCTTTGGCACCTTTTCTAACCTGTTTATTTCTGGTAGCCATGACCATGTAAAATTTAAGGAAAGTATTTCATAGCTCTCATAATATGCTATAATTCAGATCCTGCCTAGTCCTCGAGCTTGTGTATCTACATAGGAAGTAGTCCCTGAGCCCAGACTTCCTCAAAACAGCTTACTGAGCTGCCATCCTTTGTCTTGCTAAGCCAAGGTATTCACCGGCTATTCAGACACCTATAGCCCTCGGTCCCAGGTGAGGCTCATGAATTATTAATGAGGCTAAGTGGAAAACAAGTCCAGGCCTTCCCAACATAGGAGACTGTAAGGTATGGTCATGTAAATTATCCCTGCTTAGCTAGCTACATCCTTTACTATGTTAATGTCAAGCAATTGTCTACCGAGTGCAGAGATTTCCTCAGAGCAGACAAGACATATAAGACTTAGAAGAAAGTTAGTGAGTGAAGGAGATGAGTTTAGTCTAGAAAGCAGAGTTTCCAGGGCCGGGCATTGCCCGGCCCTGAAGAGAGCTTCTTAGGTGGTGGGAACATGAGTTTGCTAGTGAGAGAATGGGTTAGGCTAGAGAGAAAAGATTCTCAGTCAGGCAAGATCCCTGGCTCTGAGGAAAGCTTGCTAGTTCAGAGAAGAATCTTGCTAACTTAGGCAAGATCTCTAGCTTAGACAGAAATGGCTTAGAATGTTTTAGTTTGTAACCTAAGGGCGCTACCTATGTAAGCTAGCATGCCTCATTTTTATTATGTAATTGTTAGAACCTGATGCTCTGAGTAGGGAGCCATAAAACAGGGCTCCTCATTAGAGGAAATATAGATTTTTCTATAATATGAAGTGTCCTGCGTCTGTGTCGTCATTCTCGCCGATTCGTGCCTTCCTGACCCCGGGATCTTGGTCTCCCCTGTAACCGAACTCCCACGAGGAGCTACGGCTTACAAAAGGCTGCAACCAAAGCTGCCAAGAGCAGCCGCGGTCTGCGGCACCTTAGCACTTGGGAAGTAGAGGCCAGGAGGATCAGGGGTTCAAGGCCATCCTTGGCTACATAGTGAGTCAGAGGCGACTAGCCTAGGCAACATAAATACTTGGCATTTAATAAGCATTTTGGAAGACTCTTTCCTTGGGTACATGATAGTGATTCTAAATCCTGTCCTCCTTCCCTCTAGATTTCAGGGATGCTGACTTTGAAGGCAACAGGTTGAATCTGTGCCCCTCTGTGGCAGGGTGGTATCTTCTAAAACTCATGTTTCATCCCTTTGACTCCCAGACCCTTCTTCCTCATCAGCGCTGGAGGGGCTGACCATCGCCCCACCCCAGAGGGCTGAGCCAGGGAGAAGGAAGCAGAGGGGGAGCTCTCAGAGCCCGTGGATTTTTTTTTCCTGTGTGGATCTGCTGTGACTGGTAGTGAGGGAAAGGAAGATGCGATGTCGCCCTAAGGGGCTGCCAGCTGCCGCTGCCACACAGTAGTCTTGGAGGCAGAGAACATAATGAACATAACAGTATTTTCATTCTGAGAGAGAACAGTGCGTGAGGCTGTGCCTTCCGTGAGCCGCTCGCGATGTGTCTCCAGCACCCCTGCCCGCCCCCGCCATCTCCTTTCCTTGCTACGGGAGTCCCCACTGCCCTCAGAGGCCAGAGGGGCACAGTGGAGGCCATTGGAGCCAGGGGTGCAAGCTTCCATGATAGAACAGGATGTCTGGTAAGTAAATATTCTTCCCTAGCTTCCTTGGGGGCCGAGAGGAGGCTGTGTCTGGCTGGAGGAAGCCACTGGGACCAGGAAGAAATGAGGTGTCTCTCCAGGAAAAGAGCAGGGCCGTGCGGTTTTGAGTCCAGGCCTAGGCAGGGCCCTAGGTGCCCGTTCCTCCCTACATGCTAAAGCAGAAGGATGGCTGTGCTCCCAGAGTGCAGCTCAGATGCAGGGGGCACCTTTTCACTGCCACGGACTCAACCGTCTGACTCCAGCCTTCTCCCAACTACGAAAGCACACTCCTGCTGCACAGACTGTGCCTCCACTCCTCTTTATCATAGCTTGTGCAGGGTGCCACACCCCAAAGCACTTGTGTGAGAATGTCCGCAAGCCTTGTCCCTGCCCTCACCTCTGTCAAGACACCAGAGGACCATCTGTGTCAGAGGCAAGGAAAGAAAACAGCCTGACTCACCATTCCTGGTGAGTCGGGTTGACTATGCCCCGTGGATATGTCTGTGAGACCTTGGTTGTGAGAGATCTTTTCTCCCCAAATAAGAACGGTACCAGAAGAGCCATCCTGGATGTGTCCCCTGGCCTACACACACACACACACACACACACACACACACACACACACACACACACAGAGAGAGAGAGAGAGAGAGAGAGAGAGAGAGAGAGAGAGAGAGAGAGAGAGAGAGAGAATAAAGAACAGATCAAGGTATTGGGACAAAACCCAAAGATCCCCGGCCAGATCTCAGACACACTGACCACAGGTATAGGTGACAGGTCTCAGTCACCCTAAGTGGGATGTTCTCACTTGCAGAAGACACTGAGAAACATGGCAGCCGCTTCTGCTAGAGCAGAGGTGTCTAAAACCAGCACCTCCCCCCTAGAGACCGGTGCCAAACAGTGGGCCTACCTACCGGCCGGCCGCAGAGAGGCTCTCTCGCTGTGTTCTTCAAACATATGCATCATCAGACACCATGACAGCTTAACTGGCAGACACCCAGAGGCACACCCAGCCTGTGCACAGTGCCCACACATCTATACACTCATACGGGCATGCACTGATGATCAATTTCTGGGGGCCGGGGAGAGGAGGGGGGCTGTGTGGCACACGCCTGTCAATTCTAATGTGAAAATCAGGACAGTGCCAGGAGCAGGCTCCTCAGCCTCTGCACGGGAGCTTTGTGGGCTCTCGGTGATTGCCTTTCCAAGGCAGCCTTGCAGCCTGTGAGCTTTTCCAATTAGAAAACCTGGGCCCTGAGAGTTGACAGAGGCAGCAGGGGATCATTAGGAATGCAGCCCTGGCGCTGTTGTGTTGGGGGCCAGGGGAAGGAAGGAGAGGGGAGGGTATGGGAGGATGGGGGAGGGGGAGGGAGGGAGAACAGGAGCAAGCTGGAGAGCTGGATCAGGAGGAGGGAGGGGTGGGATGATGAAGAGGAGGAGGAAGGGGAGGAGGGGCCGGATGGAGAAGGGAAGGAGGAAGAGAATAGGGAAGGGGAGGGGAGGGGGAGGGAAGGGGAACAGGCTGGAGAGGAGGAAGTTGGGAAGGCAGAAGGCCGCTGTGATGGGCAGATGGGTGGATGGGAACTATCACAGCGAAACAGCCACATTATAGACTCAGAGAGCTCTGAAAGCATCTGCTGAGCGCTGAGTCTTTGGGCACTGGTAGCAGGGCCAGCAGCCCTCACCAGCAATGGCTGTCTCTCTTCCCTCCCAGAAAAGTAGCCCCCACTCAGGTTACCAACAGGACACCCATTCCTTTGGCCTCTGAGCTAGGCTGGCTGAAAAGAAGAAAGATAGAGAACCTTCTGGGGCCCTCTCCTCTGACCTTAGCTCTGCTTAGACATTACTCTCTGGGCAGGTGGAGTTGGGTCTGGGTTCTGGAAGCTGGGCTCCCCCTAGTTGCTCCCTGCTGGCAGGAGAGCCCCAGGCCTCTGAAGAGGCATCAGGGGCTGTGGCCCCCTAGAGTTTCATGTCCCCCCTTTTCCCAAAGGAGATCTAAAGCAAGACATCCCATAAGCAGCGGAAAGAATGTAGGCAAAGGGTGTGGCTACCAAGGACCAGGTTCTGGACTCCCTGGTGCCCTGTTTCGGGTTTATATGCCATTGCTGCAAAAGGCATGGTCATCGGAAGTGAGCGGCCGAGTCTGAGGGATGTCTGAGGCCCCACCAGCTCTGGGGACCCGACAGTCTCCATGGTGCATGCTGGCCCTATCAACAGGACCAATCATGGGCATACGGTCTCTCTCTGACGCAGGGACATCAGCTTGATGAGACCTTACTTCATCGGCACAGATGCCAGAGGGGCATCCAGAGCTTTCATCCTGGCTTCACTCCTTACATGAGCCCTGCAAATCCTTTCTGGATAAAGCCCCGAGCTCATGTTAATGATACACACACAGCTATGTGTAGGTACGGGCCTTGTTGCCAAGAGAGGCAGATTTACCAGTGCTTTTTGGCAGCTACATACATCCTTGGCTTGTGCCCCTGGCCCATGGACACCCAGGGTGCCTTATACATCTGTGTCCACCCCACTCTGACTTGATCCCCACCACCATCAAGCTGCCTCTGCTGTCTTCTCTCCCCACCTCCACTCAGGGAGGGAAATGAGCTGAGAGGAAACAAGCCTGTGTGGATATTTTGTTGTTGTTGTTGTTGATTTTCGTTTTGTTTTTACTGTTTATAAATCTCTTAAGCTTGACATGGTGCTGTTCTTCAGCTCCAATTCTAGCTGGAATGTTGCTGTTTTCGCGAAGAAAAATCAAAAGAAAGGGTTTATAATTATGGGTCAGGTCCCAGGCGGGAAGCAGCTGCCAGCGACGGGGGGCTTCCCTGGCATGGACCTCTTTTGTATCAGCAAAGAGTCAGGCCTCCTGGCAGCACGCTGAAAACAGAAGCAACCTGGGGGTTTTGCCTCCATGTACTCTCTAGCCTCTGTCCTCAGGGGATGCAGGGCTCTGACAGAGTCTCCTGTCGTTGTCCTTGGTGTGTGGCAAATGTCTATAGTCAATTCCAAATGGCCAGCTCGTGTGGCACAGGGCATCTGGGCCTTGCTAATTTATTTTTTTGAGAAAGGCTTCATGGGAGCTGGCATCAGAACAGGAGGGTTGTTAGCCCCCTTCCCCAGATGCAAGGCTGAGGAGGCACTGGAGACCTCCGAGAGCGTCTGATCACTTTGAACAGGTGTGTATCATGTGTTTCTCGGGTCTGAATACATCTCCACTTTCATAGTAGAGTAGTGCTAACCAATGAGAGAAAGTCCCACCTCAATGCCCGGCTCCATGAGTGACCCCATACAAGCTGTCGTCCATCTTTGGATCCCCCCAAACCTGTATCTTTGAAAGATGGGTTTTTATCTTTAATTATGTGTGTGTGTGTGTGTGTGTGTGTGTGTGTGTGTGTGTGTGTCTGTGTGTGTGTGTGTGTGTGTGTGTGTGTGTGTGTGTGTGTGTGTACTTGGTCCTCCGCAAGAACAGTATGTTCTGTTGAACCTCAGAGTCACCTCTCCAGCCTCCCTGAACCTGCATGTCAATCACAGGAGGCTAAGCCATGAGAAGAATGGTTCTGATGAGGCCCATGGGACAATACAACCTTCCACAGTCTCAGCACCCTGGCTTTCCAGCCACATGGCACACCCTTTAACACCGGGATACAATAGCTAGTTTGCCCACCTGCTAACCCTCCAAGCCCAGCTGAGATGAAGGCTGGATCACAGCAATCCCAGGTCTGGATTCAAGTTCTCCATCCCTGCAAAGCCAGTAAGGACTTCCTAACCCTCACAAAAATGGCTCCCAGTGTCTCCAAGCCCTCAGCCTACAACCAAAGCAGGCTTGAATGTCTCACCTGGGGCTGAGTTGTTTAGGCTTGTTCTGTTTTTCTTTTCTTTCTTTTTTTTTAAAATTCATCTCAAACTTTCAGTGTCAACTGGAAGCTGTGATGAAAGCCTGCCTTTGTCCCTCTGAGCCCCAGGTCTGGGATCCCTGTGGCTAAGCCTAACAGGACTGGAGTCAACAGCTCTAGGTTTCTCAGTTCCCTTGGGCCCTGGCAGGACATCTAAGTGGCCCATATACCCCTGTCCCTCAAAGACCTGTGAGCCCAGTCCTCTCCCTCCCAAGCTGCAGAGGCAGGTCTGGAAAATTATTTGCTTCAGTGGTTTCTTGTGCCCGAGAAGTGAGGAAACAACTTGACGTGCACGGGAAGTAGTTGTCTGATCCCTTCCCACTTTGTATCAGTGTCTAGTTCCAGAGGGCGTGTCGCCCAGCCTCTTCTGTCACTGGGGATGAGGGCAACTTGCAAGTTGTGTTGCAGAAGTGTCCCAGGCCAGGGACAGACAGCCCCTAGTCTCAGTGACCAGAGAGAGGGGAAGGGGAAGCAGAGGGGAAAGGGGGAAGGGAGGGGAGGAGAGGGGGAGGGGAGAAAGAGAGTTGGGCTAGATAAATGGCCCCATAAGTAAAGAAAGCACTTGCTTCGTAAGCTCAAAGACTTGTGTTTAAGTCCCAGGATCCATCTTTTCAAAAGCTCAGTATGGTTATGCAAACTTTTAATCACAGCACTGGGGAGGCAGAGACAAGCAGATCCAGCCAACCTAGCCTACTTGGTAAGATCCAGGCTAGTGAAAGGCTCTGCTTCAGGAAACAAGGTAGACAGCTTGAGGAATGAATGATACCTGAGGTTGTCCTCTGGCCACATGTAAGTACACCTGCACACACCCACACACACCCAAACACACATACACAGTCCATATGCACAGACAGGTATAGTAATAATATGAGTAGCCAGGTAAAGCTGATAGGTGACAGGGCTTCTTGGGGCTAGAGTGGTTAAGATAATGCCCACTGGACAAAGGCTGGCAGTCGACACAGGATGGGGTAGTAGTTAGAAGCACAATGTCCCGAATTCAGATTTTGATATTCCGCTGGAATCAGGGTGTTTCTGTAGTGTAAACCAGGGGTGGTCAGACTCTCCACCTTATAGATCAGCTGACCTGGCTCATGAAAGCACTCGATATAACACCCTACACATAGCAATACACTCCATACATTGAATACTGTCTCTCTCTTTTTCTCTCCCTCTCCCTTTCCCCCTCCCCCACTGTGTGTGTGTGTGTGTGTGTGTGTGTGTGTGTGTGTGTATCCCCTGACCCTTCAGAGAGGAACTTAATAGCAATGAGCCATATTTCCATGCTGAAGGACTTCTCAGCAATGAACACCTCGTGAAACCTATTGGTCTGAACCTTGATACTCCATGAATATGGTGGATATTCAGAACAGGTGAAAGGATAAGAATTACAACCGAAACATCCCCCAAAATGACCCCCAAAAGTCAGAAGTTTAGCCCGCGCTTTGTTAGAAACTAGGTAAAAGATCACATTCCTTGAGCCCGCCCAGGAGTGCACACGCCCCACCTGCCTGTGGTGTCAAGCTGCGAGCCACAGGCATGGGAAGGTCCCCAGCATCCTTTCCTGTCTCTCCTCCTCAGAGCGGCTGGGGCACAGGCGAGTGGGGCTGGGCTGGTGGGGTTACCCCTCCCCTCAGGCTGTGGGGCTCGCACCTGGTCCCCAAGTGCCTACTACTAGTTGGAGGGCCTTGAATACGTGATCCTGGCCCTGTAACAGGAAATGCATACACAACCCTGGCCGCATAACAGGAAATGAGCTAACTAGTTGCTATCTGGCTTCTATAGGAAACTGATTGGTCCTCGGAGCACGGGCTTGGATAATTTAAACTGATTGGTTTAGAAGCTATGGAATGGTACAAATCAATTGGCTCGCACTGTGCAGGCTCCCGATGCTAAGGAATGATTGGTTTGTGATACGTGCGGGTTTTGTTGTAAACCTATAAAAGCTGTCCCAATTCTGCACTCGTGGTTCACAGTCCTCTACCCCTGTGTGGTGTATGGCTGTGAACCCCAGAGCCTCTGGAATAAAAATACTCTTGCTGTTGCATCAAGACCGTTTCTCCCGAGTGATCTGGGTGTCGTCTTTCGAGGCGTGGGGTGCTGGGGCCCCCTCATTTTTTTCAGGTCTTACACAGGTTCCTAGATTCCCTGTCTCTCTACACAGCCACCCAAGGCCAGCATGCACAGTATTCTGGTTGAGCTATTGGTTACAAAAGAGAAGAAAGCAAAACGTACTTCCACCATGCAACACAGAGTAACTGCCTGATTTGTGTTCCCCCACCCCCACTCCCCACCCCAGTCTCCAGGGTTGGAGAGCCAGGCCAGCTTTAAGAGCCTGTTTAGTGCAGCACTGTCTGCAGGGGCAGGCACAGTGGGAGTCCACAAGACACAAGCAAGGATGCTTCTGAGGAACAAGCCTGTCGTAGAAGCCATCTTACAGTAAAGATAAACTAGGTTGGTTTCTGTTTATGATTAAGCCTCTGATTCTTAGGACCAGGCTATGTTCTGCCTGTAGCCTTAACTACAGATGGCTCTGTACTGCCTGCTCCATCAATGCAAGCATGCCTTGGTTTCAAAAGGTTAATAACCATCTTGCAACTCTACCTTTGTTTCAAAGGGTTTTTATGGCTACCTTGTTATGACTACCTGTGCTATGATCATCTCGCAATGATCATGTCTTCATATCGGGAGTTCTTATGACTAACTTGTTATGATCATGTTCTGCTCCTGTAAACCTGTCTATTTTGCTCACCAAACCCCCCATTCGGAAACCCTGCCCCCATGAGCTCTAAAACCCTTGTCTTCCTTACATCCAAGGCTGACCTCTAAAGCCTGCCTTCGAGGGAGGCAGTCTGAGTACACAAATCAAAAGAGCTTGCTTTGATTAATTGGGCCAGTGGTCTTTCTCCTCCAGTCTTTGGGATTAGCAGTTCAAAGAATAGGAGGAGGGTGAGGGGGACCAGCACAGAGGCAGGGAGAGACCGGGGGAGGGAAAGGACGACAGGGGAGGAATGAGGATGCTGGGTGAACAGAACCCAGGAAGGAGAGGGGGAGCCAGAACAGCAGAGCCAGAAGGTGGATTGACGATGTTGGACAGTCCAGGGTCTTGGGGTCTAGACTCAGCCTGGAGAACCTCAGTACTGTGCAAGAGCTGCCAGTGTCTTCTGGCCCAGGAGCCCTGAAGTGCTCTCCGAGGTGAATTTGTGAGAAAGTGTCTGTTTCTCTATAACCACCCTTCCTCCCTCCCTCCCTCCTTTTTTTCCCCTCCCACTCTCCCCTTCCCTTTGCTCCCTCTCTCTTTCTTCCTTTCAACCCATCTCTTCCCCTTTCTTCCTCCTTCTCTTCTCTTTTAGTGTGTCATCTCTGGCTTCTGGAATCAGTCCTGCCTGGGGGAGCATCTGGTAACTACTCAGCCCGAATATATTTCCTGTATCCAACCAACCTTGGCCTAGCGACCTCTGACAGGGGAACTCCAGAGAGAGAAGGCAGGGCCCCAGAGCAGCGTGGCTTTCTTTACTTTCTTCTGTGTGATGGTGATGGGGTGAGTTCCAGGTCTTCTGGCCACTAGGCAAGCACTCTACTTCTGCCAAACCAGTCCCACAGCCCCCAGGGTTGTTTCTGAGGGTCACAGCTCAGCTGGGGAGAAAGGCAGAGAGCCGTGCTATGGTAGTGGGGTGGACAGCTCGGACTGCAGGCAATTCTGGGGGTTCAGGGCAGAGCAGAGGACGATGCTTTGCTGTGTCTGCTGGGTAGGTAGTTATGTCTGGTACATTCCAGAGATCTGTGCAAAATCCCTTGCATCCGATGCTAAGAGCTCATCCCTGCTTAGGCAGAAGGCTGTGTTAATCCCCAGTAGCCTGCTGATCTGACCCCCAGGTCCCCAGAAACCACCTCAGAACTAGACTCACACTCATTAACAACAACTTGAAGCAGAAGTAGGCAGACACCACAAGTCTGGTCTTACCCTCTAGGTCACAGCTTTGTCTTTTCTGAACCTTGATTTTTCTCACCTGCAGAAAAGAGACTCCAGACAGCAGCTCCTTCTGGAAATCACCAGGATAGGTTAAAGTCATGCACAGAAAGTGCTTGGTGAAGGACAGTAACGACCAAGGGCCATTGCGTTGGACTTGTTTAAGAACACCGTTTGCCTTAGCTGGGGGTAGCAGTGTAATCCTGAATCCCAACACCTGAGACATCAAGGCTGAGAGTTCAAGGCCAGCCTGGGTTACAGAGTGAGACCCTTGGGGCCATGAAGAGAAACAGTGACTCTCAGCACCCTATGCTGATTCTGTCCCCGTGGGTCCCATTATCCCCCCAGCGGTCTGCCTCACCTCCTTTAACCAAAATGCCCCTCATTAGGTTGGAGGCAGGTACCATGGCTCCCCTCTGTACTCACCGGACCTTGTACCATGCTCAGAAAGGGTTAGCTAAAGACTGGTTGGATAAGTGTATAAAGGAAAAAAAACGGGCTGCCACTATTCAAAAGCTAAATAAATGAATATGATAAAATAGTAGGACAAAACAATAAACAGTAACTACCAAATAAAACAATAAACAGAGTAAGTAATAAATTAATTAACAATTATGTAAAAATAAATAACATATTTCTGTTGTAAAAAGTGGCAATATAGTAACTCTTGATTGATGTCAGTAAGTGATCCCACTCCCCATCCTGGTGATGCTCCTGCCTCATACATTCTCCTTTGCCACATCAAAGTCTCCTGCATCCAAGGGTCCCCTGTTGGCATCCCTTGTCTGCCCTTCTCCCCCTGATCCCTGTCCTGGAGGCTGGTTGGTACCCTGCACATCAGCGCTCACTGGGTCTCCTGTTTCCACCCATGGGAGGGTCACCATGAGCGGGAGGGGATAAGAGGTATTGCTGGCCACTCTGTCCCCAGCATGATGCAGGTGGGCCACCTTCAGGGGACTGTCCATACTCTCTTTACGGTCTCCCTTCCTCCCTCCACCCTTCTCAGTGTAGGGGAGGAACCATTTTCCTATTTGTTAGTGGCCCCAGGCTACATCATTATTGCCATGGCTTCCCTAAGCCCTGCCCACATCTTTGTAAATAGTTCCTTCCAAAATAGCTTGCTGGCGTGTTTGCCATCTGTTCCTCGATGAGACCCTGATTAAAGCACCGTTTCAAGGAGCTGAGATCTGAAAGCCTTCTTCTCATGGGGGTCTGATAGACTCTGGACCGTCTTTTTTTCACTCTGATATTTACCAGCCATGTGCCTTTATGTAAGAGCCTCAGTTTTCCTATCTATTTTCACCAGGAGTAAAATTAGCACCTCTCTATATTTACAGGTTATTCTGGGCACTTGAGGCAGAGAGAAGAGCTCCACATTGACAGCCATCAGCAGCTTAGCATCATCCCTAGATCAGGAGAATGCATGGCGACCTCACCACAAGCCTTGATTTCCATCTGGGGAGCTACTTGGTTCTGGAAAATTGACTCTGCTCTGGCCCAGGGGCATGCATTTCATGCCAGAAGCCACGGTAACTGGCTGAGACTTGCCCATGTATCCCACAGCAGGTCCAATCAGAGTGGAGCAGGCACTCCTCTTGAGGCGACGGGGAGGATGCGTCATAGCTACTGTGTATGTTGAACTATGGATTTGCACAGACTACATCTCACTACGGAGGGAGAAGGTTATAACTGAGGATAAAGCCAATACGCAGCCAGCGAGGAGCCAATCTGGAAGGACCCGCATGGAGTCTGCATCGGGCATTCTCTTCACAAGCAAACAGATCTCATTTTTGTAAAGTTAGCTCAGGGGCTGTAGAGGTGGCTCTGGGATTAAGAGTGCATACTGCTCCTACAAAGGACCTGGGTTTCAGTCCCCAGCACAGCATGGGATGACCCCAATTGCCTGTAACTCTAGCTCCAGGGGATCTGGCACCCTCTTCTGGACCCCATGAGCACCTACACTCACATGTGCATACCTACATGCAGATACGGATAATTTAAAATTAAAAAAAAAAACAACATTTAAAACATCATATCAAATTGGGCTTCCAGCTACTTATAAGCAAATACACAAGCAGGTTGGGAATTTGGTGTCAGACCTAGGTTGCTGACTTACTTGAGTCTGAATTCTTGGGCAGGGCTTCCATGACTTATACAGTCGAGCCAAAGGTTTGGAATGAACAAGGAGCAAAGTTTGCTTGTTCAGAGCTACTGGAACCCAGTGGTTGGAGGACCTCGGAGATGTGGCTGACAGCACAGTCATTACAGAGTTGTATATTTACAAGACAATTTCCTTGCAAATGGCAGTGAAGTGACTTGTGACAGGAAGCCTGCTCTCATCTGCTCAGAGATGTCAACAGGGCTAGCAGGAGAGCTGTGACTCCCCCAGCCAGGCAAATGGGCCAGACTTGTCACGCAAGAGCAGGGACCAAGTGACTAGATTAAAGCCTCATTTCCCCTTGGTGTCAGGCCAGGTGCCTGAGAAGGCTAAGGCGCTTGTCATAGCTTGTTCTCTATTGCTGTGGTAAGCACCATGACTAATCACCTAGGAAAGTCAAGGCAGGAACGTAGAGGCAGGAACTGAAACCGAAGCCATGGAGGAAAGTCCTGGGTTACTCAGCAAGTTTACTGAGCCTGCTTTCGTCTACCGCCCAGGATTACCTGTTCAGGGCTGTCATTGTCAGCAATGAGCCAGATCCTCTCCTGTCAATCACCAATCAAGAAAATGTCCCAGACTTGCCTACAGACCACGCTGAAGGAGACAGTCTCACAACTGAGATTTCCTTTTCCCGGATGACTCTAGGTTTATATCAAGTTAACAAAACTAACCAGCAGCTGCAGGTAAGAGAACTGCTTAGCATATTAGAATAATGGATGACTTTCATTTAAAAAAAAAAAAGGGTTTTCCATAGTTGAAGCTGGCTCGTGGAGAGCAAAGAGAAAGAAAATACGGCTTTGATGGGAATCCTTGCTGAGTGTGACCCACACCATGATGATCTGAAATCTGGTGGGGACAGTGTCCTGTGTGAGCAGAGACAGCTGTGGGAAGTGCTGTGTGATGTGACAATGGGACCAGCAGGAAGCACATGTCTCTGTGTGCGCATCCTTTGCAATGGAGCCCCTTCCTGGCAGTGGCGACGGGTACTTGTACGGTGAAGATGGAGCTGGGGTCTCGCCAAGACCCAAGGGCAGAACTATAATGCTTCCATGCCCCAAAGCAGGGACCCTACAACTCCCAAAGGAGGCAGCGCTGTGACACTAAGATCCAAGGAGACAAACAGAGCAAGGAAACTCATTTCTAGGAGACGGCGTTCGTATTTAAGGCCGACTCAGCAATATCTCTTGGCTGTGTTTTTTGGCGCATGGTATTGACTAGGAAGTAAACAGACTGAAAATCTAAGGCCCTTAGAGAGAATTACACTGTCAAAACCTGGCTGTCAATGGCCCGTGATGGCTCAAACCTTGAGGTAGTCCCCAAGTTCACAGCCTCCTCTAACATGTGGCATCTGCTGAGCTAGATGGTCCTCTCCAATGTCCACTTCAGAAGGATTCAGTGAAGAAGATAGACAGGGGGCCTCCTCCCCCCTCTAGCTAACCTCAGAAGGCATGCAACTGCCAGGGGAGTCTGCGGACACAGGACAGTGCCTCACTGTGGCTTTTCTTTACCCAAAGTCTCACATTTCCCCACAACTAACCTGGACGAGGCATGAGGGAGCTTCAGACAGCTGACCAGTTCACCAGTGTGTACTTGAGTCGTAAGTGACACCTGAGAAGTAGGAGGGGGACACACGGCACTGGAAGGCGCTAGACTGAGGGCAGTAAGCACAACGCAGTGACATTTCATAATGTCTCCCTCAGAGTGTGCCGAGGGTTTCTCATGTGTGAACGGTAGGGTGGAAGTGTGTATGGATGCAAGCGTATGCGTTGGCAGCTAAGAGGCAACGTGTGTGGGAAGGAGTGTTGGCTTCCAAAGGTCAGGCGTGGACCCGTGCATCATCCATAAAGCACCTTCTGTGAATCTGGGGCAGCTGACTCCATCTCTGTCTCCAGCATGGAGTCTGTAGATGATACTAAGCTGGTCAGTGATGGTCCAGGACCTTGGCCACAGAGACAGGTTACAAAAATGTGGGGTCCTGGACACTTATAGGGACTCTCACAAACAGCATTTTGTAACAGGTTTTTAAAAGATTTGTTTACGTTGCATTTATGTGGCCTCTCTCTCTCTCTCTCTCTCTCTCTCTCTCTCTCTCTCTCTCTCTCTCTCTCTGTATTTGTGTGTGTGTGTGTGTGTGTGTGTGTGTGTGTGTGTGTGTGTGTAAGCATGGGCACACATGCATTGCCTGCAGAGACCAACAGAGGCATCAGATCCCCTACAATTAGAGTTACAGGCCCTTGTGAATCCTCTCCCCTCCCCACACACCCCCCCCAAGTGGATGCTGGGAACTGAACTTAGGTCCTTTGGAGGAGCAGCCAGTGTTTTCAACTGCAGAGTCATCTCTCCTGCCCCAGTAACAGGGTGTTGAAGAAAAGCTGCCTGACCCAGGGTTGGTTCTAACCAATGGCAGACGCTGTAATGGATGTCAGAGACAGGGTGTCTGCCCTCTGGGAGGGCACATTAGAAAGCAGGGTGAAGACACACAAAACCAGGACAGACATCAAGCTCAGGAGGCTAGAAACTAGATCACAGGACTGGGAGCCAACAAGAAATGGAGTCCAAGATGCCCAAGCTGCTCCAAAGCCCACAAGAACCAAGAAGTATTCTCGATCATCTCCTTGTCTGAGTTGAGTTTGTGGTAGCGTTTCCATCGAATTTAATTTATTTGAGGTGGGGCATGGGGGTGGGGAGGATGGATTTCATTATAGCATCTAGCCAGTGGGCCAGGAACTCAGATAGCCATTGATTAGTAAGAACAGCACAGGTCCACTAGAAGTGGCTGTTGAAAGAGCTTTGTCCCAGGACAAAGCAAGTCATGATGTCAAGATGCTCCATGACATACTGCTGAAGGGTGAGGAAGTGCCAGAGAATGCCAGGAAGAACAGAAGACAGTTATTCTCTCTTGCTCTGACATAGTCATACAGTGGGGACAAGTGCTTAAAAGGGTGAGGGATGGAGCTCAAGAAGTGGCTTCATCAGGAGAGTCCCCTTGCCACCCATGCGTGAGGACAAGTTGAGATTCCCAGCATATAGGTAAAAGCCCACTGCGGTGGCACAGTCTGCAACCCTGGCCCTGGGGGTTCCCTGCAGCTCCTTGGCTAGCCAGCTTAGCAGAATCAGTAAGCTCCTGCCACCGTGAGAGACACTGGGTCTCACAGAATAAAATAAACAGGGCCCGAAGAGATGGCTCGGTGGTTAAAAGTGCCTACTGCTCTTGTAGAGGAGCCAGGCTCAATTCCTGCCAGCCACAGTGGGCAGCTCACAACTGCCTATAACTCCAGCTTCAGGAGATCCGACAGCTCTTACCATTGTGTGTACCTGCATAGAATGTGTAGCTCCCCATACAATTTAAATAAATATAAACAAACAAACAAACAAACAAAGAAATGATAGAGAAAAACAACTGACATGAGCCTCTGGTCTCCACATATCAACACGAGTGCGAGCTCTCTCTCTCTCTCTCCCCCTCTCTCTCTCTCTCTCTCTCTCCCTCTCTCTCTCTCTCACACACACACACACACACACACACACACACACCCATACATGATGAATATGTGCATGTATATATGTCCCCTCCCCACTGCAGCTGTCACCTAACACACAAGTTTAAAAAACCAAAAGATGAGGAGAGAATTACCCTGTAAGCCTACCAAGCCTACTCGGATGAGGTCCAAAGGAAGAAAAGACACCCTCCATCCCGACCCCAAGTCACACCATCCGCTGGGAAGGGGACACCCCATTCCCACAGGACCCACACCCACACTCGAGAGCAAGTGTTTCTACCTCACTCTCTAAGCAGTGGTTCTCAGCCAGTCGCCTCCATCCTGTCCCATGTCAACACAGAAATGTATTGGAAATAGAGTTTCCCAATCCCAGCCAGGAGACAATTAACCCTAACCACCACAGACAGCCCAGCAGCCCTAATTTCACAGAGCCTTCTCTCCAGGTGGCTTGGTGCACAGTGGGACTCCTGCAAACAAATGTTTCTGAACACTGGTGTCTAGGGTTGTTGTGGTCTGCACAGGAGATGTCGCCTCTGGTCTCCCGCGGTCGGACACTTTATCCCCCAGCGGGTGGGCAGCAGTGAGAGTTGTGTAACCTTTAAGAGGTGGAATCCTGATAGAGGAAGTGAGTCACTGTGGGGCAGGCCTCGAGACCCGCCCCACTTCCTGTTCATGCTCCACTTCCTTCGGAAGCTGCATGTAACCGGACACCTTCTGCTGCTCCGCCTCCCCTGCTGTGGTGGACTGTGTCCTCTAACTGCGAGACAGAACAAGCACTGCCTCCCTTAAGGGAGGCGTTTGGGTTTTACTCGTCAGGAATTTGATCACTTCAGTCAGAAATGTAACTAAGCCGGGGAGGAGGGCTGGAGTGCACACTTCTTCTAGTTCCCACGTGAGAGCACTGCAGGTGGCTCTAGGTCACGTGAAGAACTGGTGTCTGTGTCAGGACAGCTTTGTCTGCTCTTGTCACCTGTAGCATGGGAAGCATCCACATGGGATTTACCCAAGCCATCCCGAGGTTAAGTATACCACCTCTTGTTAAGAACAAGAGGAACGATCCTGCCAAGTCATACCTGCAGCTAAAAACATGAGATAATTAAGATTCAAAGCATAAGCTTGATATATCTCCAAATCATTTTAGCGCTTATTTAAAAACAAATGTCTTAAGCTAGCATGATGGCTCAGAGAGTAAAGACATTTGTATCATAGCCTGGGTTTGAACTCTGGGACTCACATGGTGAAGAAAACTGACCTAGGTCCTCTGACCTCCATATACATGCAAACATACAGTCTGTCGGTCAGTCAGTCAATCAGTCAGTCAGTCAGACAGACACACACACATTAATTTAATTTTTTAAAAAATTAATTTTTTTGGACAAAAAATACACCCTAACCTAGCAACTAGTTTTTAGTATTTGCATATTCCTTCCCATCTTTCTTTGTAAGCATCTTTTAAACAAATAGAATCCCTGTTGTGGGCTTTTCTTGATTAGAATAATTCTGCACGGGAGTCTTCTTAGTCTATTCTTGTTTGTCTTTATCGGTGACACCCCGCTTCCTTAAATCATGCAATTAACACATCAGTTATCCAACAAGTGAAGACTCTGTTCAGTCTTGACTGATGGTTCCCTGGTTCTCAAGAGCAGGTCACACCCCTCAGCTCACTCTTCTGCCAGAGGCAGAGCCTGCTCCCTTCCCATCCATCCTCCCCTTCCGTCTCCTGCCCAATGGGCAGAGACCTCAAGTTGCTCCCCTCTGCCTTTGCTGCTTTCTAATTCACCTGCATCTCTAGCTTCCTGTGGCTAAGCCTGCCTCTGCCATCTGACTATTTAAGGAGCTTTAGCTGTGGTAAATATCAACCATTGTACACTGGATTTATTAAGTAAAGAAGTAGGTGTATCAGCACAGCCAATTTTCTTTTAATAATCAACAAAGCCTACATAGGAGAAAAAGAAATGTTAACAATAGCCAAATGACTTAAAGCAATGATGGAAACTGAGTCACATCAAATAGAACTTTGGGACACTTAGTACCAAGAAAAGACAGGAAGGGCTCAGAAGGAAAGGTTCTTCTGCACCATTATTTATTTAAAGTGCCTTTATTTAAAGCTTTATTTATTCTTATTTTATGCATGCATGACTGCATGTATGTATGTATGTATATGTACATCAGTGTTCGTAAATGTACCACAACCATGCAGATTCCCACAGAAGCCAGAGAGGGCATCAGATTCCTGGACCTGGAATTACAGGAGGTGGTAGAATACCCCACATGCGGAGTTATGTTTAACTTTGTAGACAGTTGGGGGATGTTGCTGTTAGGAAGCACACGTCATGGAGGTTTGGGCCCTTGATTCTGTGCTTCCTGCTCCTAGGCCTCCTGCAGATTTCCGTGGACAGACGCCCTTCCAGCCCTGACTACTATGGGTAGCCTTCTTCTCTTAATGGGTTTAGCAGACATTCCCTTTCAGCTGACTCTCCCAGGTTTTCAAAGGAGCCAAACATCCTGAGCGTCCACTCCCTGTCTATATACCAGGCCTTTCCACTGACTGGCCCATTGCTCTCACTTGAGACCGAACTCTCTGTTTCCTCTCCCCAGACCCCTGCAAAGAGGAAGCGAATGATCTGGGGGCACACCAAAGCAAAAGAGAACGTCTATCCAAGCACGGGTGTCTCAAGTGAACCCCGGGTGTGTGCCCTGGTCCTGAGACCTCCGCCCAGTGAACTGTCTGGTACCAGACTGAGGGGCTCTCTTCTTGAACCTATTGGAAGTCTGGGTTCCCTGCCCTGGGTCCACCTTAGAGCAAGCTAGAGCTCCAGGGAGATGGAGGGGGAATCGCGGAGGTGTGGAGCGATGGGCGTGGCAGGTGGGTCGATGGCTGTGTGAGGTGAACGGATGGGTGAAAGGAGCCAGGGGAGGGAGAGATGAGGGATGTGGTAGAAGACTGGTGGTGTAGACGGCTAGGTAGGTGAGGGTAGATGAACAGGGTGGATAGATGTATGGGTGGATTGATGAGTGGGGAAGATGGGTGGAAGATGGTAGGTAGATGCATGGGTGTGGGAAGCTAAAGGAATAGAAACCGTGGAGACGGCTGCATCCAAGTGGCAAGATGCTTCTTGGCGGGCAGAAGGGTTGTGGAGTCAGACGGGCTTTTTGTTTATTTGTTTATTCTGCTGCCCTGCTTCTTAAGAGCAGCCATTAAGTCAAGGTTATGTGAAGGCCACAAGGGCTGAGCTCCAGGTCACAACCCTGTATTCTGGCTATCACACTCCGGGGAGCCCTGCCTCACACAGAGGAGCAAACTGATACCCCGAGCAGATGAGGGGCCAAGGCCCCAAGCCCTACCTGGTTTTCAGCCTGCCTCCCCCTCCTCCGCGTCAGGTCAGCTTCGGCAAATCATTCTTGTCCCGACTTTGACCTACTGATCTCCCCCACCCCTCTCCGATCTCCACCCCAGCAGGTTTTTGGTTTAAAGTCACCCTACAATAGACCAACCCACGGGCTCAATGGTCTCCACAGCCAAAGCAGGTGGTAAGGGCAGCATGCCGTGTCTAACAAAACCATTATTGCACAATGTATAATTAGCTATATTGTAAATTTTTTTTTCAAATAAAAAACTCCGTGATTTGCACAGTGATGGAAAGTTCCTTCTGACATCCAACATAAGTCGGCCCTTCCCTCTCACTTTGAGTGAATCGTTTTTTTCCCCGGATTCCTCTCTTCTTGGGACTATAACTCATTGTTCCTGCCAGCATTAGAAAAAGGCAAATATAATTAAAAGCACTCTGCTGGGGGCCCCTCCTGCCTGCGCCCCAACATTCCCCAAAGGGCAAGCTGAAAAGAGAGTGGGTGGCACTTGAGCCTGCCCATCCCCCACCTCTCCGAGAAAACAGGCAGGGAAATGAGGTCATTGCGAGGTGAGCTGGAGGCTGGGCATGGAAGGGGACAGGGCTTGGGGGAGCTGTGCATCCGGAGATGACCTCAGCAGGGTGAGGGGAAATAGCCCTGCCCCTGCCAGCCCCTGCACAGGAAGACAACCAGCCCCGCTCCCCGCCAGCCCCTGCACACTGACATAAGCTGGCAGGGTGTAAAAAAAAAAAAAAAATCTCCCTCAGAAATATTGATCTAGAGGGACCGGTGACTGCCACTCACAAGTCGTCTCTGCCCCATCCGGAGAGGAGAGGTCACAGTCAGAGGCAGAAGAGTGAGCTAGCTCCTGCTGCTGCCCCAGGGTGCCCCGAGTGCTGGCAGTGGACTTGGGGAGACATATCCTTGGGCTCAGCTCTGGGGCCTGGGAGTCACCAACCTTCTTCCATTTGCCCTGTGGCCAGCTTCCTCTTCCCAGAGCCTGAGGCTCCTTCTCACGTGCTTTCCAGAGGGAGCAGATCGCTCAGGGAGAGTCTGATCCATCAGGATGACCCGATGACCACACCCACGCGTGCCTCTGACCTTGTTTGTCCTTTCAATTTCTGACCTACGACCAAAAGCCTCACTGAGTAAAACACTGTTTGGTGATTTTCTAAATCGCTGAGCATTCAAAAGGAAGAGGCCTACCAAAGACCAGGGTACTTCTCAGGACAGACCAGAGGGAGTGTGGGGTTCTGTCCCAGACACACCGTCTGTCCGTCCGTCCGTCTGTCCATCGGTGCTTTGGCCACTTTAACCGACACCATCAGCTGTTTGCTCTCCTCAGACTCCACCTGTGCTGCCCACCAAAGCTCCCGGAAAGCCATGCACCCTCTTGACGGGGTCTCCAGAGTTGCCTCATCGCTCTAAGCTGAGATCCAGAGCAGATGGGAGGCGGCGAAAACATCAGACGGGGGTGGGGGTAGGGCTGGGGGGGAGGGGGGTTCCAGGCTCCTTCCTGCTCCAGCAAGCCTGAGTATGAGTCTCTGTCTGGAGCCCTGAAACCTTAAAGGCCTTGCCCTTCAAGTACCAAGGAGAATGTGACACAAAATGTGACACAAATTGAGGTTGGGGTGGTAGAGCCGTGAGTTTAGGCTATGAGGTCCTACCCACCCACCTCCCACCCACCCCCACTCCCCCAGCTCCCATCCCCCAACCTCACCCCCCCCTACTTGCTTCAAAAGGACGAAAGTGGGAAGACAATAGGTAACTGGGGGTGATTCAGATTCAGCTAAACCTGGGTCCAGCAGGAAACTCCATCGCCAGAGACTCATCCGAAAGTGGCCACACTTCTCTCAGGGCAGAACTCCGACCTCAGAGTGCGTACTGAAGAGCATCCAAGCTGCCTGGGTGACTACTGAGCTAGAACAGAAACTGGTCTCTTCCAGTCAGAGATCTGACTCCGTCGGTAGAGCACATGCATGCCTACCTAGCATTCAGGAGCTGGGTTCTCTATCCACACAGCACTGCGTAAAACCACGACGGCAGCACACTCCCCGTAATCCCAGCACTTGGGAGGAAGAGGCAGGAGGATTAGAAATTCAGGGTCATCCAGGGGCACATAGAGAATTTAAGGCTATCTTGGGCTATCCTGACACAACAACAACAACAAAATATAATAATAAGGTCTAAGGGTGTAGCTTGGTGGCAGAGGCCTCACCAAGGTGACATAAAAACAAACAAACACACACACACACACATATACACACACACACACACACACACACCTCACTTTCTGTTGGGTCTCCATGTACTTTCCTGAGCCCTCACATCATGCTGGCTCCCTGACCTCATCTTAAGAGTTATAGACACTCGGGGCTGGCGAGATGGCTCAGCGGGTAAGAGCACTGAATGCTCTTACGAAGGTCCTGAGTTCAAATCCCAGCAACCACATGGTGGCTCGCAACCATCCGTGATGAGACCTGACGCCCTCTTCTGGGGTGTCTAAAGTTACATATAATAATAAATAAATCTTAAAAAAAAAAAAGAGTTATAGACACTCTGACACCCGGCAAACCCATTATAAGCAGCTCCCAAGCCTCGCACCCTGAAAGACTTGGGGTGGGAGGTACACTCCCATAGGCAAGTCGTACAGGGGAGATTCCTTTCCGTTTCTAAGTGACAAGGACTCCATAGGGGCAGCATGAGTTGCAGAAGCCAAAGTCATGTGAAATCAGTCCCGAAGCATCTGAGCCCCTGGAAGTGATGTCTTGGCTCTTTCAGAAATAATGCTTCAAAGCCAGGAAAGCGTCGTTATTGACTAAGGAAATAGAGCCTTGGGATCCTGAGATGGGGCCTCGGTTGCAGCAATGGGGTGAAATGAAAGCTTTCACTATTGGCCATCACCCTGGCGAGAGCCACAGAAGATCTACAATGTTGTGCCCAGCTCAGGAGGATCTAGCTGAGTAAGATTTAGAGGAACCCACAGAAACCCTGAGATCACACTGAGGCCTTGATCTCCATGAGTAGCAGACCTCTGCAAAGAGAAATAATGGTATGAGGTGTGCTGGTGGAAAGAGGCTCAGAGCCTGGCTGTCACGGCTGGATCAAGACTCTGCAAACCCCGGTCCCTTTCCCTGGAGTTCTAGGCAATTGTAGCCATACCCAGAGTCCCCACAGCATAGTCAGGACATTGATCCTTAGGGCTGTATGCAACTCTGTGGCTGGTGAGGGAGCAGTTGGGTTTTCCTTTCTGGTTTGTAGGAGGTCTTGGCCGTTGTGCTATGAACCTTGGGCTCAAGATCTGACATGGCTGTTGCTCCCAGGCCCATGGCTGAGATCTTGAAGTGAGAGGTGACAGACGGCAGGGTCTTCCCAGTCAGGAGAGTGCATGGAGGAAGGTGCATGTGGGTCAGAGGAAGGCGGAGGAGGGGAGAGAGAGGCTTGGGACTTTGTGGAGTATAGAGCCTAGAAGAGGAAGGGGTGGGCTGTTGGTGGAATCATTAAACTGCTGTAAAATCCCCATGAGTACAGCTCTTGTTTTATCAAACTTACTCGAATTCTGTTCTTCAGTGTCCCTGAAAGCCATTAGGAGGTGGATGATGTGGTTAGGAAACTGAGGCACGGAGAAATAGCATTACCTTTTCAACAGGGCAGGTCTAAGGCGAGGTCATGAAGAGTAGGCGAACCCTTCAGCTGGGGTGGGGTGGGCAGGGTGGGGGTGCAGAAGGTATCGTGTTTATTACATTTTTCTAGTACAGGAGGCGGGGCAGTTGCCTTGGCGGGGAGGGGTCAGCCTGTAAATGCTTTCCTGCAAAGAGCCAGGCTGGAGGCTTCCCGAAGACTCCGTAAATCAGAACTCCTAAGTGAAACCATTACAGGGCCCGCAGCGCTTAGCCCATAGCCAGATGCCACTGCTCGAGACATTATTTGGAGTTTATCACTCCTGCTGCTGTAAATCCTGTCTAGAGTGGATCCTGGGAGGAGGGTGTGGCACCCTGCCAGTTGGGATCCCCAGCCACTGGGCTGTCTCAGACCTGAGCAGGCACAGACTCCCAAGGGCAAGATAGCCAGTGGAGAAGTTGGTTTCTAGCTTAATGTGGGAGGGGCGGGGCTGGGGGAGGTGACTACCTGGTCCCTGGGGCTAATACCCAGCTAATCCCTGATAATACCCAACTGGCTTTTCACCCCCAAGGAGTTGTTCAGCCTTGCAGATCAGCGAAGGAGCAAAGGTCCCAGAAGGATATTAATGCGCTCTCTCCCTCTCTCTCTCTCTCTCTCTCTCTCTCTCTCTCTCTCTCTCTCTGTGTGTGTGTGTGTGTGTGTGAGAGAGAGAGAGAGAGAGAGAGAGAGAGAGAGAGAGAGTCAGACCTTCCACACTTGTCCTCCTTACCCTTCCCTTGCTTTGCCAATCCCTCCTGCCCACACCACTCCTCAAAGTGAACAACATTTGGCCTGCCCTCCTGACGCTGCAGATTCCCAGCTCCTGTCCTACAAGACTGGTCTTATACACACATCTTCACATGTCCTTCTCTACTGTCCTCCCCAATGCCCCATGTGCAAACAGCTGTGCAAGCAACTGTGTAGACGAGGCAGCCTCGCCCTTCCCCCCCCCCCCCGGCCGTGCTGAGGATCCCCGACAGGCCTTGGAGCGGAAGTTTTACTGCACGTCCACAAATCTTATTCCATCCCAGACTACCAGTGCTAAGAGAACAGGAACCCTCCCCCTCCCCTCCCTGCTTTGTCCTGGTTAGCCCTGCATAGAGCACCTTAAAGGAAATTCCTTAAACATGAGTTTGTGGCCACACTCTGTGGTCCTAGCACCCCTCACAGCACAGGAAACACAGAGGTTGCTAACTAAGCCTCTGAGCTGAAGGGGGGTCTGTGCATTCCCTGCACAAGCCCCCAGCGCCTGAACCCTAAGAGTTCCTGCTCTGGCCAGGAGCCTGGGCGGCCACTACCGTTGCTCACCCTTTGCGAGATCCAGCATTTTAAGTCCTCTGGGATCTTTCTGGGACTGAGCCCAGAACCTGCAAGGCTTGAGTCATCGTTCCTGGTAGGTGGGTAAGGGTAGAAGGAAAAACTCTTAGCCATTCAGAAATAGAGGGCAGAGAAGCATCAAGGAAACTGAAGGCAGGGTTGGCATGAGTGGCCCGCGTCCCGCTTCCATGGGGCAGAGGCTCTGCATCACCAACACTCTGCCTCAGCCACAGGGAAAGTGAACCCGGGGAAGGAAGCGTGTCTGCTGACTCGAACTGAGATGGGCTCTCCCACGCCCAGCACACTGGATCTGTCCCCTAGCTCCAAGCAGACCTTATCATACCGTGACCTATGACCCATTAATGGTCATGAGATTGATCCAGTGGGGCATGACCAGCATGCTGAGAGAGCAGGACAAGGCAGTCGAGCCCAGAACGGAGATAGAAGGCTCAGCAAGAATGCTGTTCACAGACTCTTGTTTCCATTAACATTCCTTGCGGATGTGAGAGTATCCTAATTATGGTCTGAGTTCTCGTGTAGATGTTTGTTTTGGATATAGGTGTTCTTGAATCTGTATTTTGATGCCTGTGCCTATGAACGCATGTAGATGTGGAAGTCAGAGGATTAGCTTGAGTGTCATCTCTCAGGTACCATCCCAACCCTCTTTTTGAGACAGGGTCTATAGACAGCCCCAGGGATCCTCCTGTCTCCACCTCCTCACTCCGAGGTTGCAAGCCTGCACGACCATATCTGGCCTTTCCCCCTCCCTGGGATCTTAGGGATCAAACTCGGGGCCTCAGGTTTGCAAGGCAAGCACTTTACCAACTAAGCCATCTTCCCTGGGGATTTGCAGCGGCCTCCCAGTCAAATATAAAGACCACTAACTGACATTGAAGACACACCCCATGGCCAAATCTACCCTCTCGTTCACTGTGATTTTAGAGAACCAATATCATTTGTCCGCCTCTGCAGCTGGTGCTCCGGGCAGACAGTAGTAGACTCTGTAGAACTGTCCAGAGGAACAGGTCAGGGGTGGGCAAAAGAGTGGGGTGGGGGGGAGATGAAGGGGGGTAGGTATGCCCAATTCATATCTACAAGTGGAGACAAGGTCCACCTAGGTTAGAGGGCAGCAGTTTTACCAGCATCCTGTGGTCCCAGCCAGGGCCAGAGACCTATGGGCGTCTCCCATGCCGCCCTTGAGGCCTGAAGAACCCCTAGTCACAGGAAAAGCAGCAGGTACAAAGCCCGTGGTCCTGCCAACATGCTCATAGTAACCAGCTAGAGAAGCCTCTGAAAACACTCAGGTCTATTTCTGTCACTGCTTGGAGAGAAAGGCTTCCCTAGAGACCAACTAGAAAGTCTCCATTGTGCATGCCAAGGCACTAGCACGTGTGCTTACACACACACACACACACACACACACACAAAAAAAAAAAAAAAAAAAAAAAAACACAACACACACACAAATCCTAAGAGGCCTGTCTCTGGCCGCGTCTGTCCAGGAGCTGCAGGTGAGTCTGACATTCACTGGCCTATGTGAATATTTATCTGTGTAGGCGGAAGCCACAGGGGCATCTCCTTAAAAATCTGTTCCCAGGCTTTGCTGAAATTCCAGACCATTCTCTAGTTTCAGACCCCACCCATGACTTCTGGAAGTTGCCTTTCAGCTGGCAGGTGGACTCATCTGTATAAAGACTTGCATGTCTACAAAATGCACACAGAATTATGCCAGGATCAACTCTCTGTTTGGCTCACAACACACTCCCTCCCCCACCTCTCTCTTCCTTTCTCTCTCGCTCCCTTTCACCCAAGTTCACAGGAACAGCAGTAGAGACAGCTCCAAGGAGCTCTTGGGGGGTTCCCTTTGAGGGCTTCGGGCTGCCTGAGTCCTTGCTTCTCCTCATGGGGAGGAAGCACAGAAAGCCAGAGCTGCCAAGGTTTCCTGTCAATCTCCAGTCACGTATCATGATGCAAAGATCTCTCGGGGATCGGTGGTTTAGGGGTGTCCATTAGGCTGAACATCAGAACATCACCTGTTGCTTTTTAAAGCCTGCTCCTTGCGTCTAAGCTGCTACTGAGCTACAGCAGAGGCTGAGGTGGAAGCAGCAGAGTCCCACATGGCAGCCTCCCCCTCTGGGCACAAGGCACCTGTCATGAGCCTGGAAACATGTCACAAGCTGCCTCATCTCCCAGAACATCAAGAAACAAGAATAGAAATCAGGGAGCTACAATCCCCACATAATCTCCAGCCTTGTCCTCAAAGCCTTCCCTGCCCTCACCATCCCGGTAGTTACCATGGACACCACCTGCCAGCTCATGCCCTCACCTGGTTTCTCCAACGACACACACCGTGCACCGTGACCACATAGCAACCTCCATCATTAGTTCTAGCAGCACCCACACACTGCCCCATGGCAATACAGCTGTCCGTACTATTGGTGCAGCCAGAAGCCAGAGCCACTATCTTTCCTCCATTGGTGCAATTGTGCCCCACCCTAATCATGACCATAACAGTCACCTCGTCATCAATACGATCGGAATACTGCCGTACACCATGACCAGAACAGCCATCTTCAACCTCCTGCAATCTGAATTCCATCCTGTACCATGATAACAGCCATTTTTCTGTGCTGTAAGCAGAGTCCCAGCCTATATTATATTCTGTTAGTGCAATCAAAGCCTATGTGGTACACCATGACCACAACAATCACCTGCTCCATCAGGACAGTTGGCACCCTAGGCTACAACCTATAGTATGTCATGACCACAGCGGTCATCTTCAGCACCAAACAAGTGGAACAATCATATACCAATACATGGTAGTCACCTATCACTGATACCACTGGAACGTCACTATATACCATGACCTCAATAACAATGCCTATAACCCACAGGAACCTATACTACCACAGGCATGACTACCACAGACTGCTCCTCTCTAAGAAAACCTGTCTCAACCTAAACATGACCTTGACAACCATCTTCACCATCGGTGTAACATGGTGGTACCCTTGTTGTCATCCTACCTCAGTATCCCTGAAGCATTCCCTCCCATGCATGGCTTGCTGATGGGACTGGACAGACCCACATCAAAGCTCTGTCTGAGATAGAAACATATAATCTAACATTTATCTGTTCAAAGAGAAGTCTTAAGAAGACTGGATTGAGCCGGGCGTTGGTGGCGCACGCCTTTAATCCCAGCACTTGGGAGGCAGAGGCAGGTGGATTTCTGAGTTCGAGGCCAGCCTGGTCTTCAGAGTGAGCTCCAGGACAGCCAGGACTACACAGAGAAACCCTGTCTCGAAAAACCAAAAAAAAAAAAAAAAAAAAAAAAGAAGACTGGAATGAGGTCTGTTATCTTCCTCCAGTTCTAAGACAGAGCCTTAACCTGTAGTTGGAGGGAATACCACTCTTGCCATATGGTCAAAAGAGAGAATAACTCCCTCGGGCTGTCCTCTGATGGGCCACACCCATGCCCTGGCATCCATGCTCTCCCACATGAATCTACATACTTATACACACAAAACAGTTATGTGAAACATGTAACCTAAAAAATAATAGATGCACAGTAGCCTCCCACAATGACCTAGCAGAAGGCATGAAACTCAAGACCAGTCACCAAACTCTCCTTCGACATGATAAACCTCGGCATGGGGACTGCTGAAGTCATACACACTTGACAGAGGACACAAACATCAGGCTCACTGGCCATCCCAGACACAATGCCTCGTGGAGCTCCCGTTCCCACACATGTTGAAGCCTAGCTATGAGAAGAGGGTCAGAGAGGATAAGACAAGCTCCCAGGTCAGCCGGGAGGCATGCTCTGCCTCTGAGACTCCTAACAAAAAGGGAAGGGAGAAGGGGATCGTGAACCATGGCCCGAGCCCTTGACTCTATGAGGAAAGGAGGCGACGGTCTTCCCTTGGCCTTATCACTGCTTCAGAAAGTTGAAAGGAAGACCAACATGGGAGTCTCTACCTGCTGCTCACCAGCAGGATGCAGTGAGGATGTAGGGCCTTCTGACGCTGCCTTGGCTAAAAGAGGGGGCAGGAAGAAAACTCCTTAAAACAGCCCCTTCAGGTTGTATAATATGCGTACTAGGGACCACTTCCCTTGTACCTTCCCAAAGCTAGCTCAAATCTTCCTTCCTTTCATTTCTTTCATGAATCCCAGCTCCAGAGATGAGGGACACATGGGAGAGGTGGATTCATACCCGCTCTCAGTGGGCACAGGATAAGGGTGCCCATTTCGTGCCCCACCTGATCTGGCCAGGCGGAAGGACATGCCCATCTGATCCACTAATGCAGAGGTGCCCTGCAGGTAGCAAGGCATTTCTGCAGGCATTCCATGGGGCGTGACCTTAGGAGTGAATTCCTGATGACCTGCTGGAAAATCCACGATGATGCAGAGCTCCGTGGTGCCCGGAGATGGCTTGCTGCGGAACAGTAGTGCTCTCAAGGGCCCTGTGTGAGCTGCTAAGGACTCCCCTTGGCCCTCACCTGTGAACTCCATTCTCTCTTCACTTTCTGCTCTCTCCATTTTTATCCCTCTCAAGAATACATTTCTGGCTTTGCTCAGCAACCAAAGGGACTGTAGCTCAGTTAGCAGAGCACTTGCCTAGCATGCATAAAGGCCCCAGGTTCAATCCCCAGCTCTCCATAAATTTGGTGTTCCCAGACTTCGCTTATCCCAGCCCTCGTGAAGTGGAGGCAGGAGGATCAAAAATCCAAGGTCATCCTCGTCAGTATACTGAGTCTGACATCATCCTGGACTGCATGATACTTCACTGCTAAAACAAATAATACAAGCAAAATCAACAGGCTAAGACTCCCACATCAGATGGGATCTAAGTGTCAGTCAAATCTTAACCCTAGTCATGGTCTTGGCCTTGGGCTGGGTTGGCCTAGGCTTCTTAAGAAATCATTGCCCTCACCCTCTCACTCTCTGCTATGTGGATCTCTCTGTGCCTGGGAACCGGGACTTGGTCTGTGTTCACGGGCCTTGCAGCCTTTCTGTGCCAGAGTTCAGCAGTTCTTATCCATAGCAGCCGCCACACCCTGCAAGTGTGAGGGCCAAATGATTCTGAGCTTCTACCTCTACTCCCACAGACAAGGAAACTGTCCTATTTTCATTTTTGCTGCTCTGATAAAAAAAAAAAAAAAACCTGACAAAAGGCATCTTAGAGGGAAAAAAGACTCTATTTCAGCTCACCATTCCAGGTTATAGCCCATCACAACACACTGCAGGAGCTGTAAGCACTAGACACATCCACAGTCCAGGGCAGAGAGTAATGAAGCTGCTTGTTTAGCTGTGCTCAGCTCTGTTTCTCTACTGTGATACCAGGCAGGGCACCGCCCCCCCCACACACACCTAGGGGATGGTGACACTCACAGTGGGGCTCGGTCCTCCTGTTTCAGTTCACAACCCCCACACATCAACTCGGTGTCAACGATCCTTCATTGAGACTAGTTTCCTAGCCCATTCCAGTTTGTGTCAAGCTTATAATTAAAGCTAACCATGGCATGAGCTCAGGGAGGTCAGTTGATACCCAAAGTCACCCGGCACGTAAGCAGCAGGGCCAGGCTGAACATCCCTCCAGAGGAAGCTTCAGTTCCTTATCTCAACACGTGATCAAATACTCGGAAAGAAACTCCTAAGAGAGATGGAATTCATCTGACTCGCAGTCTGAAGGGATACAGTTCATCTAGGTCCAGAAAGCACTGCATAAAGGGTACCTAGAGACTGGCAACAGGGGTGTGCCTGCAGCAGGGGTGTGCCTGCAGCAGGGGGCGTGCCTGCAGCAGGAGTGTGCATGCAGCTGTTGGTTCACAATCTGGAAAGATCAGGAAGCAGATACAGGACAGAAAATGGAGTTGGATGTGAACTTCAAAGCTGCTAGGTCCCACCTCAGGAGCTTCTCCCCACGGGACCGCCTGCTGAAGGCCAAGGGTTTAAACACGTGAGGCTGTGGGAAGGGTTTCCTATTGAACCACAGCAGGCTGCCTCCAAGGGCTGGTGGAGAGCACGCTTCAGCAGAGAAGGCAAAGGCCGCTCTGCTATGAGCCACTCTGCCAGCCATAGGCAGCTCCGATTCATATATTTGGTGGTCAGGGCCTGGAGTTCAGTGTATGTGAGCCACACCCAGGACTAGCTGACAGAGATTGGGAAAAATATACAAACCGATGGTAAAACGGATGTCTCCAGGATGAGGTCATGGACCTGTTTGGAGGCAGCGAGAGGCGGACCTACAAAAGGTTCTTAGACCCCAGTGTTTAGGAGAACATGGTCAAGTCAGGAAAGACAGTGGGCCTAGAAGAATCTCTGGGGTGATCACTCAAGCTCAGGGATTGGGGACCCTAAATTCATGTACTCTCACTCAGAAGTTTGGCCAGGAGCACAAAGGACATGGTCTTCCAGTGACCAGAACCTGAGATGAGTTTCTATCAGTCCAGAGTGACACACTTTGAGTTTGGTTGTTTCTAAAAAACAGTGGTGACCAAGATTCCTCCTACCCTCTTTGCACCAGCTTCGTCTAGAAATACTGTTACTGAAGAGAATACATTTTGCACCCTGACCCCCTGGTAACTGTACCAGGAAGGCCCCACGTGCCATGCTAAACCACTCTGCAGAGATTCCAGTGGGTAGCAAAGAAGGATTTTAAGTCTGGACGAACAAGATTGAGTTGCCAGAAGCAAACAGCTCTGTATATTCTAGAAGATGCTGTGAGCCCTTCTGCCTGACACAAACATTTACTTAGCCTGCTACCCTGGCCCTTGGCCCTGCCCTCACTCCCCAGCCCTCCAGGTCCATCTTCTTCCAGCAAACCTGTCTGTGTGTACTTTGTACCGGAGCTGGCCTTCCTGAGTCCTGTGTCTGTGTCAGAACCTCAAGGAGATTTCGAGATGTGAATGGCCAGGCTAGACCCAGCATGATGAAGTTGGGACTCTCTCTCTTGGGAGCAGAACTTAGGGCCCAGTGATCGTGGACTCGCACAGGTGATCCCAGTAGAACCACAGCTCTCTCTAACCAACCGTACTCAGCTCCTTTCAAGATTCAGCCCCAGGTGTCTCAACCAATCATCAAATATTTATTGAGTCAGGCGCTATTCTAAGCACTGGATATAAAAATAATAACAGTAGCTGATGTTTGTTGAGAACCCGCCATATACCAGACACTGTTTTAAGTGCTTTCCATATATTAACTCATTTAACCCAAACCACAGCTCTGTGGGAGGGACTAGGATGCCATAAAGAAACGAGAAGCGTTGAGAGAGTCACAGTGTCTGAGTTTGCGGTTTACATAGACGGAACCCCGAAGTCCGTGCTTGGATACTCTCTACTCTCCCGGTTCCCTCCCACTCTGCCTTGCATGCCTTACAGGACGCAGAGACACAACTACCAAGGGAGCGAATAAATGCAGAGAATATACAAAGCACTACTGGGAGTAAACCCGCCTTCGATAGGCCTTGGCATCTGAACCGATCCTCGAAGGATGGGAAGGAGGAAGAGGGCCAAGGAGAGGGCAAAGAAATGGAATTCTGGGCAGAGGGCCCAGGGAGCGCGCAGGCGCAGAGGCAGGAAAGGGAAAGATGCACAATATAGCCCAGGGAGCACCCAGGGAACACCCAGGGAGCACCCAGGGAGCACCAAACCCTGGATGGAGGAGGGGGTGAGGGTGCAGAGCAGGTAAAGAAGCAGAAGCGCCATCATCTGGTGGGACCGACTTTCTTCTGCCCAGGTGCTGCTTGGTTCCTGTAACGGAGCACACTGTACCTGTGTGCGGGAGTTTGAGGGACAGGGACCCAGAGGCAGGTGCGAGCAGGATGATGCTGTAGTGACCTATGACACCTGGCTAAGACTGATTCACACGTCCCCCTCCCCCCACCCCCCGAATTCCCTTCAGGTTTCTCAGCTCATATCTCCAGACCCACCACGGTGCACAACAGATGTTTACCCATCCACCTCTCTGCCTCTGCACCAGTCCTGCAGCACCCTTAGGGCAGACGCCAAGTAGAAGTGACCTCTGTCCCCAGCAAGAAGCAATGCCAGGAACTCAGTAAGCGTCTCCCAAACACATGTGAGTGTGATGGAGGGACGCCGAACCGAAGAGCATCTTCCTCCCTAGAGCTGGAATTCACACCGCTTGCATGGGCCACGCCACCCTCAGCAGAGTCCCCTTGTCCCTGGCACCTGAGCCTCCACTCTGTACTGCCCCTCCTCCCACCCCCATGGGACAGCAGTGCTGAGCTGCAGATAACCAACAGAGCCCAGAGCCCACCCACAGGGCAGGAGGGATAGAGAGAGCCACGGTCCAGTCTACTAGAAACAGCAAACTCCCAGGATTCCTGGTGCTGCGGTGGATGCTTCCGGTAGCACCAGTGCCCAGTGGGCAGTGCAGTCACCGCTTCATCCCGCCTCTGCCAGGGAGCCCAGGGATAGGGTCAGCAGCAAAGACTTGATGTAGACAGTCCGCCAGCTCGTCTGGAAAGCCGCACACTGCCCTAGTATCTCCAGCCACATTCAGAGGAAGGCAGAAGCCAGGATGGAGGCTCCGAGGAGGTTGCCAGCTGCAGTCGGGGCAGAGTTGAGATTCCCGATGCTAGACTCCTGCCCTCCAATCTGTCTGTGGCACTGTTTGAAGACTCCCCCTGCCCTGCTTGCTCCTGGATGCCTGTCTTTGAAAATGCTGAAGGTATAGGCTACAGGAAGTCAGAACAGGGTGACCCACTAGCTACTGGGCAGAGGGAGGCTTCAGCCCCGCCCCTAGGACTGCTGTACCCCTTCCCCGGCATGGGGCATTCTGTCCACACACTTATAAAATATAAATCCTAATTTTTGAGAATTTCATACATTAGAGCTGTATTTGCCCTGCAACTCTTCTTACACACACACACACACACACACACACACACACACAAGCATACATATACACACATCCGCATGCACACACTCACATGCTTAGAGTTTAAAGTCCCGTTATTGTTACCCATATGCACATGTGTTTAGGGATAGACATGTGTTTAGAATGGAAAACTATCAGGGCCTTTATCCTTAGAGAAAACAGATTCTCCCTCCTTTAGCAGTCACTGGCTGCCTATACAGTC
This sequence comes from Apodemus agrarius, assembly GCA_964023405.1. Classification (NCBI taxonomy): domain Eukaryota; kingdom Metazoa; phylum Chordata; class Mammalia; order Rodentia; family Muridae; genus Apodemus; species Apodemus agrarius. The sequence continues at coordinate 36,234,150 of OZ030014.1, read as the reverse complement.
TTTATTCAGGGGTAGGTCTTGTGACAATTTCCCCCATCTATGTTGGCATATTGGCTGGTGTTGTCATGGAGAGAAACCATATTGTTGAGATTTCGTGGGTTGTAGCTAACCCCTCACGTGCTAGCATCATCTCGCAGTCCCCACGGCGGTCCCCTGGCCCCTACACTCCTTCCACCCATCTTATGCCACGTTCCCTTCTGCATAGGGCTCGTGTTTCCCAGGTCCAGACTAGGCCTGCCGCAGGCTACCTCTCACAGGAGTGCACAGGGTCAAAGCCTGGCTCAGCTGTCTGGTGGTGAGGGGCTTCCCTACGCCCTTTCTTGTCAGTTTTCTCACTATGTACCCTAGCAACCAGGGACAATACCAAAACCAGTCTCAGAGGAACGAAGGATCAAATGAGTCCTGAGGGAGGTGTGCCCAGAACAGGGCCAGCCCACGGCTGTGCTTACCCAACGTGGACAGCGGTGAGAGCTTCCTGGGTGAGCCTGGTGGGACCAGGGCTGCTATGCAAATCACAGCCCCACACTGTGTCTCAGTTCCTCTAACTGTTCAGTGGGGGAGGGGTGGCTCATCCCTACGAATGACCCCCAAGACCACCATGTCCTGCTAAGGATTATGGGACTGTTTTGGAAGTTAAACAGGGAAAGGTCTCTTCCGAGTGGGAGGCTGGACGGCAGAAGAAGGGCCCATTAATCACCCTGACTGGGAGGCCGTGTGGGTTTTATGGATCCTAGGGCCCAGGCCACTGTTCTTAACATCATTCAGAATTTATAGACTCTTGTCACTGTCCCTTTAACTCTTTTATTTGGCTGCCCTAGAAGCGAGCCTGGCATGAACGTGCTCTCTGCTGCCTGACCAGGGAAATGCAGCCGGTTCTGTGTTCGGCCCCAGCTGGGCTGGGATGCAAACCATGTCCGTTGAGAACCTGGTTTGGAGCCCACTGGGTTTCTATCATCGGCAGATGTGCAGCCAGCAGGAGGGCTGACATGCCTCCTCTCCCTGCTGAGGAAGAATCAGACAGTGACAACTCCATCAAATGAAGTGACGAGCCAGCGTCCCCGCCTCGTCCATCTGGCCTGCCCTCTGTGGATCTGGTCCTGGGAAGCCTGGGGCCTTGCACCTCAATAGGTCGGAAGCAAAGGGGCCTCGGCCCCGTTATCATGTAAGGCGACAGGAGCAGAAGCCCCCATGAGACTGCGTCCTTGCTTCTCATTTCCCTTGCAAGCTGTGTGGTTTTAGCAAAGACCCCTGACCTTTCTGAGCCTTGATTATCTTCCTTTCCAGAAAGGGGGAAATGTGCCGGTCAATCCTGCCCGCCCAAGGCTGAAGTGAAGACATGTTCAATGAAGGAGCTGGGGCAGAGGTCTGGAGGATGCGCCCCTGTGGTCGAGCTCAGGGGTTCCAAGTACACTGCAGCCACTGCTGACCCCAGGCCGCCTCTTTCCTACCATGTGGATACCACTGCCCAGTTCACAGCTATCAAGACGCCAAAGTACAGCAGCATCTCTCGAGCTTGCTTACCAGGGTTCCACAAACACAGGTACCAAGAGAGGCGATGCCCCCCACAGGTGCCCAGAGACGAAGGGAACAGTAACTGCCCTTGGGCACAAGGGGGCTTGTGGTGGTTACTACTCATTGCCATCTAGAAAGATCTAGAAACACCAAAGAGAGAGCATCTGGGTATGTCTGTGAAGGGGGTTCTAGATTGGTTTAATTGAGGTGAAAAAGCTTTAGACTCACAAATACTAAGTAAGAAAACCCACCTGCAGTACAGTGGGTGGCACCCTTCCGTGGGCTGGGGTCCCAGAGGGAATAGAAACAAGGGAGCTGAGCCGCAGCCTTCCTCTCCCTCGCACCTGCTGCCTCACCTGCCCACCACCGTGCCTTCCCCACCACAGTGGATCGAGTCCCCTCAAACCGCGGGCCACCGCCACCCCTTCCTGCCTTGAGTCGCTTCCCAACCCATGAGGACAGTAACTAACACAGCGCTCAGCTCAGGTCCTGGCTCAGGCGAGTGTGACTCTGCCCCTCCTGAACTTTAAAACTGAAAGTCTTGCTTCCAGCAATTCCCAATTCCAGCAGCCTGTGACAACTCCTAGGACAGTTAGTGCTCCTTGCAGCCTCAGTTTCCCCATCTGCACACCGGTTGTTTCCTTTGCAAAGGAAAAGGATGGGTGTGAATGAGGGAGCCAAGCAGGGAGGAGCACAAAGCACCCCATTCCAGAGCGGGGGTGGGGGGTGGAGGGTGAGGGCGTGGGGGGGGGAAGTGGGGGAGGGGGAGGGGGGGCTCCGGAACCCTTCACTCTGTCGGCAGTCAGGACTGCCTCAGGGGCTTTAGTGCTGGCATTAAGGCCAGTTTACAAAGCGGGACTCGGGCTCAGTGAGAGAAATGCGTAAGACCACAGCTCTTAGACAGCTGGCTGAGGCTGGAGTCCAAGCTTCCAAGAAGTTATAGCCATGTTCTTCTGGTCCCAAAATCCAGGGGACCGAGGCCCCGATGTCTCCAGCCCATCTTAGACTCACAACCTGGGACAACAGTGGTTAAGAGTGTGAGTGCAGGATCCAAGCCCTGCCATCTTACTTACTGTGATGTCAGGTAAGCCACGCAACTGCTCTGGCTGCTCTGTCCTCATCTGTCAAACATGCTGACAGGACCATCCCGGACAATCAGCGAGAGTATAACATTAGCAAGAGAAGCCTACGGCATTCTGAAGGCCTACGGAAGGATCCATCAGTAATGTGCTTGCCCTGTAAACAGGAGGACCCACGTGCCATCCCTGCAACCCATGCTAATACTGAACAAAACAAACATGGCGGCACTCTTGTAATCCCAGTACCAGGGAGGCAGAGGCAGGTGGATTCCTGGAGCTCACTGGACACCCATTCAGGCCTACTTGGATTGCTCCAGGAAAGCAAGGAACATTATTCAAAAACAAAGTAGCTGGCCCCTGAGAAAAGAATGGCCGTTGAGAGTTTCCTTTGGCCTACACACACACACACACACACACACACACACACACACACACACACACACACACACACATACACACATGGACACATACATATACGTGTACATACGCATACATACACACATACACATAGACACAAACACATACAGACATACACACAAGACACACACAGATACACATACACACATATAAACACATACACACAAACACATACAGACATACACACACACACACACACACACGTACACACACATACACACATGGACACATACATATACGTGTACATACGCATACATACACACATACACATAGACACAAACACATACAGACATACACACAAGACACACACAGATACACATACACACATATAAACACATACACACAAACACATACAGACATACACACAAGACACACACAGATACACATACACACATATAAACACATACACACAAACACATACAGACATACACACAAGACACACACATACACACAGATACACATACACACATACATACACACAAAGACACATGCAGACACACAGATGCAGACACATACATACACACAGATACACATACACACATACATACACACAAAGACACATGCAGACACACAGATGCAGACACATACATACATACACAGACACACAGAGACACTCACACCGAAGGGGGAGAGGAGGGGGAGGGAGCAGGGGAGAGGGAGACTGGGAGGATAGAGGAGAAGAGAAGAGGAGAGAGGGAGAGAGGGAGAGAGGGAGAGAGGGGCAGAGAGAGAGAGAGAGAGAGAGAGAGAGAGAGAGAGAGAGAGAGAGAGAACTTGTGTTAGTGCAGCAATGCTGGGCTCACACAAAGTTCAGAAACCACTTTACAACCTCCTCCAACCCAAGTGTGACCTGGTCAGTCATTAGCCTCTCTGAGCACTCATTTCTTTACATTTAAATGTAGATGATGCCAAACTTCCTCTCTGTCCTGAGGTCCAGCGGAGATCAGCCAAGCCACGGGTGCAGCTTTAAGCACATAAAAGGGCTGCACAAAGGGACAGGAGAGGATATGACGTGTGTGCAACTTAAGCAAGGTACCTTAGGTAACAGGATCCCGATGCAAGAGCACTCTGCAGTAGAAGCCAAATTGAAAGAGAGAAGACAGAGAAAGACACAGCAATGCAGAGAGGGAGAGGGAGAGGGAGAGGGAGAGGGAGGGAGAGGGAGAGAGAGAAGAGAAGAGAAGAGAAGAGAAGAGAAGAGAAGAGAAGAGAAGAGAAGAGAAGAGAAGAGAGAGAATAAGGGCTGAACCAAAACAGGAGCTCAATATGGTACTGCAATTTAAAAACACAGTACATACTGGCCTGACTGCCCAGTGACAGAGCAGCAGGTGGCCTGGCCTGAGATAACTCACCTCCCCAAAGCTGGGCCAGCCACGGATATCCCAGCCGTCCCTGCCCTAACCTGTGAGCCATCGCTCCCTCCCCATCCGGGTGTTATTCTGGGGAGCTGAATCTTCTACTCCATGGCTTGAGGTTTAGAAACAATGCTTGACATGGAGTCTCAAACTGGGCTCAGGCTCTGGACTTCTGCCATGGGAGAGGAAGCCTGGGAGAGTAGAGCCATGGCCCGACTGTGTAGTGTATAGAGAGTGGCCAGGCCCCTCTCCCCTCTCAGACTCTTGCTGATACCCAGTCATGGCCCACACCACCAGACTCCTGCTCTCTCCGGTGGCCACACCCTCACCAGCATCCCGAGCCCCGCCCTGGTCACTGGCCCTGCCCTGGACGACACTGGCCCCGCCCTGGACGACACTGGCCCCGCCCTGGACACTGACCTCATGATTTCTCCCTGGCCCTTCCCAGTTCCCACAGTTCCCTGAAATTCCAGGCCACAGCCTGTTCTCCTTTGCTCCCCGCAGCTATGATAAACACCACCACCCAAAGCAAGTTGGGGGAAGCGAGGGTTTACTTCATCTCACATTTCTGGGACAGCTCATCACTGAGAGAAGTCAAGGTGGTGACTCAAAGCAGGAACTGGAAGAAGGGAGCAAAGCGCAGCCCATGGAGGAGTGATGTTGCTGGCTGGCTTTCCTGGCTTACTCAGTTTGTTTTCTTTCACAGCCCAAGACTACTTGTCCAGGGGTGGCACCGCCCACAGTGGGCTGGGCCCGCCCACATCAATCATTAATCAAGCAGACGTCCCACATACACACCCACAGCACAGTCTGATGGCGACGCTTTCTCAAAGGAGATCCCATCTAACCAGATGACTCTTGTTTGAGTCAAATTGACAAAGCTACCTAGCACAGTCCACTCTCACAAGGGGTCTTCAGCCTTCCTCGGGTGTGTGTGTGTGTGTGTGTGTGTGTGTGTGTGTGTGTGTAAGGCCCACAGCCATTTCCTTGTTCTCAATAATTTTCCGACTCCTTCACCTCAAAGCTCGGGAGTCTTTTGTGCCCATCAACAAGGTCAGCCCTGGGGAGGGCGCAGATGTTACCACCCAGGACATGGGTCTTTCTGGCCTACCCTCTACACAATGAGGTCTAGTCAAAGGCCTCATGTCTCCACAGAGGCTCCATGTCTTGCCTGGATTTAGCCCACACACACTCTCTTAGCCCCACGCTCCACTTTGAAACTCTCAGAGGACGGAGACCATTGTCAACCTCCCGTGCTGGAGCACTCTGCAGTCCCCAGAGGCTCGGTGAACATTCAGATCGGCCACAATGCCCAACCTTCCAACATGCTACGCTTTGTAGACCCAGCCTGTTTGCGAGGATTTCTGCCACCATACCATACAGACTAGCTCAGACATGCAAGTAGAGGCAGGAATGTGGGGGATGGGCTATGTCCCACACTGAAGCCACTGTGAACCCATATGTCACCCTCACTCCACATCATCTGCTTCCACACGGCGATAACCCTTCCCCCAAACTCACTGTAGTTGGGTAGGATGATGGTGATGATGATGATGATGATGATGATGATGATGATGGTGATGGTGATGGTGATGGTGATATGATTGTGATGATGATGTATTATATAATATAAACCCAGGTTATAATGATGATGATGATGATGATGCTTCCCTCAGGAAAGAATAGCCCCTTGATAACTTCCTTCCCTTGATTTCCCATCATGTGTAATGGATGCACAGTCATTACAATGCCTGTGTGCTCCAGCCCAGTAAGCAGGGTGGAAACAGCAAGTCTAAACCCATGGAAAATATCATAAATTACCCCAAAGCAATGTGCATTTTAAGGGGTGGCGACTGGGATAGAATAGTTTGTACGTGGGTGCATAGTGGTCCCTCTGCACACTTGGGAAAGCTACTGTAACTGCAACTTCTGCTGTGGTTACCTCACAAGGTCCCTTTGAGCCAGACACTGATCTGAGTACTTTCCACATAGTAAGTCATTTAATCGGGGAGCTCTAAGAAGTAGACACTGCTATTGTTCCCATTTCAAAGATGGAGGAACCAAGGTACAGAGAATAATGTGCTAAAATTTACACAGCCAGGCAAACAGAAGCCAGCATAAGTCCTAGCAATGGAGACCCAGAGTTACCCATGCGCATGTGCCCAAGGATGCCACGTCCACAATTTTAGGGCCCAGATCCTTAATGACCTGCCACCATCCTCGGCACAGCCTAGATGTTCCAAAGACAAGGAGCCGGCCTTGTCTTACCAGATGAAGACTTCTCTAGTATAAGGGACCTGCCTGACTCTGTGACCACTCTGACTACAGACGTGGTCCTTGCCCTCAGTCTCACATTTGGATTCTTGCCTCTCTACACCCAGGGCATTGTTCCCCCACCCCTGACAGGCGTGCGAGGCCATATGTATCGTGTGCCTGGGATCTGCGACTCTGCAGAGAGCATCCAGGACTTACTCTAGGGTCTCCCCCTCAGTTCTCTTCAGTCCAATCCAGATGACGCAAGCATCCGAGCCATAGGGAAGATTAGATGGTTTCCTTAGGGTCAGCTCTGCCTAAATTAAGACCATGACCCCAATCTCTTTGGCTCACTGATGTCAACTTGGGTAAGATGGTAAGGTGTCGGCTTAGAGTCCGGTTGGAGGGGGATCTGGGAAAGCAGCTTGAGAGTTTGTTTCTTAATACTCGGAGTTTGTTGTCTTTATACTCGGCACATGGTCTGCTTTACGCTACAGACTGTTGTAATCATCACCACCACCTCCCTTCAATCATCATCATCAACATCACCACCACCAACATCATCAACATTATCGTCGCTACCACCTCTACTCCACCATCATCTTCACCATCCCATCACCATAGCCAGCACTCCGGCATCATCACCTTCACGTGACCACCACTGCCGTCATCATCCTTGAAGTCATCATCATTCTATTGTCATTCACCCCCATCTTTGCTCCTTTGTCGTCCTCACCATTATTCCATCTTCATCATTCCTTCATCATCATCACCACCACCACCATAGCCTGTGCTTCACCATCACCATCATGAACACCACCATCATAGCCTCTACTCCATCATCACTGTCACCACCACCATCATCACCATAGCCTCTACTCCATCATCACCACCACCGCCACCACCACCATAGCCTCTACCCCATCATCACCACCACCATCATCATCACCATAGCCTGTGCTTCACCATCACCATCATCATCATCACCACCATCATAGCCTCTACCCCATCATCACTATCGCCACCACCACCATCACCAGATCCTCAACTCTATCATCACCATCACCACCACCACCATCATCACCATAGCCGCAATTCCATCACCACAATCATCACCACCATCACCATAGCCTCTACTCCATTAGCAGCAGCAGCAGCAGCATCACCATCATTGCCAATATCACCTTCATACCACTACCATCATCATCACCACCCATCATCATCATCATCACCACCAAACCACGACTGTCACCGATATCACCTCCACCCCACCATCATCCCCACCGCACTGTATCATCCCCCTCATCAACACCATTATCAGCTTTACACCATGCAGGTAATCACGAGCAACTTCTGGGGAATCTTGAACACACACACACACACACACACACACACACACACATGCACACAAGAAGGCAGATGAAGAACAGCATCAGAAACCAGCCAGTGCTAAGGATCCCAACTAACAACCCCACAGGGGCCTAACAGTCATGGAAACAGTTGGGCCACATGCAAGACGCTAAGCCAGGTAGGCACCGAGACTGTAAGGCAGCAGGGACTGGAGGTGACTGCAGCACTGGGCCTGCTGGATGGCATGTGGCAGACTGTCAGAAAGTCATGTGAACAGGGGAGAACACATGAGCAGCAGCTCACGGTGAAGAAGGACAGGGGAGGTTGGGCTGGACAGCCTGCTCTAGATAGGCAGCCTGCAGTCTTCCACGTGGAACTGGTGGGAGGCCACCTCCGAACACGCAAAATGATACCTCGCTCCCAAGACACAGGGAAGAAGAGCCGTGCTCCCAAGAGGGAGGATGGAGCCTGGCACTGTGGCTCACATCTATAATTTCAGCACACCGAGAGAGGGCAATGGAGCCCGAAGGATTTCCTTGAGTTCAAGGCTAGCCTGGGCTACACAGTAAATTTCAAGTTAGCCTAGGCTTAGGAGTAAGGTTCTGTTTCAAAACAAAATGAAAGGAAGTAGGGGAATGCTGTCGTGGGGGCTGAGGCCAGGAGACCATGCCAAGGCCCATGCTCAGGAGCAAAGCTTGATGGGTAATGATGAGAAAGAATGCTTGCCCTGCCTGAGATGGAACTCAATCCTTTCTTCTCTCCACATTAGTTAGAGGTGGTGCAGACCAAATGCCAGGAAGAAAGAACAGCCACCAACCAGTCTGCTAGGGAACATAGTCCTGAACCACAAGGAGGAGACCTCCCTGGCCCCCACTTTCCCATCAACAGCCCATGAATAGGATTTAAGCTTCCTGCTTCCCCGGGGAAGCTCTATGGAGCAGGAAATCCTGTGGTCCTGTTCAAAGACCGGGAAAATCCATGTGCCTGTGTGGGTTCCACTGTCTACTGAACCTGCTACGTCCCGTCTGTATCCCTTGTCCATCTTCACCCATCCTCCTGTGTGAGCTGGGGGCTGTGGGAACTATGAAGATGCTCTTTGTCTAGTGGGTGGTGTTCTTAGAGGGAGGGAGTGTAAGAGTAGTTCTCTGTGTGCAGGGGCGTATATAGGTTGGTGTATGGGAAGATGTGTGTTGTGTGTGCACATAGGTTGTGCACTTCCATGCATATATAGGCACTCCCACCATGGGAGTGTGTCTGTGTGTGCCTAGGCATGAAGGTGTGAGTTCTTTTTTCTTTCCTTTCCTTTCCTTTCCTTTCCTTTCCTTTCCTTTCCTTTCCTTTCCTTTCCTTTCCTTTCTTTTCTTTTTTTCCTTTGTTTGTTTGTTTGTTTTCGAGACAGGGTTTCTTTGTGTAGCCCTGGCTGTCCTGGAACTCACTCTGTAGACCAGGCTGGCCTCAAACTCAGAAATCCACCTGCCTCTGCCTCCCAAGTGCTGGGATTAAAGGCTTGCACCACCACCGCCCCGAAGGTGTGAGTTCTGCACACCTGTAGGTGGGTGTATGTAAATGTGAGGGTGTGTCTGTGAGTAGTCAACTGGGAAAGAGATGCCTGCCTTCAGCTGCAGCCCCGGATTCGAGCCCTTTAAAGGGAACCCAGCCAGGGTAGGGCACCAAGCCAAGAGAAGCATTTGACCAGTACTGTCTGGCAGGGAGTGAGGAAGAGGTCACAGGTCCCCAGCTCCATCACTCTGGGGCTGAAACAGGCCAGCAGAGGTACCTTTGCTCCATAAACTTGTAAATCAGAAGATCACTGGCATGAGCAGATGGGGTGTGCTCAGGACTTGAATCCCAGCAGAAGGCAGGCAGATAGATCTCTGTGAGTTTGAGGCCAGCCTGGTCGGCAGAGAGAGTTTGGGAACAGTCAGATAGTGACACCCTGTCTCAAAAACAAGCCTACGGAAAAGATAACTGATCTGATTCAGGAGGGTCTTAGGAGAGCACCAGATCCCATTCTGAAGGTGAAGTCAAGAAGGTAGAGAGAGGAATCTCCCAGGTACCTGAGCATGTGCCCAGCAGGACTGGCAGGGAGCTCACTCCGGGCTTTACTGACCTCAGAGAATCGCCATAACCGGTCTACCTGCCCTAATTCTATAGAAGACCTTTACCCACCGCCCACCTCCCCTGCTGCTTGCCCCAGCTCTCAGAATACTCTAGATGCTTCTCTAGGGGAATTGTGGTAAGGGCCTCCTTTGTTCATGTAGGTCTCCAGGATGCAGGGCCTTGACTTTAGCCCTTCCTGGCGTTTGGATTTATGGATGTTTAGGAGGTTGGACATGCTTTTACCCTTGTCACTTGTATTTTTTGTTGTTGTTGTTGTTGTTTTTGTTTTTGTTTTTTTGGTTTTTTGGATTTGGTTTTTTCAAGACAGGGTTTCTCTGTATAGCCCTGGCTGTCCTGGAACTCACTCTGTAGACCAGGCTGGCCTCGAACTCAGAAATCCGCCTGCCTCTGCCTCCCAGAGTGCTGGGATTACAGGCGTGCGCCACCACCGTCTGACTACCCTCGTCACTTGTAACTCATCTGCTCCGCGGCTTGCCTGAGGAAGGCCTGGGCTTTGCCGTGTTCGCCAGAGCAGCTAGGAATGGGAGAGACTCCAAAGTGAGATTCATTAGGGCTCAGCACACTTACTGTTGCGGTGACCTACAGCCATTCACACCCCACCCACCAGACCAAGGCAGATGTGCCCAGGTTCCCACATCTCTACCCATCTCTCATCAAGTACAGAACTTAAGTTCCAGACTGAGCCTAGATCACTCCCCGAGTTTCTAGAAACAGTGCAGGCAGCCAAGGGACCACATCTATTACACATGTTGGGGACCAGAGCATGCCACAATGCTGCCTCATTTACAGCTATTGGACAGCAAGAACCTCCACAACATGTACCTCTGTTCCCCAGCCCTTAGCATCAACTGAATATGTTGGGTGGAACACTGTGGGGTCTGGAATAAGAATAGGAAATAAGTCCCAGGCAAGAGTGAGAGACTAAGGAGATATGGCATTTCCAGAGTGTGGTCTAGCCCACGCTGGCCTTAACCTCCGTACACGGTTGACAATGACTTTGAACTTCCGATCTTTCCACCTCCACTTCTGAGTGCTGGGTGACAATACTGTACAACCGAGCCTGGGAGCACAAACGCCAGGCAAGCATCCTTCCCGCTGAGCTGTACCGCCAGTCCTTCTTGGGACTTTTATTAGAAATGCAATCTAAGGCAAGAAGGAGAGGCTGGCCCTCTGGGAACAGGGAAAGAGAGACAAGCTCTAGAAGCAAGCTGCAGAGGGAAGAGGGATCAGAGAGATGCCCGGCTCTCTGTTCCTGCTGTTGGGAACTGCTCCCCTGGGTGGGGTATGAATGGCTATTGGATACCAAGTGGTAAGAGTTCTGCTCCTGTTCCTGGCTGTAACTGTGAATACAGGACAGTCATTAGCAGGATGCGGCCTGTTGCAGACAATCCCATAGAGGAGTGAATTATAGGTACATGGGTTTGCTTCTCATTCTCTGACTCAGTTTACCATCTGTGTCCTCATGTGTGTTGGGTCCCTGGTGCTCTTGGCTGATGGGGGGATATTCCAGACAGCAGAGCCAGCACTATCTAAATCTATGATGGTTGATTTCTGTGGTCCAGAAGCCAGGCTACAGCCTCCCGTCTCTTCTACAGAACTCTAGTACCTTCTTCTGTTCAATCTCCCTTTACCAGGCAAGGAGATGGGGCAGCACAGACACAGACCCACAGAGCTCAGCTTGGGCAGCCCGGGGTGCCGCTTGAACTATTCTGCACGTTTGGCCTCAATGCTGTAAGGAGCCTGGTGGCAGGAATGTTCTTCTCTCTGACCTTTGTCTCCTGAAGGCATCCTCTGATTGCTCAAAACGAGCCTTGTGTGCTGGCGCAGAGCCTCCCGGCCACCTCCCATCTCCGTCTGAGACTCCTCCCCAGGAAATCGGTGGGCAGTGGGGGAGCTTTCCATGGCTGAGAAGTTACGTCGATGCCGTCTTTAGCTCAGGGTTGGGGTCATCAGGTACCAGGAATCTGTCTCTAGCATCTGCTGGCTCTCCCTGGCCCTGGATCTATGAATCCATGTCCTCTGCTTCTGTCTGTGAGCCCTAAGACATGCACAATCAGCGGAGACAATATCGCCCCCAAGAGGGGAAACAACTTCTCCATGGAGAGGCAACACCAATGAAATAAACAAACCCCTCCCCTTTCCATCTATAACACATGCTCTGTGCCCAGTGTAGAAGAGGAAATGGTACATCTGCAGGACTTAAATCTTGTGGGACAAATGGCTAGGAAAAACTTTCTGCCAAGTGTCCTTCCAGGAGTAATGATGAAAGAAGACGGGGAAGCATTGGCTCGAGGGCCACACCCTCTGCTACCCTTGGGTTCCTCTTCAGTGGCTGCCACCTGATACGTATGCTGGTGCGAGTCCCTTCCCAGCTGTCTGCTCGAGATCCTGTGCACAGCATGGACCACATGGCTCTCCTCAGCAACCTTGGCTGCTCTGTCCCTAGGCCCACTGCCTGATGGGAAGGGCAGACCCACACAGATCTGGTCCAGAGAAACAGCAGCAAAGCCCCAGGCCTGGGTCTTTTCAGCCTTTTGCTGAGACAGGTGCCAACTTTTCTGAGTGAGTCCTAACATCAGAAACCAGGCTTGGAAGACAAGGATTAGCCTCTGTCCACACTACACGTGAGGCGGAGGAAGGCTCTCTAAATGATGCTGGGTGCTCGCCCAGTATTCCCTCAGGCATCTCTGAACTGGCCTGACTGTCCAGTGTCTATTTCTAGGCATGTGGACCTGATTCATAGCCCAGGGCAGGGCTGAGCCAGACAGGAGCCTTAGAACGTATTCTCTCAAGATACCTCATGCCAGCACTCCTCAGACTAAGGCACAAGGATAGCCTGAACTACACAATGCAACTCTGTGTCAAAGGGCCGTGGGAAAGTCAGATGTGGTGGCAAACGCCTGTAATACGGGCTGGGCGTCTGTGAGGTCAGGGGGGAGTGGGAGACAAGAGTGTAGAGAACACAGCAGGGGCTGGAGGAGGGGGGGTTAGGTTTCACACTCAATCCTCAGGCAGGGAAAGGTAAGAAACTAAACTTGTAAAGCACAGAGCTTGGCTTCCCTAGCCAATACCCAAGGCTAGAAGACCCCCAAAGCATACATGGAGAAGGTGAAGTAGCTAGCTGCCTGGGCCCCAGAGGTCAAACAGATGGCTTTAAATCAATTCCTAAAGTTTTCTGGCAAGCGCCCCAAAGGGGACAGGAAAGCAGAGGGTCCATCCTTCATCTCCTTCGTCCTCAGAAGGCCTCTTCCTCCCTCCCTACTTTCCCCGTGGATGGAGTAGTTCTTGGGACCTGAGAAAGGATACAGAGCCTGCCGGGAGAGCATGGGTCAGCACACATTTGCCAGATGCGCATGACTGTGTCATTCCATGGGGCGAGACTGCGGGTCTCAAGTGACTAACAAGAATATGGCAGAATCAGAATTTGAACATGGCCTATCCAAATTTAATGCTTATCCCAGGATACGACAAAAGGACCTTAAAAGCCTCCTTCCACTGCCTTTGCTGGGAGACATCCTTTAAGATCCTTTACTCAGAGTCCTGCTCAGTGGTGTGTGTGTGTGTGTGTGTGTGTGTGTGTGTGCCCTAGTGTCAGTCATTGTGGTCCTCCTTGCTTCTGGACAGGGAGCTCTTTGAAAGCAATTCAAATTCCAACATCAATGTTCAATTGTCCCTGAGTTGACACCCCACCTCCACCCCTACCCCCTAGGCTGAGAGCTCAGAAGTTCCTACACACACCAAAACAACAACAAGAAGAGAAGCAACATAAAAGAGCAAACTCGCTCCATCCTTCAGGTTGGCAGTTGGAAGCCAGAAGCCTGAGTCCTTGATTTTACTTTGAAGCAGGATCCAGGATAGGAAAATAGGCTCTCCAAGCCAAGTCAGGGCCACAGGGCCTTAGAGTGTCCCCACCTCCTGTCTGCACCCCTTACAGCCTGCCTTCATCGCCTTCCCCCAACCCCAGGCTCCTAGCCCGGCCTTTCTGGTCTCTGCTCTCTCTCCCCAGCGGCTCACATTTCTAGGCCTTGGGAAAAAGCTCCTACTTCAAAGAAAGATCAGATCCCAGCCTCCTTGCAACCGTGACAGACCCTGTCCTGTACCTGGAGCTGTCCCTGGGAGCTGGCCTCCAGAGAAGCATCACCAGGAACTGCACCAGAAGAGATCAGTTTGCTGCTTGTGTTCCCGGGGTGAGGGCAAGAAGATTAGGAATTATCTTCAGGGCAGGAATTAAGACTGGAGCTGCCCGGCTAGGAAAGGGGCTTGCAGCAGAGCATAGGAGGGAGGAGAGAGAGGGAAGGGCCACACGGCTCTGCACCCCCTGCCCACAGCAGAGCCACAGGATGCACCACAGTCCCTGGGGACGGTGTGTGGGGGGGAGCAGCGCTGGGTCAGGGAGGGTTGACACTTATAAGCACCGGTCTTCCAGACCCAGCCCTCTCCCCCTTTCTGCTTCTGACAGGCTCCCTAAACCCGACCCACAGCCCTCCTGGCTGCATGGCTTGCTATTTACAACTCCGTCTGAACCCGGTTTATTTGCTCGCATTAACCAGTCTCTCTGCTGCTCAAGATTTACTTCCCATCAGGCCCCCGCCCAAGTGCAACAGCCTACCTCTGCAGCAAAGCCTGGAGGGTACCTGGTTACTTTCTTCCTTAGCTGGCTTTCTACCCCAGCTCTGGCCCCTAGGGGTCAGATCTTTCAAGCCACAGACAGACAGACAGACACAGACAGACACAGACACTGCTTTAACCAGGACAGAAGGCTGACATCTATAGCTATGCTTGCCGCTCCAGCTTGGAGAACAGGCTCTGACAGCCCCTCTCCCTGCAGGTGTCTGTCTGTCTGTCTGCAGCTGTTTCTGAGTGCGCTCGGCATGAGTCGTGCTCAGTTCCTCTGCAGGCTCTGCCTGATTTCTCCTCTCTCTTTCTCTCTCTCTCTCTCTCTCTCTCTCTCTCTCTCTCTCTCTCTCGCTCCAGCTGTCTGGACTCCTTTCCCTGTAACCCAACACTTCTGTCCTTTGTGCTCTCCGTGGGGAAGATGGGGAGCTTGGCACTGCCCTCCCCCTGGGAGCTGCCTGCTGGTTGGTCTCAATTCTTGCTCAGGCCAGCCTTAGAAGCAGGGCAGGGCTGGGTGGGAGACAGAGGACTACCAACATGGGCACGGCTAACGCCAGCTTACAGACTGCTTTATCATAGCATTCTCAGCAAACCGAAGCGGGCACACACAGTCCTCCCGATCTTGGTTAGATCAGCCTGAGGCCAGGATAGGGTCCCTGCAACCATGCCTCCCCCCCACCTCCTCCATGGCATTCCATCAAGCCCCGCTTGTCTCCACCCAATCCGTCCAGGAACCAAGCTCTAGAAGACCCCCAGAGCCATCACCCAGACCTCAGCAACATCCTAGTCAGGCCTGGAATGTGCTAAGGTGCAACAGCATGGTCTGGCGGAAAGTTCTGCATTCCAGGGTTGCCTTTGTAGGAGCCTGGGGTCTCTTCTCCAGCTCCCAAGCCTCACCAGGACAGGACTGAAGCCTCACCAGGACCCGCTCTCCTCCCTCCCTGTCAGTCTCTCCCCTCCCCCTCCCCACACTATCAAAACACAATGTAGAAGGAAAGATGAAATAGAGGCGTCCACACGAGTACCCAGGATGGAGCAAGTCTGCAAGTGAGGCAGGAAAAGAGGGAAAGTTCCCCTGTTCATCCAGGTGCGCACATCCCTGCGCCCATCTCCCGGTGGACACCCGGCATCCCTAAGACGCAGCAGCGACAGCCACTCACCTGGGCAAGGCGGCATCTACCCGCGGCGGGGAGGCTCCAAGGCCGGCTCCGCAGGGCGCCCGGGCTCCTTGGCTCGGCCACGCATCCTTCCTGGCCGGAGACAGGCTCGCTCACGCTAAGCGCTCCAGCTGCGGCGATCCAGTGAAGGCAGGCAGATGGTGGCTTCGGACCATCCACGCGGGGAGAGCCCTGAGCAGCTTATTCAGTTATATCCATGGCATTTAGCAAGAAGAAGGGGCGGGAGGAGGAGTACAACTTGTGCTCTTCTCTTCCAGATTTAAAAAAAAAAAAAAATAAGGGGGGTTAAAAAGGATAAAAAAGATATTCCCTTCTAGAAAGATGAGGGTAGGATTTTCCTGATGGAAGAAACCCCCGGCATCCCCAGGAACCTGCAGCCTCTTGGAATGTGGGATGCCTTCAAGTTCAGACCAGTCTGTCCTGTGTGTGTGTGTGTGTGTGTGTGTGTGTGTGTATCAGAGGGAGCAAGGCACTCACACCCACAGGCACACACACAAATACACTCCCCCGCACGCACTCCCCACATGCACACCACTGCCCCCCCAACGCGTGCGAGCACAATCTCTCTCTCTCTCTCTCTCTCTCTCTCTCTCTCTCTCTCACACACACACACACACACACACACACACACACACACACACGCAGAGACCGCACGCACGTATCTGGGAGGATGCTGTGCAGGTTGTGCAGGCAGCTGCAGACAGCGGTGCAGACAGCCTGAGAGACCCAAGGCGCCCCAGGACTCGGAGGTAGAGCTAAGCGCACTGTCCCCGCCAGGCTCTCCGGCACCGCAGCCCCCAGTGGCCGCCTGCGGAGCTGCAGTAGCTCCGGACCCCAGCGCCTGATCCAGCCGGGATCCACAGCCGGAGGATCCTTGGTTCTAGCAGCGTTGGTTCGGGGTAAATGGGCTGGAACTGCAGCCCAGCAGGGCCGCAAACCCCAAGAACCCCGAATATTTGCTCGATCCGCCGCGCAGTGACACGACAGCTCCTGCTCACGGCGATCCCCGCGGCCGGGTCGAATCCGTGCTGCCGCCTCTCGGGCAGAGTACGCCTTGCACACAGCCACCAGACCACCGCCTGCCGGAGGAAAATCCGACCGCGATGGCTTTGGGCTGCGGGTGGGGGTGGCAATGTGAGAATGGAGCCCACCCAGCCCTGAACTCAGCTAGGATCCCTCACTCTGGCCAGGGACCTTTAGCAGCCTGTGCTGGAGGCATGCTCACACAAGCACACACAACAGACTTTTCCTGAACATTTCAAGACTGTCCAGGCGAATGGGAGCTCTTGTTTGACAGCCCAGCAGACCATCCTCCTCCACCCCACGTGACATAGTAAGACTCCGGGGTTCTAGATTAAAGGAGAATGTCTAAGGCGCGTGGTAGGTAGCAGAGTAATCGCTCTGGGCTGGTTGTAGGCTTAGAATCACCAAGCTGGTGCAGCAGAGACCTGGCAGTCCTTGGGCTCTCCATGGCCAGTTCCTGGGGAAGGTAAGCCTGGGGTCTGGCGTGCCCCGTGTGCTGGCATGCCCCGTGTGTCTTTCCCTGTGGAGAACTGGGGGGAAATCCCGGTGTTGCTCGAGTTGTTAAAACCAAGGGCAAAGAGTGTGGCTCGATTCATGTCCTCTCTCACTTGTTCATGCACCTGTCCCAGATACCCACAGGGAGGCACATGTGGCATGTGGATGTGTCTCTGTGGTCCAGCATCGGCTCAGATAGACAGGGCTGTACAGTAGAACCTGTTTCTTGCCTATCTGGGCACTGCAGCTGGGCACATACTTACTGAGGGGCAAAACAGCCAGGGAGGTCTCCTGCAGGGCCCCCTCCCCAGGTTCACGCAAGGAAACCGTCAGATTGGTATGCCACAAAGACCCTTGGTGACAAGCTCTTCCCCGGAAAGATTCCGGGAAGCCTGAAAGAAAGGAAGTAGGCTTAGACCCAGCTCAAGGTGTAAGGGGTGAGCTGACTCTGAAAAGAAGGAAGCCATTTCCAGGAAGGAGAGACAAGAAGGAGCAGGGATAGAGGAAGGGGAGGAGAGGAAGACAAGAGGTGCTGAACCCCAGAGAATGTGAAGAAAAGAAGGGGAGGGGGCGGGAAGAGGGCAGCCGCCGAGAGCCTTCCTCTTTGGTTACCCGGGTTGCCTGCATAGTGTCACAATTAAGAAATATATTACTATAATGAATATAATAATTTTAAACGTGAGACTAAATGAAATAATTTTTAAAATAGATGAGCGGAGAGAGGGCGTGCAGTCTGAGGTAATGTGTGAATTCTCCTGAGGCGGAGGGTCTGAAGGCTAGACTGCTCTAACTGGGCTCATTCGTTAAAAGATGGCACTGGAGGAGCAAGGTTAGGAACAGGACAGGACAGCACAGACACAGCGCTGCATCGAGCAAAGAAAGATGCTAGGAAGATGTAAGGGAGGGAGATAATAAAGGAAAAAGGGCTGGGCATGGGACGGGATGCAGCTAGGACCTTGGTCCTGGCAGGAAGATTTCCCAGCTCACAGAGGCCAGCACGGCTACTCTGAGAGAGACAGAACCTGGGTCCTGAGTACTTTAGAGGATAACTCTTTTGGGATTGCCTCGGCATGAACTGAGTTTGGGGACTGGATTTAGATGCCCTAGGAGTTCACTGTGGTTTTGCGAGGAGTGGTAGGCACAGCAAGTCCCCTCCCCTTACAGGGGTTAAGTACGCCTAAGACATGTCCAGCTGGAGGGACCTCTGAGCATCCTTGGAAGATGGGCAAGGCCCTGTAGGTACGTAGGGACATCAAGAGATAACTACCCAGCAGCCACCTCTGCCCATGGGCCAAATGAAGGTTTCTTGGGCAAGCCCAGAAGGTTATATTAAAGTAGCTGCCTGGTTACTGACCACAGAGGTTATCCCAAGGTAACTAAGGGTCACTCATTCTATGTATGAGGGAGGGGGAGGGGCTGCACATAATCCATGTGTCAATAGAGTCTTCTCTATGCCCACTC
The DNA here is from genome assembly GCA_964023405.1 of Apodemus agrarius. Taxonomy (NCBI): domain Eukaryota; kingdom Metazoa; phylum Chordata; class Mammalia; order Rodentia; family Muridae; genus Apodemus; species Apodemus agrarius. The sequence goes on along the minus strand of OZ030014.1, from coordinate 36,215,292 downwards.
TTCTGAAGAGCATGTGGTGAACAGCTTCAAATGAAGCCCAATCTTCTGTTTTCCTGGTCCTTTGCTCTGACTGGACCCCCTCAGACCAGGAATCACCATGCTAAGTATATTAATATATTTTTCAGCCTCTTTGTACTTGCTGGTTTCAAAGCTAAGATACTGAGATGCAGATCCACAAACGTCTGTCCAGAGAATGAATGCCCACTGGACAGACACTTTTAGAGACATACAAGCATTCCTCTACACTTCTGGGTGATGGGGGACGGCTTTTGCTACATGCTGGACTTTGAGACAGCTCTCCACTCTTTAGTAAGACTCCAGACCCACTGTGGAGAAGGCTCGTTGTCACCCAGCAGCCACTGCCACTGGACAACACAAATGTCTGCTCATCCCAGATGAACATCGATGACAGAAAGAAGCAGTTTCACCAAAGGCCAATGCCGTGACACCGTCAGTGGCCGCGTGAGCTTTCTCAGACAGCCTGAGCCACATCACTGAAAAGCCTCGCCCATCATGGATGATGAACTCATGACAGCTGTGCTGTAGAGCAGCTGCTCCAATTACTCATTGACTTCCTGTAGACTCGGCTATCTCCAGCAAACCACTTGCAGTTGACCCGGGACCAAGGAGGAACCATAGCTAGTGACCTTCCCCTCTTACATCTACGACGGGGCGTCAATAGTTCTTTTATTAGAGTATAAACTTGACTATCTCTGCATTGATCTGTTTGAGCTACTGGGCAAACTTAGTATCTGCTCCAAAACAGAATTTTATCTAAACCCAAGAAGTATATAGAAAGATATGTTTAAATAAACAATTCAATAAACAATCATGTCATGCCTGGGATAGTGTCATACGACAGCTAGAACACTGTGGGCCTTGTGGCTGGCTCTCCTCACACTTGCTAAGTATTTTATGGGGTCCCCCAGTAGGAGAGGGAGGGCCTAGGCAGTTAGACACTAACCGGTTTGGCAGACACTGGGGTGAGCCTCCCTACCCCAGGAGTTACCAGCACATGAAACCTAGGAAGAGCTGACACTGCAGAACTTAAATTGCTGATTCAAAGAAAGCAACCCTAGCCCTTTGTCTGAACCAGGGAGGAGTCATGACATCCTGAACTGACCAGGAGAGCCCTAACAGGTGAGTATCTAAATGTGGCTCCAGAAGCACAAAAACCTTATGATTTCACTGCCTACCAGGGCATTTCCTGATCAAGGACAAGGATTTACCATTGCCCCCTCCTGCAAGAGTCAATCCAAACTGACCTGGCAATTACAGGAAAGTGAAACTCAGGAGAAGCTGCTTTATTACAGAGACGTTTGAAATGCTATAAAGCCCACCTAAGGAGTAGAGCAGCCCAGCATCTATGCTCACCCTGAGAGTGTACTTGATTCTCCTCTGAACGATCTCCATCTCCTATGCGGCACACCTTGTCTTGTCTGAATTCTTTCAAAGGAGATCATAAGGACCAGGAAGCCAAGGGAAGGGGGAATAGCAAAATCACAGTGGCAAATGTTGAAAAGGCTCTTAGCTAAAAGAGAAGGTGGGCTTGGGTCTTGACAGTTTGTGGGTGGATGTCAGGACATAGGATAGACGAGTTCCCCTATTTGTTATGTTCCCTGAGTATGAAAAAGAGAGGAGGTTGGCTCAAAATGCGGTAAGGGGTTCAGGTTAGCTAGGAGGACAGATTCTCAGGGCTGTGGAATCACAGGGAGGAAGACTGTCAAGCCTTGAGTAGGCTGTAAAGGAACAGTGAAGCCTAGAATCCCAGAAGCCGAGGATGCTCCTCTGAGCCTCCCTCAGTTCACAGGCCTGAAAAAATAATTGTGGGCCAGGGGAGCAGGAGGGATGCTGGAGCACAGGCATTGGTAAGAAGATGGCCCAGTCAATAAAGTGCTTATGAGAACTCAGTTCAATCCCCAGTATCCACATCTAAAAATCTAGGCATGATGGCACACACTTGTAGTCCCAGCACTGCGGAGGTGGAGATGGGTGGATCCCTGGGGTTCATTGGCCACCTAAACCAGGCTACTTAGAGAGTTCCAGACTAATGATAGACTCTGTCTGGAGGAGGGAGGAAGGAAGGGAGGAAGGAAGAAAGGAAGGAAGGAAGGAAGGAAGGAAGGAAGGAAGGAAGGAAGGAAGAGTGGGCAGCTCCCAAGAAAGGATACCAAGGTAGTCCTCTGATCTCTGCATACATAGGCACACACGTCATGTACACCGCATATACGTGTACACCCCCACACAGAGATCTTGCATCACAGTTACGCAAGCCTCTGAGGTCTCAACTCACATTCCATGGACCTGGGGTTGGATTCTTGTCCTTCATTCTTCGCATCCCATTCAGGAAGCAAACCCCAGCTTATCCCACACACCCGCAAGAAGTGAGAACATGTGGCCACAAGAGCTGAGGCCCAGGCCTTAGATTTTTTGGACATGCAGACCCAGAGCTCTTCCCACTCTCTTAGTATCTTTTCTCCTTCTTCCTTTCCCGATTGTGTAGTAAGAAGCAGCCAGAATAAATCCTGATTAGTATGCATATGTATTCCTCAATTCCATAACAGAATGACTAACACCACCTCCAGCCATTAGCCTGAGTTTGTTTTCTAAATCCAGTTTGCTTTTCATCTTGCAGCTCTGTGTTTACCTCTCCCTCCACCTAGAGCCCAGCGCTCTCCCTCCGCTGCCTTTCTCCCCAGTCCCGGATCTGAGCTAACGAGAGCGCTGACCATCCTGAAGCATCATGAGAAGGTAGCAGATGCGTCTTCACAGAGGTTGCTTGTATACCACCGAGCCCTTTGCTAAATTGTTTGGAGGAGCAAAGGAAGGAGAAGTCAGGGTCTCTCACGAGAAGGGGGAAACCACACCAGTGCTGGCACTGCTGTTTGCCATCTACAACAGGCACCCCAGGGTGCCCCTGTCGCCAGCTTGGCACAAGGATCTCCATTTTGCAAACAAAACCACTGGGGTCCAGGAAAGCAACACACCAACCTTGAGAGATTAGAGCTGTTGACTGATGTTTCTCTTCTCTTTAAAAACAATATTTATTTTATTTTATGTCTACGAAAGTTTGTGTACATGTGTGTCAGTGTACCATGTGTTGTGTGCATTATCCTCAGAGGCCAGAAGAGGATGTCAGATCACCTACAACTGGGATAATAAAAAGGTTCCAATCTACCATTTTAGTGCTGGGAATGGAACCCAGTTCCTCTGAAAGAGTAGACAATGCTCTTAAAATCCCCGAGCCATCTAGCCAGCTTCAGTGGATAGGATTTCAAACTAAGATTCCTGGCTTCCTGTCCCAAGCTCCATGTGTGCTGGCAGCCTTTCTAATCAAAGTCTTAACAAGCTTAGCAGGAGTCACCTGGCGTAGCCTGAAGAGTTGGGAATGCTGCTCAGAGAGAAGCCCGGGGTGACCAGAGATACTTCCCAGGGGCTCTTCACACCATATAGTCACACAACAGATGAACTCAGACTGTTCTAGAATCAAGGACGGTGTAAAAATGACTTTAGAAGGAATGATAGTTGCCCAGGCCCTGGTTTTTGCTGTGTCCTTGGACAAATGTTTCTCTCCCTAGGACTCAGTTTCTTTATCTCCAAAATGGGTGTCAAGAGTCTCCAAGCGCCAACAAAAAGCATCAAAAGCAACAGCCATTCCAAGGCTTTGCAGTTAGCTCAGTGGGTCCCAAGCTTGCTGTTTTAACATGAGGATGCGAGTTTGATATTAAAAAGCTGCATGGAAGCATGTGTTTGCGATCCCAGTATTGGGGAAGGGACTCCAGACCTGAGGCTCACTGCCCAGCCACCTCGTCTCCTTCACGAGCTCTAGGCCAGCAAGAGACTCATTAGGAATGAAACAGGCGCTGTCACCTACATTATAGACATGGAAAGTAAGACCACCGGGAGACAGTGAACAGGTGGCTAGGTCAAGGGGTTGACAGAGAGCAAAGCCTCGATTTAATAGTTGTGGTTTAGAAGTGTGTGTGTGTGTGTGTGTGTGTGTGTGTGTGTGTAATGTAGGTGCACATATATGCTAAGGAACCATCTTGCCAGCCCTAAAATTATAATCTTAATTCGGGAGCCGACCCTGAATCTGCCTGCCCCTAACGATTCAGACTCCAAAGTGGACAGGGCAAATTCTCACCCTCAGTTTCTGTCCCTGGCCCTGCCTCTCTCTGCTTTCGTTTATGGCGTGTTTGGAACTTATAGTCGTAAGTGTGTGGTTTGTTTTATAATCCAGTCAACTGTGGAAGCACAGCCATCGTCATTTATGTCCCTGTCTCGGTTAGCTCATCCGGGAGATTTATTGCAGTGGGGACTGTGAGTGGCTACAGGATTCTTTCCATTCCTTAATCAAGCCCTTGGTTTCTCTTTCAAAGGAACTTGAAGAACTGAGCAGGAGCCAAGCCCTGCCTGGTCCCGAGTGGGACAGCAACGCAGTTTAATCTAATGCAATGTCCTTAGTCTTTATGAGAAATGGAAGACATGAAGAGGGGACACAGACTGTGGCCCCACCGTGTGCTCTGGCAGTGCTGACGAGCCGTGTATCTGAACTATCCCAGTATAAAGCTAGCACACGTTCCAGGAGAATTCTTCATTCCCCGTGTAGAGAGCACTTCCAAGCAGATGAAATCTCAAGGGAAGGAGCTGGAGAGTTGGCTCTGCCATCAAGAGGCTCGTGGCTCTCACAGAGGCCCTGGGTTCAATCCCCAGCACCCACAAGGTGGCCTGTTGTAGAAATTAAATAATCCAGACCAGGAGTTCCTGCCCAGGCTTTGACCCTTTAGTCCCCAGATAAAAGACACACACAGACTTTATATTTGCAATAAGCCTTTTATATTTGCAATAAGCCTTAAACAGCACAAGAGCTGGGCAGGTACCTCTTTCTAAGCTGTTAGAATCTACGTTCCTATCAATAACCCTGAATTGTTACTTACTCTTTACTATGTTTCATCGGGGCTGCTCTTAACTCCAATTGACCAGTCCTCAGGGCCATGCTCTTATGACTCCCCTAACACATGGCGGCTTCTCCCTCCTCAAACCTGTGATCCCAAACCCCACCCATGTCTCTTCTGCCCAGCTATTGCCTGTTGACGTCTTTATTTACCAATCAGAAATCACTTGGGGGCAGGGTCACTTGGGTCTATGTGTGGACTCTATCCTCTCTGGGGTAACTAGTCTTGGGGGCCCAATATTAGCATTAGAATAAAAGCAGCATCAGACCAACCCACCAGAGTGGCCCCAACCACCTTGGCATACCCTTGGTTCCAGGGAATTCAAAGCCTTCTTCTGATCTCCATAGGAGCATGCGTGGTATACCTACCTACGCCCTGGTAATATAGCCATATATGTAAGATAAAGCTAAAAGAAATCATCACAGGGGGATGATGATGGCAAATGAAGACTTTTTGAGGGACTCATAGCATTTTGATAAGGAGGGAAATAAGAGAGTTGTAAGTCCAGGCGGGGAGAAATCAAGGCCAGAAGCTGGAGTAATTAGGGAGACACAGGGGGCTCATGGTATGGCCAGGTCACAGAGCAGAAGGTGTGTCGGTTAAGGGCATGAACTCTGGAAAGGGACTCTCTGGCTTTCAGTTCATGAGTCCAGCCTCCCACATATAAAGGAAGGTATTTAAGTAGGTTCAGGAACCTCCTTGCACCCCCACTTTTCCAACCATAAACAGACTACTAAGTGTGAACATGCCCTGGGGTGGATGTGGGGATTGAAGAGCACAATTGCCTCCAGAATGTTCTACACTGTGCACATTCACTGCTTGATGAGAACCAAGAGAACAAATATACATCACAAAGGAGATGCATCAGAACAGCTTATATAATGTGGCCCAACCTGTAATTCTAGCACATGGGAGGCAGAGGCAGGAGGATTGAAAGGTGAAGGTCATCCTTGGGTATATAAGGAGTTGTCAACCTCAGCCTGAGCTATAAGAAACCCTGTCTCAAAAACACAAAACCTAATATCTGGTATAGTCTAGGCACCAGATCCTGAGTGCACAGACTCCCTGAGACCCCAGATGTCTTCCTTGACATCGTTACTTATCAAGGAGGCCCATCCTGGGGTTCAAGACTAGGGTTTGGGGCAAGGAAGTAGCAGAAAGGAGCACAAGGGGGACTCGGGCAGTGATGCAGATGTGTTTCTGCATTCTAGTTACCCATGGGTCTGACTGGTCCATGCACGCCTAGCCTGACACCCATCTGCAGCCTGTGTGTGAGCTGCACTTGACCAGCACGGCTGCTGGCTTGCGGGATGGTCAAACAGCGAATGTGCAGCTAGGAAGATGATCTTTTATTAAAGTGCCTGATGTGCACCTGAGTTCAGGCTCCCCAGTCCCCCTGTAAAAGCCAGGTGAAGTGGTGTGCATGTGTAACCATAACACCGGGAGGCCAGAAACAGGCGGGATCTCCAGAGCTCACTTTCAGTCTAGCCTATCCATCACCGAGAGCTCTCAGTCCAGGGAGAGACCCAGCCTCAAAAAAAGAAGTATGGAGAGTGATAGAGGACGTGATTTTCCTCCACACTCAGGATCTCAGGGCCTTGCATGTATGCATACACTACACAAAAAATACTTTTGCATTAAAAATAAACAAATATATAAAGGAACCCCCCTCCCCCCCACACACAAAAGGCAGTGAGCATGGCCTGGCTGAGGAGTGGGTCCTGGAGGAAGGGGACTGGCCAGGCTGGATTGTGGGCTTTGGCCAAGTTGGAGGTCGCTGGTGGCCTTTTAAGAGAGCACGTTTCTGCTATTGTATGGGTATGGGAGCCAGATTGCTAGTGGTTGGGACTTTGTGGGAGGTGAGGAAGCAGAGGCAGTGGGTGTGTAATACTTTGGGGGGGGATTTAGCTGTGAGAAAGGGATGGGAGGAGGGATGGACGCTCAAGAGGGATGACTGACAAGCAGACTTTCCGGGGGGGTGGGGAAATCTCAGTGAGCTTGAGTAAAGCAGCCAGCTTAGAGAGAACGAGACCTTCTTGGGGGTGGGGCAGGAGCCTGTAAGGAAGACGGAGCCTTTTTCCTCAGCCCACAGTAGAAATGGATAGAGTATAAGAAGACACCGAATGGAATTCTAGAGGTGGAGGGTCATGAATTCTTGTCTGGATCTTCTAAGGCAAGACATGAACAGAGGAAGCGGAGTTTGAAGCTGGAGTAGACCTGGATGGGGTGAGGTTGGCAGCCTGCTGGGGGTTTGCCCACGGTTCAGGAAGGCTGGAGTCTTATTGCTCGTGTTTTCTGTGAAGGGGACTCTGAGGCGTCACGGGACCAGTCCTGTGTTTTTAATCTGGGCACATGAGGAGAAGCAGCATGGGTGCTTTAGAATTTGACATCATTCAGGAGTGAAGATGCATCACATGCGAGAGACCTGAATCTCCCGAAGTCTCCTGTGGGGATCTGGGTCAGTAGGTGACTGAAGGCAAGCAGGGGTACTGGGCAGGTGTCAGCGGTTTCATTCTGGAATGCAGTCTGGGGGCTCCGTAGATGGTGACAGAGCTGGCTTAATTCCCAGCACCCAAACAAAAAAAGTAGGGGGTGGTGGTACATGCTTATAATCCCAGTGCTGGGGAAGGGGAACAGAAAGATTTCTGGGGGCTCACTGGCTTAGCAGCCTGACTTACTTGGCCAGCTACAGTCCAGTAAGAGAGACCATGTCTCAAAAACAAAGGTAGATGATTCCTGAGGGATAACTCAGATAGACTTGTGTTCTACACACACACACACACACACACACACACACACACACACACTCATACACACGCACACTTGCATACACACAGACATACACACACACAGGGAAAGAGACAGACAGACACACACACACACACATACACACACACACACACACACACACACACGCATGCACGCACGCACACTTGCATACACACAGACATATACACACACACAGGGAAAGAGACAGACAGACAGACAGACAGACAGACACACACACACATACACACATGCATGCACGCACGCACACTTGCATACACACAGACATACACACACAGGGAAAGAGACAGACAGACAGAAAGACACACACACACACACACACACACACACACACACACCCCAGAGCAAAAGAAAACCCAGAGCCCAGGTTCTGCTGATTACGGTGAATAATAATTACGGTGTCAATAATGTTGAGACTCGTTTCTGCTCTGTCATCCACCCCCATTCCTTATTGCCATGGACAATTGGAGACGCCCTTCCAAGCACCTCTCTGCCGTCGGATTCTTACCACTTTCATTTACCTGTACACGTATGTAGGGTGCAGTGCAGTGGGCTCAGCACGCGTGTGCTGTGGGAAATAAACTAGCCAGGGCCGTTAGCATTTCCTTTCCTTACATTTGTGTCCTCTCTTCATGTGGCCGCCAGACTCCTGTCTTCTAGTTCACTATAAAATGCACAGTAAATAGCCGCGAGCTGTCTGTCTTCTTGCTGTGCCGTAGAACCGCACTACTCTTCTCCTGAGCACTTTGGAGTCCATTTTGACCTTTTGCTGGATGCTGCTCACATGAGAGCAGAAGCCAGGGAGAGCAGTGTCTGCTCCCCGTGTTTTAGCTTCCGGAGTCAGCCCCTGAATCTCACCCCAGCTTTCCCAGTGGACCACCCATGTCAGAGAGGACGGGATCCTGGGACACTGGTGACCACACTTCTGTTGACTGTGCCACCAGTAACGGAGTCCCGAAGCTTCCTCCCTCTGAGTGACAGCTGTCAGCCGGCCATTGTGACGCTTTCTGTTTATAAGCTCTTCCATTTTGGTTGAACAGTGACAGTTCCCAAAGCTCCAGTCATTTGTTGTCCAGAACTAAAGCAATTTGTTTTTTCTAGATTCTTCTTGTACCCCAACCTGATCATAGCTGATCCAGAGACAGCCTCACTCTAAATATAGACATTGGGCTATTTGTCAACTGTGGGGCACGAGATGGCCCCCATTCCTCTAAAACCTATAAAAACTAATCCCCTCCCTCTGCCACGTGGACCTGAGCTCTCCCCCAAGGCCCCACTGCACTGCAGCCTGCCTGCCAGCCTAGGTTATCAGTAATGGGCCTAGCGAGCCTCTTACCTGAAAGGGAGATCTTGCCTCAGTGCCCCTAGAATCCCAAATCTGAAAACGTTCCCCTCTCTCTGATTTTAAACACTTTCCACATGTGATGTGAGTTCCCTGCTAAATTTCCTTCTAAAGCAAATAGAGCGCTTTCTGCTTTCTAGAAGAGATGACTTTTCCACATAGCAGAGCCCAAGATGGGATTGAACACCTGGGTGGGCAGAGATAGCTTAAGATGAAGGCCTCGGGATGGGCCACTGACCACAACTACAGGAGAGTAAAAGGCTCCATGTGTGGAGCTCTGAGGAAGCCTAAGAAGAACCCTCAAGGCCCTGAAGACTCTCTGGGGTATCCAGTTATTCTCCCTCCATCCCTCCCTCTCTCCATCCCTCCCTCTCTCCCTTCCTCCCTCTCTTCCTTCCTCCCTTCCTTCCTCTCTCCTTTCTCTCCCCCACCTCCCTTTGCATTGTATGTGTTCTGATGTACTGAAGTCCAGAAGAAGATGTTGGACATCCTGGTCTATCACCAACTACATCATTCCCTTGAAATGGGGCCTCTCATTTAACCCTCAGGGCCAGCAAACCTAAGTGATATCATGTCTCTATTCCCCACAGAGTTGGGGTTAGAGGTATACACACCATCACTCTCAGCTTTTCACACGAGTGCTGGGGGACGTGAACTCAGGTCCTTATTCTTGCACAGCAGGTGCTCTTAACCCACTGATCCTAATCCCCAATCCCCTCAGAGCTGACACCTAACAGATACCAGCTGTGGGTACTAAGCTACTGTAGCATCTTCCAAACAGACTTTGATAGAGGAATGCGAACACACTGACTTTATTCGGATGGTGATCTAGAGCATGGCACTAGAGGAGGAGACAGTGAAAGAGAACAGAGCTAAGGAATGCAGAACAGGGGGTGCACATAGCAGGGATCTTCAGGTAGAATGTCCTCCCACCAGAGACTCCTGGAATATGGCATTATGTGCTTCAAGATGCCCTCTAGAGAAGAACCAGAAGTGATCGGCCATCTTCTAGCTATCTGTCAGTGACAGAAGACTTCCAGGGACATTAAGTTTCCAGCAGAATTGTCTCTGAGCAGGGAGACACCCTCAGGCAGGAAGTACCTGAGTCCTTAGCATCAGCACGCACCTTCAAAGCTGAGGAAGCGTTCAACAGATCGGAGCAGAGCAGTTATGGTGACTGACGCAGATCTAAACTGAAGCCACCTCCTGTCCCCAAAATGGCATCAACAAGTTCCTGTTCTGTGCTGGTTCACTCTTGTCTTCATTCTGTGATGGATTTCCAAGCATCAGTTGCATTGTGGCTATGCATACCTGTCCCTCCATGGAAGCTTTTGATTAGACTAGTTCATTTATTGATTTTGTGCGCACATGTGTCCATGCATATGGAGGCCAAACGTCTGCCTTGGGTGTCTTCCTTAGAAACTTTCCACCTTATTTTTTTTAAAAATGTATTATATTCCTATTTATTGTGTACATATGTGGGGGGGCACGCTTTTCCAGAGTGTCTTCCGTAGAGATCCGGGGACACTTGCAGGAATTGGCTCTTTCCTTCCGCTGTGGGGATCAAACTCTAGTTATCTGCCTTGGCAGCCATCAGCTCTACCTGTGAGTCATCTGGACAGCCATTCTCCTTACTTTCTGGGAAATGGTCTCTCAGGAAACCTAGCGCTCACTGTCTGACGAGGCTGGCAGCCATACCCCAGGACTCAGGGTAGAGCCACTTGTAGCCGTGCCTTCTTCACATGGCTTCTAGGGGATCGAACTCAAGTCTTCAGTACGATGAAGCAAGCACTTTACCATCTGAGCCGTCTCTCAAGGTTAGAATTGGAAGCTTTTTGAAGGCAGAACTCACACAGTTCAACTCTGGATCTGATACGGAAGCTGATAACATATTGAGCATATCCATTGTGTGGTTCTAATGAAGGAACTATCCATGGGGTGGCAGTTTGAGAGGTTTCTGATGACCCCACTCTGTCAGTCAAGTGGCACCATCAGGCATTCCAAACACATGGCAGGAGATTTATGTCCCCGCCTGTTTCTGTGGCAGGTGCCTTTATCACACAGTGTGTATGATTCCCGAACCTCTTTCCAAGGGATTCATGTCTCAATATGATAATCTCAAAAGCCAGGATATTAGAAATTCAATTTTGAAAAGGAACTGTTTAGGGTGTCAGCAGCATGCTATGATAATTATCTGGGGACCCCCCCCCTACACACACACACAAGCTCATCTCCACTGCATACAAAGAATGGGAAGAAGATTATTTGTGTCTCGGCTGCTCACCCACCCCACCCCCGCCCCACCCCCATCTCCCTTCCCCATCTTGCCAACACATGGGGAGCTACTCTGCTCTCCAGAGCATATGCCTGAATAAGCCTGATTGCTTTCCTGTATTTCTTTATAAAACTTTAAATATTCATCGTGCTATCAAATTAAATGAGATTCTTTGCCTGTCATTCTTTTCAACACACTGGATTCTCTTCTCTGATACCTATCCTCGCACTATTTGAAGCCTCTGCATACTGATATTTAACTTACAGCCATTCCCCATAAGATTGGCTCCCAATCCAATGACAGAGATGGTCAGAAAGACAAGAAAGTGGGGCTGGTCTTGTTCCGGGGACCAGGAAATCAGCAGGCATGTAGAGGTGGCCAGGATAGGAGAGGGAAATCAGCCATTTCTTCCAGCTAGAAGAAGGAGATTTGAAGACGAAGTGTGTCAGATGGGGCAATGACACTTAGAGAGTAGGTCAAAGGTGAAATGAAAACATCTCAGCAGGTCTACATCGGCCTCTCTTCCCCCTTCTCCACCCAGTTTACAGGCAGAGAATTAGCCAGACCCACAGAACTATTCCTGAGCCAGACACAGGCAGCTGGATCTGCTGTTATGCTGAAGTCTGTTCCTGCCCCCCAAGACATTACATGCCTTTGTCCACCAGTGATGGATGCTTCACCACTATAATGATATACTGGGCACCTCCAGGAGAAATTGGGAGGGAGTGGGAGATTGTGAATATGTAGATACGCCTGAATATTCTATAGTGTGGCGTTAAATTTCAATGCAATACATTATATTTTAATCTACTCTGCCTGTGAGGTCTCTTAACAAGGGAATCGATCAGCGAGCACAAGACTAACGTGCCAGGCAAAGGGGTCACCATCTCGGAACTGCAGTCATTTATAATCAGTCTGGAAGTAGGATAATGCGCTGTAGGAGATAGCCCAGAGCAGAGGAGGAGGCGGCAGAACCACAAGACTGCGGTTCAGGTCAGGGCGCAGAGGGGGGTGTCTGCAGTGGTTGAAATCTCCCGCTCTGCACTGCGGGGCCTTCCAGCCCTGCTCGGCTCACCGCATTGCGGGAAGTTCACCCCGCTGCTTCAGCACCACGCATCCTGGACAGAGCACTGTGCGCGCTTGGGCGTGCTCTGAGGTTAGCATCATCTAGGGGCCAGGGCAGCAAGCTTGGTAATGTCCCAGTTGGAATCTCAGCTTGCAACTGAGTGGCTGCATCTAAGGCCCATCCCTCCTGGCTGCTGCTGTTTTCATCTGCAGGGGTTGGTTTGTTCCACAGGTTCCGGAAGGACCTCTAGCATCCTGCTCGCCTTATAAATCAGGTGCTTCAAAAACAGTAGATGCCTGTAGGCTTGCTGCAGCCCCGGTTTTCATGTCTGGCTGGCCATTAGAAGAACTGTGGATTCCATAGGGGTGGGATTGGGTTAGAGGACTGTGTGTTTTAACTTACGTCCTGCCTGGTTCTTCCACATCACACACCACCCAGAAAAGATATTTGAGAAATGTGGTATTGGAACACATCTCTGCCGAGATTTCTGTCTCCCCAGCAAGACTTCCCTGCCTTCACACCCCTCCCCCTCACATCTGTCTCTCATGCATGTACACTCTCTCACATTTTTACCCAGCATTCCTGTGCACAAATAACTCCTGTGTTCCCCGAACTTGCAAGGAACCCATTGTCTTCCAGACTCACTAACTTTCTTCAGATATGGATGATGTGTGAGGCCAGGGTGTAGACCAGCTTGTGAAGTGCTTGTGTAACATTTATGACACCCTGGGTTCAGTCACCAAAATCCATAAAACTTGGCATGGTGGCACATGCCTGTGATTTCGTTACTGGAGGAGGTAGAGGCAGGAATAAACAGAGAAGACAAAGGTCCTCTTCAGCTCCACAAAGAGCTCAAGGTCAGTCTGGGCTACACAAGACCCTGACAAAATACCCCTTCCAAAATTACAAATATAGACAACATATAAGACAGTGACTGTCAAGAAGATCTTCATCCCCCCCCAGGGAAGACAGACAGAGTGATGCGTGCCCAAGTATGGAATTGAGGACTAGGGATGCATGGTAGGCTCATGCGCTGTGGGTACACCATGGGGCAGATGGCTGCCACTCTTGGGGGGTGGTGCCAGTCTTCAGAGATGCTGGGGTTACTCATGCACAGCTTCGTTGGTGTGCATCCCATCTGTGTGGCAGGTGGCACAGTGCCACAGCGCCGCCCTCATCCTGCTCATCCATCAGAGAACCTCGAGGGACACCCGGCTTGCTGACAAATGCCCTCAATCTCCTTTTCTGCTTGTAGCCCTTTATTTCTCCCCCCTCCTTATTTCTCCTTCCAAGATTGCCTCTTTTTCTCACTCTATCCCTCGACCTCGGTGAGCCCCTTCCATTTGGAAATTTCTCTTTGTGTGTCCCCAGCTGCAAGATGCCATTGGAGGTATGGGTGATTTGAGTTGTTACTAAACAACCTGGAGGGATGGAGGTGGCCAGTTTAACCAAGAGGCAAGGTAGGACTATGTTAGGAGAACACCAGGGCTGACATGCTGCTCAGGTGCTAGAATTACCAAGGTAGGCGCCAGGTAATCGTTAGGCTAGCTACCATTGGTTGCTGTCCCCCCTCCCCAGAGGTTACCCATACAATGCCCCCTTCCTTCCCAAGTAGAGCCTGTCTATCCTCCAATTCCATAGTGTTCTTACTCCTTGCCCAGACACCACTTGACACCCCACTCCTGCTTTTCTCCGGATCCACCACTATTCTCAGTAGTGGGACTGATGAAGGGCTTTATGCTCTGATCCCCTGGGCTAATCTTTTTGAAGAGGTCACTCCAATGGAGAACCTCTTCTACACCTGTCAATGTAAACTTCTCAGTATTCAGGCTTTACTCTAATCCATGGGTGTGAGTATAAGGCAGAAGAATCTTTTCTTCATACCCTAGCATTTTTCCCCCCGCCATAAATTTGATTGTGTGATTTCCAAATCCCTAGAACATTTTATCAAGGACAGCCATGTGTATCAAATGCACGTCGCATGTTCTCATTCCCACCAGGTAAAGTTTGAATGGCTATTTCTGCTGCTGCAGTTTCTTGTGTCAGCACCACACACACACACACACACACACACACACACACACACACGCACGCACGCACACGCCCCGGTGTACTGTCAGGGTCCCCCAACCCTTACGTTACCCTGGAGCATGGCTAACTTTTGGGTCTCCTACTGGGACTATTAGGGAGCATGGCTTTCACATCTGCTGGCTCCTTTCTCCTGAGTTTAGGTCTTATTGTCATATCAGTTTAATTGGTTTGATGTCTGATACTCCAAACAAGAAATCTCACCTGCAGCCAAGTCTGTCCCCAGGACTTAAGGACTCTATTGCCACACACTCTTCCTGTTGAGTTCACCATTGCATGGTGGATTCTTTAGATATATGGACTGGACTAACTGAAAGACAGGTTCCTGTACCCATTTCTATGCCATGACCTGAATCAGTGGGAATCTACTGGGGGGGGATTGGGACTGTTTCCATCACTGGCCCCAGTTCTTGCTTCCTACTTACGGCTTTTTAACTACTGTATTTGGTTATTACGACAACCATTCAAAGTGCAAGTGGTAGTATACAGGTATAGAACCTAAGGACCATAGAGATGGAATAACTTGCTCATAGTTACTAGAGTTCCAAGACTATAATATAAAGATTCTGCTTTCTTAATCCAGGAAAAATAATATTCAGCAATATGAGGTTTTAGCTTTAAAGGAAGTTCTGGTGTCTGAAGTAAAAGGCGCTCTCCCTACTGGTCCTTCAGGGGATGGCTCTTGTTTTTCTTTATTTGGCCAAAGGAAGTCATCAGATTTAAAGGGTGTTAAATATGCATGGCAGCACCGCCCACATCCCCTAGGCACTCACTTGCTGGTTCTGAGCCTGCTGAGCGCCTCTTACTGCACGCACCTGCATTTCTCTGCCTGAGGGTCTTCACTAACTGTAGATATGCGTGGCAAGGAGGCTGCAGTGTTAGGGATTAGGACCCAATCAGTGGAGAATGAGGACTATGAGACTGATGACCTTGTCATGATCCCTTTAGTGGAATCAATCTGGAACACATGTCCCGTGTTCTGAGACACCTTCCGGAAGTCCCCGGTGGCTTAGATGCAAGTTGTTCACAGTTGAAAGCTGTTCATCTACAGGCCTGTATTGGACTCTTATTGTTCAGACCCTGATTCCCCATGAATGGCTCCCATGCTCGTGTGTGCATGCGCGCATGCATATGCGTGTGTGTGTGTGTGTGTGTGTGTGTGTGTGTGTGTGTGCAACAGAGGCCAAAGGTCAATATTAGGTGTCTTCCTCCTTTGGTTTCTATCTTACTTTGTGAGTAAGGTCTCTCATTCAACCCGGAGTTCATAATTCTGCTAGACTGACTAGCCAGTGAGACCTAGGAATCCTGGGGTTGAAGGTTTACATCGCTGCATCTAGATTTTTGCTTGGATGCCGAGGGGTTGAACTCAGATCCTCCTACTTCTCAGAAGACACTTTCCCAGCCCCTCCACCCTGACTCACCCCTTGTGCTTGAACCTACATCCCAGGTCCTGCTTCTCAAAGAATTCAGTCCATTATAACCTGAGCGAGACGTTAGAGATCACCTGACACAAGGGCCTCATGAATAAACCAAGTCTGAAATACAGAAGCGGCACCTGACAGAAGTAAGCAGTAGTCACCCGTGTCTCCACTCTCTCTCTCTATCCAGCTCTTCTTTCTTTTCTGGAATCCCCTCATGCAACTCCAGGCTGCAGATGGAGCACTTGAAATGGATGGGCTGGGTTGGTAGTGGGTTAAGAAGGGCTGGCAAAGAGAGCCAGAGCAGGAAAGCCCACACTCCATAAATCTCATTGTAATTCCCCACTTTGCCTTGGCTGTCAAGCATTCCACAGCAATGTGCCCATCCTGCCAGCTATGGGCAGCAAGGCTCTGCCGTCTTGACCCAGGTTAATTGCACAGATCTCCCGAGACCCTTGCAACCAGAGAGGTTAAAATAGCGTTTGCTTAGTGTCCCGGAAGGGAAGGTTGTTCTATCACGTGCCCTTTCCAAGCAAGTTGCCTGTGTGGGTGGGTGCTGGCCTCGGTGCTGAAACCCTCGTGGGTGGGTCTGGCTGGTGGGCTGGCTAGGGCTGAGCCTGATGAGGCTTGGGGGAGCTCATCGGAGCTGGGCAGAAGCTTTAAAAGCCCTCACTTCACCCAGTCGTGGTAAAGGTGGAGCATGGAAGCCGCCGGGGTGAATGGAGATGCTCAGCTGATGTGATTATACCTGCTATTTAAGATTAGATAGAAACCGTCTTTGATTGCTTGTGTCAATGGAGGGGAAGACGAGGCATGCAGAATTCCAAATAGCATGCAATACCAAATAATTTCTATTTTTGAGTGTAGAAGGGATTTGAATGATTTGGTGGGAAGAAGGGGTTTGCCGGTGTACCTTTGCAATCATGTGGGGCTCTGCTAAGTGAGACGAGAAAGGATGATGAAGGGGGGGGAGGGAAGAAAGCCAAGAAGTAGCCAGCCCCAAATTAATAATACCTTGTGGGCCATATTCACATAGCAAGCCGTTAAACACTCTCCTCATCTATGGAACTGTGTTGCTCTCACTCAACCCTCACAACATTCCTGTCTCTTCTCCCTCCTCCTTTGTCTCCTCCCTCTCATCTTTTTTCGTGCCTTTAAATCCTAGCTCCAGGGACCCCCACGTTCACTGCCACATTATAAAATGGCTACCATCCTTATCTCCTTGGTAAGTCACATGCATTCTGAAAGTGTTGGCTTCAGGTCCACCTGCTTGCATTTCAATATATGTCTACTGTCGAGGTAAGAGACACATGAAGTTGACCGGGGTTGGGCTCTTACCCTGCCTTCCATAGCACCTGGTAGTGTGTATCTAGTAAACCTTTGCCCCGCCATGAAAAGGTTAACACTCAGCTTCCCTAGAGGCCACCACACTTACTCAACTTCTGCTTAGTGGATAGCAAGTCTCCCCTGTCTATCACGAAGGCTCCAGGCACTAGACACGGAACCACCAGCCCCTTAACTCAGCAACCTCTTTCTTTGTCCCTGCTGATGCTAAGAAGGAACAGTCTTGAATTCTACACAAGCATAGTGTTTCTCCCCATGGTGTGGTCTCCCTCCTGTCATCTCTGAGAGTAGTGTGTCCCATCAAACACCCACTCTCCTTCCCCTGGCTTGTCTCCCATTGATGCTCACCCTCAACACAAGGCAGGTTCCATCACCCTGGGGTCTCCCGTGAGCAAACCATTTCCCTCCATGGGTTTCATTTTCTATCAGCTTGACCTACCCGGTGGCCCTGCCCAGTCATTCCTCAACCTTCTGTACTTGATTCCAGCCCAGTGGCCCTGTGGAGCACACCTTATGGTTGGGGACACCATTTCCAATAACTTTAGCACCACGATTCTTCTTCCCTGATGTCTGTGGCAGTACTTGAGCAGTCTGTGAAATGCTGGTTTCCCCAGCACATTAGTAACATTCTTTGTTGCTATAACAAATGCCTGGCAAAAAGCAGCTTGGGGAAGGAGAGGTTTATTTTGGTTCCTGGTTGGAGGGGACAGTCTGTCATGGTGGGGGACAGCACAGTGGCAGCGTGAGGCAGCTCGTCACATTGCATCCACAGTCAGGAGACTGAGAGTGACAAGTGCTGGAACTCAACTCACTTTCTCCTCTTCATTCTGCCCAGAACCCCAGTCCAAGGGATGACATCCTTTACAGTCAGGAAGCGTCTTCCCACCTCAGTGAACCCCATCTAGAAGCTTCCTCAGGCCACGGCCAGTGTTGTCCCTTTAGGTGATTCTTGACTTCATCAAGTTTGCCCTCCTGACTGGCCATCACCCCTACAGCTGCTGTTGACCCTCTTCTCCGTCCACATAGTCTGCCGCTCTGGTCACACTGGAGTTCATTGCTGCAGTGCAGGTCTCGGCTCAGCACTCTTTTCTGAACAAGCAAGAGTAAGGGGTTGGAGAGAGGGCTCCGGGCACTAGCTGCTTTTGCAGAGGATCTGGTTCAGGTTGGTTCTGAGCAGCCACATGGCAGCTCATAACTCTCTGTGACTCTTATTCCTGGGCCCTTTCTGGCTTCCATGGGCCCTGTACACATGTGGCATACATGTACACATAGGTAAACACAGACAATACATACATATTTTTTTAAAAAATGAATGAAGATCCTCACTGATGTCCCTTGGCCAGACCTATCTATCCTTTATGGAAAGTGTTACCCTCCCATAGACTGGCTTTCATCTACATTTTCTATAGCTAAGAACACAGGGTTCGATAGACACCATTTCCCTCCCCTACCTCCTTCTATCTCATTGGTTATGGCTTCATAGTTGCCGAGTATAGTGACAACCCAGTACATCGTTGTATATGTTTGGTAATTTTAGGCACTGTGTGTCTCTGTGTGTGTGTGTGTGTGTCTGTATGTATGTCTGTCTGTCTGTCGATGTATTTTGTTCTTAATCAAGTGCTAGTGTAATCATGGAAAGCCAGTCATCCCCAGTCATTTAGACATTAGTATGAATTAGTAGCCTTATTAAAGAGTATGACAGGAGTGTAGGGGGGAAAGACTGAAGACTGAGGCTCGGAGCTACACGGAGAATGAAAAGCAGTCTTGGGCATAGAAGCAAGCAGCTGGAGCGCTAGAGCCAAGCCTTGCCAGCTTCCTAATTCCCCAGCTCTGGCATGCAGCATTCACGAGCTTCAGATTACAGGAAGCCTGTTTCTGCTTTACATCTGCCTAGGGGCTGACCCATCTGTGCCTGCCTAGGACCATCAGTACATCTGGGCAGAGCTGAAGATTGGAGATACAGTTGCCTAGTCTATAACCAATCTCTCTCTCTCTCTCTCTCTCTCTCTCTCTCTCTCTCTCTCTCTCTTCTTGCTTACATTTAGTTAGTTAGATAGAATGTAATTATATTTGAATTTAGGGCAAAACTGATTTGTAAGACAAGCTTTTGGTTTGTAATATTGAGCCTGAGCCAACCAGGTAGAAAAAAAAAAAAGGAAAAAAAAACTCATCAAAACTTCAAAAAGGCCAATGATCATGTTATGATTGAAATTCTGTCCGTCTCTTCTCATCCCTTCTCCTATTAACCTGGACAAGAGCTGGGTCCCTCTTGGGACCTGGGCTCATTGTGTCTCACAGATGGTCTCATGTGACTGGCTCATGGCCGAGAAGTGGCCCCAAGCACCCACCATCAAGAGCTGTGGGCCTCCGACTTGATGAACAAGTTCCAAGGGATTAGAAAAGGGCCCGAGACAGCAGGAGTGTGTGGGGCTAGAGACAGTGATACGGGTGGAGATCCGGGCATGAAACTCTAGAATCTGAGATTAGAACACATGGTGAAAAGGCAGACTGGGAGGAGGGGAGATGGGGGAGGGGGAACTCACGTGGTCACATGACCGCTGCCCAAGCATGAGGACTTAAGTTCAAAATCCCAGCACCTATGGACAAAAGCCAGGCGCAACCCAAACCCCAGGAGAGGGACATGAGGATGCCCGGGGCCTGCTGGACAGACTAGATGACCATTAAGGTCCAGGCTCAGGGAGAGACCCCGTCTCAAGACAGACACAAGTGGTGAGTTATTGAGGGAGGGCCCGGCCTCTACCCCTGGTCTGCACACTCACAAGCATGCACACAAGTCCCCGATCTCGGTCACACCAGCGCATGCGCGCGCGCGCGCGCGCGCGTGCACACCCTCAGCAGCCTGCAGAGTTGGTTCTGTAGTGTGTAGCACTACACAGTCTGGGCAGAGCTGTGACTCCGCCTCTTATCTGCTAGCTCTTCCAAGGATTAGCTAGGAAGTTCTCTCATTGGAGTTTGGGATAGGCAGGGAATATTCTTCTGTCTCTGTCTCTGTCTCTGTCTCTCCCTCCTTCCCTCCCTCCCTCCCTCCCTCCCACACCCTCTCTCTCTCTCTCTCTCTCTCTCTCTCTCTCTCTCTCTCTCTCTCTCTCTCTGTGTGTGTGTGTATGTGTATGTGTATGTGTATGTGTATGTGTATGTGTATGTGTATGTGTATGTGTATGTGTATGTGTGTGTGTATACAAAGCCTGTATACAAGGAGGAGTCCAGTGACTACCTCTCACAACCTTTCGATACAACTGAGAAAAGGTCTGTAGGCTGTTTGCATTTTGGGTGCTCTGCTTCCCTTTCTATGCATGGCTACCCTTCACAACTCTCCTCCATGGAGGGAAAAGGTGGCAGGCAGTGGGGTGCATGTGGGTCCTGAAAGAAGGGGATGATGCCAGCACTTCCTCAGACCCCCAGTGCTCCCAAGTCAACATGGAGAATTTCTACATATATTTGTTGGATCAACGTGTGCCTGCCTGGGTGTCTGAGTGGATAATGGCTGATGGATGGATAGAGTATGCATATACGCATGGATGGATCTGTGGCTGGCTGGCTGGATGGATGGATGTGTGGCTGGATGGATGAATAAATGATGGGCTAATGAGTAAAGAAACTAAACCTAAAGGGTTAGGGTTAGAGTAAAGGAATTGAGGCTAGAAATCTGAAATAAAGGCTAGGGCTATAGGCCAGGTCTTAGTGTGCTTGTCTAACATGCACAAAACTCTGGGTTCGATCCTAGAACTGCATACACTTCCCTGAGAAGAGCACACCGACTGAGGTCCCCTATCTCTCTCCAGGGAACACCGAACCAAGAGTCTGAGAATCTGGGCCCTAATTCCAACGCTCATGTTAAGTCTATGCACTCTTCCGGCCCGGCCTCTCTATCTGCAGTACAGGTCAGTTATCACTGTTAAAGCATGTCTTGCAGCTAGCCCTCATGTGTTCAATGCCAACTTCCAATACCTATAAATTCCCAAATCCCATTGATCCCTTTAGTCCGTAGATAATCATAGCAATAATAAAATAATAATTATGAATTCTGCATTTTTTTTAATTGGAGAAGAAATACTCGTAGAGAGTCTTCCTTTCTGATGCTATTTGGGGAGATCAGGACTAAATATAACCAGTATGGCAAGCTTTCCAAACGCCACCATCTCGAATTAGAAGATGTGTTTACACCTCCTATCCATAGCCCTGTGGCAGACACTCTGAAGATGCTGCACAGACACATGGAATCAGCTTCCTCCCGTGAAAAGAGATCCAGGTCTGCCTCCGAGAACAAGACAGCGCAGGACTCACGCTGACGGAGCTGATGGGGGTGTCAGGGGACACTTGGGCATGCAAGGACTGATCCCTGCCCTTGAGAAGTCTCGTGTAGAACCACTTTCTATTTATTGAGCAGCTACTACGTGTTAGGCTCTGTGCTAAGTGATTCATATATGAGACTCTGTGTCCCCATGACAACCTTGGAAATGGGGTCTCTCAAGAGCATGGCGGCTTAAGGGTCAGTGACATGATGCTTTAGTCGTTGTCTCTACTCAAGGTCCTGGATCACTCAGAACAGTGACTGCCCCTCTGGGGCTCCTCCTTCCTCTTGTTGGGAAGGGTGACAGGTGAGCCCTGTGTTCAGGACTCAGTGAAAAGAGTGCAAAGGTAAACAAGACACACCTTTTGCCCTTGCACACCGCAGGCTGATGCTCAACTAACAGCACTGCTCTGAGAATACATAGTAACACACGGCAATAAAGACCAGCACCAGTGATGGACACAGGGCTGGTGGCATGGGTGGCTTCAGACGGGAAGCAAGGTTTGAGTGTAAATGTACAGTGACAAGCTTAGGCCATGAAGACACAAGAGGACTCTCCTGGGACTGTGGCTTGAGAAGCAAAGGCAAGGTGTATGGGCACATGCCAGAGTAGGGGGGCGGGGCAGTCATTGATGCAGTGGGCATTTCATCCCCTCCATGTCACCCACCCTTACTCCTGATGTACAGTGGTGCAGTTAGTGAACCAGGGGAATATCCATTTCAGGGGACTCCAAAGTCAAGAACAGCTCTGCGTACCGCTTCAAAGAGCGAGGAAAGTGTTGGATGATTGGTCCCAGGGTGGGGACTTGGATCCAGGAGGTTTTGAGATAACTGTCCCATTGGCCGCTGCTCTACAGCTCCACATCAGAGTCAGACAGCGCCTTCAGGGGGTCAGGCTTCTCCCGCCGACACTGATGGTCCCTGGATCTTAGAGTCTTCCCTCTGGAAGGGGACCCACGGGATGTGAGCACTACCATCTCACTGAGCCTCACTATGGGTAGTGACTGCTGATCAAACTCCCCACCGCCACCTCTCCAATTCCCTTGCACCCCGGCTCCCCACTTTCTGCTGCCCGGGTGCTGCTGTTGGTGGTGGTGATTGGTTGGTTGGTTTTGGATTTTTTTCCACCTGTCTGCATGTCTGTCCATCTGCCCTTCTACTTGTCATCTGTGCACCTGTCCCTGTCTGTCTCCTCTTCCCGTTGTTCCTCCATGCCCCCCCCCTCATCTTCACCTCACAAAACGAGGAGCTAAAAGCAGGGCACTTTTTAAATGTTTTGTTTCTAAACTGGAGACAGTAAAATGTTCCTCTCTTCTGAGAAGAGGAAGCAGTGGCTGGCAGGAGCAGGATGCTGCTGACACTGTGTCCCTGTGGGGCCACAGCCATCCTTGCAGCGTGATGCTCCCCCCCCCCTCCAGAGCAGCAGATGGGAAGAACACCCAGAAAACAGACCCAAACGAGAAGCAGCCAGTGCCCTCAGTCGCACAGCCTGTGGCCACTGACACCAGGTCCCCTTCCTGTCATAGGTGTTCCTGTCACCAAGGGAGAGGTGGCAACAAACTTCCCAGGGGCCCTAGGACAATCTCTATTATCCCCACTCAAAAGGTTTTAGATAGCTTGCGCCCTGCCTGGGGTCGTCTGTAAGCGGCTGCCCAGGCCGGCCACACATCTCTCTGCCTTGTCGCGAGCTCCCATTTTGGATGTGTAGATGCAGCTCCGAGTTCCACAGGATTCCCAAGGCTGGGGTTCCCACGGGAGGAGAATCTGCCTCTGTTGACTTCACAGGTGGACATGTCTGCGGGGCATTTCCTTGATTGCTAATTACCGCAGGAGGCCCACGCCCACTGCGGGCGGCACCATCCCTAGGCCCTGGACTGTATGAGAAAGCTGGTTGAGTAGAGGCTCGAGAGCAAGCAGACCAGTAAGCAGCTTCCATCTGTGGGTCCTGCCTCTGCTTCCACCCACATCCTGCCCTGACTTCCCCCAGGGATGGACTGTTACCTGGTAGTGGGAGATAAAATAATCCTTCTCTTCCCCATGTTGATTTTGGTCAGTGTTTTATTATCACCCTAGAGAAGTTAACCAGAGCACATCTCCTAATCTGCATCTCCGTCTGCCTTTCCACCTCCTCCTGCAGCTCCGCCTTTACCTTCTTCTCTGCCATCTGCACCTCCAACTCCACATCCATCTCTGTGCCCCGACCACACCTTCACTTCCACCTCTGCCTCCACTTCCTCCTCCCGCATCTCAATCTCTTCCATCTCTACCTGCATCGGCATCTCAGTCTCTTCCATTTCTACCTGTATCTCAATCTCTTCCATCTCCGCTTTCATCTGCAACTCCGTTGGATTTCACATCCATTTCCCTCCCTGGGTTGGTTGCTTTCCTTAATGAAGTCCCACTTCCTTGCCCTTCTCTTGAATGGCTCTGAGTGGCTGTGGGCATTGAGCACTGCATTCCTGGGGTATCAGCTGGTTGCATGCCCATCACCAAAGGCTGTAAATTTCTGCGGAACCATCATCTGATCAGCCGCTCTGGGTCTCTTACCCGTGGAGCATCCTGACAGCACAGTTACCTTCTACTGCTTCATTTCTTGAGTGTCCTATATTAGAATACAAATCCATTTTCCAGATGGTGTTTCTGGCAAAGGAAAAATCCTGAGAAACTAGTTCAGGCCACTGCTGCCCTGCACCAAGAAAGACTGCACACCTGAGGTGGTGGGAGAGGTTTTACCTTGATGCAGAAGCCCGGGGCTTCACCCAGACAGATAGCAAAATGACTCTTAGTGAACGTGGCAGAGACTTCTTGATCAGCCATGCCATGATCATGATCCATGATCATAGCATTGATCTGGACCACTGCAGTGACAGTGAGCGCAGGAGTCCTGGTGGCGAGGTCAACATGGGGTTAACGTGACAGTCACAGTCACACTCCGGCCTGGACCCTAAAGAGCCAAAAGGATGGCTACCAAGCAATTAGGAGCTGATCTCTGAGGATGGCCAGAATGTTTTCCCGGAACACAAAGTGGCCTAGGATTAGAAGGCACAGTGACGTCACGGATTCCTCCACAGCATGACTCACAGAGAGATGACAGTAGATAGATGTGTCTACTCTGTCTCTTCCTCCTTGAGGACATCTGGGGCAGGGGAAGGGAGAGAACAATACTGGGAGTTTACTGGGTGTGTGTTCATCCCACAGTGGAATGGTAGGCTGGGAAGCATGGGAGAAAGGGTCTTAGGACCTGGAGGCACATGCTCACTGCCCCAGTGCTCCCCTCTTCTCTTGATCCTCATGTTTTCTGGTTGTGATATACATCATATTCACCAACCATCATATGCTCTTTAAGCTTGGGACAAGGAGAATCTAAGGGCGAGGAGACTTCCCTGGGTCTTCAGTCTTAAGCGTGTTTACGTCAAGTATCTCCCAGGACCTCTAGTCCTAGAGCAGGCTGCTCCTACCTACCAGCCACCACTGTGACAAGGCAAAGGGGCAGCTGAGAATGGTGAGAGCACCTAGGATCCAAAGCATCTCCAACAGAGGTGGCTATTGTTTATCTGTGGGGTGAAAAAAAATGCCTATGGTGGGACTGGGAGACTGGCAGTTCATCCCTGGAGAGAAAGCTCTCCATGGCTCCACTAACAGCCCAGCTCCCCTGGTCAGTTACTGCTGGATGTTTCAAGCCTTGATTCGATGATGTTATTTTGCTCATTTTTTTCTGTCAGGCTACTCCAGTCACCTCTGCTGGATGTTAAAAGCATCCGATTTGATGACATTACATTCTCTGCTGCTTCTGTCTGCCACGTGCTATTGAGGTTTTTTACTCTTGCATGATATGCGTTTAATAAACTCACAATAGGAAAAGTACAGTTCATTCTCCAGACCAAGAACATGGCACTGTCAGCTGCTTTGGGGGCTCACCTCTTCCAGGAGGTGGCCAGTCAGTTCTGCTTTATTCAAGTAAGACACAGGGAACATCTGGAATAGAGTTGTACCCAGTTCCAAAGGAGGTGAATGATGTGTGTCCTTAATCCTGTATCTTTTTCAGAGAGTGTCAGAGCTCCTATGACAGGTCTTGACACAACTCAACAGATGTGGCCCTCAGATGGGACTGGGCACCCTTTCTCTGCCTGGCATAGATGTAATAGCCTAAGAGTGATTTAATATGTTCTAAAAATACTTTGCAGTACAATTTAAAGATTTATTTTAATTTTGATTTATGTGTGTATGTTTCTTTCCCTCCTCTGTGTGTGCATGTGTGCCCCTGTGTGTGTGTCTGTATGTGTGTGTCTTGTGTCTGTGTGTGTGTGTTTGTGTGTATATAGAGATGGGTACAATGACCAAGGAGACCAGCAGAGGGCAGTGGATCATCTGGGACTGAAGCTACTGATGGTTGTGAGCTGCCTGATATGGGTTCTGGAAAATGAACTCTGGTTCTCTGTAAGAATAGTAGGTATTCTCAACCACTGAACCATCTCTCCAGCATCTGTAGTACAACTCAAGCAACAATATTTTCATTAAAATGAAATGTCTGCTTCCATTATTAGATCTCTGTGTGTCTGTTTCTCTTTCTGTCTCTGTCTCTCTGTATGTGTTTATCTTCTGTCTCTGTGTGTCTCTGTGTCTTTTTCTGTTTCTCTCTGTGTCTCTGTGTGTCTATCTCTGTCTCTCTTGGTCTCTGTGTCTCTCTCTTTGTCAGTTTTCTGTGTATCTCTCTGCCTCTGTGTTTATGTGTGTTAAGCATATTTTGTATCCATTTTAATTGGGCATAAAGAAACCAGGTCAGGAGTAGAAGGAAGATCCCAGACCCATCCTCCTGAGGAATAATAATCTAAACAAGCAGCTTAGAGATTCTATATATTTGGGAAGAAAAACAAAATAATTGGCAAACATTCATAAGAACCATAATTAACAAATTTAGGCTCTAGGTGTTTCTTCCCTGAAGAGCATGCTTTTGTTTATTTTAACTGAACAAATGGGTTGATTACAATGAACAGGCCATGGAAGCATTGACTGAGCTTCCGCAGCAGCTGGGAAACACAGATGTGTAAAGAGGTGGCCACATTCTCCCTGCTGCCTGACAGACTCTTAAGAGGAACTTCAATTAAAGACTTGGCTCCATCAGGTCGGCCTATAGCCATGTCTGTAAAGAACTGCCCTGACTGGTGATTAAGATGAGACAGCCCAGCCCACTGTGGGCAGCACCAACCCTAGGTAGGCAGTTCTAAACTGTATAAATCATAAATACAAGCAGTGCTCCTCCACGGTTTCTGCCACAATTCCTGCTTGAGTTTCTTTCCTGACTTTCCCTAATGATGGATCCTGACCAGTTCGCAGAAGCCAACTAAGCCTTTTCCTCTTGTAAGTCGCCTTCAGTCACGGTGCTTGTTACAGCAGCACACTTCATGTAGAGGCATTCCTTTGAAAGTTCTTTAGCTAATGAGTATAATCTGAGGTCTGTGGAAAGAGACCTTTGCTGCAAATCTGTTGCTTAAGACTTAAACAGACCTGTGACTATTTCTAGAAGGCAAAGCTTTATTTCCCACCAATTATAGAGTCTCTACAAAAATGTCCCCAGTAATAATTCTCTTGGATTTCCCACAAGATTTTATTATGCAAACCTACAAACCTATTGAGAAGATAAACAAATTTCTCACTGAGCACCCACATAGATACATACATAACATCTATATTCTGCAATTAATGTCTAAACATGTCTGCTTTGTGAATGTAGTTAGCGTCTTGCCTCACTTCTCTACCCAGGCACTCATGTAACTTGTTTGCAGAGAATTTCAGAGTATGTTATAGACACCAGCGCAATTCACCTCAAAATACTTGAGTAGACATGCCATTAACTGCACTAAAATAGTTGAGCATGGTTCATTCTCAGAGGAAATTGACTTCATATGACCGAATTAGACTTAACCATATCATTTGACGAGTTTAGGTGAATATACACACATCTCCCCAGATTCAAGTCTCCTCGTCACTACCACAGTCCTGGAAAGCCCATCTCTTGTCTCAGGTCTCTGTCACCATGCCCCAATAAGTGGCTACTTTTCTGGTTTTCTTCACCACAGGCTTGGTCACCAGTTTTAGAATTTTATACAAGAAGAAGCTGGGAGGACTTTTCCACTAAACAGTGTTTCTTATCTTCATCTGTGTAGCTGTTTGTATTACAAATGCTAATTGTGTTCCTCAAAACACTATTTGTACGAGAGGGTTTGCATGTAGTTTCTGGGAACCAGTTGGATCTGATTGGTAAATAAAGATGCCAGCAGCTGGGCAGGGCAGACAGAGAAAGGAGGGATTTTAGGATTCTGAGGCTGGGGACCAGGAGGAGAAGGGGGAAGAGAGATCCACCATGCCTGGAGAGTGTGGAGGAGAGGAGAGACGCCATGCCTGAGAAGAGTGCAGGACGGAGAGTCATGGCCGCCTTGTGAAGGAGCCTGGAGAGCACGGCATAGAGGGCAGCCAACCGGGTCCAGACTGGCTAAGATAGACGATAGAATCAGTAAGTAGCAACTCAGAATTATCCGCAGGAGGTAGATTCTAGCAGCATGGAGACTAGGTAGCTTCCCAGCTAGTGTGCCATATTTAAATATCAAGGCTATGTGTGTGTGTGTGTGTGTGTTTCATTCAGGAATGTAAACCATTGAGGAGGGTAGCGATCCCACACTGGAACTAATTAATAAACTATCAATACTATACACCTGCAATCTGTTGAGTCAGTGGCTCATTCCTTTGGATGACTGAGTACTAGTCCACTGTACGGACATATCAATATTTGATTTTCCATTTTTATACCAATGACCTCAGCTTATTTCTAGTCACCGACCACCATGAACAGAGCTGACCGTGAACATCCTATACAATCTAGGAATAAAACTGCTAGATCATAGTTGTCATGGCCAAACTTTGCTGTCAACTTAATACCTTTTCTCCCTGGAGACTGCTGGCCACCAGCCTGAGGGGAGAGAGGGCAGTGGCAGAAGGCAGGGTTTGGACAGCCATTTGTATGAACAGCATGACCTCTAAGATCACTACAGAGAGGTGAGTCTACTTTACTGTTTCAGGGATAGTGTATATGAGGGCGTTTTAGGGGTACGGGAGGAAAGGGCTAATTGGTCAGGGCATCATCAAGCTGAAAAGGCTGATTGGTTATAGTATAGCACCTAATTATCATATAGTCAGGAAGCCAGAGCAGGATGTGTGTGCTGAGGTGTGCAGCCTTGCAGAGAGCTCTGTTCAAAGTCACTTTTCAGATAAAGCCAGCCACCTCTGTTCAGGGACACTCTCCAGACAGAGGCAGAGACAGAGAAGCCCCGCTGAGAAAGGGAGTCCTCCATTTTGTGCTGAGCCCAGAAAGCTACCTGGTCATAGGGGACTGTCACCTTAATAGCAAGGTTCCCCAACACTCTTGGGAAGATAAAATTTCAGTTGAGGAACTGCCTTCTTCAAACTGACCTGTGGGTATGTCTTTGGGCACTCCTAGGCGTGACAGCCTGGGTTGTATAAGAAAGGCATGTGAGCAAGCCAGCAGGTAGCATCCCTCACGGTTTCCGCTTCAGTTTCTCCCTTGGCTTTCTTCAGTGCTGGGTTGTAACCTGTAAGCCAAACAAACCCTTTCCTTTCCCAAGTTGTTTGTTTGTTTGTTTGTTTTTTGTGAGAATTTTTTCACTGCAATAGAAAGCAAACTCATACAATGATTAGGTGCTTGCTTCATTTTTATAACAAATGGCTAGAATTTTCCTAAGTGGTCAGGCCATTTCACCGTCCCATGGGCAATGCAGGAGAGGTCCAGCTCCAGTCTGAACCCTCACCTATACCACCAAGAACCACAATTTTACATTTCATCTTAAGAATGGGTGTGTAGCACTCTATTGTACACAATTTTAAATTGTATTTGTTTACTTATTTATTTGCTTGCTTATTGTGTGTGTTAGCCACATATGTGCTTGCCATGGCACATGCCTGGTATGGATGTCAGAGGACAATTTTTGGAAGTTGGCTCTTTTCTTTCATCATGTGCCTCCCAGGGATGCAGCTCAGGCCACCAGGCTTGGCAGCAAGCACCTAGAGGTGGCCCTCAGGTAGTTTTCCAATACTTATTTGCTTTATTATTTTAAGGCATGTTCTCACATAACCCAGGCGGGACTCAGACTCCCTGTGTAGCTGAAGCTGACCTTGAACTGCTGACCCTCCTGCTTCTACCTCTCCAGCGCTAGGATCACAGGTGTGCTCAGACACACCTGGCTTTACAACTATATTTTTAATTTACAGTTTTCTGATAAGGAGTGGGGCTGAACATCTGTTTATCTCCATGTAATGATTGGCCACTCATTTATCTTCTTTTGCAAAGTGTCTGTCCAGATCTTCTGTCTACTTTAATTGAATTGCTTGTCTTCTGTGACTGAGTGACAGGGGATGATATATTCATACCGGATAGTAGTCCTTTGTAATAAATATGTTTTACAAACACGTCCCCACTGGCTTGGCTGTCTATTCATTTTCTCAACAATGCCATTGGCTGGGCGGGACTTTTACAATATTCATGAGGTTTGACTTAATCATCACTTATTTTGTGGTTGTCATCTTTATCCTTGTCGGGAAACCCTGGCTAGCCCAAAGATACCAAGATCATCTCCTGTTGCAAGGCTTTGTGCGAGCACTGAAGTTGCCTTTTTCTACGCTGCTGCCTGGTTCTTCAAAGACTCACTGTCTCCATCATGCTGACAAAGGCCTTGAGGCACAAGTCTGCTTCTGGACCATCTATTCTGTTGCATGGATCTATGTGTTTGATCATTGTTCCAATACACGCCATTCGGATGGAAGTAGGATGAACATCGCCTTTATAGTCTGTCTTGGTGGCAATAAATAGCGCAACCTTCTCTTTTAAAGAGTCTCTAGTTATTTTATTTTTCTTTCTACTTCCACTTACATTAAAGTTTCACACATACACCTGTTTTCACATTTTCTTCTTATGATTATCTATTTGTGTGTGTGCCTGTGTATTTGTGTGTCTGTGTATTTGTGTGTGTGTTTGTATATGTGTGTGTATTTGTGTGTGTATTTGTGTGTGTATTTGTGTGTGTGTGTGTGTGTGTGTGTGTGTGTGTGTGTATTTGTGTGTGTTTGTGTATTTGTTTGCATGTCTGTTTGGAGTCTGCTCTCATCCTACCATGAGGCTCCTGGAGAATCAAACCTACATTGTTCAGGCTTGGAATTGCAGTGAAGCCGTGAGGAGAACCTAACTCCGGGAGATTTGATACCTTCAAAAATTTTGACTTCTCTGACTCTTGCTCATGAGTCTTCCTGTTTCTTGAGCTTTATTTTACTTTTTTCAACAAGTTATGTGCTAGCTTTAGTCTTGTATTTATTTCCTTAATTCATTAAAAAAATTCATTACTTTTTTCTGCAATAAGTGAGTTTTTACAAATCACCATCACCAGTATATAGAGCTGATTTGAATATTTGGCCGGCTGTCCTAATGTCCGGGACTCTTCCTGGATTGACTTGTCGGTCCTAACGGTTGCTCTGTAGAGCTGGTCCTGCACCGTTGTCCTGTGTAATGACTGTCTTCTCTAGATGCCCGGTCCTGCTTCTTCCTTTCTGGTTTATACTTCCCTCGCTTTAGTGCATGGGCTGCCGAGTGCAGCATACTGTTGGATTACAGTCTTAAGAGTGGGCACGTCTGCTGCCCTGCTCTCTACCTTTATATGTACATATTTACATGTTTATTTACTCTTAGTCATGTGTGTGCATTGTGTCTGTGGGGATGGAGCACGTAAGTGCATGTGCATGTGGAATCCAGAAGAGGGTACCAGATCCCCTGCATCGCCTAGACCTGGAGTTACAGACAGTTGTCAGGAGACAGATGTGGGTGCTAGGAACCAAACTCAGGCCATTTGCAAGAACAGCAAGGGCTCTCCTCTGCTGAGTCATCTCTCCAGCCAGGTCAGAAGTGGTTTGATAAAAAGCCACAAGCTTGGCATCCTGGGAGAAGCCTGGAATCTCAGACCCTTCACAGTACAGGACAAGAGAAATGGGATTACATTTTTCACATTCAGGGTGATGTTTGCAGTGAGACTCTTGCAGATGCTTTGAATCATATTGGGGGGGGACCTCCTTCCCATTATCAATTTGCCAGGGCTTTTGTGATGGTTAAACTTTGTTTGCAGTGTGATCCAACAGTTTGTCTGCCTCTGCCGATGCTGTGGTTATTTTCCTCCTCCGTTCTGCTTCTTGTGTGAATTATATTGGTTGGTTTTCTGTGTGAGAACAATCTGGCAACACCAAAGCAGTCCTTAGTAGTCACGATGTCCTATACACTGTGTAGTACACAAATGTTACTGTGATCATCTCACTGACATGTTGGCTGGAGTCTGCCTGTGCTCTTGTAGGATATATCACCTTATCTTAACTACTTGTTTGTTTGTTTTCTTGTTTGCCTGCTTTTAGTCTTCAGGTGATAACTGTCCTAATAAAAGTGACTTAGGAAGACTTTTCAGCCCCTTTAATATTTTTGAGGTTGTATTAGTCAGCTCAGGCCCCTGCCATAACCAAACACCACAGACTCTGGCAGAAACCCTGGAATATGGCTTGTTGACATTCTACATGAGGAAACCAGATCAGGATGCCAGACGGTTGAGTTCTGGGGATGTTTCTCTTATTGACCACCTTCCCTGTGTCTCCACAGGACAAGCTATGACACACAGGCCTCCTGCTTCTCTGCCACATTGTGTCTTCCTCTCCGAGGTCCATCCTGAGGCCTCCACCCACAAGGCCTCACTTACACCTCAGTGCCATGAAGACTCTCTCCTAAACCTACCATGTTGTATGTTAGGGCTTCCATATACAGACGCTGGGGAGACAGAGTACTATCCTTAGCAGAGATGAGCAGAGCCGCCATCACTCTGTCCTTGAAGGTTTGCTGAATTCATGGAAAGAACCAGCTGAGCCTGGACTTTTCTGTTAGAAAGGTCCTAGTTAAGTCTCTTCACTGATGGGAACCTCTTGGGATGTTTCTGTCTGCTCTTATCATTTTATTTATTTATTTACTTATTTATTTATTTATTTACTTACTTACTTACTTATTTATTTACTTGTGTGTGTGCATGCCTGTGTGTGTGTGTGTGTGTGTGTGCGTGTGTGTGTGTGTGTGTGTGTCAGAGTTTCCTCTTTCCATCTTATCGGGGCTAGGTCTCCCGTGTTACATCACCCTGTGTGTTCCAGGTTACCGGACCTTGGAGCTGCCTGCTAATTCTCCTCTCACTGCTTCCTTCCTTGCCTGAGGAGTGTTAGGGTTACAGGTACATCCATCTTTTCATGTGGGTTCTGAGGGATTGAACGCAGATCTCCAGGCTGGGTGATATGTATTTTCTCATTTTCTTCTTAAATTTAGCTAAAAACTTGTCAGTTCCTTGGTACCTTGTGATAGGTTTTTTTTTTTTTTCTCAGCTGTTTATGTTTCCTCAACTTTATTCAAGGGGCAGTTTAGATATTTCTTCTTTCCTGATACCAGCACATGAAATTATGAATCCATCTATAAGCACCATTCCAGATCTCAAAGTGCTGTATGGTCCTTTTCATTAAATGAATAACAATAGAAGATAAATAAACTCATGAGCCACTTACATGTCTGTTTTCAGATTAATTTTATTTTTTAATTATTTACATAATTAATGTGTGCATTTGTATGTGGATATGTGGACATCGGTTCAGTGCTTAGAGTCCAGAGGAATGTGTCAGATCCCTCGGAGATGGAGTTGCAGAGGGTTGTGAGCTGCCCCATGTAGGTACTGGGAACCCAGCTTGGGTCCTGCTGTAGCAATAGCAGTATCTGCTTTTAACTTCTAAGTCATCTCTCCAGCCCCTGGAAGTATACGCTTTAATTATTTTCTTTAATTCATAGTTACCTAGAATAATGTTTAGTTTCCGAGTACTTGTAGTTTTTAAATATCTTCTCATTGGTTCCTAATTTGATTTCCGAAAGTATGCTCTGTGCAGTTCCGGTCATTTTAAACTTCCTAAGCCTGGCCTTGTGTTTTACCATCTGGTCTGCCTTACAAAGCACAGCGTGTGCACTTGAGAAGAGCATGTGTGTTACAGCTGTTGATGTGCTGTTCTATAAATATCAATTAGGTCAAGGTGGTAAGCATTGTTATTCAGATCTTGACTGCACAAGAATTTTGCTTCCAGTTTCCTCGCTGACATAGGAATTGACACCGAAAGTAAACTGTAGTTTCTATGAACATTTAAAAAGCACACAGAGGAGGCGAGTAGTCGTCATGCAAGCCTTTAAACCCAGCACAAGGGGACCAGACGGAGGCTGGCAGATCTCTGTGTGTTCCAGGCCAGATGAACATACAAAGCGAGACCTTGTCTATAATAAAGTCTGTACGGGGCTGCGGGGATGGCTCAGTGGATAGAGCTTGCAGCTTAAGTGTGGGGACCTGAGTTCACATTGCCAGTACTCACCTAAAGGCCACGCACGGCAGCATGTCTGTAAGGCAGCCACAGAGGCGGCAGAGGTGCGATAGGTGTTCACTGGCCAGCCGGACCAGCCAAAATGTCTCGCTTAGTCTGGTAAGTGTTGTCTTAAAGCATCAGACATAGAACAGGGAGAGAGATAGCTCAGTGATGAAGATCATGTGTAACTCCTCCCAGAGGACACAAACTCATTTCCCAACACCCATGTCAGCGGGGTCATAACCATACATAGTTCTAGTTCCAGAGTTCCAACACCCTCTCCTGGCCTTCTCAGAAACTCAAGTGCACACACACACACACACACACACACACACACACACACACATCCCACAGCCACCATACACAACTCATAATAATGTAAAGAAAACCTATTTAAAAAAAAAAACAGAAAAACTTTGCATCCCTGGAAATAAAGCCAAGTTATTTAGATGTGTCCTGGAGCATCTCAGGCCTATAACTGAGAGTCAAGCACATGAGCCCCACTTAAGCACACTCATCATGGTGCATTTTTGTTATAACAGGATCCCATAGAGGCCCAGATAGCCCCCGCATTTGAGTTGAGACCTAGTTGCCATCTTGAGTCAGGCTTTTAGTTCTACGTGGGACATTGTCGTCTCTACTAGGCCATGACCAGCACAAGTCTTCTTTACCACGATGGCCAACAGATCTCTTTGGGCATGGCTCATAGCTAAAATCCAGCTAACTCTCAGGAGATCATTGAAATGTATAGGAAGAGATGTCTGGACACCCCCTCTCCCCCCCCACACCTTCTATTCAAACCCCAGAGCTGAGCATCCATCAGGAGACGACCAAGGACAGTGGGATGAGTAGAAAGTATCTGAAAAATGATGGCTAATAGAGAATCGTATGCATTGGGAACCTGAAGGGAGATAACTGCTGTGCTTTGGGTATGATTTGTCCCAAAGTGAAAATGTGGTGAAAATTGGTCCTCCAGTGTGATGCCTAGCTTTAAGTGTCAATTTAGCACAACTTGGAATCCTCAGGAAACAGAGTTTCAGTGAGGGTTTGTCTACACTGAGTTGGCCCATGGGCATGTCTATGGAGGATTATTTTAATTAAGTGAATTGATGGGAGGCAATCCAGCCCACTGTGGGCAGTGTCATTCTCTAGGCAGGGCTCCTGAGTGATGTAAGTGTGCAGATATGGGGCTGAGTGCACGCATTAGAGCAAGCAAGGGTGCACACATCCTTTGTTCTTTGCTATTGGCTGTGGATGTGATGTCATGCTCTCTGTGAAGTTCCCACATTGATTTATCCCAGTGGTGGACTATAAACTGGGATCATACTTTAAATAAGCCCTTACTCTCTTAAGTTGATTTTTACCAGAATATTCTATCACAACTAAAGAAATAAAACTAGAGACTCCCAGCGTAGCATGGGTTGGGATCATGAGAATGGCCTGGTACAGCGATGACCTTGGAAAGCAGGGTGCTGGTCTCCAGGAATGAGTTAGAGCTCATGAGAGCACTTCTGTCAGTTCAGAACGTACCTCCTTCTACATAGCTGGTTCCTTCCTGCATTTCTACCATGCTGTGACACAGTAAGAGGAACCCTTGGTGGAACAAAGGTACTATGCCCTTGAACCTCTAAATGTGTAAGTGAAACAAACCTTTCTCTCTTTGTAAGTTATCCAGCCTTGAGCACATTGCTGTAGCAACACAAATCAAGTTAAGGAAACATCAAGAGAAAGAGGCATCAGGCCACAGTCACATCTGATAATTTGCAACACAGGACATAACACAGACAGGAATCGTGGAACTGACCCTGGATCTCTGGCTCTGGCCCTGAGGTCTGCAACCTCTGTTACACGTAGAATAATCTGGAAACCAATGAAATTTCATCAGGTGACACCAGGCATCAGGATGATGGTGTGGCCCCCAGACAGTGCTAATGTGTTCCCTTATCTGAACCTGTGAATATCTGAGGAGCCACACTGTGTGGACTAAGTCACTCCAAGTCTCCTAGCAACTCTCTTCCTTGGCAAAAGTCAGTACCTATGGGGTACAGGCTGAATAAAATTCCCCTGACAGGGTGAAGTAAGAACCCTGAGTAAATGGTTATGACAACTGTGATGGTCATTACTGTGGTGGTGGCATTGGTGACAATGTTGATATGGTGTAGGCAGTGTTGATGATCATGACCATGCTAGTGATGATGGTGGTGGTGATGACAATGGTGGTAGTGATGGCGATGGTGGTGGTGATACTTGTACTGATACGTTTGGTTATGATGGTAACAGTGGTGAAGATGAGGATTTAAAAATATAAGAAGAAAGGATGAATCATTCTTACAGAGCTTTTTAAAGTAGAAAACAAGGTTCAATGGCTACTTTGTAAATGGTCAAACAAATGAAGAAACTCTTCAGACATTGCCACAGGCTGGATGCAGAGTGGAGGAGGGAACCAAAGATAGCCCGAGAGGAGGAGAGGAATCTGTGCTGGGCCACAGCACACTCTACTCCAGGGCCACTGGGACCTACGGCTGGTCCCAGTGTTGGCCTGAGTACAGAGCAAGCCCACTGGAAGCCTGCAATTTCTGGACTTTCAGCACTGCCTGGAGTCTGCCCTTTGGCTCTCCTCATCCAGGGGACCACGGGGCACCAGATCACAGACAGGTGGCATGACAAGCTACCCAGATATATAGCTACCTAATCTTCACAAAATGAGGTTCTAGAGAGCAACAAGAATCAACAGTCACAAGACCCTCTGTGTCCCAGCTAAGACAAGGGGGAGGGGCCTTGGCAGCACAATTTCCTACCCATAGTGCTTAGCAGCCCAAGCGTGCAGGTGACGATGCTGACGGTGGTGAAGGGGATGGTGGTAATCTCTGGGTCTTGCTGTGATTTGAGGTAGATCCCGGCCCATGCAGAGCTCCGTAGTGAGGAGGATAAATCTGCCCTTTTTATTGATGTCTCCAATGCGTCCTCCCAGTGAAATCTGATTATCTGGGCTATGCTGGCAGACGTCAGAATGAAATGTTTGCTTCCAGGTTCCCACTTGCAGGGGAGGCAGTGGCTGGCTTCTGCCTCCCTGTCAACACGCCTTCATCAATCCTCCTCTTTTACAGCCGATGTGTGATGTCACTTCCCTGCTTTATGTGGCTCAGTGACCTTCCCTTACTTTGTTCCTAATAAAGATGGTTCCAGTGAGGCTGGGGCTACAGAGAGCCCTCTCGATCAATGTGTTCAATCACAGGGTGCCAGCAACTGATGTGGTCAGCCTAGCTCTGTGAGACTCCCTGCATACCTTCTGGCCATGGCTTGGTGTGGGACTTTTTTTGTTTCTTCTGGCCACAGATTTCTTATCTTCTTTTGACAAATGTGTCTGTGAGAATCTGCCCTCAAAAGGCAATGTGTAATTTACAGCATAGTCTATGGTGATGTACTCCTATAACTGCTGATGTATACACACACACACACACACACACACACACACACACACACACACACACTCATATAGATGTTCATCCTGGCTGCAGCAACCCCATATCCCTAACCACAAAGCTCGGTGCCAAGATGTTTAAGCCCTGAAGCTATCACCCTAGCTGTTCGTCGTCGTTGTCACTTGGGGGACTTTAAAAGAATACATCTGCTAGGAGGGGAACTTAGAATGTACTCTACCCAAGAGGCTGCCTAAATGGCCAATAAACACGTCCAGGTGCTAGGCTTCAGTCGTCACTGGGGAAATGCAGAATCAACCACTGTGTGATTCACTCCACACCCGCGGGCTCCTGACATGAAAAAGCACAGGCAATCCCCAGCCCTGGGCGGAGTGCAAAGTGACCAGAACTCACAGGGACTCTGCATGGCAGGGAACACTGCAGTTAAGACACTTTGGGGAAATCTATGCTGAGTCTGCCTGCACTCTCAGACTTCATACTTTTCTAGGTTGTCTTAGCTAAGGTTTTTATTACTGCTACAAAACACAAGCAAATTGTGGAGGAAAGGATCTATTTGGCTTACACTTCCAGATTATAGTCCATCTTTGCATGAAATCAGGACAGGAACTCAAGCAAGCAAGGCTGGAACCCAGAGGCAGGAGCTGATGCAGAGGCCGCGGAGGGGCGCTGCTTATTGATTTGCTTCGCATGGCTTGCTCAGCCTGCTTTCTTATGGAATACAGCCTAGGGGTGGCACCACCCACCATCAGCTGGGCCCTTCTCCATTGGTCACAAGTTGGGAAGATGCCTTAAAGCTGGGTCTCATGGAGGCATTTTCTCAACTGAGGCTCCTTTATCTCTGATGACTCTAGATGGTATCAAGTTGACATCAGGACCGGCCAGTACATGGGCCAAATCCCCAGAAATGTGTCTTCTGTTCATCAAAATGTGTGTTCAAGAATGTGCATAGTAGGGTGGAGGAGATGATCACATGGTAAGGTTCCTGCTGTGTAAGCATGAAGATGTAAGTACAGCATACATGTAAAAAATTCAGGCACAATGTCACATATTTGGAATCGTAGCCCCGGAGAAGGAGAGACAAGCAGCTCCAGAGAGTTCACTGGCCAAACTGGTGAGCTCCATGGTCAGGGAGAGACACCGCCTCAACAAAAAACAAAAACAAACAAACAAAAACCCAAAGGTAGAGAGAGATAAAAAAACATCAGACATTGACCTCTGACTCCACAGTTCTGTGCACACATATGTGTGGGCACCACCGGCCTGAGGGTACACACAGGAGCATGGATACATGCATGCACCACATGTACACACATGTAGGGTGATGTACATAGCAGAACACAGGAGTCAGTAACCCAAACCGGAAGCTATTGACATGCTCTCGATGGACGAACTGGCAGAGGAAGGATAGGTATAGAGATTAACTGATAAATACAATACGCACATGTGTATTTAGCAGTTCTGGGAAGCAGTGGGGACCAGAAGTGGGGACAAATCTCTGAGCTATTTTGTTATCATCTGTTATTTTGTTTTGAGTTCAGTGGCAGATAATTATTCTGTAACCACTACCAAAGGCTGTGAAGGAAGAGTTGGGATCCTCTGTGAAGCTCTCCCTGTGGCTCCTGCTGTGTGGTGAGTGGGCATCTCAAGAGATCTGAGCCAGCTAGACGCCATGAGCTCTGGACCAGGAGGCAGGAAGTCTGCTTTCCAAGCTGGGGCCCTGAGAACGGAGGCTGGCCTTATTTCTGTGGCCCTGTTGAGCCTCAAAGCATCTCTCTCTCTCTCTCTCTCTCTCTCTCTCTCTCTCTCTCTCTCTCTCTCACACACACACACACACACACACACACACACACACACACACAGAGTCACACACAGTAGCATGAAAGGGTTGAACAAGAACTATTCCAGGGCTGAGGAGACATTTGCTGCTCTTCCACAGAACCCAAGTTCAGTTTCCAGCACCCACATTGGTTACATTGGTTGGCTAACAACCTCCTGTAACTTGATTCCATGGGACCTGGCGCTCTCTTCTGTCCTATGTGGGTGTCTACACATATGTGTTATACACTTTCCCACAGACACACATGAACGCTTAAATAAGGAGGAGCTGTGCCTGCCATCTCTGGAGGTGCCATTATCAGCCTCCAGCAGCTGTTCTAGCTGCAGCTGTGAGCCCCATCTCCATTGGCTGTGTCACGCCACTCCAGGGCTGAAAGGTTGGTCATGAAGTACTAATACAGAGCTGGCTCGGTTAACAAAATAGAGTCTGCATAGATTCTTGGCGTACTCCATGTTGCACTGACGTCAGGTCGGACTTGGGTTTGAATCTCACTGATATCCTCAGCCACAGCGCGGGAGTCATGTGAGCCGCACGCATGGGGAAACGTGTGAGAAGAGAGGGACCTGGAGTCACCTCTGCGGGGGCCTTTCCAGCTCTGACATTCTTGGTTTGCTATCCCAGGCTGGAACTCAAGTGTGTTCCTGCTTGTTCCACCGGAGCCCATGGCTCCTCCCCTCCTCTAAGCAGGTGTCAGGGGCTCTCCTCGGAAGCCCCGGAGCCGCATGCTCTCGGCCGAATGAGGAGAATGAGGAACGCTAAAGCGGAATGGAGGAGGGATGGTGGTGGATGCAGATGTTGCAAAGCTGTTCTGCCTTGAGAAAGCGTCATCCCACGGTGGAAGGAGAAGCGGGGAAGAGGGCCAAGCTGCGGAGCCTGCAGCCCGCTCTGAGTTCACTGAGATTTCTGTTCCAGTGTTAGTCATCTCCATGTGCTAAGAAGACACCAGCTTGGCTCCCAGATGGGGAAGTGGGGATAAATGACTGTGGGGGTGCCTGCCAGTCAAACAGCAGGGACAGATGCAGGGGGGGAGGTGAGTCCTTCCTCATTTACCTTTTACAGGAAATGTGGGAGATGACTGGAGATATTAATATTCTCCCGGAGGTCTGGCTGTGAGGGTTTGGGAAAGGCCCTGGGGGGAGGGGCTGTGGAGAGGGCGCCATTCCTAGTTGCCACCCAGGACTTTTTTTTTTTAAATCTTCATCCAACCACAAGCAAACTCATTCATAGAGTCTGTTGGAGGGAAGGACAATGACACCATGTCGTTTCAGCTTCCACTGACGCTGCAAGAACATTTCTCATAAATAGCCGAGCCTGCCTTTTGTCCCGGCCATCAGAGCCTGCCTTTATCAGCCCAGAGAAGAAAAGTCCACCTGCCTTTAAAATGCCACATGTAGTTACCAGTCTCCAGACTGAAATGTGTTTACACTAAAAGGCTTATGACATGACAGAGGGTTTTGGGAAGACCTTCCAGAGACAAACATGTGCTTCCAGAAAGCCAGCAAATATTTGGCTTTGGCTCATCTTTCCTGAGCAGTGTGTGCGTGTGTGTGTGTGTGTGTGTGTGTGTGTGTGTGTGTGTGTGAGAGAGAGAGAGAGAGAGAGAGAGAGAGAGAAAGGAAGAAGAATAAGATTTAGAGACATCACAGAGACTGAGAGGAAGACTGAGAGACAGGAAGACAATCTCATACAGCTATAAGAGGTGAGATCCCAGGATGAGACTCACTTGGCGGAGACTCCATAGCTAAAGAACAAACAAGAAATACAGGAATCAGAAGCACAGGTCAGTGACTGGCCTGTGAGTGCTCACCTAGCCTTCTCCACCCCTGGAAGCCTTGACCGCCTCCCCTTCAGAGTTCCCTATACAGGGCTTCCCACTTCATGGGACTCTGACCTCTGATCCCACACTACCCTTGGATAAGCAGTTCTTCAGATCCTCATTGATGTTGAAGTCACCTTGCTTGACTACCGTAGAAACTTCTTGCTGGTAAAAAGGGTCAGACCAACAGGACCAACTTGTGAGTCAGTTCCAAAAGGGCTACAGAAGAGCCCTTCTTCACCAGACAACCCTGTTGAATTTGGAGATGGAACACTGATGGAAGAATGCAAATCCTATGGGTGAGACCGGACAAGTCCGAATGAGAGGATGTCCGTAAGCAGCCTGGGGTAGCAAGGGACGGGGGAGACAGGAACTGCATGTGGACTGGCAGAGACGAAAAAATTGTTCCTTCATCTCCTTGTTTGGTAATGGTGGTCAAGTCCATGAGGCATTTTCCTGATTAACGATTAACATAGTGGGGCCCAGCTCACTGCAGATGGTACTACTCCTGGGCAGGTTACATAAGAAAGCAGGCTAAGCAAGCTCTGGTGAGCAAACCAGAGAGCAGTGTCCTTCCGTGGCACCTGCTTTAGTTCCTGCCTCCAGATTCCTGCCGTGAGTTACTTTCCTGACTTCCCTTGGTGATGGGCTTGACCTGAGAATT
This sequence comes from Apodemus agrarius, assembly GCA_964023405.1. Classification (NCBI taxonomy): domain Eukaryota; kingdom Metazoa; phylum Chordata; class Mammalia; order Rodentia; family Muridae; genus Apodemus; species Apodemus agrarius. The sequence continues at coordinate 36,173,480 of OZ030014.1, read as the reverse complement.
TTAAGGTGAAGTAAACCCTTTCCTCCCCAAGTTGCTTTTGGTTAGTGTTCAGTCATAGCAAAGAGAGGCAAACCAGGACAGTAGACAAGCACTCTACCACAGCACTGTGTCCCCTTCTGTCTTAGCTAGGGTTTACTGCTGTGATCAGACACCATGACCATGGCAAGTCTTACAAAGGACAACGTTTAATCTCAGTCCATTATCACCAAGGCAGGAATATGCTAGCATCCAGGAAGGCATGATGAGGGAGGAGCTGAGAGTTCTACATTTTCATCTGAAGGCTGCTAGCAGAATACTGGCCTCCAGGCAGCTAGAATGAGGGTCTAAAAGCCCACATCCACAGTGACACACCTACTCCAACAAGGCCGCACCTAATTGTGCCACTCCCTGGGCTGAGCATATACAAACCCTCACAACCATCGCTTTCTATTTGAGAAATATTTCTTGGCCTATTTCTATGGATCAAGTCAGCCTCTGACTCATGGCTCACAAGTCCATGGACTGCAGGTGTGCATGACCGGGTCCAACAGGAGCTGTTTAGACTGAATCTCAGCCCCACGGCTGTGGTAGGTGTCTCAGGGTCCTGCAGTGGGAAGCAAAACTAAGACTGCCTCTCGATTATCTGAAGCCACACTAGTACTTCTGTGTCTGTGGGACCCTTTTAGCTGTAGCAGAATATCCAACCAAAACAGATTATAACTGCTTACCAGGAATGTGTGGCAGACGGTTTCCAAGCTAGTGAATCGCCGGCTCCTAAGTTTGCTTCAACAATAATAGTAAAAATATTTCAGAAGCTGAAAAAACATGTGTGAAAACTGGGGGCTAGAAAGATTGGGGATCTACAGATAAGAGCAAGTATGACTCTGGCAGAGAAGCCACGTTCGCTTCCCAGAAACCGCCTGTAACTCCAACTGCAGAGAACCACTCTCTTCTGGCCTCTGTGGACACCTGCACTCACAAATGCACAGACCCAGAGGAGTGCGCACGCGCACGTACACACACACACACACACACACACACACACGCACACACACAATTTGAGTGAAATAAACCCTTAAAATAATGTGTGAAAATAATTGAATGTTTTGTAGACAACTGAGCTTGGGTTGTTTTGTCACATGGCATTACCCCGACAATGGCTGACTGTTACATGTCTTAAAAGCGTGCCTTACTAACAACCAGCCTCTACCGTGAGCTTCAACTTTTCTGGAGGAAACTGATTGCTATAAAGATTATATAAGGAGGCCTCCCTTCCCCTAGAGCTGCTGCTCCTCTCTCTATCCACATCTCTTTTCCCTTCCAGCCACCCCTAGGCTAGAGTAGAGAGCTGTCAAAGCCCAGATCTCAGTTCTTCTCCAGGCGGTGGCAGCTTTTCTATCGCGACTACTGATTTTCTACATGTGACCTCTCATAAGCATGGGGGATTGCTCTTCTTTAATCCTTTCCAAGCTTCCCTACAGGACTGCCCACCCTGAAAATCCCTAGTTATCTTCTTGTATGCACAGGCTACATGACCATCTCCTGAGCCAGGGCCAGCTCGGGCCCAGATCTCACAGGCCAGCCAATTTGTCGAGGCGAGGAGACATTATCACCTGCCTCCTCTGCAGATGTCTTGGGCACCTTCGATCTTCATCCACCAGCCTTCTTGGACCGGAGGTTCCTCTACTTGCCCTCCCCAGATCCAGCCTTTGCTCCCACGGCTAGCTGCCGTTTTCTTCCTCCTTCCTACCCAGGATGCTCTTCTCTACCCTGATCCCCTTGAGTCCCCTGTAGCCAAAAACCACACAAACACTGTGCACTCTCTATGTGTCGGGCACCTGTTATAAGAGCTTGGCAGAGTCCCAGGCCTCCCCCAGAGGCCCCTGTGCATATCGAGAGGCCTCTATCAGGAAGAACATTAAGGGATGGGAGATAGCTCGATTAGTAATGCTCTTGTCTTGCGAGCTTGAGGACAACAGTTCGATTCCCTAGAAGCCATGTTCAACAAAACATAGCAAGGGAACCAACAAAAACCTCAGTTGTCATGGTGCATGGCTGTAATCCCAGCACCGGAAAGGAGCAATGAAGACCAAAGGATGCCCAGGGCTGCCCATTGGCCAGTTGAGCTGAATCCATCAGGGTGAGACCCTTCCTCAAAAAGATGGAAGGCCAGTGGGAGGGCAAAGTAGGTACTTAATGCCCGGCCTGAGAGCCTGAGTTAATCCCAAGGTCCCACATGATGGGAGGAGAAAACTGACCCCTGCGAGTTTCCTTCTTCCTCCCCCTCCCCTGCCCCATCCTCTAAATAAAAAATGTAACATAAAGAGGTGGACCACAGTTGATGGGACCCCTGATACACCTCTGGATTCCCTTGCACATGCTGCATAGATGAGTCTATACAGGCCCAGATGAGGGAAGGAAGGGAGATGGATCGCAGAGGTTTTCTGGCAGAGGGGTTCCTCAGCTTAGACGTTTTCTAGGTACCCATTGTGTGTAGGATGACATGAGAGACACTGAGGTTATAGGAGTGATCCCAGACAGAGAGAGCTCGGGGCCAGGTTGAGAGTAGAGCATCCTTCCTCGGGTTCAGTGGAGTCCAGTGAAGAGAACTGTTTCTTGGAAGACCAGGGGTTTACACAGCATATGTTGTCAGTGTTCTTCCCTTTCAGCGTGTGGTTCAGATCATGCTGTGAAGCCTCTTCTGATCCAAGCCCAGAGCAGCCCCAGCAGCCAGGAGGGAAAGGCCCTGTAGCAATCATTAACACATGGGCTCATGGGTGAGCATGCAGAGAACAACCTGAAGCCTGTGCTACATGATAGTCAGCCTGTGCTACACAGTGGCCAGCCTGTGCTACACAGTGGCCAGCCTGTGCTACACAGTGGCCAGCCTGTGCTACATAGTGGCCAGCCTCATGACATTGAGCCACTGTAGCTTTCTTTGTCTCCTTCTCCATCCCACAATTTTCACCTCACTTCTGCTGCCAGGGCTCACCTCCCAAGAGAACCACTGGTCTGCACATTAGGGTTATCAGGTTTGTATTAGAAACCGCCCTCTTGGGGAGTTAGAGGACACCATGAGTCTCTGCCATGCCTTTTTGTTCCCTGGAGTATCTTTGAGACAGGAACTGGGGTGTGCAATGAGAGTGGAGAAAAGGAAGCGGAGGCGCAGGAGAGTGAGAGTCACCAGCCTCAGCTGTCCTGCCATCTCTTCAGAACTCTCCCAGTTCCAAGGCCTAGGACTCTTCTCATCCCCATGGAGGACAACACTCCTGACAGCCTCGCCTCAGAGCCGGGAAGCTTGTGGAAGCTGAAATATTCTGATGATAGGCATGTGCATCCTGTGGCAGGAAGCAGTGAATCCAAAGCATGAGAGAAGATGGAGGACGTGTGGTTCTGGGAGCCCCTAGTGCTAGTGAGGAGGATTAGACCTGGGTGGGGCCGGAGGAGGCGCTCTTCCCACCTGATCTGTCCTCCAAAGAATTCACAAGCATCGTGAGTTCTCTCTCTTCTCCAACACAATAGTTCTGCGACTTTATTGTTGTTTGCCTCCTTCTTGGATAATTTCCTTTAGGACAGCACTTGCTGAAGAAGAGCTATGTACCCCTCAGCTTAGCTCCCTGTGTGGGGATCTTCAAGGACTGACCATGTCTCCACCAGACTGTGTACTGACTGGTTTTGTGTGTCAACTTGACACAGGCTGGAGTTATCATAGGAAAAGGAGCTTCAGTTGGGGAAGTGCCTCCATGAGATCCAGCTGTGGGGCATTTTACTCAACTAGTGATCAAGAGGGGAGGGCCCCTTGTGGGTAGTATCATCTGTGGGCTGGTATTCTTAGGTTCTATAAGAGAGCAGGCTGAGCAAGCCAGGGGAAGCAAGCCAGTAAGGAACATCCCTCCATGGCCTCTGCATCAGCTCCTGCGTCCTGACCTGCTTGAGTTCCAGTCCTGACTTCCTTTGGTAATGAACAGCTGTGTGGAAGTGTAAGCTCAATAAACCCTTTCCTCCCCAACTTGTTTCTTATGTTCTTATGTCATGATGTTTGTGCAGGAATAGAAACCCTGACTAAGACAGACTGGGTCCCTCTGAGGACAAGCTATGCGTCTCAGAGCAGGGGATCCCCAAGGACAAGGCAGTGTCTCCCTTTTCTACCAGTTCTAGCTGCACTCCTGGGCATTAGACTTAGCCTTGGGAGCTCTTACAAAGCACACATCTTGGAATGAAGGTCACATGTGGGACAGTTAGAGACTCGAACCTGACCTGGACTGTGGGCGAGCAGAGTGCCCTATGGACTGAGGGTGACTTCATTCTGTTTTGGAACTCTCTGATTGTTTTGTTTATAGTGCCCACACTGAGAGAGTTAACCAGCCTTGGCATCTCTTACAGTTAGGGATCCCTGTGCTGGAAGGGTTACAGGGTGGGAAGCAGAGGAAAGGCTCAGGGAAGCTGCTGGAACCCAGCTCCCCAGCCAACAGCAGAAAGTGCTGGACCAGTGCAGCCTCCCCGCCCCCAGGAGGAATGCACCTCTGCCTAGAGACCCTGGCTCATCCAGTGCTTCTGCTCTGGCCCTCCTTCCTGAAGCTCCAACCTGCCCCACATCCTCCACACCTCCTCCTCTCCCACCTCTGAACATACCTGCCCTGTGTCTTAGAATCTTGAGGTTTCAGTTCTCAGGAACCTGCTTCAGGAAGAAACCTCCTGCTCTTCCATTCTGTCTCCCACAGATTCTTTGTCCTGCTGGAGACTGCTCTCCCCCTGTTCTGTAGTTCCTTATCAGAGACCGATGCAGGCCATCAACTCTGTCTGCACTATCCCACATGACCACTCATTTCCCTCAGGGTAGCCTGATCAAGAGGGACCGGTGTAACCCCTGTGGCTTTGTAGATGAGGATGCTGCGTCCCAGCGATTTTCCGGCAGTCACATGTCCTTTCCCTCAGCAGCAAACACTGCTTGAACTCGGGCCATAAGCTCCAGAGAGTGAGCAGGTCCCAGACTCAGAGGACTTGGGGTCTCAAACAGAAACTCACCCAGGCAACCATAGCAACCTGCCTGCTTCCCTGATGCTGCTCAGATCCTGGAACAAGGCCTGGCACCTAGGAGCCACTTGGTAGCTGCTTATGGAATTAGTGTAGAAATGACTTGGGTGTTGGTCACCCAGTGCTGGCCTTCCCTGTTTAAACAGTTCCCCCAGTTGCAGCTGTGAGACCCCAGGTCTAGGCTGAGATCCCTGTATGTGCATATGTGTGCATGTGCCTGACTGTGTGTGTGTGTGTGTGTGTTTGTGTGTGTGTGTATATATATACACACACACACACACACACACACACACACACAGTCAGGCATATATATGTATGTATTTATATATATACATATATATATATGTATTTATGTGTACATGCACGCGTCTATGTATATGTATATATGCATGTGCCTGTCTGTGTACAAGAGTGCATATGTGTCTGTGTACATGTTTGTCTATATGTCTCTGTGTTAATACATTCAGGTTCATACGTGTATCTCTGAATTGCATGTGTGCTTGTATGCACGCATATGTCTCTGTGTGCATTCATGCAAGTGTATGTGTGTGCAGGTTATCTATCTTTGTGTGTACACATGTGTGCATGCCTGCAGGTGCACGCATACGTGTTGTGCATGTGTGCATTTTTATGAGGGGCTGCCTGTCTCTCTGTTTGTATGTGCACATCTCTACCTCTTTCTATGTGTGCACATATATATGCATGTGGCCTGCATGTATAATTCTGTCTGTGTGTCTGTGTGTGCCACATTAGTCCTGGCTGGAACTATGGGGGTGGCACTGGCCATGCTGTGTGAGCCCAAGTCCTGTTTCAGCTTAATTGCACCTGACAGGCTGATTAGAGGAGGAAGTTGCTGCATCTCTATCACAGCAGACAGGGTGAGGTGTCTCCACTTAACCTCTCCAGCAAACAAGAAGGCAGGCATTCAGTCTGCACAAGATCTTGAGGAAGGGGCGGGGCATGCAGAAAGCACAATAAGCCAGAGGACAACTAGGAATGCCCAGGGCGAGTGCAAGGAGAGACAGAGGGGCCTGGGACACAAGAGCACAAACACGGAGCTGTGAGAGTGGAGCTGCCCCAGGCTGAGGCTCAGGAGCCCTGAGGAGCGCATTCTCCTGGATCTCAGCACCCGTCTAACACCAGGGACCCCGCTGAGGCTCGGGAGCCTCGGTATGCGCATGCCCAGGCTGAGACTCAGGATCTCCACTGTGCGCATGCCCAGGCTGAGGCTCAGGATCTCCAGTGTGCGCAATCTTCTGGAACTCAGCATCCCTCTAACACCAGGAACCAGAGTTGCTGGCAGAAGAATTAGAGCTAAGAAGTCGCTCGTCTTTGTATGCCTTCGAATTCATGGCTGCGTCACTAGACATCTCTGTTCTCAAAGTGGAATGCTTGTCTATGAACGAATGAGGTTGGGAGGTGGCTGGGTCAGCAAAGCGTTTCCTGTGTAAGCGGAGGGACAGGAGTTCATATCCTCCGTGTTCTTGTAAGAAGCTGGGCATGGTGGCCTGCGGCTGTAATACCGGTGCTAACTGCTGGAAACAGGTGGGTGGGTTCCTGGGCTTGCTGGCCATCTGAGTGATGTTCAGTGAGAGACCCTATCTCAAAAAATAAGATTAAGAGTAACTGAGGAAGTCATCTAAGACCAAGGTGTAGCTTCCACACAAAGGTGCACACACACGTGCCCATAAGCACATGTATAGACACACACTTTAATACATACATACGCCATATACCACAGAGGGATAAAGCAAAAGAACCAAAGCTTTGGAATAACACCTAAGATTATCCTCTGACCCCCCCCCCCACACACACACTCATGCACACACACACACACACACACACACACACACATGCACTCATAAATAAATAAAAATAGGAGTCTGGAGACACGGCTTAGCAGTTAAGAGCACTTTTGCTTTTGCATGGGGCCCAGTTATAATTCCCAGCTCCCATATGGCAGCTCCTAACCATCTGTAACTCCAGTTTCAGGGTATCTGATGCCCTCTTCTGGCCTCTGTAGGTACTGCATACACAGAGTGCCTATATACACTTAAAATGAAAACAGTAGCAGAGAGACTGTTTGGAAAGTATTACTGACTTTTATTTCTCTTACACCTCCTATGTCCTCAAATTTAGATTCAGGGATCAGGGTGGGTGTGATGGTTTGTATATGCTGGGCCCAGGGAGTGGCACTATTTGAAGGTGTGGCCTTGCTGGAACAGGTGTGGCCTTGTTGGACGAAATGTGTCACTGAGGGCATGGGATTTAAGACCCTCCTCCTAGCTGCCTGGAAGCCAGTCTTCTAGTTCCCTTCAGATGAAGATGTAGAACTCTCTGCCTGCACCATGCCTGCCTGGACGCTGCCATGCTCCCACCTTGATGACAATGGACTGAACCTCTGAACCTGAAAGCCAGCCCCAATTAAATGTTGTCCTTATAAAAGTTGCCTTGGTCATGGTGTCTGTTCACAGCAGTAAAACCCTAAGACTGTGGGCACAGACAGAAAGGAGAGAACACTGGTATAATCACATTGAAACGTGTTTCCAGCTGCACTTTCCTACCTGTCAGGAGCCACCCAGACATAGGAAGCTAACTATTTCCTCTTAAGAGTACTGGCTTAGCCCCAGACACTGGCATGACTCACATGGAAATCAGCTCACGGGTCCAGCTGCCACCAGAGGCCTTCCCATATCCTGCCTCCTCCTGGGCCTCTGGCTGGGCCGCTGAGTGTCCCCATCCTTGACTGGTGTCTAGGGTGTCCCAGAGGACTTTCAGTGTTTGCATCGCAGGATGTATAGCACTTTAATTTTTGGTCCCCAAGGATGCTATCCTCTGGCTATATTCCACTGGAATCCAACTACAGTAATTTCATCTCCTTGGTAATAAAGATGTAACATATTTCTCGCTCTGCACACATAAATAAGGAGCACAAATAACTATACATTGTTCAGAGCCTCTCCCGAATCTATCCCTGTAACTCTCACAGGACAGAGGTGGGGACAGCGGCCTATGAATGCATGTCACAGGCACAGACTACAGTCTGGGAGGGGATAGCACTGAAGTTTCTAGGTTGCTGTGTCTCTTTACACATGCTGAACAGAGACACAGGGAGAGTTTCAATGAAGGGAGCGGTGTGTTCACATGGCTCTGTGGGAGCTTGGAGTGTGTCAGACAGGCCTCTCTGTGACTCTGCTCTACCTGGGCAAGAAAGGAGGGGCTGGGGACCAGGTAACCTTTTAAGGTTCATTTATATAGTAGCCACATCTTTCAAGTTCTTATAAAATGCAGGAGCTTTCACCACACAATCCTTCGGCTACATGAAGCCCAGGGCGAGCTAACGGCTTCCAATATGGCGGCAGTGGTTGATCATACACAGGTCACTGAACTCAACGCCTCTTCCTTGGTCCCTATGCTTCTTCTTTGTGTTGAGGTCACTAGGGTTGACCTTCAAGCCATATGCCACATGCCTGTTGTCCTCACAAAAGGGAAGGGTTGGCATAGATGTGCGGAGGGTGTGGGCCTGGAGAGATGGAGGAAGAAACCACAGAGACTTCAAATGACTGTTAAACTTGGGGGAAATTACATGATAGTGAGGAAGACATAATGTCTGTCTAGATTGACTGATTGCTGTTTAAAACTGATGTTATTACACTCAACCCATTGATTCCACCATCCCTTGCCTTCTCCCCTCAACCCTCCTTACCACTCTTTCTTCTGACACTTCCACCCCACCCCCAAAATTTTCCCACTCTAGTGATCCCTCTATTTAAAAAAAAAAGTAAAAGGGGGAGATGTGGGGACTGTGAAAGGCAGTCTGTGACCTGGTTGAGCAAGGCTTACTCCGGAGACCCAGTAGAATATTCTACAAGGGACAGAACCAGTGAGCGGTGCTCCCAGACACTCAGGCTCAGACTCCTGACTCCTCGGCTCCATGATCCTGTGGCCACCAGTCACATAGGGCCAGGCCCCTGGTGTTCTGGCTGGACTCCACCCCCACAGTCACCTGGCTTCAGCCAGGTTTTCCCTGCCCTACAGTTACCTGGCTACTCTATGCTCTTGTTCCCCTGTTAACAAGGACTGCCAGGGCCCTCCTAGCTCTCTTGTGTTTCGCTCTTGCCCTTACGCTCTTGTCCCCCTGCTCTCCCTCTCTCCCCATTCTTCTCCCCTCTTTCCAAGTAGTCATGGCCAGCTCTCACCCTTCTATCTTTTCTTTCTCTCTTTCCTTCTCTATCTCTTTTTCTTTTCCTACTTCTCTATAATAAAGCTTTGAAACCACGGACTATCTCTTCTTAGCAGAACCGACCGTGTGGGAGCAGTGAAACAGGCCTCAGCATCTCCAGCCACAGGAAAGGCTCTTCCCAGACAGGTTTCTTCAACAGGAACACAGCTGTGCATGCCCCACCTCCTGGCCAAGGACCTCTCCCCGCTAGCCAGACAGGATCCCCTTTGCAGGTACTCAGGTGTCCACCATCCCTATATGAGTACGCAGCCCCACTTGTTTTCCCTACAAACAGTGAAGCAGCCACAGGTCAAGGAGACCTTGGAGCTATAATGGTGGAATTAGCAGAATAAGCAGAAAGTGATCCTTCCTGTGAAACTTCCAGAAGGTCCAGAGGGAGCCCTGACATTCAACCTCCAGACTCTGGAACTGGAAATGTTATGTTTCTGTGATTCCAAAGACCCTAAGCTTGTGGGGATTGGTTATGGTGGCCCCTGGATAGCAAAACGAAAACCACAGAAAACATCAGAAAATTATCATGATGTGCAGTACCATGTTGATAACCTGTCCAACAACATTCCAGAGAAAGTCCCCTGGACAAAAATTTCCCACTAATACAAAGAGATTTGGAAGAGACCGGTATTTCAGATACTGGTGTGGCAAGTGCATGTGATGGTGGGAAGGGTTGCAGCCATCTTGTGAACATGAGACCCAAAGCTGATAGAATAATCTCTTATGGAGGAATAATATGGAAAGAACCTGGATCATCAACAAATTTCATGAGGGGAAGGTTCAGCCCCCAAGCTCTTGACTCTGAGACATCTCCTTATGTCAGATATTAAATCCACTGATTACTGAAGTCAGCTGAATTTGCATGGTTTCCTAAAGTCAAATGTAGCCACAATGCTGTAAGGTGCATGGTAATTAGCCAGCAGTCCCCTGGCGTGAGTCGGAGTGCTTGATGCACTGGAAGATGGTAGAAGCTGCAGTGACCGTTCCGTTAAGAAGTCAGAGCTCAGAGGATCAATATAAGGTCTGTGTGGCTCCAGAGAAATCTAAGAAAGCTACTGATGCTTCTTTCTTCTCAGTCAAGTTTGATTATTTGGACAGAATTACAGGTATGTACAGAAGCACTGAAGCCGGAGCAAGGGGGTGGAGCGCTCACTCCAATAAGCAGTGTCAAAGCAGCCCTACCAACCTCTGGGAACTGATGAAGTCAGAGTCATTGTTGCAAAGAGCTGGACACGACGGTCCACGCAGCTGTGATCCTAGCACCTAGGAGATGGAGGCAGGAAGATCTCAAGTTCGAGGCCAGCCTGGACTGCAAAGTGTGGCCTTAGCCCCCAAAGACAAAGCAAAGCAAAGTAAAAAAAAAAGGAAAAGTCAGCAGTAGGGGCTGGGAAAATGACTCAGGCAGTAAGGCACTTGCTGAACAAGCATGAGGACCTGGGTTCAGATGTCCCACCCCCACATGGCAGGCCAGGGCAGTAATCCCAACACTGAGGATGCAGAGGAAGAGGAGCCCTGGGGGTTGCTAGCCAGTGAACTCCAGGTTCAGTGGGAGACCCTGTCTCAAACATAAGATGGCAAATCAAATCATTGGGGAAGATCCCTGGCATCAACTGTATACACACACACACACACACACACACACACACACACACATGCACACACGCACACACGCGCGCGCACACACGTACACGCACACAACTGCACTCACACATAGGAGTTCACACACACACGAGCACAAACACATGTGAACATATACAAACATACATGCACACCAAAATATAAGTAATTTGGTTAGGGTGTCCATGGTCTCATTCATGCTCAGTCTCTCTCAAATCCCAGGAGCCGTGCAGTGTGAGATAGCACGGCGGACTGGATACAGAAGCCGAGAGGAGAATCCAGCTGTTTCTGCTGATCCAGACAGTGAAGAAAGCTTCACGAACAGAAACGAGGGCACTATTCTTACAACTTTATTTTGTCAAATGCAGCTATTTCTATTAAAATACCACTTGTGCTCAAGCACAGTGGGCTTGCCACTCGTTTTAGGAAAAAAAAAAAAAAGAATGCGCGACAATTTCCAACCAGATACGAACGGATTCACCTCATTGCAAGCGAAGGCTCCTTGAGTCCTTGATGATACTGAAGAGTAGTCAGGATCAGACAGTGGCAGAGCAGCTGATGTAGGGAGATAACAGTTAAGAGAGGCTAGGGGATGGACGGGGATGGAGCTCGGGGCGTGGAATCTGAGGTCAGCCATCAGAAGCATCATCATTGATGGCGTCCGGATCCCTTCATCCTTTTCTCCTCTTCATTTAGCATCGTCCTGGCAACACCCATTTGATTGAAGAAGGAACCACACACTGAGATTATCAGCTGTCCAAATTCTCAGACCTAGGCTGCTGGAGAGACGGGGACCATTCTTGTCACTCAAGCTTGAGGACCTGTGTTCAAATCCCCAACAGCCATGTGAACAGATAGATGCAGTGCATGCTCTTGTGATCTCAGTGCTAGGGGAAGGGCGGTTATGGAAACAGGCGGATCCTCAGGGCTCACAAACCAGCTGATCTGGCTAAGTCGTTGAGTTCTGTTCAGTGAAAGAACCTGTCTCAAAAAGTAAGGTGGAGAGACACTGAGGAAGATATTCAATGTCCACCTCAGGCCTCTACACACAAACATACTTCACATGACACAGTACACTTGCAGACCCCCACATTCCCCCACACATACACCAACATGAATAAAAGTGTGTGTGTGTGTGTGTGTGTGTGTGTGTGTGTGTGTGTTTTGAATAAAAGCTCTGTGCTAAGTAGGTGCTGAATCCAGGAATCAAATCTGATTCCCCAAATTCAAGTCGAGTGCCTCAATCCTCAAAACTCTCACAGAGTCGCAACTTGGTATCCAACCCTTCCATGGCTCTGACCTTCAGCCCATGCTCTGAGCCCGCTGGGTCCCAGGATCTTCTTTTGTAACATGGGTGCAGATCTACCTAGACTGTTAGGCTACATGGAGATAAGGCGTGTGGGAGCCAGCTGTGAGACAGCTCAGTGGGTACAGACATCATGCTTCCTGATTTCCTGCTGGCATCTTTTATTCGTGGGAACCACTTTAGCAGCCTCTGGGTGGCTGTACACATCAGTGATAGGAGCTCTCTTGGGCTTGCATGTACCTACCCAGGTGACTTTTGGGATACATACTTTCATTTTAACATGCAGCTATATCCACTACACACACACACACACACACACACACACACACACACACACACGCCTTCTCTCAAGCATGCCCCCCAGCTAAGGCAGAGCCCCAGCAACTAGTCAGAGGGCTCCCCTTTCTTCTCCAATTACAGACACTCAGTCAATATCTCTTGCTGTGTGATGAGTCTTTTCTGAGTCTTTCTCAGCTTAGAATTAAATCAGCACCATTCCCAGGCAGTATTCTGTGGGATGAGTAATAGAGTCTGCAGTGATTATTAGCTATGTAGCGCAGCAGAAATGCTGAGCTGAGCTGTGCTTTAAAAACACTCAGCAGTGCGCAGGGGACGCCCTCTAGACAGAGTGCTCAGAGACTCTGTGCGCAGAGGATAGTAGTTTCTTGGGCTATATCCCCGAGGCTGTGCCTCGCTTCATGTGTGGTTGGGAGGAGTCCGGAGTGGACCAGGAAACCACTATGCTGGTGCCTCCTCCAACTCGCAGCCAATACATGCTCTTGAATAAGCCATATCCCCTCTCTAGGCTTCAGTTTCCTCCTCTACTCCTTGGGGATTGACCAGATGAGCATGTCCTTTGTGACCCCCATTGCCCCGGGATGTGTTTAGAGACCCACAGGGTGACAGGAATGGTCGAGGAGAGGCAAGGCAGAGTCTTGATCTAGGATTTGGTCACCTAGGAGTTCCTCCATTTCCCAGGTTTCCTTGGAAATCAGATGTACAGCAGTTGTACTGCTAAGGACCAGCCCTGGGGGACGGAGGTCAGGGAGCAGAGGAAGAGGCAGGAAAGAGTCTAGCAGAGGGAATCGAGGAGGGTGCATCTCTGTTTGCTTCCCTTCTGCCGTGTTACCCATCCCCATCTTTCTGTATTGGGGCCTCTTATGCCTGCCCGCATTACCACCCTCTCCTCTCCCTCTCATTCTTTATCCACAGCCTGTCCCTCGGGATCCCACAGCTCTGGCCATGACTCATTGCTTAGAGTTCTCAGCCCTCAATGCTTGAGCATACCTCACACTGTGTGTGTGCATGTGCGTATGTGTATGTGTGTGTGTGTGTGTGTGTGTGTGTGTATCTCCAATGTTATTCTATGTGTGTGTATCTCCAATGTTATTCCTCACACAACACCACCTATCTTATTCTGTGAGACGTGGTCTCTGATTGAGACCCAGGGGCTCACAATTCAGTTAGACTGGCTGACCAGCGAGCCCCAGGCATCCTCCTGTCTCCACTTCCCCAGCAATAGAACTACACATTCATGCCACAGTGCCTGGGTAAGTGTATTGGGATTGAATTCGGGTCTTCGGGTCTACACCACAGACACCTTACTAACGGAGCCATCTCCTCAGCCTCTACTTCTCTGCGATGGCCAATCCACTTGTGTGACTGTCTTCTTGCATTCAAAGGCAATTATCCCTATCCCAGTGGGTTCTAGGTGGCTACTTGTCTTCCTCTCCCCTAGATGACAATTGTGCGTGAGTCTTGGCTTTTCTAAATGGGTTCTGGTGATCAAAATCAGGTTCTCAGTCTTGCAAGGAAGCACTTTATTGACTGAATTATCCTCCCAGCCTTAACGCTATTCTTTATACAGGGTGGGGAGGTGGGGTCCTGTGACCTATCCAAATTCACAGAGCTAGCAATGAGCTTAGTCAAGATTTGAAGCCTGGCCCTTGGAGTCCTAACACAATAATGATAGCGCAACAACAGCATCCTACCTATGTAGAGTCACTCCAGCCCTATCAGAATACAAATGAGCCAGAATGAGTCTCTGGGTCTGTAACTCTGTGCACCTCCCCTCGTCCAGCTCCCCTGGGCCCAGCCAGACTCTTTCAGCTCCCCTTACTCAAGCCCACCTTCAAGAGAAATCAGTGTTGTGATTCACAATGGTGGAGGGGAGAATGGCCCCTCCGGCCAGCCTCTTGTCATCCCCATGACAAACGTTCACGCTCTCAATTCCCGAGTCACACACACTGTTTAACAGTATAAACATTGATCCATGTATTTCATGTTTATAGCCGCTGCTCTTGCAGGGCTCTTAGGCAGCTCCCATGAGTCTATTGCTTTGTCAACAAATGGAGAGATCAGGAGAGGCCAGCATCATAAGGCTTCCCTGGGACCAGTGTCTGCAGGCCATGGACTCCAAGGCCCTCAGAGCAACGCTGACATAGTGTGCCAATGTGTGTTGAGCAAAATCATCCATATGGGGGTCTAGGTTTCCAGGGAGAAAGGATGCAATCTTTTCCTTCCTTCTACATAATAGTCAGCTTTGGGGAGGAGAGTCACTCGAAAACTGAAAGGGGCTAAATGGCAGGCCAGGCCTGAAACCCCAGCGCTGAAGCAGGAGGGGTGACAGGCAGTTCTAGGCAAGCCCAGGAGACATCCATCTCCAAAACAAACCAACCAAAGAAACAAACGGATGCTTGGAAGAGCATAAACAGAATATAATCACAACAGAAATCAGATAAGAGAAAGGATAAGAGGAAAGACTTCCAGGCCAGGATGGAAAGGAAAGACTAGAAGTCATGGATGCCTCTCCAAGGGGAAGTCTTTACACCCAAGGTCATGGGCATGACTCCAGCAATGAGCTGGGGGAACTGGCTCAGGTGCCACTAGTCAAGTCCGCTCCTAGACTGTCCTTGGGAGATAAACCTTTTTCTATCAGGAAGAGGGTGGTACATGGCACTCAGGCTCAGACAGGCAGAGGTCAGAGAGGCAGCCAGATGAAAAGGTATCACCTACAGTCAGATCCCAGATCCATCTCACCCGGATCGGTCTCTCCCCAAGATGCCTCTCCAACCTACTGCAAGGAAGGCCTGTGTATTATTACGGAGGGATCATGAACCCACACTCTTGAATGTGAGGGTGTGTAGGCAGAAGGTAACCAAGTAGACTTTCTGCCTAGTGGGGATGCTCAGGCTCAGCCCTAGCGACTTTTGTTACGACATGCCTCCTGGTTTCATGGTCACCCTGTGCACTGCAGGGTGTTTAACAGCACCTCGAATTCTACCCACTAGGACTGTCCAATGTAATGGCAGAAGTGTGTCTCCAGACATTGACCAAACTGCCCTAGCTGGAGCACTCCTGTGTCAGAGGCAGCACATCTCTTGGCATGACCGTGGAAAGCGCATTCTCTCCCCAGGCCTCTGGAGCTCCTGCCTCACAGGTGACCCCATGCATATCTCTCTGGCTTCGTTCCCTCCGAGAGAGATACCGCGTGGAAACATGGGAGATGGATGCTTTTCTTCTGCCTCTGAGTTTCCAATTCATATATCAAGTACCTCTGCAGAGATGAAGGATAAATCCATTTTGCAGTGAACACTGAGGGAAAAGGCCTTATGGGCCAGCACAGTGCAGACTGGCCACAGCCACCCCCCGGTCTCTGGGAGCATGGGTGCCATTGTCTGGTCACCTATAGAAGCAGAACAGACCTGAGAGACAACATCTTTCTGTAACCAGGTCCCCACAACCCCTTTTCCGGTGTTTTTCCAGTATGTCCAATGATGAAGCTGAAGAGGAAGACCGCTGAGGTCTGACTGTCTTAATTACTTTCCTGTTGCTGTGGGAAAGTGACCTGACAGCAGCTAGTCAAGGGAGAAAGGCTTTGCTTTAGCTTGTAGCTACAGCAGGGATATAGTCTATTATGGCAGGGAAAACATGGCCTGTAGGAGCATGAGACTGCTCCTCATATCACGCTGGTGTTCAGAACCGGAAAAAGAACCAGGCGTGGGTGAAGATGTAAACCCTCTAAGCCCGCGCCCCCCCCTCCCCCAGTGACATACTTTCTCTAACAAGGCTCCATGTCCTAAAGATCTCATAATCGTCTCCGTCAGCACCGCTAGCTGGCACCAGATATCCAAACACAGGAGCCTGTGGGGAACATTTCTCATTCAGACCACAGGACCCACCAACTCTGAAGGACTGCATCCATCCTTTCTGGATGTTCCACTCCTGGGTGATAATTAGAAACTGTCTGATCATGTGGTGTGTCTCGGTGTGCAGGGCAGGCTGTGAGTTCCCTCATTATTACCTCTTAATTACCCGAGTGGATACAAGCAAACAGTGATAATTCCAGCAGGAAGGGTGATTCTAGATCTCCTGATGTGACTGGCCATGGGACACAACGCAAATCAAATCAACACTGTGTGTGTGTGTGTGTGTGTGTGTGTGTGTGTGAGAGAGAGAGAGAGAGAGAGAGAGACAGACAGACAGACTCACAGACAGACAGACACACAGACAGACACAGACAGATACAGACATGCAGACAGACACACAGACACATAGAGAGATAGAGGGGACAGACAGAGAGAGAGAGGGAGAAAGAGAGACAGAGAAGGGGAAGGAGAGCAAGCATCTCCTTCTCCTCATAAAGAAACTCCATGCAGAGCAATCCATTGATAAATGAGAGCTGGCCACTTGTTTAGACAGATTTTTAACAAAGCCTAACATGACCCGAATACCTAATTAATGGTTTTATTTCATCTTGCTTTCTTAATTTTTGAGTCAGGTTTTCATTAAATAGCCCCAGCTAGCCTGAAGCTCGTTATATATAGACCAGTCTGGCCTTGAACTCACAGAAATCCCTTTGCCTCCCAAGTACTGGAATTAAAGGTGTATGGCACCACACCTGGTTGATTTTAATTTTTATTATTAATTTATGATGTATGCATGTGTGTGGAGTGCATGCATATGTACGTGTTGATATGTGTGCATGCATGAGTGTGAAGGTACACAGACATATTTGTGGAGGTCAGAGGTCAAGGCTGGGTATTTTTTCTGTTACCTTCATCTTATTTTTCTGAGACAGGAGGAGACGCGGTGCCCACAGCTCACCAAGTCAGCTGTCTGGATGTGCAGCAAAGCCAGGGATCTTTTGTCTCTGCCTCCGCAGTGCTAGAATTGCAGGCTCGCTCTTCTATGACTGGGCTACGTGTGTGGATTCTGGAATCCAAACTCAGGTAGGCAAGAACTTGAGCAACTGAACTTTCTCCCAGGTTAATGTTTGATGCCAACAGACTCTGAGGCTCACCCTGCCCAATGCTTCTCTTGGAGGTGAAAGCCAGGCACGCCAGTGTTCCGGGAGGTGTACTTCTGCTCTCCTTCTCTCCACCCTTCTCCGTGTCTCCACGTGCACATCGCTCTTCAGTCTGTGTCTCTGTCTCTGCCTGTCCCATGTCCACCTCTCCCCTTTCTCTATCATTCTTCCCCCTTACACACTCTTATCCCCGCCCCCTTGGTCCTCTGTGACCAATCACAACCAACGGAAGCGATGGAAGAGAGGCCCTGTTGGGAAGATTATCTGTCTGTTCAGACCAAAGGGGTTTTCTTTGTGCATCTCCCTGTGATTCGTCTTCAGAGGGATCGATCCCCCAGCATCCATCTCTGCATCTGCAGCAGGCTCTCCACTCTGCCTGGACCACTTGTTTTATTCAACAACAATACTGTGGGGAGAAATCACCGGGGGTGGGGGGGGGAAGGAGAGATGCTGACCCAGCCAAGGCCAAGCTAAAAGCAGCTGCTCCAAGGGAGGAAACCGTGCCAGGACAATGGGCCCGGCCCCTCCACCCCCTCGGGAGTGCCTCTCATCCTCCCTCTCACCAGCGTGATTATTTATGGAGTTATAAAGTGTCCTTCAAGCAACACATTCTTCTCAACAAGCTGTAAGACAGTCGGGAGAAGCTCTGGCCCCAAACTGGGCTGCCGAGGAGGGGGTGGAGAGGATGGGGCACAGGAGCGGGCTCCTTCATCCTCTCCGACTCGGCTTGCCTTTCAGGCTGACCTTGAAGGTGGAGACTGGCTCAGATTTCCCATGCTGTGTGGATCTTTCTCCCAGAGCTGTGTGCTCAGAGATCAAGGGAAGACTCCCTGGGCCTGCTGGGAGGGGTGTTAGGAGCCAGGCCAAGTTCTAGGCAAAGGCGGAATGAGAGGGCGTGATCTGAGCTCACCCTGGCTCTCCACCAGCCCCTTAGAACAGAGGCATTCTGTGAGATATATCCCAGCAGAGGAGTGGGGAGGGGGAGAAAGAGGAGGTGGGGAAGGAGTGTCCTTTCCACCACACCAGACAGACGGGATAGGCTCTACCCACCTCATTCTCAGACCTAGGTCATCTGAGGGGACTGATCTTACCAATGAAACGCAGCTCAAGTCTCCATGGCTGAGATAAGGGCAGGGCTGTGGGAACAATCCAAAGGTGACTTGAAGCTTGATGGTGGGAAGCAAGGAAGGGGTAGAGAGGGGCCATGTGAGGGAGGTATCCTACTCCGAGACCCAAGTAAGACCAGGAAGGGTATGCTCAGCTGTGAGATGGAGTGGCATTTGTGGTACCCATGTCTGTGGTCCACGATGCCATTCTTGCCTGTGTGTGTGTGTGTGTGTGTGTGTGTGTGTGTGTATGATACCACTGAATGCACCCAAGGCCAAAATGGAAGTAGACTGGAAGTCGAGAGACAGGTGGTAAAGGCGATAACCTCAGACACAGGCACAGGCTGGCTCGCACCATTACAAAGAAGCAGGCTTCTGTGGCTTCAAACAGTGAGCATGGCGGACTTGGCGTGTGATGTAGTGCACGCCAGAGAATGATATGCTTCCACATGCCCAAGTTCGAGCCCTGACTCTACCGTCAACACCTGAAACGTTCTGTGCCTCAGTTTCTTCCCCTGTGCAATAGGGTCAGAGTCCTATTTTATTATTGGTTCTGTTATTATTAGAAATCTGCTTCCTGTGTTTAATACGGCTTCTTCTGTTCCTCTAAAGATCCCTCTCCAACACACAACTTTCCTTGGCTAATGGGAAGATGATTGTCCAGATGTGAGCTGATCTTAAGTATCTCCAAGTGAGGGGACAGCATCCAAAGAAAGCCGGAAGGCTGATGGAGCCAAACTGGTGTTGGTGGAGGAGGAGGGATCAGACCTGCCTCAAAAGGCATCCAGGAGTGCTTCCTGCAAACATGGTTATGCAAAGTTGTCTCTTCACACTGTGAGAAAACTCCCACTGTGGGAAGCTACTCCAACAGATTCTGCATACAGAGGTACTGACTGCCACCAGCTCTTTCATGAGAGGCAGCAATCTCAAGGTAGGGTGCTGTGCTAGGTCTGCAGAAAACCAGGATGTTTCCAGAGTATGCATCTGAGACAGTATCACCTTCAGAGGACACACACACACGCCCATTCTATCACGTGTATCTGTCCTTGGGGCCTTCTCAGTGCTACCGTGAGCAATGGTCATGAGCATTTTGATGGTTTCTCATTCCTGAAACACTGTAGGATTCTAAGGTTAGTCTCAAACCTATGCTCTACCAGCATTTGGCATGCAGTGGCATGTAGAAGTGTGTTTGTATTTGACGCTATCATTCCTTAGGAACCTTAGAACCTTCTGTCTGTGAGATATCTCTTCTCAGTCTTGTCTTTATGTGATGTAATACAGACTCTCCTTCTTGCACTGAACATGTAACATGAGCAAGAAATAAACTACCTCCTTGTGAACCTGGCGCTATGGCACCATTTGTTTCTGCATCAAAACCTAGCTCACCCTGACTAACAAAGACCTGAATCATAAAGTCGCCACTCCTGGGCTTGAGTGCATGGTCCAGTCTACAGATGGAGCCAGGGTCCACTCACCCATGACTTCCAAGGTGGCCTTGGAGATGATAGAAGGAGTTGGGACTGAGATGTTCCCAGCCTTGAGAATGTGCGGACTGCTTCAAGAGATGCTGATCTTCTCTTGTTCATCCTTACTGGATCTTGTCCTTGGTTTCTTTTCTGGAATGACTTTTGAATACACACACACACACACACACACACACACACACACACATTCATAACTATATGCAGTTACGAATTAGTAATTATATGTAACGGTAATGTAATTAATCACAGTGTATATTAATAATTAGATAATTAAGTACAATAATGCATTATTCCTAATTGTATGTATTAATTTATCTAATTTTCACCAATATTCATGAGGCAGATGCTTTTTCCCACAACTTCCGGACAAGGCAACCGGAGCACAGAAAGGTTGAGCAACCTGTTTAGGATCACACAGCTCTTTGAAATCCAGTGCACATGGCTCTACAGCCCTCAAGTTGGCGCCATGCCTGACCTGGACCCCGGCCTGGCTGCCTGCCAGAGCTTCCATGTCTCCCATCCTGGGGAGACACTGAAGAGGGTGAAGTCTACAGTCTACTTGAGAGCATCATCTGTGCAGACCGGCTGTCACAGGCTCAGAGCTTTTTGGTAATCTCTTACCTTTCCCGCCGTGCCCCCCAGCTCTACCCTTAGCTCCCAGCTGCCATCTCAGAAGCAGCTCTCTTCCTGGCTACCTCCTGAGAGGTGACTTGCTGCCGTCTGTGGCAGCCCTCTGAGCTCTCACTTGGGTGAGATGGCCAAGCTATATGAGATTAAAGTCAGCTTGAGATAATTCTCTCCTTTCTAGCCAGCGACTATTCTAGGGCAAAGGATGCAAATGTTCTAGCCAATCAGATGAGGAGGAGCCTATGAGTGGGCTGCTGGGAAATCTTTTCACCTGAGGAGGGATGCCCAGACATCTTGCTGCCTGGAAGTTGGGCTGCCATCTTAAAAAGATAAGGAATAAGAGAGTCAGCCTCGGGGCAGAGTGGGCAGGCATGGGACGCTTGCGGCTTTGATGGCCTTGCTGAGCTGTGCCAGGCTCACCTCCTCTAGACTTCTAGTTAGACTTCAATAAACCTCAGTAGCCAGAGGAAATTCACAAAAGTATGAGCCAAGCGTCCTGTGGCGTCTCCACCAAAGCCTGGTGGTAGAAATAGGCAGGCCGTGTTATTATCTAGGGGTCTCAAGACTGACTAGCACAGAGTTTGATTCCCGATCCACTTAGCTGTGGGACCTTGTGTATTTCGTAAGTCCCAACTCCTGCCCTCCATCAGACTAGAGACTGAAACAAGGATTCCCCAGACTTGTAAGAATGAAGGAGCTTGGCCAAAAAGGCGAAAGGGCAGCTCCATCTGGGCTGGAATAAACAAGCAGAGAGTATGAGCCAAGTCCCTTTAGAGACCCCGCCGAGTGGTCTGAAGAAAGGCATGGCTGTTTCCCTCAGGGATGAAAAGCAGTACACTAGGAAGAAACCCCTCGTGTCATAGGAATTAGAGCCCATTCTGCCGAGGAGGCTGGTCTTTCCCTGCCTTGCTCTGATTGGCCAGTCCTGGGTAGAAATCTAGTCGTGTGCATAGACCACAGACACTGGGATTTTTATTTCAGCCCTGCTACTAACTAGCTCTTTGGTCTTGGGAAGTACCCTATGAGAATAGAACTCAGACTGTCTACCCTGGGAAGGCAGATCTCAGTGGCACAAGCCCATTTGGCTGGATGGGGACATGCCTAGGTGAGGACACACCCCTGGATCTGCCTGCAAAGACATTTCCAGAGACTATTGCTGAAGAGGGATTCTGACTTTAACCAATGCATAGATTGTTCGATGCTATTGTGATCAATTGGGAGGTGTTTAAAAGACAGGAAGTTACAAAGTAGGGCCCTGTTAGGGAAAGTGGGTTCCCAGGGGCATGTTTCTTAAGACTATATACCTTGCCCTGGACCCTTTCCCATATGAGCTTCCTGTTTCTGTCTTAGTTAGGATTTCTATACTGCGATGGAACACCATGCCCAAACGGCAAGTTGAAGTTTATACTTCCAAATTGCTATTGAAGGAAGTCAGGACAGGAACTCAAATAGGGCAAGGACCTGGAGGCTGGATCTTATCCAGAAGGCACGGAGGGGTGCTGCTTACTGGCTTGCTCCTCATGGCTTGCTCAGCCTGCCTTCTTATATAACCCAGGACCACCAACCAAGCCAGGGTTGGCCCCACCCACAGTAGACCAGGCCCTTCCTCATTGATCATGAGTTGAGAAAATGCCTTACAGTTGGCTCTCATGGAGGCATTTCCTCAACTGAGGCTCAAAACCAGCCAGTACCGTCTCCTACCTGTCATGATATAAACTGTTCTACACCTCCATGCTCCTCCCACCATGGTGGACTGACATTTGAGAAACCAGAGGCCAGATCAGTAAATCATCCCTTCAAACTATTATGTTAGGCATCAACATAAAGAGATGACAAGGAGCTGACATGCCGGTGACAAAAGTGTGGAGGGACAGTATCCTAGATTTTTCTCACGAGCCTGTTCTAGGCGTGGGTCAGCCCCCTAACTTGTCCAATGGATTTGAAGGGAGGGGGAAATGTTCTGAGCAGAGACATGAACATAATGGCTCATTTTCAAGCCCAGTTCCCTGCTTTAATTGAGTTTTCCTAAAAAACCCCACGAAGCATTTTTTCTACCATTTTTTTTTGCCAGATTTGATTCTTGCTGATAACACACATTGGAGGAGTGGGGTGCTGTGGCAGTGGCACGTGAAAGATCAGATGGGCCGTCGGCTCCACACCATTCAGGGTACAACCTCTCCCCATCCCCTCCTCATACCCACTCAGACTGGGAACTTTCAGCTGACAAAATGCATCTAACCCTTCACCTTGAGCTCACCTCGAGGTGGAGGGATACTGACTCCACCAAGTGCCACTGGGTACCACTTTGCTTTAGGGCATCCAGGACAACAGCAGATGTTTTGGAAGATGCTAACGCACAGCTCTGTATCTAGTCTCAGATTACCACGGTGCCTGGTGTAAACAGCTACTGGTAGAGCAGGTGTTAACAGCCATTGGTAGAGCCAATGGAGAAAGGACATGGCAGAGAGCGGGTTTGAACAGTGTTATCTGAGAGGTGTGGTGTCCTCACTCTTGTTATAAAGGAAGTCTCTCAGTGATGGCTCCTACGTGGTCTCAGTTAGAACTCCAGTCCTGCCCCTTTTCATTGGTGGGCAAACTACAGGGAAAGGTCCTGCCTGTGGCACCCACTGCCACACACAGACAAATGTTCTCACACTGCTCGAGAGTAAGAAGGGTGACCCAGACCACAGCATCAGGTTAGCTACACAAAACAAATCAGCTATAGCACAAGTAAACAGTGCTGGTGAGATGGCTCAGCAGGAAAAGGGGCTTGCCACCAATCCTGGCAATCTGAGTTCAATACTTAGATCCCCCAGGGTGGGAGGAGAGAGCTGATTCCTGCAAGTTGTCCTCTGACGTCCACACTTTTATACTCTCACACATGTACACACACACACACACACACACACACACACACACACACACTTTTTTTTAATGGCACCTCACAATCACTGGCATCTTTTTAAAGAAGTGTTAGTCATTTCCTCTAAGTGTAAGATGCTTATCTAGGGGGATAACTTCCTAGATACTTGAAGACAATCAAATGAAAATGAAGATCCCCCTCCTGAAACCAGTGCTCACTCTGGAGGGAATCTGAATCAAACCACCACCAATCAAACCACACCAGGTACCCACAAGATATATTACAAAATGAAGCATTATAGCACCAACAGAAGCCCTTATAAATACCACCCAGGCTTGTCACACTTGAAAATCTGGTGTTTGTAATGCCCATTCCTATAGACTTTTCTCAATATCCAGCCATAAATGGCATATGCTGTTGGTTCATGTTTTGTAGCTTTATGAAAATAGCTTTATGAAAATTATATATTACATAATATACAATTTGCTTTTTTGTTTTTAAATGTTATTTTCTTTGTGTGCACGTGTGTGTGTGTGTGTGTGTGTGTGTGTGTGTGTGTGTGTGTGTGTCATAAAAAGCACACAGAAGTCAGGACAACCTTTCAGGAGCCGGTTCTCATCTTCTTTACTGTTTGGAGTCTGTCTTGCTCTGTACTGCTGTGTGGAACACTCCAGGATAGCTGGCCCACAAGCTTCGGGTTAGTTCTCCTGACTCCAGCTTCTACCTTCCTCTGGGACTGGGATTACAGGTGCAAGCCACTGCATCTGGTCCTTTAGATGGGAAGCAGGGATAGCACTCAGGTCAATAGACTTGGACAGAAAGTCCTTTCACCATCTGAGCCTTCTCCCAGCCCTGTAACTAGGTTTTCTCTGTTTCGGCATCACCAATTTGAACTGCATTCATGCTGATTGATGTAGTTCTGTCAATCACGTTCTCTGGATAGATGGATATCTTGTTGATTTGTTTTCCCCCATCATCTCAATTGCAACAAAACACTATGATGAATATTCACACTCATATCTTCTTGAGCACCAATGGGAGGCATTAGGTGTATACCCGTAAGGGGAATGGCTGAGTAGTGCCCCCCCCCACGCCGCACTTCTGCAAGGGGAGAAAGGAGTACATTGAGGGTTCTACAGAAACCCCCTAGTGAAGAACCTCTCAGTTCTGCATAGCAGGAACTATTTTCCCAAGGGGAGTGGTGTCCTCTAGAATGCACTTAGGCCATACTTAATGGAGCCAGATCCCTGACTGTTGCTCTCCTGCCCTCCTAATGAATTGTGGGCATAGGAAGCAGCATGCATTGGGGAGCTCTGGGTGCATGAATCCATTGGAGCAGTATCTTTGTCTGTCCTTATGACCTGTGTATCCCAGGTCCTAGAACAACACCTGGACTCCAATGCATTTAGCACATGTTCAGTGATGGAGACTATATTACCTTCATATAGCAATTCCCTCCAAAATAAAACCCTCCACCTTGGAGAGAAGCTCATTGAAAGAGAACATGGACTAAAACAGTGATTCTCAACCTTCCTAATACAGTTCTCGTGTTGTGGTGACTCCCAACTATAAGATTATTTCATTGCTGCATTATAACTGTAATTTTGCTCCTGTAAGGAATCATATTGTAAATATCTCATATGCAGAATGACTGATATGTGACCCCTATGATAAGGTCATTTGACCCTCAAAGAGTTACAATCCACAGGTTGAGAACCACTGTTTTAAGAGGAGGTGAAAATTCCATCCTTTAGGGAAGATCCTTAAGCTTTAACATCTCAAAGGTTTCAGGAAGTACCTGAAACTGAGCAGATTCACAAAGCCCCCTCTTTCCTAAGCATATGTAAACAGTAACAACTGCTGAGAGACAAGACACAGTCTTGGACAAGTTCAGTTGCCTTGAAAAGGCTTACATCAACCAAACGTTCTGGACAAAGAAGAGACCATCTGAACTGCCTGGAAGGATAGTCAGTCTCCAATCTGTTGAACTGCCTTCAAGTTGTGAATTGTATTCAAGGTCTCCAGATTTCATGAGCTGTCACTCATGAAGTGGGCTTTGATGTAACTGTCTGAGTCATCTCTGCCCCTGGACCCTTGCCTATGCTCCCGTAACTCCAATAAAACTGATGATTCGCCAAGCTGAACTTCAGTAGTGTTCTCCATCATCCTGTCATAGGTGGTGCGAGGAGATGGTTGTTTACATCTCCCCAGGAATAAGGTCACACAACAGCACACATAGATGTACATAGATGCACAGAGCACACAACATGTTCTGCATGCAGGCAGGCTTCCTCATCAGGGAGGTCCTGAGAGTAGAGACTGAGCACCTTGTCTTCACCATCTTTAATACAAATGGCCTGTAATGACAGACCAATGGACACCCTCCCCCTGACACACACACACACACACACACACACACACACACACACACACAGAGGAAACAAAGTGTGTACTCCAAGTGTTTTTTAGAAAGGACTAAGGAGATGCTTGATAGCCAGAAGGAAAGACAAAGGCAAAAGAAAATCCAAAGGAAGACATCTGGTCTACTTCCCTGAAACAGCAAAGCTCCTCTTCAGCAAGTTTGAGGAACCGTGCGAACTGAAGCCAAATAATTCATGAACGGGAGATGAAAGAATTTTAAAAATTAAAATAACAAAACAGAAAGCATGACCCTGGTAAGTGAAACACGCCTGCTATACCTGAAGTGGATGGCCACCTCTGAATTAGGAAGACTCTCAGAAAGCAAGAATTTTCCATGCTTGACCTTGGGTGGTAGCCCTGCCTCTCAGGCCATAGCAACCTTGCAGACAACTTAAGTAAAGATGATATTCCCAACTGTCCAACTTACTAGGAGGCTAGCAGGTAGGACTTCTGCTGCAGAGACAAAACAAAGCTCACTGGCAGGAGGGGCATGCTCACAGGTGACCATGGTGTACCATGGGCAACAGGTGAGGGGTTGGGTAAAACTTTGGCACCAGTTGTTGATTGCTGGCATTGTGGGACAAGGAGTAGAAAAGTAGAATCTGGGTTCTTGGGCTTGTCCCTGACAAGACTGAAGCAAGCGCCAACTGCTAGAAGGATACAAGTCTTGGGGGCAGAGATCCAAGGTCAAACCTGGGATACCTGTGTGTCACAGGGTAGGTGTCTTGCTTTTTCTGTGCTTCCTTTCACTATCCAAAGAATCCTAAGTAGTGTCCTAGTAAGCTTTGACTGTCAACTTAACACAGGTCAAGATTACCTAGAAGGAATTTCAACTGAAAAATTTCCCAGATCACACTGACATGTGGATCTATCTGTGAGGAGCTGTCCTGGTTGTTAAATGATATAGCAAGATCTAGCCCGCTGTGGGCAGCACCCAAGCAGGTGTTCTTGGCTGTGTAAGAGCCTTTGAGAAAGCCGGCAAGCACTGTTACCCTGTGGTTCTGTTTCAAAATCTTGCCTGACTAACCATCC
Organism: Apodemus agrarius; assembly: GCA_964023405.1. Taxonomy (NCBI): domain Eukaryota; kingdom Metazoa; phylum Chordata; class Mammalia; order Rodentia; family Muridae; genus Apodemus; species Apodemus agrarius. The sequence continues at coordinate 36,146,469 of OZ030014.1, read as the reverse complement.
TGACAGCTTTTAGTGATAGATTATGACCTGGGAGTGTAAACCAAATTAACCCTTTCCTCCCCTAATTTGCTTTTGGTCAGAGTGTTTTGTCACAGAACAGAAAACAACCAGGACAGATAATAGCATTGTAGGATAGTAGGTAACATTCATGTTACACCTGCTGGGGGACAGTTTGTCCCTCAGAGTTTGTTCTACACCCAGTAAGTTTGGTGGCTCTGTCCATATTAAATTTGGCCATCTTCTTTAGGATGGCAACAACGTACCCAGAAACTCTGAGAAAAATAAGGACAATGAAAACTAAAGAATTAACAACTGTATGAGCAAAGAGATTTAAGGAGTTGACACAAAGGGGGTTACATCTATTGAACGAGTGTTTCCTGTGTAAACCTAACTGCAGAAGCTTAGAATCTTAGCATGCACAAAACCCAAGTGAAATGGTAGATGGTACGGGTGTAGATAGGAATATCCCTGACGCTTGACAGTCAGCTATGATACCTAAATTAGTTATCTCCAGATCAGTGAGAGACCTTCCTTGTTGTAAATGATAATATATGGAGTCATTTAAAAATGTATCCAACATTGACCTCTGACCTACAGACATACACACACACACACACACACACACACACACACACAGCACCACATAACCTAGGCATGGGGGAGCATCCTATGATCCCAGTACTTGGGAGAGGAAGGTATGGGAAAATCAGAGTCAACCTTGCCTTCATAGAAAGCTTCAGGCCAGCAGACAAGGAAAGCAGGACTCAGATGTTTCCTGGACTTGTGATTGGGTCTTCTATGGATAACAAATGAAACTGCCCTGCACACAATGAACTCTCTGCCAGCTCTGTTTTCACTGTGGCCACTGTGGTGGAGGTTGAGTATCAGGATATCACCCACCTAGAACCTGGTCACAGGAATAGTTCAGAGACTACCATACTTGGATTCAAAAAGGGTAAATGTCGGGTCTTACAAACAAGGCAGCTTCCAAAGCTTACTCATTCACTTTTTTCTTTACCCTCTGAGAGCACCAAGGACCAGCCACTGTACTCTTTTCTCCAATAGTCTTTTGTGTAGCCTACAGCAGGAAGACACTGGTTCATCTACTCCAGGAACGTGATTCAGTTTGAAGGTGCAGCCCGAGACCTTCACAAGCAGTCTTTGCATAATCTCCAGATCCTGTAATCCTTACTATCCTAACTGCTTAGAGAGACCAAGAAGCAGTGTTTTAAACTCCTTTAAAAGATGAATTTATCCAAGACTGGAGAAAGGGCAGGGTACCTACATCGGGCAGCTTACAACTGCCTGTGACTAAGGGCGAAGGACTCTCTGGTAGCCCTTCTGGGCTCCACAGGTACTGCACTCAAGTACACGTAGACACTGACACGCATGCCTGGGTACCATCACCTGCATGTAATTACAGAGTAACGGAAATCTAAAACACTAATAAAATAAAATGAAATTGATTTGCTCTGATTAGAGCCAACCGTTCATCTTAAGGTAGTAACAAGGAAGTAGGAAATCGATTTTGGTGTTGACTTTTACCACTCATACAGAGGCTTGGAGAGGAGGACCTGCTGCCATCTTTTCCTCTTGGGTTGAAAGGCATGAACTAGAGCTTAGAGGCAACATCCTTCCTCTAGGCTGAAAAACCTTTCCCTCCACCAACACCCACGTGGGCACTGGCCATGGTGCTGAAAATGTAGAAAAGTAGGGATGGGTCTGCAGTTCTCAAGTCTGACCTCCCAGCTGCAGGCCAAGGTTCTCATTAATTTCTGCTCTGGGCCACTAGATCTATTTATTTCCAGCAGAATAAATAATCAATCTAAGTTTTTCCAACAAAAACACTACTTGAGTCTGGAGAGATGGCTCTGTGGTTAAGAGCACTGGCTATACTTGCTCTTTCAGAGGTCTTGAGTTCAATTCCCAGCAACCACATGGTGGCTCACAACCATCTGTAAAGGGATCTGATGCCCTCTTCTGGTGTGTCTGAAGACAGCTACAGTGTAGTACTCACATAAGTGAAATTAATAAATATTAAAGAAAACACCTCTTGTGCATTACAGCATGAGAAGCAAGTCTGAGGGTGAATCCCTGCCTCTGACCTGGCATCAGAAGTGACTCTGCCTTTCCTGCAGACTATTGTAATCCAGAAGACAATCATCCTTCACCCCGGGAGTCCTCCAAGTCTTACCACATTTACCCTTAGCCCAAGAAAAGACAACAGTTTCCAGAGCTTTTGGGGAAAAGAATAACAGGTGGGTTTGTGGTCTTCATCTTTATTAGTGCCCTTTTATATCGCCATTTATTATCACCAACATACCTTTTTCTGACATTTTTAATTGATCCTCATGATATTTTAAATAAAAGTTTTAAATAAAAATTGTATCACGTGTGTGCATGTGTGCACACATGCATGAGTGAAGTCAGAGGAGAACTTGCAGGAACCTGTTTTTCCCCTCTACCATGTGTATTGTAAGAATCAAACTCTACTCTTCATGGTTGGCTGGCAAGTGCCTTTACCCACTGAGCCCTCTAGCCAACACCTGCTATTTAATAGCAGAGTTACATTAGGCCTCTATGCAGAACCACCAAGATAGCCAAAACATTTTCCCCAAAGAAGCAGTTCTCAGAGTCAATATGGTGGCATTTTGGAAGTGCTGGATCTACATTATACCTGTGGGTAACTGGAAAGAAGTACTCAGTCCAGAGGAGGCAGAAAAGAGACTATTCTTCTAGCAGCAAGGTTGATGATGGGGAACTGAGGCAGAATGGAAGGAGTAAGGAGCCTAGCCCGAGCTATCAGGTCTCTGGAAATTCAGCAAAGCAGGGAAACCGACTGACATTCATAGTCTCCAACAAACCCAGGGCATTGGGGAAGAGGCATCCAACAGGCTTCCTACCGTGCAGTGCTGATTAGTAACTAATAAGTTGGTCCTTATTATGGGCCATGGAAAGAAAGCAGAGAAATGGGCAGTAAGGTGTGAGGATGGGGCACCGTTAGGTTCCTATCCTATCAGCTCCATCCTGACAGACTCTCAGATCATAGACAAGATGCCAAAGCATGTGCCTGAATGTCTGTCTTCTGTTCTGTAGAATGGAACAAAGCCTATCTTTGACTGGGGTATGGGGGAAATTAGGAGGAGATGTGGAAACCTAATGCAGTAGAAACTCCCAGGCTTCTACAGGGGTGACCCTGGTGATCCTACTAATGGAGGATATGGAACTTGAACCAGACATCTTCCATAATTAGGTAACTTCACCTGGTGGGACTAAGGTACCAACTCAGGCACAAGACCTTCTCCCTACAATCTGTCCTGCCTACAAGATGCACAGGGGCCATGAAGGCACCGATGCTGTGGGAATGACTAACCAATGATGATTGGACACCACCTGGATATCCAGGAACTAGAAGCTAGACAGCCCAGAACCTAGAATAGATAAAATCAATAAAATGATTCCTAATGATATCCCACTATACTCATAAATGGGTGCCTAGCCCAAACATAATCAGAAAGATTATTCCTCCAGCAGCTGATGGGAGGAAATGCAGAGAGCCAAAGCCAAACATTAGGTGCAGAGAGAGCCCAAATTGGAGATCTCTATTTAGTGTCTTTCCTCAGAGCTCAGGGAACCCAAGGGAAGGAAGAGGGAGAATTGTAGGAACCAGAGGGGTTGGGGACACCAGGAAAATGCAGCCTACAAAATGAACTAAGCAAGGTTCATAGGGGCTCACAAGGATGGAAGTAATAATCAGAGAGCCTGTATGGATCTGAACTGGGTCCTCTGCAAATATGTTATGGTTGTTAGCTTGGTGTTTTCATGGGAGCACGAGTGTCTCTGACTCATTTGGGATCCTCTTCCTCCAATTGGGCTGCCTCACCCAGACCTGATATAAGGGCTGTGCCTATCTAGTCTTATTCTTACTTGTTATGATAGATTTAGTTTATATCTCTGGGATGCCTACTCTTTCTGAAAGTTAATGGAAGGGGAATGGATCTGGGGGAGAAATAAAGGGAGGTTGGGAAGAGCAGGGGGGGACCTGCAGGATGTATTGTATGAGATAACACTAGTTCTTAAAATTAGGGAAAAAAAAAGAACAACAGAAAGATCTGGATATTTGAAGCCTGAGAATAGCTGTGCCCCTAAGACTCCAGTGGGCTCCTGGAGTAAGATGGACCCAGATGGGAGTGTCCCTAGAATGTCCCCTCCACAGCCACTCCATCCTCCAGCTGTGTGCTGTATCAACCATAATCACATAGAGCCATGACCTTCTGAATGGACTTCCTTCCTCTTCCCAAGCTCAGCTCCTAAGTTTCCATCACAGGTCAGAACCGTGATTTTTCCCGGAGCTTCACTTCTGTGGCTGATCTGAGAGCAGGGGCTTGTTTTCCAGTTATGTTTATACTTCTAGCAACTGGAAGCCTCAGGAATATCACCAAGCTCAGATTGGAGGGGGAGAATGGACCCTTTACATGGATTATTATCCCTGCAGTATGAAGTTATGACAGCACTTGTTGAGTTCTGCGTACATGTTCATACATGATATTGGATTTGAAACGATATCCTCCCTCTCTGCAACTGCCTACACAGTTCCTCGGAGCACCTGTTTCCAGTTTGGATAAAGTCTGATTATCTCTGTAATTTCTGCATCTTGATTCCAATGTACAGGTTTTCCATCATCGAGGGGACACAGTAGAGACTGATGCTCTAGGGTTAAGGGTTGAACATGGGGAGGATGGGGCAAAGTTGCTTTTTACTTGGATTCCAAAGGATCATCCTCCATATAAGCATCCAAACTGCAGTTTACAAGGAGACACTTGCTTAAAAAAAAAAAAAAAAAAAAAAAAAAAAAAAAAAAAAACCTGATTGCTTGGTCTGGCAGATGGGAGACTCACTAAACATTTCAGCTGAGTTGTTAAGTCATGTCTTTTGTTCTGAGCAATGGTGGGCTGACATGTTAACATGCACATCCAGATGTGAGTGCTTATGTGTCTTCAGAATGAACATCCATGTTGCAAAGAACTCACAGCATAGAACCTTGAACCTTACTCTTTATTCAGTATATAAAATATCTACAAAAAAATAAGGAGAAGGAAGAGGAGGAAAAGGAGGAGAAAGAGGAATAGAAAGAGAAAGAGAAGGAAGAAGAGGAGGAGGAAGAGAAGGAGGAATCATGGAATGAGCAACAGGAAGCCTCTAGTTTATTAGTCAAATGTCACGGGCATCCAGAACCACGCGTCTTTTCTAGGCTTTCCCAGAAAGCTTTCTCCTACAGGAATTCCAGACAGAGTTTCCACTTGTTCCACAGAGAAGAATACAGCAGTGCAAGATGGCCCATAGAATACAGACCAGGACACAATGTAGGACACAGTGATTTTATCTGAAGCCTTTCCTGATAACAATTGCCGCCTATTAAGCCTTTAAAACAGTTGCTCGGAGCAATAACTACTGTTTGTCTTTCTAGTGGGTCTGGGGGATGACTGGGCTCAGCTGAGAATTCCTGGCTCAGATCTCTCACCAAAGGCAATCCCATGGCATTGCCTCAGAAGCAACTGTCTTACTGAGGTACCCGGCGGTCAATGCTTGCTGTCCCAGGACACCATAGAGTGTAATCCTCCCAGCAGGACAGCTGCCATTTTCACTGGGTCTGTGACTCCCGCTTCTGAGAGTCCATCTCCATGGGGCTTGTCCATCTCTCCATAGAAGGGGACACAGAGGGTCACTGGACCCTCATCTAAGATTTCAGCTCCTCCCCTTCCCTCAGCTATTTGTATGCAGCTCTGCCCTAATTGCTCATAGTTTTACAGGTCTCAGGAAGATGCTAGAGTAGACAGGCTTGGGAAAATGAACAGAAGTGGGTTCCATCTGTGCCACTATGGGGAAGCCATCATCCACCCTGGGTGAAGGTTTTTCCCATGTGGCTACCTTGGGGTCACCCACTCCTGTCAGTAACCCTCACCTATACTTTGTGAGCCTAATAAACTCATTGGTTCCCCAAAGAGGGAGCTGTGGTTTGTTACTGGTGTCTTAGAAGGAGGAAGCAGATGTTATTTCCACCTCCCTGTGGGAGGCATTCTCACAAAAGAGACAACTGGGAACAGTCCCATGGGCTCCTCCTGCACTGTGCTGTCTTATGACTGGAGTTCTAAGAGAAAGTAAAGAGGTAGGGAGAGAGAGGGAGAGAGGGGCAGGGGCAGGGAGAGGGGGAGATAAAGACAGAAAGACAGGCAGGCAGAGACAAAGAAGGCAGCAAGGTGGATATCTAGCCCCTCTTTTGGCCTAGTCTTAGGAGACAGACAAATGCTTTATTTTCATTAGAAACAAGGCATTAATGGAAACCCACTCTCTGGGGGGAAGAGATGGCATTCTATCTTTTAGTGCAGAAAGCTGAAAACAACAATATTTTACCACCACAGCCAAACACAGTCACCCCAGAGAGCGCTGTTAGTCTCAGTGTACCAATGGAGATGGTAAGGTTTAGCCCAAGAAAGCCTCACACCCTGTATGAAGTTTTTAATTAAATGGGGATATATGGCCCTAGTCTTAAGAAAAACAGTGCAGCCATTGGGAATCTTTCATTTAATAGGAGATACAGCCCTACCAAAGGGGCTCTGCAAAGCTTAGTATAACACAGTCCTATTGTCAGGGAGCCACCGTCTGGGGAGATGTGGTCCTTCCCCAGGGGTCCTATCATAATGAACACAATTTCAGTCTTGTGGACCTGAGAGGAGCTTGTAATGCAGGGATGGTACAGAGTTCTACTCCCAACTCTGCCAGTAACTGGGCGGGTTTGTTTCTCCATGAACTGTGATGGTGGATATCTGGCCCAGCCAACTTTTCAGGCCTTATAAGAACCAGAGACATGTTGGAGACAAGTTTCCTCTGTGCAGGGCTGAATGAACAGCTAGGAATATGAAATCTCACCACTCTTTCATGTAATATGAGTTCCATTCCCAGGACACCAGTAACTACAGCCCCAGGGAAATCCAATGTTCAATTCTGGCTCCCATCATACAGACATACAGGCAAAAATAAAAACAAATCTTCAACTCATTCGGTTACTACAATGTGTCAGAAGCATAAATCAGAAAACAGACAGCCCTGCGTTTCTAGTAGGTAGGATGAGTCAGGGTCGGAGCCTCATCCCTCAAGCAAACACTAGACCTGCATTTTTTCCCTGCTCAATTCCCTGTACTTGAGCCTTCTTCAGCTCTGTGGCAAGTAGAGAGAAGGATCAAACAGGTATCTAAATAGAAATATCTGAGGCTGGAATCCATAGGATCTGGGAGCAGAGCAGAGTTCTCAACAAGGCCGGGCTCCCCTCAGCGTCTTCATCCTCACTATGAAATGTAGCCAAGTCCACATTCTATCTTGAAGACCTGTTTGTCTTAGTCAGGGTTTCTATTCCTGCACAAACATCATGACCAAGAAGCAAGTTGGGGAGGAAAGGGTTTATTCAGCTTACACTTCCACACAGCTGTTCATTACCAAAGGAAGTCAGAACTGGAACTCAAGCAGGTCAGGAAGCAGGAGCTGATGCAGAGGCCATGGAGGGATGTTTCTTATTGGCTTGCTTCCCCTGGCTTACACAGCCTGCCCTTTTATAGAACCCAAGACTAGGAGCCCAGGGATGGCCCCACCCACAATGGGCCCTCCCCCCTTGATCACTAATTGAGAAAATTAGTGGATCTCATGGAGGCATTGCCTCACCTGAATCTCCTTTTCCGTGATAACTCCAGTCTATGTCAAGTTCACACACAAAACCAGCCAGTACACTGGCACAAGAATGAGTGATTTTTGCATAAGTCACACTCACCTGGGGGAAGAGATTTCTGTTCACTGTTTATGGCAGTACACAGTGCTGGGAGCATAATTCCCACTTTTCAGAAAAGAAAGCTGAAGGACGAAAAGCTGATGAGACTCGTAGGTAGTGCCAGAGATCCACCCATATATTTTTAGATTTATTTGCTTCATGTGGATGGATGTCTCTCTATGTGTATGTATGTATATCTTGTGTGCCTTGTGTTAGTAGAGGCCAGAAGAGAATGTCTAACCCCCTAGAACTGGGACTGGAATTATAGATGGTTTGATCTCTGTGGGTTCTGGATATTGAACTGGGTCTTCTGTAAGGTCAGCAAGTGCTCTTAACCACCGAGCTCCATATCTTCAGCTCCAGTACTTATATTTTTGTTGTTATTCATCCATAGACTGGTGTCAATGATGTAGGGTGACAGTCTGAAGTGAGAGAAACTCTTACATAGGTGACTACAGATGCATGGATATTTGTAAGCTTCAGAGGACGCCTTGAGGGAATCATCAGGTCTTGGAGCTGAGAGAAAATATCTTGGAAGAAACCATGCACATTTGATGTTCCCAGAAAAAGCCTGAATAAGCCAGCTTGCCCACTTGGGGAATGGCAGTTGTTCACCTGTTCCACTAGAACCAATGACAGGCTCAGCTTTCGACAACAGGGAATTATTCCACTGAAGAAGACCTGAGTAGAGTCTCTGTGCATAGGCTAGCACTGGGATGGGCCACTCCAAGTGCTCACCAAGTCATTCTGGCCCAGTAAATGGTGACATGTCCTGGATCCCCAGAACTCATTCTAGGTGAAAGAGGATGTTTTACTTCTTCAAGTCCAACACCTCTAATAGATGACCAGTCAAGGATGGCATTTTCCCTATGTTCATTATTTCCATGCTGTTTTCCCACAAACATCTCTATCTGTGCCTTGAGGTTTTTTGTTTTTTGTTTTGTTTTGTTTTGTTTTTGTTTTTGTTTTGTTTTTTTTGTTTTGTTTTTTTTTGTTTTTTTGTTTTGTTTTGTTTTGTTTTGTTTTGTTTTTTGGTCAGTGAAATGCAAGCATTATCAAGGATAAAACCAGTAGGCATATGTAAATTATTAAAACAGTTTCTATGAAGATAAATGATCAGCAGATGGTATGTGTTATAATTACTTGATGACCAGTTAATTGTTCCACAGGTAGGGATGAGGGTCACTGTTCTTAGTCTCTGGCAAGAGTATGAGTATAATCTTTCATTGGAATAATGAAGACTGATGGTACAAGGCGTGATTATAGTGGTGATGATGGCCAACTCTAGCCATGGTGATGATGATGCTGAGGGTGGTGGTTCTGGTGGAGGTGGTGGTTCTGGTGGAGGTGGTAGTGATGGTGGAGGTGGTGGTGGTGGTGGTGGAGGTGGTGGTGGTGGTAGAGGTGGTAGTGGAGGTGATGGTGATGCTGTTGATGGCAATGGTGATGGAGGAGACAATGATAGCAGTGGTAGTAGTAACAGTGATGATGGTGGTGGTGGTAAAGGTATTGCTAATACTGCGATGGTGATGATGATGTTGATGATGGTGGTGGTGAATAAAATGGTTAATAATGATGAGAGCACTCATGGTGGTGAGGATAATGTAAGTTATTTTGATAGTTAATCTTCCTTGTCGACTTAATTGTATTTAGAGACATCTAAGAGACAGACCTATGGGTTGGTCCCTGAGGGCACTGTTAGAGAAGCTTAACTAAAAATGGAAGAATCAGCCAGGCGGTGGTTGTGCATGCCTGTAATCCCAGCACTTGGGAGGCAGAGGCAGGCAGATTTCTAAGTTCGAGGCCAGCCTGGTCTACAAAGTGAGTTCCAGGACAGCCAGGGTTATACAGAGAAACCCTGTCTCAAAAAAAAATGGAAGAATCACCTTGACATGGCGGGGGAGAGGGGCAGAATCCCACAGGTTAGGAAGTTATGGGGTTTCAGTCATCTTCCTTTCCTTCTCACATCTTCTCTTCTTCTTCCTCCTCCTCTTCCCTCCAGTCCCTCACCATGGTGGACTGCTTTTCTTAGAACTGTGAGTCAAAATAAACCATTAGTCAGGTATTTACGATGATAATAGTCTGTTCTTCACTATAACAAAATGCCCAAGAAAATCAATCTACCAGGAGAGGGTGGTTTGGGGTTACTGTTTCAGAGGGCTCAACTTAGGGTCACCTAGCACCCTTACTGTGGGGTCGTGTTGAGGCAGAACATGATGGGGCAGAGTAAGACACTACCTCATGGAGACTGGGAATCAGACAGAAGAAACACAGGGACAGCATTCTTCAAAGGTGCCCCTGTAGCTCACTCTCTCTAACCAGGCCAAACCTCCTAAAAGTTCCTTCATGTACGAGCTCTTGATGTAGTTACAACCTGGAGAAATCTGTGTTCTTGTGACCCAGCCACTACCCAACAGCCCCATCTGCTGGGAACCAAGCTTTCAGTGCTGGAGACTTTGGGAACAGTTATATTTAAACCATGATGATAAAAGAAAAGGAGAATGAGGAGGAGAGCCAGGGAGATGGTTCAGTAGTCAAGAGCACTTACTGCTATTGCAGAGAGCATGGATTCAGTTCTCAGTACCCACATAGTGGCTCACCAGTAGTTTCAGAATATCTACTGCCCTCTTCTCCTCCATGGATGCCAGGCACTCATGTGGTGCAAATACATACATGCAAAACATGTAAAATAAATAAATCTTTAAAAATAAGAGAAATGGAAAAAGGACAGGGGTTGAGGAGAGGAGGGTTGATGGGAGGAGAGTTGATGGGAGGAGGGTTGAGGGAAAGAGGGTTGATGGGAAGAGGGTTGATGGGAGGAGGGTTGAGGGGAAAAGGGTTGATGGGAAGAGGGTGGATGGGAGGAGGGTTGATGGGAGGAGGGTTGAGGGAAAGAGGGTTGATGGGAAGAGGGTTGAGGGGAGAAGGGTTAAGGGAAAGAGGGTTGATGGGAGGAAGGTTGAGGGGAGGAGGGTTAAGGGAAAGAGGGTTGATGGGAGGAGGGTTGAGGGGAGGAGGGTTGAGGAGGGGTGCTGCCTAAATATGGTGAGCCCCATGTTACACACAAAAGATTGGGCCACCAGTTCTCACAACGAAGACAGACTGTTCAGAGACTATTAAAGCGACATAGAGCTCTGACCACCTTCCCACTGTAGGGACATTTACCTTGTAATTAAGCACCCGAGGGCTGAGAAATGATAGAGTACTTGCCTAACTCATGCAAGGCCCTGGGTTTGATCCCTAGAAGTCACAGCAAAAAAATTATATACTTTAGTTTCACACATGCACATCTGTGCATGCGCGCGCGCGCGTGTGTGTGTGTGTGTGTGTGTGTGTGTGTGTTGGATTTATGTGCTATCTCGTCTTCATTACAATTGACCCTGCATTTTTGTGATAGACTTTGGACTAATACCATGTGAGGAGAAATAAACCACTCAGCTTCTGGAAAGGACACTTCTTTTCTTTCCTTGCTCTCTTTTCTGGAATGTAGTGGGTTTGGCCTAATGCTACTTATATTCTGATGTTAATTTGGGTCCTTGACCCCCAGTTGGTTCTGATTGGTAGATTAAGATATTTGCAGCCAATGGCTAGGCAGGGCAGACAGGCAAGACTTGTCTTGGGTTTGGGACCAGGAAGAGGAAGAAGGAAAAGGAGATCAACCATGCCATTAGAGTGTGGAGGAGGGGAAACACCATGCCTGAGAAGAGTGGAGGACAGGGAGGCCGAGCAGGATGTGAAGGGGCTGGAAGAGTGTGGGCCAGGCAGCTGACTAGCTGGGTCCAGGGCAGCCAAGAATTTAGAATTTAGTTTAGTAATAACTTGGCATTATTGGTGGGAGGTGGATTGGCCATGTGGAGGTTAGACAGTGGCCCAGCTATTGTGCTGTTTAAGGCATGTCAAAATATAGAGGCTGTGTGTGTGTGTGTGTGTGTGTGTGTGTGTTGGATTTATGTGCTATCTCATCTTCATTACAACTAACCCTGCATTTTTGTGATAGACTTTGGACTAATACCATGTGAGGGGACATGACCACTCAGCTTCTGGAAAGGACACTTCTTTTCTTTCCTTGCTCTCTTTTCTGGAATGTAGTGGGTTTGGCCTAATGCTACTTATATTCTGATGTTAATTTGGGTCCTTGACCCCAGTTGGTTCTGATTGGTAGATTAAGATATTTGCAGCCAATGGCTAGGCAGAGCAGACAGGCAAGACTTGTCTTGGGTTTGGGACCAGGAAGAGGAAGAAGGAGGAGATCCGCCATGCCATTAGAGTGTGGAGGAGGGGAAACGCTATGCCTGAGAAGAGTGGAGGACAGGGAGGCAGAGCAGGATGTGAAGGGGCTGGAAGAGCGTGGGCCAGGCAGCTGACCAACTGGGTCCAGGGCAGCCAAGAATTTAGAATTTAGTTTAGTAATAACTTGGCATTATTGGTGGGAGGTGGCTTGGCCATGTGGAGGTTAGACAGTGGCCCAGCTATTGCACTGTTTAAGGCATGTTAAAATATAGAGGCTGTGTGTGTGTGTGTGTGTGTGTGTGTGTGTTTCATTCTGGAACGTAGAGTACTGAGGCGGGTAGCAAACCGACCATTAGGGTTTGTTAATTTAAAAAAAATTTTTTGCTACACTGGTTGGGGCTCCAGCCACCATAGCTGACCATGAAGTAACACTAGGAATGGAGACCTTAGGTGGTGGAAGAACAAAACAGGAAGTCTGTTCATCAGGTAATGGGGGATCCTACAGTCTTTTTCCAGTCCCACACCCTCCTTACAGCTTGCCCCTCCCACCTGGGGTCAAGGCTAGGCCAAGTTCCATTCATTCTCCACCGACAAGAATATTCTTGAGTAAAAACATTCTCAGAAACATAGAAGAATGTACTGATAGTCACTTGACCCTCTGGAAAGTTCCAGGTGGAGTTCAAATGCGTGTCATGCTTGCTAGCCAATAGATTTAAAGGTCAATAGGCTTAGCCAATAAGTTTGAATTATAACCTTGCTGATGTAACCTGTGCCCCTAAAAAGTATAAAAACTGCTTGTAGTAGCCATTTGGGGTCGCCTTCTCGACACTCATCTTGAGGGACTAATTGAAGGTCGACCCCAATGTGCGAGAAAATAAACCTCTTGCTTTTGCATCAATCTGCAAAAGCATCTTGAAGTAAGTACCACTGACTGGGGGTTGGGGTCTTACAGTAACACTTCCAGGACCCCAGAATGGCTGCCTCCATGGTCCTTGAGAGAGAAGCATAGCTCTGTCTATTTAAGCCACTACTCTTTGTTTCCTTGTTTGTTTTCTATTAGAACCGACTAAATCTAATTCCAATTGACATGCTCACAGACAGAAATGGGTCCCCGGTACATACTCTTCAGCCACACAGTATCATTCAGATATTTTAAATCCAAAGCCAGTTCTTTGAAACCTAGAGTACTCTCTGTTTCACAAAAGGGCTGAATTAAGACTTCTAAAAAGAGGGATGATCTACCAGCCATGGGTTTCCACCCAGCCTGGGCAAGTGACAGCTAAGCAGCAGCTGTCCCTTTCAGCTGGAGGTATGAGGCACCCCACTAATAAGGTTGTAGTCTGCCATGTCTGGGCAGCTTTCCTGAGCTCAGCACAAAATGGAGGACACCCCTTTCTTGGCATGTTTTCCTCTTCTCCACCTGATCTGGGGAGCCTGACCCCCAATCTTCTACCTGAGGACTGTCATGTAACCTTTGCCAAAATGACAGGTCCAACTGGAATACCTCTCCATAAAAGGCATTTCATGGGGATATCTGAGGTATCCCCAGAACTTTACACCTTAGCCTATGAAGAACCTTAAAACTTCACCCTAAGCAAACTCCCTTCCCACTTTCCAGGGTTCATATATATGGTCAGTGATTCACCCCAAATAAAGTGTATGCTTACAAGCTGTTTTGTTGAATATCATATGAGAATTATTTCACTGAATATCATCTACCACCCACCAACACCCCACCCCACCAACATGCCACCCCCCACCACACCACCCCCACATTCACTGATGGGCTGAGATCCTGCTTGAACCACCTGCCAGACTTCACTTCATCCTCCTCTGCCTGGTGTGTATCAGTGTCTGGACACCCCAAGGGAAGAAGTGGAAGAACAGATCCTTGCAGATGGGCCCCTTTCACAGTGCCCCTGAGTCTGCTTCAGTCTGCCTTCCTGTCTGGCTCATGTTAACTGTGCATTTAAGTCCTTGGTCCAGTTACACAGTCCTTGAAGTGCTCCTCTTCTCTGCTTCCCACTGTGAGCACTGGGCATCCTGGCCTCTCTCCCCTGCTTTTTAGAATTGGCTGGAGTCACTGTGTCTGGCAGAGTCCTGGGCTAAGGTTTTATTCAGTGGGGAAGGATCTAACCAGAGGAAAAACAAAGGTGGAGAACAGAGAGTCCCAGAGCTAGAGAATTCACCAGGGAAAGCAGATGTGTCTCGGGTGGAGGCAGGAGCTTGCCACGTGACTCCACAGCAAGTCTGTGGCTGAGCACGCGTGAACTATCCCAGCTCTCATCACACTGCAGTGAGTTCTTCCATTTTTTTCATGTTTGAACTGTTCTTAAATGAATTTGAAATTGAGGGTTGAGGAGGTATCTTAGTCAGTAAAAGGCTTGCTGTGTGAGCACAGGGACTTGAGTTTGATCCCCAGAATACACAAAAGCAGCTGGATAGGGAGGCGAGTGTTTAAAATCCCAGCACTGGAAAGGTAGAGGTAGGTAGATACCTGGGGCTCACAGAGGGAAGATGGGACAGTTCTGGCCTGCATGGTCCCAGCCTCACCCCTCCTTTCAAGCTGTGGACCTGTGTCCCAGGAGAGCCTAGGAGTAAAGGGACGTTTCCAAGTGGCTGCAGGCCTCTGGAGTCTTCCTGTATATGGTCCTTGCTGGCCCCAAATGATCCATCCCAGCACCTCTGTGGGCAGTGGGCAATTGTGCCTCTATTAAGACTCATGATTTGTCTCTACAAGCAGCAAAATGGACTCGGAAAAGCTAATTAATCAGGGAAATGTGTAACGCCTCTTTTTAATTCCTCGCCCACATTTATGTGTTCTTGGTTTATGTTAGAACTCATCTGGAGCCCGGTTCCTGATCCTCTTATCTCAGGACTGCCAGCCACAGGCTGGGCGCAGAGAAACTTATGCTGCAGATTTCTCAGCCCTTCAAATCATCTCTAAGCACATTAGAGTCACATAAACAGGACATGTAATGAGGCAGCCCTGCCTGGCTTTGATACTTTTAATTAGCAGCGGGAGAAAGGTGTGTGTGTGGGGGGGTGGGAGCCTGAGAGAAAGCCTAGAGCCTGGTGGAGCCTTCAGTGTCGTCTGAGGCAGAAACACTCACAATGGTGGCTGTTTTTTGAGCAACTTCCTGGCTTCGTGGGCATGGGGAAATCCCTATGACAGAAACAAGACAGCCCAAGAGAGGGACACCGGCATGAGCTATGTGGAGGCACTCAGTGGTCTGAATTTAAATAGATGGGGTTGGGTGTTAAGCTGAAAAGGGGTAGGGTTTTGATAGTTATTGACAACGCCACTGGATTTAGATTCACCTAGGAGACATCCATAGGCACACGTGTCAGGACATTTCAAGAGAGGTTTAGCCGAGCAGGGAAGACCCACCCTGAAATGTGGGTAGCAACATGGCATAGGCTAGACTTTCCAGAATGAATTAAAAAGGAAAAGAATAAAGCCAGATTGGCACCAGCCTTCCCTTTTCTGCTTCCTGGTGCATGAGGATGTGAAGAATCCACTCCATCCACCATGACCTTGCATCTCCAGGATGGACAGACACTTCCCTCCCAAACCTTGAGCCTGATTATATCTTTCCTCCCATCAGCTGTCAAGTGTTTAATTACAACATGAGAACAGCAACAAATACAGAGAGCTGACTTTTACAGGACATGTCTCCCTCAGCATGCTGCTGTTTCTTTTTGGGTGGGGAGCGTTTCTGAATGGGGGAGTTGGCAAGCAAGGGCTTCTACACACACTGAGCACTTGGTGGGTGGCAGACATGCGCCGGACTATCCATTAGCAAGCAGAGGGCTGAGCGCTGACCTGCACACAATGCGGACTGTAGCATTGCTGTTCGTTAGAGCTGGGAAGCAATGATCTCGGGGTCTCATGAATACCAGGCATCCTGCCCTCAAGAATCCCTTCAGGAATGTTTGTGTAACCCAGGTTCACAATCTAATATTACAGAACCATCCTACATGCCCACTAGTAGGTGAATGAAGAAAGGAAACAAAATAGTTATCTCCCAGCAGGGATTTTTAAAAATTTAATATTGGAAGGGGACGTATCCCAGCATGCATGTCAAAGGATAACTTCAGGAACTGGTTCTCTTCTTCTACCTTGTTTTGTTTTGTTTTGTTTTGTTTTTGTTGTTGTTTGTTTGTTTTTGGATTTGGTTTTTTCGAGACAGGGTTTCTCTGTATAGCCCTGGCTGTCCTGGAACTTACCCTGTAGACCAGGCTGGCCCGGAACTCAGAAATCTGCCTGCCTCTGCCTCCCAGAGTGCTGGGATTACAGGCATGTGCCACCACTGCCTGGCTTTGTTTTGTTTTTGTTTTGTTTTGTTTTTTGTTTGTTTGTTTGGATTTTCTACCTTGTTTTGAAGCAGGGTCTCTCTTATTTTTGCAGCTGTGCTATACATTCAAGAATCTGGCCTATTCTCCTGTCTCTACCCTCCCATTCACCAAGGCAGTGCAGGGGATTATAGATGTTCACCGCCACACCCTGCTTTTCATGTGGCCTCAGATCATCAGGCTTGTGCAACAAGCACTTTTACCTGCTGGCCCATCTCCCTAGCCCTACAATGGAGTTTAATTTAGGCATAAAGAAGAACTAAATCAGAGGCTGAAGAGATTGCCCAGTGGTTGAGAACATTTACTGCCAGATGACAGGATTAGAGTTCAGAACCAGCACTAACACCAGCTGGCCTGCTAACACCTGTAACTCAAGTTCCAGGGGTGCTAGCCTTGCAAGCGCCAATACACTCAAACACATACACACACACACACACACACACACACACACACACATGAGCACTCACATACACATTAGATGTATAGATCTATAGGTAAAATAACAAAATCAAGCAGGAAAATGAATGGAACCCCAAATTATTATGTTGATTGAATTAGGCTAGTATTATAAAAACAAATGTTTCATCTTTTCTCTCGTATTAAAATATGTAGAGTTCAGTGGCCTGATACCTGTCCAAATGCTATAGCCTGCTTCCCTCCAGGAGGTTCAAAGAAACCTAAGACACAGATGAGAATCTCACCCAAATACCTATACCATCTGGGACACCCACACAGCTCAGCTGATGCAGGTGACACCCCCCCTCCACCCTCTGAGCTCTACCTTCCTTCCAGCCCACTTCCCCACCCAGGCCAGATCAGCTGCCTGATACCTGCCCAAGCACTACAGCCTGTGAATCTTACAGGAGGTCCACAGTACCCAAGGGCACAGGATGTCCACAGTAACCAGGGAAACAGGAGGCCTAGCCTAACCAAGAGACAACACTGCCTGCCCCCAAGAAGACCAGCTCTTACTCAGGTCACAGAGCTTTACCTGCCTCCAAAGAGGCCAGTTCCAGTCAGAGAGAACCAGATGGCCAGAGGCAAGCACAAGATCATAAGTCACAAAGCCCAGTGTAACTTGGCACCATCAGAGCCCAGTTCTCTCACCACAGCAAGCCCTGGCTACTCTAACACACATGTACAGCAGAATAATGACCTAAAATCCCATCTCATGAAGATGATAGAAGCCTTTAAGGAGGATATAAAGAACTCCCTTAAAGTAATTCAGGAAAATACAGGCAAACAGGTAGAAGCCCTTAAAGAAGAAATAAATAAACCCCTTAAAGAAGCATAGGAAAATACAACCAAGCAAGTAAAGAAATTGAACAAACAATCCAAAAATGGAAAATGGAAATAGAAACAGTAAAGTAAACATGAAAGGAGGCAAACCTGGAGATGGACAATGTAGGAAAGAGATCAGGAACTAAAGATGCAAGCAGCACCAACAGAATACAAGTGACAGAAGAGAGACTCTCAGGCATAGAAGATACCATAGAAGATATTGACATATCAGTCAAAGAAAATACAAAGTGTAAAAAGCTCCTAACCCAAAATATCCAGTAAATTCAGAGCACAATGAAAAGATCAAACTTAAAAAGGTGAAGAATCCTAGCTCAAAGGGGCAGAAAACATCTTCAACAAAACCATAGAAGAAAACCTCCCTAACCTAAAGAAAGATATGGTCATAAATGTACAAGAAGGCTAAAGAACACCAAATAGATTGGACCAGAAAAGAAAATCCTCTCATCACATAATAATCAAAACACTAAATAAACAAAACAAAGAACAAATACTAAAAGCTGTAAGGGAAAAAACGCCAAGTAACTAAACACAAGAAACTAAACATTTCACAACAAGCCAAAATTAAGGGAATCACACACACATAATACCATCTCCAGCAACAAAAATAACAGGAACCAACAATCATTTGTCTTTAATATCTCTTAACATCAATGGACTCAGTTCCCCAAGAAAAAGATGCAAGCTAACAGACTGAATATGTAAACAAGATCCAGCATTTTGCTGCATACAAGAAACACACCTCAGTGACAAAGGCTGAGTAAAAGGCAGGAAAAAGTTTTTCCAAGCAAATGGTTCCAAGAAACAAGATGGAGTTGCCATCCTAATATCCAATAAAACAGACTTTCAACCAAAAGCTATCAAACGAGATAGGGAAGGATACTTCATTTTCATCAAAAGAAAAATCCACCAAGAGGAAGTCACAATTCTGAACAGCTATGCCCCAAATGCAAGCATACCCACATTCATAAAAGAAACTTTACTAAAGTTCAAAACATACATTGAACCTCATACAATACCCCACTCTTACCAATGGACACATCATTGAAACAGAAATAAATAGAGAGGGCCGAGCGGTGGTGGCGCACGCCTGTAATCCCAGCACTTGGGAGGCAGAGGCAGGCAGATTTCTGAGTTTGAGGCCAGCCTGGTCTACAGAGTGAGTTCCAGGACAGCCAGGACTACACAGAGAAACCCTGTCTCAAAAAAAAAAAAAAGAAAGAAAGAAAGAAAGAAAGAAAGAAAGAAAGAAAGAAAGAAAGGGAAAGGAAAGGAAAGGAAAGGAAAGGAAGGAAGGAAGGAAGGAAGAAAGAAAGAAAGAAAGAAAGAAAGAAAGAAAGAAAGAAAGAAAGAAATAGAGAAACAGTGAAACTAACAGAAGTTATGAACCAAATGGATTTAAGAGATATCTACAGAATTTCACCCCAAAACAAGAGAGTTCACCTTCTTCTCAGCACCTCATGGAACCTTCTCCAAAACTGAGCATATAATCAGACATAAAACAAACCTCAACAGATACAAGAAGATTGGAGTAATCCTATGCATTCTGTCAGATCACCACGGACTAAGGCTAGACTTCAATAACAACAAAAATAACAGAAAGCTCATGTACTCATGGAAGCTGAACAAATCACTGCTCAATGACAACTTTGTCAGGGAAGAAATAAAGAAATCAAAGACTTTATAGAATTCAATGAAAATGAAGACACATTATACCCAAACTTATGGGACACAATGAAAACAGTGTTACAAGGAAAATCCATAGCACTAAGTGCCTTCATAAATAATTTGGAGAAATTCCATATAAGCAACTTAACAGCACATCTGGAAACTCTAGAAGAGAAAGAAGCCAACACAGCTAAGAGAAGTAGAAGGCAGGAAATAGAAAAAAAAAACCCAGGACCAGATGGTTTTAGTGCAGAATTCTACCAGACCTTAAAGAAGAGCTAATACCAATACTCCTCAAACTATCTCACAAAGTAGAAACACTACCTAATTCATTCTATGAAGCCACAATTACTCTGATACCTAAACCATGCAAAGAACCCACAAAGAAAGACAACTGTAGACCAGTCTCATTCATGAATATGAAAGCAAAAATATTCAATAAAATTCTAGCAAACCAAATCCAAGAAAACATCAAAACCATCACTTACCATGATCAAGTAGGTTTCATCCCAGGGATGCAGGGATGGTTCAATATATGAAAATCCATCAATGTAATACACTATATAAACAAACAAGGTAAAAAAAACCCACACAAGATCATTTCATTAGATATTGAAAAAGTCTTCAACAAAATACTTAAAATCTTCATGATATAAGTCCTGGAAAGATCAGTAATACATGGCACATGTATTACTAAACATAATATGTATACATATTATGTTTACATTTGTAAACAAAATCTTCATGATAAAAGTCCTGGAAAGATCAATACATGGCACATGTATACCTAAACACAATAAAAGCAAACCAACAGCCAACATCAAATTAAATAGAGAGAAAATAGAAGCAATCCCCCTAAAATTCAGGACAAGACAAAGCTGCCCACTCTCTCCCTATCTATTCAATATAATATGTGGCATTCTACCCAGGGCAATAAGACAACTAAAGGAGAGAAAGGGGATACAGATCAGAAAGGAAGAAGTCAAATAATGACTATTTGCAGATGATATGATAGTATATATAAGCTACCCACAAAATTCTATCAGAGAACTCCTACACCTGATTAAACACCTTCAGCAAAGTGGCCGAACATAAAATTAACTAAAACAAATCAGTTGCCTTCCTTTATTTATACAAATGATAAAGAGGCTGAAAAAGAAATTAGGAAAACAACACCCTTCACAATAGACAGAAATAGTATAAAGTATCCTGGTGTAACTCTTACCAAGCAAGTAAAAGATGTGTATGACAAGAACTTCAAATCCCTGAAAAAAGAAATTCAAGAAGACCTCAGAATATGGAAAGAGGCAGACAGGTCAATCAATGAAATAGAACCAAAGACCCAGAAGTAAACCCATACACCTATGGACACTTGATCTTTGACAAAGAAACCAAAAAACATTCAGTGGAAAAAAGAATCTTCAATAAATGGTGCTGTTCTAACTGGTGGTCTGTGTGTAGAAGAATGAAGATAGGTAAATATTTATCACCTTGAACAAAGCTCAAGTCCAAGTGGATTAAGGACCTCAACATAAAACCAGAGACACTGAATCTAATAGAAGAGAAAGTGGGCAAGAGCCTTGAAGTCATTGGCACAGGGGGAATTTTTCTGAACAGAACACCAATGGCTCAGGCTCTAAGATCAACAATTGATGAATGGGACCTCATGAAACTGAAAAGCTTCTGTAAAGCAAAAGACACCAACCATCAACAGGAGAAATCAGCAACCTACAGATTGGGAAAAAAAAATCTTCACTAACCTGCCATCCAATAGAGGACTAATATCCAAAGTATATAAAGAATTAAAGAAGTTAACTTCCACAAAAACAAATAACCCAATTTAAAAATGAGGTTCAGAGCTAAACAGAGAATTCGCAACAGAAGAATCTCGAATGTCCAAGAAGCACGTAAAGAAATGTTCAAAGTCCTTAGTCATCAGAAAAATGTTAATCAAAACAACCCTAAGATTCCACCTCATACCAATCAGAATGGCTAAGATCAAAAACTCAAGTGACAACACATGTTGGCAGGGATGTGGAGAAAGAGCAACACTCCTCCATTGCTGGAGGGATTGCAATCTGGTACAACCACTCTGAAAAACAATCCAATGGCTCCTCAGAAAATAATTCTACCTGAAGACCCAGCTAGACCACTCTTGAGCATATACCCAAAAGACATGTGCTCCACCCTGTTCATAGCAGCCTTATTTATAATAGCCTGAAACTGGAAACAACCCAGATGTCCCTCAACCGAAGAATGGATACAGAAAAAGTGGTTCATTTACAAAATGCAATACTATTCGGCTATTAAAAATGAGGACATGATGGTTTGGCAAGCAAATGGATGGAACTAGAAAATATCATCCTGAGTGAGGTAACTCAGACCCAAAAGGTCATGCATACTCACCAACAAGTGGATATTAGAAAATTGTACAAAATACCTACCTGGCATAGGACCTACAGACTCTAAGAAGTGTGACAAGCAGAGAGGCCCAAGTGAGGAGGCTTCAGTCCTACTTGGAAGAAGGAAATACTCATGGGAGGCAGAAAGAGGGGGGACCTGGGTGGGAGAGGGAGGGGAGAATAAAAGGGGAACAGGATCAGGTATGGGAGGGAGGGGGACAGGAAAGAAGCCCAGAGGGCCAAGAGATTGAATGGAAATAAGCAACCTCAGTGGATGGGAGGTGGGAGGACCATCTAGAAAGTACCAGAAACCTGGGAGGTAAGCTACTCTAAGTGCTCAGTGGGTGTGACCTTATCCAAAATGCCCAACATTAGGAAGAGGGAGCTTGAAGAGTCCACCTCTAGTAGATAGACAGGGCTTCAAGTGGAGGAACAGGGTTACTAATTCACAGTCAAAATACCTGACCTAGAATCGTTACTAAAAGAACAGCAGGGACAAAAATGGAGAAGAGACTGAAGAAAAGGCAGGGGGTCCAATGACCAGCCCAACTTGGGACCCATCTCATGGGGGGTTGGAGGAGGCACCAAAGCCTTAGATACTATTACTGATGCTATGATGTGCTGCTACCAGACAAGAGGCTGTCCTCTGAGAGGCCCTGCCAGTAGCTGATTGACACAGAGGCAGACAGTTACAGTCAAGCATTGGACTGAAGTCGGGGACCCTTAAGGTTGAATTAGGAGAAGGACTGAAGAAGCTGAAGGGGAGAGTGACCCTATAGGAAGGCCAGCACACCCAACTAACCCAGACCCCAGGGAGCTTCCAGAGACTGAGCCACCAACCAGGAGCATACACAGGCTGGGCGGAGGTCCCTGGCACATAAATAGCAGAGGACTGCCTGGTCTGGCCGCAGTGGGGGAGGATGAGCCTAATCCTTGAGAGACTTGAGGCTCCAGGGAGGTGGGAGGCCTGGTGGTGGGGAGCACCCTCTCGGGAGCACGGAGGAGGAGGGATGGGATGAGAAACTGTGCAAGTGGGGACTGAGGGCACAACTAATGGAAAGTAAATAAATAAAATAACTTTAAAAAAAATCTCGATTAAAAAATAAACCTTAGCCGGGTGGTGGTGGTGCACGCCTGTAATCCCAGCACTCTGGGAGGCAGAGGCAGGCGGATTTCTGAGTTCGAGGCCGGCCTGGTCTGCAGAGTGAGTTACAGGACAGCCAGGGCTATACAGAGAAACCCTGTCTCGGGGGGAAAAAAAACTTAAAAACCAAGATGTGAAAGCAGAAGAAAGAGAAGAGGCAGCAAGAGTGTAAAGAATGCAATGGGAGGTGAGCATGACCAGTGTGTATGATGCACATACAGGAAAACATCACCACAAAAATCATTTGCACAATGATAGACGTTAGTATGAAAAACACACACTATTGAGAGGCAAAGAGACGTGAGTGGTAGAGGTTTGATCCCCTTTACTGGAAGAGCTGGACATTCTCACACTGTGGTTTCAGGAACACCTCTTCTCTCTGAAGTTAAAAGGGGTGTACCATGTGCTGTCAAAGACAGGGCTCCCCTAATTCAGATGCCTGTCCGGTGACCCACTGCTGCCAGGGACTCCCATTGTCTCATGGGAACCAGGGCTGTCTTAGGAAACTGGCATGAAAGCCGTTATGATCAAACCAGATGAAGCTGCCTCTGCCCTTTGCAGAGGTGTCCACCAAGCCTCCTGTGCTCTCAGAGGCGCTTCGGCTGCTCCAACTTACTACCCAGGCTTCCAGATGACAGAATTACCGACGACTTCCCCTGTTCAGGTGAAGGTGGCATCTACTGTGGTCAACGCAATGCCTTGTTCAGGGAGGGATCCTGGAAAATGGTGACTTCTGGAAGCAAGCAGGTCTACCCCAGTTAGCTTCAACTGTCAGCTGATCACAAAGCCAGAGTCGCCTGGAAAGAGGGGACCTCAGATGAAGTGTTGCCCTGATCAAATAGGCCTGTGGCCCTGTCTGTGTGAGATGTTTCTCTATTGTTAATTGATGACCCAGCCCACTGTGGGTGGTGCTGTCCCTAGGCAGCTGGTCCTGGGCTGTATAGAAGTGGTAGGTGAGCAAGTCAGGAATCATGTTCCTCCGTGGTCTCTGCTTTAGTTTGTGATTCCAGGTTCTTTTCAGTGATGGGCTAGAACCTGTAAGCCAAACAAACCCTTCCCTTTATTCTGGTCAGGATTGTATCACAGCAATAGAGAAGCAAATAAGAAAGAAGAACCTGGGGACAGTGACGTCCACATTGGGCTGGGTCCTCTTACATCAATTAGAAATAGACATGTCTCACAGACATGACCATATGGTCCCTGAAGCTTATCCACTCTGTAATCATGGACAGCTCTCATTCCCAGAGTTTTGTCTTGGAGATCTTTCCCACCTGCCTTTGGGTTTGTCTGCTTAGTAGGTTGTATGTCCAGAGAAGCTTCCATATTTGCAAATATCTCCACTCTATCACACCCAACAGACCTCACAGAGCAACAAACACCTAAGCTGGTGGCTCTCTCTTGTTCAGGGAGTCTGCAGCTGTTGGGGTCATCGTGTCCTTCTCTAAACTGTTCCTTCATCCACCCTGCACTGGGCATCGGCTTAATTCCAGAGAAAAATGGCCCCTCCTCTCACCCCTTGTCCATGAACCTGGCCCCCCTCCCCCACTCCCAGCACCCCTGGGGAGGAACAGGCGAGGATGTCTGGCTAAGGCTGCATTCTGCCTTATGACTGTTACTGTAAGTGAACCAATTTTCTCTCCTGACGTCTGTAGCTCTTAGCAGTGAATATATTTGAAGAAAACCCTTTATGATTACTTGAAATCTTCCCTGCAATTTGATTCCTGATATTTCTCTTTACTCGCCCAATGATTCTCTTAACTCATTATTTCTTACTCCGTGGGCCTACCCATTTCCCCCCACTGACACACACCGTTCAGGCTCTGGAGATTTATGCCTTGGTTTTCCTACACGTGTACAAGTGGGCCGGGTGGGAGGCTGGCCTCCCTCAGCAACCACCAGCACCCCTCCCTGGTTGCTTCCTCCATCCTGAAGTCACCCCATTGCCCCAGCCGCAAGTCTCTCCAGCCAGGGACTTTGTAAAGTTGTTTTCTCGGGGGAGCGGGGTCTCCTTCTCTGCTGTCATACGCTACCCCCTGCTTGTTCTGATGATTATTTCCAATTGCTTCCAGAACACTTAGTGTTCCCACCACAGCATGAAAAGAGGCTTTTCCTCCAGGGGAAGGTACAGTTTGAGGATTAGAGGTAACGCCAGGGATCTGGGCAACAATGCAGCTTAGCACGCAGCCCGCAGCCCGGAAGCTTCAGCTAGTGGGAGGGAGAGGGGGGACTCCGAGGCGAGGCGTGCTGAGTTTCCAGAGGATTCAAAGACATCATCATCAGTTCAGAGGACTTCCCTGCTGTGGTCATGGGGGCGGGAATGATAAAGGCTCCCCAAAGGCTATCAGGCAGCCTAGGTCAACCCTGCTGACATCTCCTGATTCCCCAGCAACATGATGGGGGAGTAAGCACAGCCCCTCCCAGTGTCACCTTGCCTGCTGCCTTCCAGAGTGCGCTTGTTAGCACACTCCCAAGCACCCCTCTCTGGTGGCATCTGTCATGCTACCTCCCACTCATCCATTCACCCATCCATTCATGAATGTAGCCACTGGGCCTGTGGCAAGGCCAGGAGCACAAAGGAACAAACAGGGAACAGGGACCTGAAAACAGTCAGACAGGACAGATGCCTTGTCTGGAAGGGGTGGGTTCACCTACAGGTGTGGTGCCCGAGGGGACCAGCCTGGGGCCTGCAGTCAGGCTCTCTGTTCGACTCTCAGCCCTACCACTTGCTAATTATGATGCTTTTGATGAGTCTTAGTTCTCCCATGCCTCAGTTTCCCTATCCTACCATGGAGATAGGATTAAGAGGACTGTGTGAAAATCTGTTAGGACAGAGTCTTGGAGAGACAGGATTGATGCTGTGTGGGTGTTGGCATCTTCCGTTCACTAAATGCAAAGAGCTGCTCTGTTTCCCAGCCGTTGCTTGGGACCCTGTCAGCTTCCTGTTCCCAGGACAGAGACACTTAAAGACTCTTCCCCACACCCTGCAAGACCTATGTGCTCTTAGCTTCCTGCCAGGTGTCACTACACCTCCTGCCTTCCCTGGGAAGTTCAGAGAGTAGGCCACCATGACAACCACAGTAGAAGGTTCTAGAGCGAGGTCCCCAGGTGCATGGCACCTCTCAGACGATGAACTAGGTACTCCATGAGCTTTGGAGTGTGATGCCCTTCTGGCATGCCACAAATGGACAGGTTTCTCAGGATGGGACAAAATGGCCACCCAGCCCTAGGAGGATACATTTCTGCATCATAGGATCCCCTCATGTTTATCTGCTAAGATAATAGAGGGGTAACAGGTGTAGGTACCATTCAGAGACAGGTGACTAGGAATCAAAGGGAACCCAACAATATGTGCCATGCAGGCAGGGGCCTCCCATGAAATGAACAAAACTTCCAGACAATGATGGTTTTATGTAACTCTTAAGATAAGCAGCAGGTAGCAAGCACTAAGACTTGTGTCAGCATACCAGCCCATCCCACAGACAAAGAAACTGAGGCTTAAAAGGGAAAACAGACCTATTAGGCTCAAGAAGCAAATCAGGGCAGCACAGGGCACACAGCCAAAGTCTACTAACCCCCAATCCAAAGCCTTTCCACACCAGTGCTTAACAGGGGTATTCGGCTGGGGGAGAATTTGGAGTGACAAGGCCACAGCAGCCTGTTGGAGCATCCTCATATCTGGAAGACAAACCAATCTAGGGGGTCCATTTCCCAGGCTGATCTGACTCCAGCCAGGAGACCTGGGGTGCAGGGTTGTAGGATGAGCCTCAAGTGCTTTCTGGAGAACAGTTGCTGGGGCCACATGGCTGGCTGCAGGGCTACTGGAACCATTACCATGGTTCTCATGCGCACAGAGAGGGTCTCTGGGTCCTCTTGCTACTGCTGCCTGTCAAAACTGCAGGGCTTAGCAAACTTCAGGGCACCAACCTAGAGCCACCATCCAGACCCACCAGGCAAGGGAGGCGACTATCTAGAAAGTGGAAGGTCTGTTTCCAATCTCAAGACACACCCACCTGTTGCCTAGCAATTGGCATCAGCTGCCTACTGTGTATATTTGGGGGTTGGAAAGCCCCACCACTACCACGGCCAGCAGCAGCAGCAGCAGCAGCAGCAGCAGCAGCAGCAGCAGCAGCAGCAGCAGCAGCAGCAGCACCAGCACCAGCACCAGCAGCACCAGCAGCAGCACCAGCAGTAGCTCATGCTACCATCAGTGGAAGATCCGTGCCGTGCCCTTGGGGAGTCCCATGTAAACTCTCCTAGCTGAAGCTGTTCTCATTACTGTCCCCAGCTGCCTTAGAAAACTCACCCATCTGGAGGTCACATAGCCCAGTGAGCTGTGATTAGACTCCCACCGGCTTCACCGAGGGCGATGCTGCTGCTGTGTAACAAGGGTAACAGTTGCCCAAATTGTTTTGCAGCAACTGGAGTCATCTTTTGTCTAGCTTTAGCCTGTCAGAATTGATCGTCCTCATGGGGGCCGAGGGGCAGTCCAAGTGTGGACAGGTGACTTCTTTGATAGGAGGCAGTCATAGTACTCCACCTTCAGGTGGTCCGCCATTTTCTGAGCATGTATCATTATGAAGCACAATAAAGACTGCTTTTTCCACTTTCCCCATGCAGGAAACCACCCTGTTGCTGCTGTGGCATGTCTCTCTGTGTGTTATATGCATGTATATGTCATGTGTGTGCACGCATGTTTAAGTTTTTGCATGTAGAGCCAAAGGTCAATATGGAATATTTTCCCTGTTTATTTTCCATCTCTTTGTGTTGTATTGTATTGTGTTGTATTGTGTTGTATTGTATTGTATTGTGTTGTATTGTATTGTATTGTATTGTATTGTATTGTATTGTATTTTTAGACAGTGCTTTTCTGTGTAGCACTGGTTGTCTTGGAACTAACTCTATAGACCATACTGCCTTCCAACTCAGAAATCCACCTGCCTCTACCTTCTGAGTGCTGGCATTGAAGGCGTGCACCACCAGCTCCTTGTGCTATCTACTGTTTTAAATAAGTCTGAGTGAGTATCTCCCCCATGTATGAGGATCACAGAGGTCTGAAGAAGGTGGTAGGTACTCCAGAACCAGAGTTGCAGGTGGTAGTGAGCCTAATATGGGTACTGGGAGCCAAACTCAGGCCCTCTGGAAGAGGAGCAAGAACACTTAACCACTGAGCCATCTTTCCAGTCCCATCCATCATCTATTTCAAGACAAGTACACAGGAGCTTTCCTTGAATCTGGAGTTCCAATTCAGCTACACTGGCTGGCCACAAAATCTTAGGCCTGCCCTCGCTTCCCCAGCCCTGGGATGACAGGTGACTGCGGCCACACTTGGCTTTTACACAGGCCTTGAAGGTCCCTGCTCAGGCCATCTCCCTCGGCCCTCACCCTGCCTCTTGGTCTTGCCAATGCCCTTTAACCCTATTGCTGGGGAGGCAGATTTGGGACATATTCTTCTGCCCCCATACTCGGCCACCACACGAATAAACGTGTCTTTTGCGAAGCTTATTGCAGTGAATAGCATGCTTCACAGGGGCTGATTCCATGACATATCCCCTACTTCAGGGCCTTTCCTGAGTTACCACATGTTTTCCCCTTTAAAAACCATATTTTCCAGAAGTTGCCTGATGTCATTTGTTATAAACGAGGGGACATGATAAGGATCGAACCCTCCAATACTAAGACATCCTCATAGCTGTTTGACAAGGCCTAGGGAAAGAAAAGAGTACACATAGGCTCCAACCCGTGACCCAGCATTCCATTACTGTGATAAAAACACCACGGGCGAGGCTCCTTATGGTAGGAAGAGTTTGATTGAGGTTATATGAGAACTGTAAGAGTCCATCATGACATCGGAGCTATAAGAGTCTGTCATGACAGAGGGACAGGCACGGTGGCTGAAGCAGGAAGCTGGTGATCACATCTTTAGCAGTGAGCTCAGAGCAGAGAAAGGAACCTGGAACATGAGACTCTGGACCCTCAGAGCCTGCCCCACTGATACGCTCCTCCAGCAATGTTGCACTTCCCCATAACCGCTCCAAGCGGCACCACACACCAGGGACAACTGTTCACTTGCCTGGACCTATATGGCAGAGGAGGCTGTGGGAGGCAGATGTTTCCTGAAGTAAGGGCGTGATGCTCACAAGATCTCTAGCTCTGAGGCTCAGAACAGTCCCCCTCTGTCGTGTTGTCCCGTGGGTGAGCATCACCAGCTGGAGATAATGGGCGAGAGAAGGACGTGGATCCCAAGGACTCATCGCCAGTTGGGGCTCCGTGGGTATAGCTGGAACAGTAGTCAATGGACCTTTGCAAATGGCCGAAGCGCATGAGATTGGCTCGTCAGCGCCCCCTACCAGTGGAAAATTTTCACACACCTGAGGGTGAGCTGTAGGCCCCACCCACCGGAAGTAACTAGAAGAGTATGTTAGCTCATTTGGGCTGTTGTAGGAAATGTCAGACTGGTGACCTAAGCGACTGCATTCCCTAGCAGCTTTGGAAGCTAAAAGTCCAAAACCAAAGTGTCAGAAGGGTCGAATCCCTCCGATGCCTCTCTTCTTAACTGGCTCTGCTCTCACTGGCTCTTCATAGGAAAGCCACAGGTCTCTGTGCCCTGACCTTTTCTGATGATGACAGGTTGGATAAGAGCCTGCACTCAGACCCTAGATTTTAATCACCTCTTGAAAGGCCCCATGTCCTGTCCTAGATGTAGGGCACAAGCTTCAGAAAATAAATTTTAGGGATACAATTTAACCATACTATTCCACCCTCTGGAGTCACCAAGCACACGTTATATGCCTAATACATTTAGGTTAGCAACACAGACCAAAAGGCTCCAGGGCTGTGGGACTTTTGGACTCTGAGTCAAGACTTTGTCGTTTACAGAGATGCTGGTCTGTATTCCTAGTTCTCCTGAGATGCATGAAGTGTGTGGGCTACCAGATAAGGATGCTGGGACTCTCCTTATTCTAGTTCCAACCTTGCACCACAGGATGTGCCCAGGTCCCAAACTACTGGTCCTGAGGCCGAGGAGGAGCAGTGCCCTAAGGATGAGGCTGGAGACGAATGCGAGTACTGAGTCTGAGTATGGCAAAGATGCGCTAAATGTAAAGAGCCCAGCACTAATATTTCTCAGACCAACACCTGCCTCCAGAACAGGGACTAGCCAAGGTTGGGTCATGAAGATGGGGCAATACAAAAGAGTGAGAGGACCAGTAGGTTGTTTAAGTCTCCAGAATGTGAGAACTGGTGGCTGTGCTGCCACATGAGAGCAATCTGTATGTACGTATGCATGTATTTGTGTGTGTGGGGGGGTATGTGTGCATGTGTGCAAAAGTGCCATGTACATGCATTCACATAATGTGTGTCTGTGTGTTTGTGTGCATCCACATCCAGGAACACACTTGCACATTTAAATATCAGCATTCCTCTGCACTCTCTGCATGTTCAGTTCAGGGCTGCAGAGGACCGGATGGTAAATCTGGGGATCTGGCATTCTCATTTGGACGCTTTGGAGACACATTTTGCTGGAGGCAGATGTCTTTACCATGAATGCTACTGGACAGCTTTATCTCTAGAAAGAGGAGAGGGTCACTAGGGAAGCAGGAAGACACCTGTCTGTGTGGAGTTTAAAGAATAGGCAGAGGGCTCCTAGGATTGCCCAGATGCAGGGTATGCAAAGGGGAGGATGCTCTTCGGCTGTTTCTGCAGAGATGCCAGCATCTGTAGCATCCACTATCTTGAGCCTTGAGTGAGTGGGAAGGCTTCTAGAGGAACATCCAGTCCTCTGGGCCCATTGTTTTCTACATGAGCCCGACTGGGGAGCTGGGTAGAACAGAGCTTTTGTCTTGAAATCTCCATGAAGGGGATGCAGAAATCTGCATTTCAACAGGTTGTGGTGTAGCCTGATTACAAGTACTAAACCCTTGACAGTATGACAACCTTCTTCCATACTTTCATTAATGCCCTACAACCAAAGACCCCAGAAACACACCTAGCATCTTCTTATTTATTACTTCTTACATTCAGAACTCAGACAGCAGACAGCTGGGCATCTCGGGAGTGAAGAGCCAGGAAGATGCTGTTGCTCACCAGAGAATGACTTAGAAGGCAGATCACTCTAATCGAGAATTATGAACTTTAATCCTCCACTTGGCACAACCTACAATCGCCTTGGGAGAGAGTTTCATGAGGGATTGTCTTCATTGGGTTAGTGTGAGAAGGGTTGTCTTAATTAAGCTAATTGAGGTTAGGAGACCCAGCCCACCCTGGGCAGCACCATCCCCTAGGCATGGTCTCCTGAACCACACCAGAGTGTAGAAATGAAGCTGAGTACAAGCAAGGAAGGATGAGTGCATTTCTTTCTGTTCTTGATTAGGGGAGTGGCGTGACCATCTCTTTCAAGTTTTCGCTTTGCCTCTCCCCAACCTCCCACCCCCAAACTAAAATAAACCCTTTGTGCCCTTAAGGGTTGCTTTCTCTCAGGGTATTTTATCACAGCAACAGAAATAAAGACAGGACATGACTGTTAGGAAGGAGATGATCCTATAACTGGGCCTCTCAGGAAAACAGGAGAGAGGATTGAGTTTAAAGCTTCTGGTGTCAAAATAATACCAGTCACCAACATGCACTGGGAAAGGGGTGTGTGGCATCTTGCACTCTGAGCTATCTTGGGGATTCGCCTGTGTTAAGAGGTGATTATGGAGTAAACTTACTTCTGTCTCCCTCCACTGGGGGAACAATTGTCTGAGACTGTTTACCGGGAGAGCAAGGGCTGCTCTGTAGTCTCGGTGGCTACTTCTTTTTTCTCCCCGTTCTGTCATTTCCCTTGCCTGGGGACGTCCAGCTACTTCTGTGCTGTATGAAAGAAGCATGGCAGACCCTCAAGTTTGTCTTTTGACTTCCTAGCTGCTCTGGTGAGTCCTTCTCCAAGGAGCTCCTGGTGTCCTAGGATGAGCACTAGGCATGGAGTCTACCATCTGTTCTGCCTGTGCCTCCCAGACGTGGATTTCTCTTCCCATCTTTTACCCATTGATCCTCCCACAGAGACGCAGGCCCTTCGGGAAGAGCATACTCCTCTCCATGCCTTTGGGTCTGACTTCATGCTGCTGCTAAGATGGCTGCCTACACAAGTGTGTCCATACACTATGACCTACACCCTCCCCCCAGTCCTCAGCCCAGTTGAGCCCCTATAGCAGCATAATGAGAGAGGTCAAATGTCAGGTAAGATGTTGACACTGGTAGAGCTACAGTGTTGATTTTGGCTCTGACAGCCACAGTGCCAGGGATAATGATAGCCGCAGTCATTGTGTGAGACTTAAGGAGGGTGGGTAACTATGGTGACGGGATACCATGATGGTAGTAATGGGGGGTGAAATACAGTTGGTTCTAGAATTCATCACTGTGGATCATAGGGATGGCCATGGTGCTGACTGTGACTAAGATCCTTGAGGCCTGTCCACAATGCTTGTGGCCCACTTCTTCTCAGGCAAGGAAACTACATCAAACTTGGAAAGTTGCTTGTGGGCACACTATGATGCGGAATGAAGCAGGTATGACAGATCTCCATGGAGACTTATCCCCCACATCCACAGCTCTGGGCTCACTACACTTCTAGGCTCAGGCAGAGGAAACACGGTGGCCGTTACATCCCCAGAAGTGTCTTCTGGCCCTCATGGTTGGGCACAGGCTGACAGGGCCTGAAAAGAGCAACAATACAACAGACACAGGAGAAAGAGTGGGGAGCCCAGCAACGCAGGTGCCCGGTAGGGCAGGGGCACTAGACCAGGCAGTCTAGACCAGCGATTCTCAACCTTCCTAATGCCACAACCCTTAAATACAGTTCCTCACATTGTGGTGACCCCAACATTATTTTCATTGCTACTTCTTAACTGTAATTTTGCCACTGTCGTGAATCATAATGTAAATATCTGTGTTTTCCAATGGTCTTAGGCAATCTCTGTGAATGGGTTGTCCAGTGAAACTGATCAAGACCACACCCAGAACAAGACCCTGGAGCTAGGCCAAGCTGTTCCCAGACAGCAGAGTTTTAGACTCTCCTTGCTTCGATTGTGCCCAGACAAGCCTGGGTTTGTGTTGAAATGTTGTGAGGAAAGATGTCTCTTTCACACACCCTTACCTGCTGGTCTGTTTCCTCCCAGGAAAGAACAATCCTCTAAGAGAACCGGACCACACCCTCCATGGTCTCCATGACTTTGACCTCACTTAAGCCACTGAGGTCTGACAGGCCTGGCGGTTTAGAGTTTTACCTCATACTGTGGCTTCTGTGATGGACACCATCCAGGGAATCCGCCACATGAATTCACTAAAGGGAGACTGATCTATGTGAGGCAGAATCCCACCAGGGAAAAAAAAAGCAGACTTCTCCAGACAATTCTCACAGACAGAACTGAATACAGGAAGTTGCTGTACGAGCGCTGGGACTGCTGGGAAGTCAAGAGAAGCGAAGGAACAGCCAGGTGCCTGCCAGAGCAGCAAGCCTCTGTGACCTTAGGCAAGGAGGGAGGCGCTTACCTGCCTGGAAACAGTTATTGAAGGAGAAATGGAAAGGGAGGAAAAGGGAGAGGGGAAAAGGGGGAGAGGGGGAGAAAGGGAGAGGGGAGGGAGCAAGAGAGAGGGGGAGGGTAGAGAGGGAGAGGGTGTCTTGTGATTGACTGCTATCACTCTCATTGATCCTTGAAAGAGGCAAGAGGGGGGAGGCTGAGAAAGGCAGCGAGCGGAAGGCAGGAGCGGTGGACTGAAGGTTTTTGGCTTCTCCAAAATGCAAGTTGATAGTTAATTTTAAATGCATCCGTATTGGGCGTTGTGGCCTCTAAGAGTCCAAGGAGTCACAGGCTGTGCCCGAGGGCATTCGGTGTCTTTATAAAAAGGTTTGATGGAGGAGTTCCTCCCCTTCCTGCTTGTACTCTCTGTCATGTAGGGACACAGCATCTTTCCCCTCCAGAGACTCTAGTACCATCTTTGAAACAGAGGCAGGACTGGCTTCAGAAAGCAAGCTCTCCTTTGCCTTGCTGAAGGATTTCCCATCCTCCAGAGCGGTATGACGTAAGTCTAAGGGTTTCTGAAGGCAGGCTGTCTGGGGTATTCTGCTTAGCATCTCAGAGAGACTGCAACAGGAAGTATGGTAGTTGATTCTACACAACCCTGACCGAGGGAACAGCTTCAAGGAGGAAGGGCTGATTTCTCAGCCGTCCTGGGCTCCAGGGATTCTGGGCCTGTGATATGGTCCAGCATCGTGGCTGCAGGGCCATGAGAAGGGGCAAGGGTTCGCCCTGTGCAGAACAGACAAAAGTGGGGGCAGGCTCCCACTTCAAACCATAGCAGGAGATGAGACATGGAACCGTGCACACACTGAGATGCTCATTGTCTCAGGACCTGAGTTCAGTCCTCATATCCCACAAATTTAAGAATAAAACCAACTCTTAAGAGTTGTCTTCTGATCCTGGCAATCATGGTGTGGCATGTGCACATACATACGTACACACACACACATACACACACACACAGACACACACACACAAACATGTGCAGAGCCACTGACACACACAATAAATACATGCATACACACACACACATACACACACACACAGAGACACACACACAGACGCGCACACACACAAACATGTGCAGAGCCACTGACACACACACATACACACACACACACACATACACACACACAGACGCGCACACACACAAACATGTACAGAGCCACTGACACACACACATACACACACACACACATACACACACACAGACGCGCGCGCACACACACACACATACACAGACACACACACAGACACACACACACAGACACACACACACAGACGCACACACAGACACACACACACAGACACACACACACACACACAGACGCACACACACACAGACACACACACACACAGACACACACACACATACACACACACAGACACACACATACAGACACACACATACACACACACACAGACACACACAGACACACACACACAGACACACAAACATGTGCAGAGCCACTGACACACACAATAAATACATGCATACACACACACACACACAGACACACAGAGACACACAGAGACACAAACCTGCAGAGTCACTGACACACACAATAAATACATGCATACACACACACACACAAACATGTGCAGAGTCACTGACACACAATAAATACATGCATACACACACACACACACACACACACACACACACACACATATATATATATATATATATATATATATATATATATATAGAGAGAGAGAGAGAGAGAGAGAGAGAATAGGTGCTGTAGGATGAATGCATTTGGCCTCTCCAAAATGCAAGTTGATATTTAAAGGTTTCTACTTCCTCCCTAGGTAAACAGTGCTACCAACTGAGGACCAAGCACTCAAATCCTGAGGCCACAGAAAACAGCTCCTATTCAAACCATAGCAGGAGATAAGGCATGGAACCGAGTACACACTGACCACTGTGTGCTTCAAGCGCAGGAAGCTGAACTATGCTGGGGGCCTTAGATCATCAGGGATAAATGCTTCGTCCATGCAAAGCTCAGAGCTTTCTAAGAAGCACATCCAGGGCTGGGGAGATAGGTTAATTGCATGCATTGATTGATCCTCAGAACCCACATTGAAAAACCAGATGAGGAGCTTGCAGAGAACCAAAATTCAGTTCCCAGCACCAGCATGGCAGTTCACACCATCTATAGAACTCCAGTTCCAGATCAGATGCCCTGGTCTGGCCTCAGCAGGTACCAGGCACACACTTGGTACACATACATACAAAACAGCCGTAAGCAAAAAATTAAAAAAATAAACAAAATTGTTTTTAACTGGCTATGGTAACATACGTGTGTAAGCCCAGTATGACAGAGGTAGAGATACGTTGTTGGTTCCTGGATCTTGCTGGCCAGGCAGCCTAGCTGAACTCGCAAGTTCCAGGTCAATAATGAGACCTTATCTCCAAAAGCAAGGCATAGGAAAGGAAACACCCTCAAAAGAGGAGCTCTCCTCCCAGGAGTCAGCAAGCGCCAATAGCCCTTCACTAAGGGCGGGGCTGCTGAGCTCCTCCCCCGTCTCTGCTGGAATTCTGGCTGTCTTGATCTTAAGTCCATGCACACATAGGCAGGCAGCACTTACTGGAATCCATGGGTTATTCAAAAAGGAAAAAAAACGCAAGAAGCTGGGAGGGGGAATGAGGAAATGATAGGAGAGTCGGATTAGGGAAATGCAGACTAGAAAGGATAATAATTAAAATAAGTAAATAAGCAAAGTTCGTGGGGTTGTGAGGAATGACACCCAGAATTAGACTCTGGCTTCTACATACAAGCACACTCATGCATCCGTGTACACACACACACACACACACACACACACACACACGAACATGCACACATGTGGATGCGCCCATAAAAGAACTATCCACAGAATGGGCCAGATGTGGTGACTGTGGCTCGGGGCTTTCTGTCAGGGTTTTTGTTTGTTGTTTGTTTGTTTGTTTGTTTGTTTGTTTGTTTGTTTCATCATGCCTCAATATGGCAACCTTGTTGAGCATCACAGAAAGCTGGCTATGTCCTCATGCCATGGTGGGGAGGGCAGAAAATACACACTTTCAATCACCTAGAGATCCCTCAGGCAGGCAGACCGTGCCTCAAGTCCTTCCCCCAGAGGGTACTCGGGTCAATTGCCTTCTCCCCAGGATGGCAATGATAGAAGCAATTGGAGGGGAAGAGGGCGTAGGCTCAGATGGAGCTTCTCTGTGTGGACCCAGAGACTGATGACATTCATCCCGGAGGCTCCCAGTGGGAGAGCTCAGTTGCCTCTGCAGCCTGGCAAGTGGCTGCTCTTGAGAGCCATCAATGACAAGGACTCTGGAGCTGGAAGCAGTCCCTTGCGGGGCCAGCCACATAGTTCTTATGGCTGAAACATTCTTTTTATTACTCTAATTTTTTCCGATAACCTCCATTTCCCCCTCAGGGGGAGTGCTGGCTATTTATTTATTTATTTATTTATTTATTTATTTATTTCGCCAACTTGACACAAGCTAGAGTTATCAGAGAAGAGGCTGCCTCAGTTGAGAAGATGACTCTGTAAGGTCAGCTTATGGCCCCTTTCCTTGGTGATGTGGGGGGGAGGGGGCTGTTAGCTCACTGTGGGCGGTGTCACCCCTGGGCAGGTGATCCTGGGTGGTGTGAAAGATCAGGCTGAGCAAGCCATGGGGAGCAAGACCTAGGTAGCACTCCTCCACTGTCCATGATTCAGTTTCTGCCTCTGGGTTCCCGCCCTGAGCTCCTGCACTGACTTCCCTCCACGATGAACTACAAACTGTGTGCTGAAATCAAGCCCTTCCTCCCCAGGCAGCCTTTGATTGTGGTTTTTACTACAGCAATAGAGGGCAAACTAGGACAAGGGGTCTCGCTAATTCTTCTCAATGCGAAGTGACTTGGAGATGGCTTTGTGTGTGACCCTGAGATGTGTGGACTCCTCAGAAAACACTTCCGGTCCGTGTTCGCTTGTATGCATTTTGGGGGTTTTGCTAGTGCGGGCACCCTGGTCAACTCCTTCGAGACAAACTGAATTGCCTGGTGCTGTGTGTGTGTGTGTGTTTGTGTGTGTGTGTGTGTGTGTGTGTGTGTGTATGGTATGTTTGTGTGTGATGTGGGTATGTCTGCATGTGGTAGGTGTGCTTTAATGTGTGTGTGGTATGTGTTTGGGTTTGTGTGTGGGATGAGTGCTTGTGTGTGTCTGTATGTGTGTGGTATGTATGTTTGTATGTGTGGTATGTGTGGTACTGTGTGTTATGTGTATATGTATGTACATATGTGTGTATGTGTGTGTGCATGTATGACTGTGTTTGTATGTATGTGGTGTGGTTTTGTGTGTGGTATGTGTATTTATGTGTATGTATTTGTATGTATGTTTGTGTGTGTGTATTTGTGTGTATATATGTGTATGTTTGTATGTGTGTTTACATATGCATTTGTGTTTATTTGTATGTGTGGTGGTTCCCTGTGTGTTTATGTGTGTGTGTATGTTGATTGTGTGTGTTTATGTATGTGTACTTATGTGTGTGTCTGCTTATGTGTGTTTACATGTGTTTTTGTATGTGTGTTTATTTGTATGTGTGTGTGTGTGTTCATGTGCGTGTGTGCTTGTACATGTATGTGAAGGTCAGAGGTTGCTTCCTTCCCTTATTCTTCTCCACTTACTCCACCACTTATTTTTGAGACAGGCTCTCTCCCTGACCTGGCTCACCAGTTCCCCTAGACTAGCTGTTAAACAAGCTCCAGAAATGGTCTGTCTCTGCCTCTGCAGATCTGGGATTTTGGGTGTGTAGGCCTATACTCAGGATTTTGCCATGAATGCTGAGGATTGAACCCAGGTCCTCTCGCTTGCATACAAGCAATTCACCCACTGAGCCACATTCCCAGCGCACCTCCTAATGCCCTTCAAAGGCATGGTACCCGAACCAGCCCAATTCTGCTGCCCCCCTGGGTGTCTGCAGGGGACGCACCACTGCACACGTCCTACTCAGCAGAACTAGGGAGCCCGAGGCCCGGAGCTATGGCTTCCCAAGGATCACATCCATGACTCAGGGTTGTCAGATGATGGAGGCTGAGCTGGTTCCACTACCCAAAAGGATGACTAATGCATTCTCAGCCTGGGGCAGACGAAGCTTAGAGATGGGAAACCCTGAGGCCTTCCAGCCGCTGAGAATAAGAGGAAGACAAGGGGAAGGAGAGGGACCCTGAGGCAAGGGCTCTTCCTGACTCACACAGGGCTGACGGGCCTTGATGTCTGGGCTGCTGCAGCTGCCTCCCCTAGGGAACACGGGAACACGGCAGCTCAGATCTGAGTCACCTAGCCCAGCACCCTCCTCTGACAACACACGCTGAGAGTTTAGTATCTCCTGCTCAGCTTCTCGTCAGCAGGACCCCTCCCCCCCCCAACACAGAGTCTCCTTTTCTCATGAATATTCTAATGTGTTTTAGGCAAATGGCTTGACTGAAGCTGAGTTAAAGCCCTCAGCTGTTCCCAGAGTCTGTGACAGAGAATGACATGTGACAATTCATCAGAGGTGTGTGTGTGTGTGTGTGTGTGTGTGTGTACTAGTGTGCTTGTGCACATTCGTGTGACGTGTATACACGAGGCAGCCTAGAACAAGTCTCGTATTTCTCATGTTTAGGCCTCTGATATCATCCGACAGGAATCCTTTTCTTAAGTGAAATATTGATAGGTTTACTCTGCAACCGTAAGTTGTGTCTCCTAAATTGCTGTAATTAAGGCTGGCAAAGCAGGGTGGCAGCAAAGGGAGGAGACCTGAGATATTGGACCACAGCACATGGACACACACACACACACACACACACACACAGCACACATTTTGCGTGTTTGGATTAACAGGCAGAGCAGAGCAGAGGGCTGACATCCTCATCCTCATGACTCTTCCGAAAGGACAGCTCTGAGCCTGCTCCACCCAAGTCCCCGCAGATTGCCCCATGACAGCGATCAAGGGGTGGTTATCATCTGCGGACCAGAATCGGTTCTTGGAGTCAGGAGCTACTCATTCGGAGGGAGAATCTTAGGTCCTCATGGAGGAAGGACACACAGGTTGTGGTCCTGGGGTCAGGCCTGTTGGTGACCATGAGTGGAGCTGGATGGAGGGGACTTGAGAGGTGGGGGGAAGTTATAGAATGGAACGGAGGTGCGAGCAGGCCAGGAACCCAGGCAAAGAAGAGCAAGGCCTGACCCTCACTCCCTGGTTCAGGGTCAGAGGGAGAAAGCGCCCACTTGCATGGTGATTGTTCC
This sequence comes from Apodemus agrarius, assembly GCA_964023405.1. Classification (NCBI taxonomy): domain Eukaryota; kingdom Metazoa; phylum Chordata; class Mammalia; order Rodentia; family Muridae; genus Apodemus; species Apodemus agrarius. The sequence goes on along the minus strand of OZ030014.1, from coordinate 36,106,740 downwards.
TGGGCCTTGGCGCTGCGTGCTGGGAGCTGTGGCCCTTGCCTTACCCATTCCCCACCCCCAATCTCTTCTGTCTCTCCCATCTTTCCACCTTTCTCTTCCTCAATCTCTCTCCCATCTTCTTCCTTCTCTCCTTCCTCCCCTCCTCCTGCTTTCTTTCCCCTTTTCTGTAGCTCCCCTTTCCAAGGCGCATCAGAAACAGTGGTAAACATTCATCAGAAAGGTTTTAATTAAAACGTTACACACTCGGCTGCAGCCTGGCCTCTTGGCCAGCACCCTGCCCTCGCAGCCGTTAATTATTTAAATGGACGCGATGGCACACCGGCACTACGTATGAGAGATTAACATATTAATGGGAGGTAATTGTGCCACAACCCAGCCAAGGCTTCAGTGGGCTGGCCCCAGAGTGCTGGGTCAACTGCGCATGCCCAGGCGCCCCTTCCTTCTGGAGCCATGAGTGGAAGCAGGAAGCAGCAGGGGTGCTCTTCTTTCTGAGAACTTTCCAGCAACGCGAGGAAATGGTAGCGCTTAGAGGAGAGGTGATGAGGGCCACGTGTTGTGTCGGGAATACTCATTCTAGACAAGGATGAGGGAGCTCCGGGAAGAAAGGGAAACTCCACGGAGTGAGAACCAGCCTGACGACGCAGACTGAGTGTGACTGCCACCCCAATAGCTATTAGCTGCCTACACGCGGGCACCGAACAAGGAGCAGCAGCTGTTGCCTTAGAGATTATAAAGTTGAATGGATTGGGGCGGGATGGGAGGAGGAGTCAGCCCTGGGTGGGGTCTGCTAGAGGGACTGGGTCTTATTGTATCCATTCATTCGTTCATTCATTCAGTTCTATATGTTCATCATTCATTCATCTGTGTGTGCAGACAGGTCCATGTCTGGCAGGCCAGAGTTCTCCGTTCTCTCCACCTCACTTCTTGAGGCAGGGTCTCTCTCTTTCTTTCTCTCTCTCTCTCTCTCTCTCTCTCTCTCTCTCTCTCTCTCTCTCTCTGAATGTGGAACTAGCTGATTTGGCTAGACTTGTGCACCAGCAATCCCCAGGGGTCCTCCTGTCTCAGCCTGCCAGGGTTTGGATTGATGGGTGCAGACCATGAGCTCGGGGGCTTTTGTGCTTGGATGACAAACGCTTTGCTGACTGAGCGATCTTCCTAACCCTCATCCATTTCCTCATTTACACGGAACTGCTAAGTGTGCGCGAGCAATGTTCCAGTGTGTGGGGTGACTACTCAATGTGGGGGGGGGATAAAGGGGGGAATTTGGGCTTTGTGGAGTAAAGCTCAGGGAATGTGATAGGGTAGGAGGAGGTCAACTAACCTCAGTCAGTTCCCAGCACACACTCTTAGCAGCCGTGAATCTCATGGAGCCTTGTTCACCACACCATCAAATGAGTAGATGAACACTTCTCATGGGTCTGGAGAGATGGCCCAACAGCCAGCAAGAGGCACTGCTCTTACAGAAGGAACTCCTGTTCATTTCCCATCATGCAAGCAAGACGGCTCACAGATACCTGTAACTCCAGCTCCAGGAGACTCAATGTCCTCTTCTGGCCTCTGTGGGCAACTGAACTTGTGGGCACATAGACACACACACACACACACACACACACACACACACACTTGCTGACAGGAGCTTGATAAAGCTGTCTCCTGAGAGGCTCTGCCAGTACCTGACAAATACAGAGGTGTATGCTCTCAGCCAACCATTGAACTGAGCCCAAAGTCCCCAATGGAGGAGCTAGAGAAAGGACTGAAGGAGCCGAAAGAGCTTGCAGCACCATAAAAGGAACGACGATATGAACCAACCAGTGCCCCGAGAGCTCCCAGGGACTAAACTACCAACCAAAGAGTGTACACATGGCTCCAGCTGCATATGTAGCAGAGGATGGCCTTGTTGGACATCAAAGGGAAGAGAAGCCCTTGATCCTGAGAAGGCTTGATGCCCCAGCATAGGGGAATGCCAGGACAGGGAAGCTGGACAGGGTGAGCAGTGGGAGAAGGAATGGGATAGGGTGTTTTCAGAGGGAAAATCAGAAAAGGGAATAACATTTGAAATGTAAAAAAAAAAAAAAAAAAAGAAAGAAAAAAGATCTAATAAAAATAAAATAAAATAAAATAAAATAAAATAAAATAAAATAAAATAAAATAAAATAAAATAAAATAAAATAAAATAAAATCTTTAAAAGAACACCTGCCACCATGACTGGAATGTAAAGGATTAGGAAACAGAGTCGATAGGCTGTCCATTCATGGAAAACAGATCAATAAAAGATGTTGCTTTGGGCCAGCAGGACAAGTACCACTGCCTTTTAAACAGTCAACTCTCAAGTTGGAACGAGTCAACCAGGAACTACAGAAGTAAGACACGGCACAGTCTTCGGAACCTTTCACCACCCACGGTCAATCTACTCATGTGAATACTCACAGGATCCTGGGGACAAACACATCTTCTATCCTGAGGTGTTAAATCTGAATGGTCAAAGAGGAAAACACTGTGACCTTCGCATTCCGGTTTGCAAGACGACATGCTTATCCACGTGCCGCCCACACGTCATGCTTCTTCATGCCTCTTCTGTCCATGTGGTTGAGGACACAAGCAGAGTCTCTGAGGTGGAAGTTGCCCAGATGGAAAGACTTCATTGACTTCTTCAAGATTTTCTTCTCTCAGTGTTCCACAGCCTGGGGAGGAGATACAGCCTGTCCTCCTGAAACTGGGGTTCCAGTCTGAGGGGACAAGGGCTGTCCTTGGGGAGTGCCAATCCAAATGCACACAGCCTTGTCCTGCACTACCTCAATTGACAAAGGGTGTCCCGCTGATATACCTAGGCATAGGAGGGGTAGAAAGAACACCGGACATGATTTAGAGCCATTGTGTTATGCAACGTCAGACTAAGGAGCTGTGGGCATCGGAGGGAACAGGATGTGACTTGTAACCCACCCATACAGTGGGCTCCAATCTGGTCCCCATTCCCAACCCTGACATTCCTTTTGAACTACCAGGATCACCCTGCGATCAGACAGCCCATGGTTTCAGACCTTTCTTGGATCAATTAGTATTCTAAACATGAAATTAATTTCTCCTACAAATATGAGAACCTAGTAATTTGTTTCACTTTTACTTCATTGTCAGATAGGATTCATTTTCTAGATGATTTTATGGTTGGATAGGATTCATTAGAAAATTCTCCCCAACTTCTCAAAAAAAAAAAAAAAAAAAAAAAAGGCTCTCGTGAACAGCTTGTGCTGAACCAGGCTTGGCTCCCTCTGAATAGCCCTGCTAAGTTCCCGTTCTTACGCAGAGAGCATCGCCACAGCCTCGGGGGCTTCTCCATGGTTTCCCTTTCATTTCTGAGTCTCAGAGTCAGGTAGAGATGGAGATAAATCTGCTTAGAAGCTCCTGCAACGGGGCCTCTGCTGATGGAGTGGTCAGGAGAGTCAACAGCACACGCAGGTTTCCTGTATTATTTAATGACAGGTGGACCCGGGCTCGCTCGGAATAACAAGTCATTTATTTATCATTTATTTCTGCACAGTTCCTGGGCCAAGCACTGGAAGGGGGCTTGAGCATGCGTGGTGTGTGTGTATGTGTGTGTGTGAGTGTGTGTGTGTGTGTGTGTGTGTGTGTTCTCCAGGGTATAGAAGCACCCTGTGGAGGTCAGAGGACGACCCAGTTTTCAGTCTTCAGGAACATTCTACTGTTTGTTTGAGATAGAGTCTCTCACTGGCCTGGAACTAGCTAGCTGATTCAAGAGTTTCCACCTCCCGTCCTACCTTCTCTGGGATTTCAGGTTTGTGCTGTCACCACCTCAAGCTTTTTAAGTGGCTTCTGGGGGACTGACTTTAGGCCTCCGTATTTGTGAGGCAAGCACTTTCATGACTGAGTCATCCCCTAACCCTGGCTATCTCTCATGCTTTCTCCTCTGTTCATCCCCCTCCCCCCAAAAGATGCTGGACTCAGACTCCACACAAGAATCCTCATCCCACTCCTGCACAGGGTTCCCTAAATGCCACCCCCAGCTGACCCTCTAATCTGCTATGGCCCCGGATCCCGTTTTTGTCTGGTGGCCTGCTCACTAACCTTAGCTCCCCTCTCTGAGTCAGGCCCCTGAAGATGGCCTCTCTGGTCACACAAGCAAGGAACCCCAGTGGCATTTCCTTATTGGACTTACACCCCTCTGAGGACAGAAGCCAAAGCAGCCTCCCCATCCAGCCTGAATCCTTGAGAGGGCACAGTTAGCTCTTCACCAGGTAGCATATCAGACTCTAGGCCTCCTGCAGACAGCGTGCTGTGCCCCTGAACTGCAGATCTCATGGAGGCTGTTAGGAACCGAGGGGCCGCATTACTCATCCATCCTAGGCTTTGTCCCTGTGCTCCCTTTTCTATTTTCCCACAGTGCCGTTGCTTCTCTTTTTATAGAGAACAGACCCTGGCTATAATTAATCAAGGCATAATCACCCATTTAATGTCTGTCTTCCACCCTGGACTATGAGGACAAGTCCATTCTGTTCCCTGATATTCTCGGCACACTGCTTGGTCCAAAGAGGTCCCTAACAAATACATGCCTAACAAAGGAGCCAATAAAATAATGGCTGGCAGGCACACACACACAGATGCATGCACATACACACATGCATGCACACATGCAGAGATGCATTCTCTCTGTCTGTCTCTGTCTTTCTGTCTGTCTCTGTCTCTCTCCCCTGTCCCCTCTCTCTCAGCTCTGAAGCCAGTGTGTTGACCTCTACCAGGCTGAGACTTTTCCTACAGCACTGCTAGGCTTTATGTAGCCCTCCCAGAAGCTCTGAGAGGAACACCAGGGGCAAAGAATTAGAAGCAATAGAAAGCAAGACCATCTGGATCTACTTGAGACAAGTGTCTTAACTTGTCTGGACCTGGTCTGTCTGAAAGACTGGAAATCATAACAGAACGTACTTTATGCCTGGAGCTCTCATAATTCACTTCAAGCACTCAAGAGGGTTTCCAGAACACAGTAGGCATTCCATTCATACGGTTGCCATGACTACAGGCATCACCTATATGCAGGTGAAGACATCAAGGCTTCACCAGGTTAATTGATATGGACAAGGCTCCAGAGCTAGTCGATATTCAAATGTCTTAGTTACCTTTCTATTGCTGTTACAAGACACCAGGCGAATTATTAAAGAAAGTATTTTCTTGAGGCTTACGGTTTCAGAGTCTGTGACCATCATGGCGAAGAGCCTGGCAACAGGCAGGCTGCTGGAACAGTAGGCTGTCCCGAAACCCTGAGGCAGAGAGCCTGGTACTAGCATGGGATCTTTTGAGTCTCAAAGCCCACCCCCACTGACACAGCTCCTCCAACATGGCCACACTTCCTAATCCTTCCCAAACACTTCCATCACTAGGGGACCATGTATTGGGATATCTGAGCCTATGGTAGGCCATTATCATTCAAAACACCACCTCAAATAAGGCCAGGATGTAAGCGTTACAGCCCTGGAGGGAAAGATTTCCCCTACAGAAGTCTTACAAGTCTGCTCCGGCTGCTGCAGGGGAAAGGTTTCCCCAAATGTAAGTGTAACAGCTGTGCTCAGTAAGAGAAAGGCTTCCCCAGGGAAGGCTCTGCCCCCTGCAAAAGCAGTAGGCTCTGTTTAGAGAGGTATCCTGGCAGCTGGGAGCCTAGGAGTACCACAAAGTCACACCGTACAGCAAACCTCACAGAGAGATTTATTGGGAGGGAACATCTCAGGAGGGTGGCTACTTCTGCTCCCTGGAAGGCAGTAGGGAGCTGGACAGCAGGCGGGGCTTGTAGGGTGGAGATTTCTAGGGTAAGGACTGGGGGGATTTCAATCCCTGAGCTTGAGTGAGCTCAGGGATTAGCGAGCTTCTGTGCTCAGGGATTGGTGGGTTTTCCTGTTCAGGCATTGGTGGGCTTCCTTGGCCCTTTTACCCAACACACGAACCCTGGTTTGAGCCCTTGCTGGCCATCCAACTTTTCTCCCTCTGTGTTATCTGGTGCAGATTAGGTGGCCGCAGAGTGGTCTTAGGAAGAAATGAACCATGTCTGATGTTACAGCCTTGGAAAGTCGATGAGGAGCAAGTCCTGCCTCTGATGGACAGGACAAAGAAGGACAAAAGGAAATCTTATAAGGGCTGAGCACTGGCCTCTAGAAGACTGTAGTATATTTTATGCTGAGAATTAAGTCCCAAAATGGCCATAAAGTTCTGGCTGATCTGCCTCAGTCCACTCTTTTTAAACTCAACCCTCGACCTGTCTCTAAATCACAGAGACTCAAGCTCACTTCAGCCTGGATGCCTTTCTATTTCTCACTGCTGAAACAGGTCCCAAGACAATGCAACTACAGTCTTGATGGACAATAAGCGCACTTTGGGTAGTGTCCTATAGTGGGATTTCATATCTCATCCAGGGGCTGGAGAGTAAAGACTGGGTCAGTCTAGGTGTTAGTACCGAGACCTGTGATGTCATAGAGGTGACAATTAGCACAGTGTGACTATAGGCCTGTTACCAAGGCAACGGCTGCCATATACCCAGAATTCAATGGGCCTACCTTTACCCGTGATTTACGTCATCATTCGTATATAACTGGGTAGTGTTTCTCCTCTCTCTTTCTTTTCTGTCCTTCTTCCCGCCCACTGCACCTTTACCCCATCTTAAATAAAGCCCCACGTGGAACTGCTTGGTCTGGTGTGACCCCCTCATTGTGGCCCGCATCTCCACCGCATCCCTGCGGCCCACATGGTGGGCAAACAGGTGACCTACATGGCGTGCAGGCAGACAAATCGCATGGAAAAACCAACACTAGGACCTTAGAGGAAGTGAAAATGAAGGAAGAAGAGGAGGAAGGAGAAGGAGGATGAGGAAGAGAAGGGGAGAAGAAGGAGGAGAAGGAAGAAGAAGAAGAAGAAGAAGAAGAAGAAGAAGAAGAAGAAGAAGAAGAAGAAGAAGAAGAAGAAGAAGAAAACACAAAAGAGAAGAGAAGTCTGTGTGTGCATTTGTGCATTTCTGGGAAAAGGTGGGCCTTGAGGTTCTCCTGGTCCACACTGCCACTCTAGCACCTGAAAGCAAGTGGCCAAGCCAGTTGCAAGGACACTTTGATGACAGAGAGACAGTGGGGTGAGGTCAGCAGTGAAACTCAAGCCCACAGCAGTCTCTGTCCCCCATTTTACAGGAGTGGGTCTGCCTCAGCATTCCAACCCCAACCCAGTCGGTTAGAAGCTGGGGAGCCCAGCCTGTGGCTTCTGATCTTAGCCCTGGACTGTCGGTAAGTCAGGCTCGCTCTGGAAGATCTGCGAGTTCATGTTGGTGGTTCATGGCTACAAAACTTCAGGCCCTGCTCCTGGGAAACTGCTCTTCAAAGCATCTGGGGCTGGGATGAATCTTCACTGTCAACTTAAGGTTTATCATCATCATGGAAACACACATTTTGGTGTATCTGTGAAGATGTTTCCAGAAAGGTTTAAATGAGAAAGACTCTTCCCCCAAATCCCAACAGTCCTGCCCCTCATCCCAACTCTGCACATGGACAGCAGCATCCCATGGGCGGGGCAGGACTGAAGAAGAATGGGTGGTGAATGTCAATCCTCATCTCTCTGGCCTTCCCTGCCGCAGATGCGCCAGTCTCCTCACACCGTGCTGCTGTGGCCCCCTCGCCATTAGGAAGCACCAGCCTTAAACCGGGAGCCAAAGTACACCCACAACTAATGCAGTGGCCAACACCTTCCCGCCCTCTCTGTGTCCTCACCTAAAGATGCTAGAGATGAGCTGCTTTTGACCGCTAGTCAGTATCCCCATGACCTTGAGGGTGGAGTAAACTTGGTATCTCCTGGAAGGAAGACCAGGGGCTTAGTCCTTTACAGGCAATGACTGGGGATATCTTCTAGTCTGACCCTTCAGGTTTCAGCCCCAATCAGTGTTCCGTGATAGGAATGTATCTGTACTTAGTGGATCTCAACAGCTCCGTGCACTAGCCTCCAGTGTTTCTCTCTCTCTCTCTCTCTCTCTCTCTCTCTCTCTCTCTCGTTTCGGCATCTTCCCTCTGGTCACTGAGTAAGGCTTTCAACAGCAGATGGTAGCTAGCTAGACACTGCCAGCCTGGCGTGAGGCTCCCCACTGACCCTCCCACCAAGCTCCGCCCTAGCCTGCTCCTCTCCTTCCACAGCTGCTCCCGTTGCTGCTGTAATTCACTGCTTGCATAATGTGTGTCTACACTGGCGGTGAATCTCCCGGCTGGAGAAGCTCCAGATTAATAATCTATTATTCATGCTAGCCACAGTCTCTGCACAGACAGCGTCAAAGAAAAGCAAAGCTACTTGTGGAGAGAAAGGGAAGAGAGAAGTCTGCTGAGGACCCAGCAGGGCCTGAAGGCCACGGCTGAAGGCAGAGGAGGACCAGATCCTGAGTGGGAGTCACCGAGCTAGCAGGGCCCCCTCAGGGTGTCTCCAGGGAGTTCGTTTGCTTTGCTTCCTGTGATCCAAGGTCATTAGCAGAAGGAAGAGGAACAGAAAGAACCTGGGGCTGCTGAAGCTCCAGGAAATTCAGTGTGGAGGTGAGTCACGTGGACCTTGGACACGTGGCATTAGATGAACTCAGAAATGAAGAGCTGCTTAGCTCTGAGAGCATAGAAGAACATACTGTTTCCCACACAATCTGAGGAGCATGGATGGCCCTGTCTCAGGGAGCCTCAGTCTGAGTAGACACGGCCCAAATCCTCAGGGAGCTTTAGTGTGTGTATGTATGTATATGTGTATGTGTATGTATATGTGTGGGCATATATGTATGTGTATATATATATATATTGTATATATATATGTATATATATATACATATATGTGTGGGCATATATGTATGTGTGTATATATATATTGTATATATATATGTATATATATATACATATATGTGTGTATATATGTATATATATATATGTATATATATATATATATATACCAACTGTCCTCAGGGACTTCTCGACTGAGGAAACACAGCCTGTCTTCAGGCTAGTCTGAGGACATACAGACTGTCCTCAGTAAGGCCCTGTCTGGGGAAAGTTCAGTCTAAGGAAACACAGTCCTCAAGAAGACGCAGTCTGAGGATACACAGATTATCCTCAGGAATGCTCAGGACACACAGTCAGTCTTCAAGAGTGCACAGTCTGAGGACACACAGCCTGTCTTCAGGAAGGCCCAGTCTGAGGACACACAAGTCTGTCTTCAGGAAGGCCCAGTCTGAATATACAGATTGTCCTCAGGAAGGCCCAGTCAGCTGAAAAAGACACCTTAAAAAGCGATGGTCCCCAGACCTTGCCCCTCAAACTGTGAAAGCATATTTTTTCTGTGCACAACAGTTTGGAAGGGTCGTTCTTCTCTGACGTATGGCGGAAGGCGCGGGTGAGGAGATGGAACCAGTGCCCAGGCCGTTCCTCCTCAATTTCGGTGGGAAAATATTGCAGAGTCATTTGTAAGAATTACGTTTTCACTTAGTAGGAAATAGTGCTGCACTTTTCCGCTGAACTCAGCAAATAGAACATATCCACTCAGTTCCGGTCCCTCTCAGAAATCTCAAATGTGAGCAAAAGGAGAAATAAATAGAGATAATTATTAACTCTAAGAAAATTAAAAATAGTCTAAGAAAGAAAATGTTTTCATATACAGCTCTTTCACAACAGGCTTATTAAAACATAAATGCTAATTAAAATATACTTATTTTTACTACAAACATGAACTGAAACTATCTTGGGAGGCTTGCAGGGAGGGTGACTGTTTCACGGCAGTAAATGGGGCCTCATAGAAGATTCTAAGTGTTCAAACTTGGTAGTGTAAGTAAGCCAACACATAGAATCTCTGAGCAGTATTTCAAAAGGCGATAGCAGAGGAATAAGCCTAGAGCGAGAGGACAGGACACAACCAATGACAGTGGTTTGTTCATCTGATCAATGGTTACAATGAAGCAGCATGGGGGAGGGGGAGGGGCTGGCAGCGGGGCAATGCCCTGCTTAGAAAGGTAAGAATGCTGGAGCCCCATCCTGCCCAGGCCTACGCTGGGCAGATGGTGCAGCGCAGCAGAGGGAGAACCTGGCTGTAGACAGCACATCAGCTGGGACATTCATAGTAGGACCGGGCTAGCCGCTCTAGTGAGAACAGCTGTCTTCTTCAGCTTTTAATGTCACCAAGAACAAAACTATTTTTGTCGATCTTACCCTGGTCCTTTGGGACTATTATAGCAAACTACCACAGACTGGGTCGTTTATAAACCATAACAGTGGTCTGGAAGCTGGGGAGTTTGAGTTCAAGTAGCCAGCAGCTTCCGTGTGAGTGTGTGTGTGTGTGTGTGTGTGTGTGTGTGTGTGTGTTGGGGGGGGCTGTTGGATTGAATGCTGATTCTGCGCTCCTTAAGTAGCAGTCAGCTTGTGGTCACAAAGAAGGGACAAACAAGACACTCAGAGCCTCTTTTATCAGGACACTCCCCATTCTGCAAGGGGGTGTGGAAATGGGACCCAGCCCTGCCTCTTAAAGCTATAGCACTGGAGATATGTTTCCAATCTACAGAAGTTAGAAAGAATGTATATTTGATTATATGGATGGAGTGAGAGAGATACAGATATAAGGACGAGTGTCACAATCAGCTTCAGTTGTCAATTGACACAGCTGGGAAGAGGGAACTTCAGTTAAGGAATCGCTTCTTCCATCAGATTGGACTATGGGCTTGTCTGTGGGTGCATTTCCTTTCTGTTTTTGTTGCTGCTGTTTGGTTGGTTGGTTTCGGTTTTTGATGTTTCCAGACAGAGTTTCTTGGTGTAGCCTTTGGTGTCCTGGAACTTGCTCTGTAGAGCAGTCTAGCCTTGAACTTAGAGATTCACCTGCCTTTGCTTCCCAAGTGCTGGGCAAAAAGGTATGTCCACCATGCCTGGCCCACGTGTGCATTTGCTAGAGTGATAGTTGATGTGCAGGGGTGGGGAATGGGGAGGGAGGGTTGTCCAGCAACTGTGAACAGTTCCAGAAAGGTAACTGAGCAAGCAGTAGACATTATTCCTCTGTGGTTTAAAGCTCCTGCTCCGAGCCTCCGCCTTGGCTTGTCTCCACGATGGACTAGAAGCTGTAAGCCAGATACACCCCTTCCTTCACATGTTGTTTTGGTTACAGTGTTTATCAGAGACATAGAATGCAAACCAGGACAACAAGAGACGGCTCCTGCAGTTCTAGAACATTCTTCCCCTTTATAGTCCCCAAATGGAGCTTGGAAAGTCAAGCACTGACAGAGGCACAGAGGCACGTCCACTTGCTAACCCGGGTGGCACTTGGACGTCACCTAAGCAACATTCTGAAGAACTAACTATTCATAAATATGTATGTCCAGTTCCGTACAACTGAATTTCAATTACCTTTTGAGAGGAAATTTCACTATGTGGCGATGGCTGACCTAGAATTCACTATGCACATGCACTGGCTTTTGTCAACTTGACACAAAGTCACCCGGGAAAGAGAGAACCTCAATTGATGAGTCATTCCCTTCATATTGGTCTGTGGCCATGTCTGTGGGGGCGCTTTTCTTGATTAATGATTGCTGTGGGTGAGCCTGGCCCACTGTGGATATTGTTATCTCTGGCCAGGTGGTCCTGGGCAGGGTGAGAAGGTTGGCTGAGCAAGCCACGGGGAGCAAGCCAGTAAGCAGCACCCCTCCATGGTGCTTCGGGCCTGAGTTCTTGCCCTGTGAGGAGCTGTGGTCAGGATGGGCAAGTCAAATAAACCCTGTCTTCCCCCAGATTGTTGGTGGTCAGTGGTTTTTATCAAAATAACAGAAAAGCAAGCCAGGTCAGAAGACCAGGCTAGCATCAAACTTGTGGCAATCCTCCTGCCTCCATCCCCTGAGAGCCAGGATTATAGAACTGCACCACCAGGCCAGGTGTATGTGGTGCCAGAATCAAACTCAGAGCTCCGTGCTAGACGGGTAAACACTTAGCAGCTGAGCCATATCTGCAGCCCTACATGTTTGTTTTTTATGGTAGTGTGTAAAATTACTTCTTTTACACAGGAGTGTCTCATATCCCACGCCAGGGTAGTTCTTGTCCTTCATCAATCAAACTCCACGTTCCCATTCTCAAGGCACCCCCATACACCATCCTATGGGAATCCAGCAACCTCAGCGGAGGCAGGCGGACCTACAGGAGGATGACCGTTGAATCTCCAACGGCCTAATGCTCACACAAGGTTCACTGTGGGTCACTGACTTTCTGGAGCAGCTTGTCCTCAACTCTGCTTTCATCTCTACTTCTGCTTTCAAGGTTACCATGGTTACCAAGGCAGTCAAGAAAGGCACTTGGGGACCCCTGCACTAGCAGCTGAATGATATTCATACGTCACTTCCGACCATCACCAATGGGCCAGGCTGAGTACCACAGCCCTGTGTAAAGGCTGGAGTGGCAGGGTGACATTTGCTCTTATTTTCCCAAACAGAGGAAGACTGGATATGGGTAGAAACCAGTGACACCTCCCCCACCCCTCAAGCTACCCTCTCTTCCTTTGCCTAAACCTCCACAGCACTTCTCCAGGCCCAGCTGCACCCCTGTGTCCTCCTCCACACACCCCTTGACTGTTTCTTTCTGCCCGAGCCCCTTGGCCTGGCCACCGACCGTTCTCATTATCTGGAGAAGTACTTGGCACTTACAGTTCATTAAGCATTTTCAGAGTCTTTACATTTTCTCCACAGTGAATAATTTAATCTCCCGGACTCTGGGCAAACTGCTGCTCTAGCCTACAGAGAAGACGTTAACAGGAAAGTGGCAGGGGTGGGAGCCTGGGGTTGAGCGCCATGACTTCCGAGTTCTGGTGTACGGCTCCCAGGCTGGGGACTTAAAATTACAAGCGTACCCTGGGACTTTGACAAGATTGTTTTCAAATGTTCCTCGACCTGAGATGCTTAGACTGAAAAGGGGGAATGCCGGGTAAGGACTTTGGGCATCTCAGCAGGAGGACACTGACCTCAGACCTGCTAATTATTGTAATGATGGAGAGACACGTGCTGGAAAGGGCCCGTGCTTTACACAGGAGCCTGTGACTTTAAAGGATGCCGACAAAGCCTGGGGAGGAAAGGGCATCCTGGCCCTCGGAGTGCCTGCTGTGTGGTTCTGTGGTTTCCACACAGTGCTGTGACTTCCTGCCGACATACCACTTACCTTACTTTAATCAACAAAATGCTTAGTGTGTACCGGGCTATGACGTGCTGCACCGAGTCCATTTGGCGCCTCTATAACAGTGGCTCGTTCCGACACACAGACAAGGACATGAGGTTCATTCAGCTCACAGTCCAAAATTGAGTGACTCATCTGTTCAGCCTCTGAGGGACCTCCACCCTTGTTGGTGTCACACCAACAAGACAGAGAAGTCGTAGCAGCACATGCCCGCTTGAGCGTATTAGCTCCTCCTGCCAGAGTTGGCGCCTTCCGACGGTGGTCCCTCCTAATCTAACCATCTTCCTCAAGGATGCACTGTTGATGTTACCCATTAATCAGTCGATCTGGCTAGCTAGGTGACTGAACGCGTCCTCCCTCACTCCTCTGTGTGTGTCCCTCCCAAAGTGTGCTCCCTAGAAAAGGAGGACCTTCAAGGGTTTACAAGTGCTGTGCTCCCTCGGCTAGAACCCCCCAAACAAGCTCTCCAAGTTTCTGACTCTTCAATACTGCCAATGAGGGGGGTCACATTTCCAGCACATGAAATTCTGACAGGATCAAATCTTACCTGAACCATGACATATGTGCTTTATAAATAATAACCTACCTAGTGCTGACATGCCCTGCAGGGTCCCCACTACCCCATAATAGATGACTTAGCTGTCCCCTATAGTCACACACATTAAAACACTTGGTCACCACCCCCTAGTTGGTGGCATTCTTTAGGAAGATTGGGATGTTCTGGAGGTGGAGCTTTGCTAGAGGAAATACATCTCTTGGGGTGGGATTTGAGTTTTACAGCCTAACCAGGCTTACCGCTAACCCTCTGTTTCCTATGTGAGGATGAAAATAGGGTCATCCAGAGCCTTCCGTGCCCTGGTGGACGGTACCTTCTCTGGAGCTGTAATTCCGAACAATGCCTTGTCTCTTGCAGCACCCATGCTAAGTCAATCGCTCAAGCTCACCACGAGGAGGCACTGACTTCTCCATGACAGAGCTATGTCTTTCCATAGCTGGTAACTCACCCCAGCTGACACCCAAAGGATTTCTGCATATCTTCTACATAAATGACACTGTCTTGTTTCCTTCTGAAACCATACTGCCTGGGTTCAAATCCCAATGCCACCTCTTACCACCTAGGCAAGCAATTTTCTTCTCTGACCCACTTTTTCTCTGCTCTGGGAGAGAAAGGCACTAAGAGACCTCACTGGATTATTGTAAAGATTGAGAAAATTAAAGGAAGGCAGGCAGGCAAAGGGGTTTGAGTGACAACTGGCATAAAAGAAATAGACAATAAAATGTCAGTCTCTGCTCATATGTTCTAAAATACAGCTAGCTCATAAAGTACAAGCCTCAGAGGGGCGGAGGAGACAGCTCGGGGGTAAAATGCTGTCTGTGGAAGTGCTGGGGTGCAAATCCAGCTATCCAGAACCCATGTAAAGAGCCAGGTAAGGTGGTAGGGGTTTGTAGGCTTAGCACAGAGATGAGGAGATCTCTGTGGTTTGCTGGGTAGCCAGCCTAGCTGAGGGGCTGAACTCCAGACTCATGAGAGACCCTGGCCCAAAACATACAGCAGAGAAGTGATTGGGGAGGGCATCTGACCATGACTCCTAGCTCTCTCTCCCTCTCTTTCTGTACACACACACTCACATGTGCACACACTAGCATATATCTTCACACATAAGAACACACACATGAACCTCCACCACACACACTATATATAAAATATATACAATATGTGTATTATATATGATATAAAATACATATATATTTATATGTAATATATATTATGTATATTATAAGTGATATGTGATGTATATATGCTTATATTATAAATAATATGTATCTATTATATATTAATATTACATAATATAATAATAGCAATTATATAATATGTAGTTATAGGTATATATTACATAATTATATATTTTATATATATATTTATTTTATATAATTTTATAATATATATCTGTAACTACACACTAATGATTTCTTTTTCATTCCCAACACTTCTGAATGTGTTATAAAGCTAAATACAATCCAGTATAGAGGTTTGCTCTGCATTAGTCCAATATATAACTCAGTAGCTTAAAAGCGCAGACATTTATTTTCTGACGGTTTCTGTGGACTGGAGCCTGGGTGACAGCTCAGCTGTGTCCTCTGTTCCCTGCCGTATGTACAGTCAAGATGTCAGCTGGGACTGCTGGCTCAGATGAGAAAGGCTCTACCGCTGCCCAGCTTACTGTGGCGCCACTGGCAGGATTTGGCTCCCACAGCTGTTGTACCGACAGTTACACCTCCTTGCAGGGTGGCATGGCTGGGGATGGCATCAGCTTCTGTCACGAGGACCTCTCCAGTGTATTTTCTCAGGGCGCGTTCAGGAGAAGAGGACTGAGGAAGAGGACGCGTGCAGAACAGAGTTTGAGGTTTGTGTAGCCAAAAGCTTTGAGAGGTTCTATTGGTTAGAAACCAGTCATTCACTAGGTCCCACAGAATGCCCTATACAGGGCATGGACCAGGGCTCGGGGACCAGGGTCTGCGTCAGAAGCTGCTCAAACATCCTTGTTGCCTTCTGACTGGCTCTTCTTCGGCAGGAAGTGGCAAACACAGAGGCTGACTGTTTGGGGTGCTGCCTCTGGCGCTGGCACAGGACAAGCCCGTGGAAATCCTCCTAGGCCCGTAGTGCCCATTCCTAGGACAAGAGTCTTTGCCCCGGAGATGTCTGTACTGCCTTCCGTTCAGCAGTCTGGAGACCTTGGCTCCTTGAGCTCCACAAATCTTAATTCAATTAAGCTGACGGAGTCAGATTTCTCCGCACTCCTAGAAGGCTTCCAGATAAACAGTCATGCAGGCCCGTTCCCAGAGCCCAGCCTGACAGAAGCAAATGTGGTCTTCTGCCTGGGTTCCAGTCAGCTCCGAACCAGACAGACCTTGCAGAGAGGCAAAAAATCTAAAAAAAAAAAAAAAAATAAAATAAAATAAAATAAAATAAAATAAAATAAAATAAAATAAAATAAAATAAAATAAACAAGGAAAATCTGTGGTATCCACTTACCTCCCTCCCACCTTCCCACCCCGTTCACTCTGAGGCAGAATGTGAGGCCAGCACGGGCGGCCAGGCAGGCTGGCATCAAACCCTCAGCAAGATGAAAGGCCCTTTGGAGGTGCATAATTCAGAAAGCAAGCCCAGCATACAGCGTGTGATTAGAACAAATGTGTGTCCCGGAGGCTAGCACAGCTCTGTGGCAGAGCAAGCTCCCGCACACTCCCCCTTGGAATCCTTCTCATCTCCTGTCCTAGCACTCATGGCCCTGAGTGACAGCCCTGCAGAAGGCCACCCAGCAGCCCCATCTCTCAAACAGCATGCTCTCTCCCCCAACAGAGAGAGTCAGTACAGAAAATCAGAGGGGTGTGGCCAAAGACTGGAGTCACAGCATGGAAGCTGCCTCCTCCTCCCCCCCCCCCAGTCTGGGACATGGCCCCAAAGGAAGCCCTACCCACGGAACCTAATTTTCTCATTCACTCAGAAAAGAAGGTCAAATTAGAAGACTCCCAAAGAGACACCTATAGTTCTTCATTCCTGCAGTTCTTAGATGTCCCCAGACAAGGATACCTCAGGTCATTAGATGAGTTATAATGTCTTTGACTCTGAGGAACTGCTAAGGTTTGAATGAAGGTGTCCATTCAGAAGTTCCTGTTGGAATTTGATCCCTGTGGTGGGTAGTTTTGTCAATTTGACCCAACCCAGAATCACCTAGGAAGATAGTCTCACTGAAGGGTTGTCTAGGTCAACGTTTTTCAATCCGTAGGTGGTGAACCTTTTGGGGTCAAATGACCCTTTCACATCAGCTCACCTAAGACCATCAGAAAATATAACAGTAGCAAAACTGTAGTTATGAAGTAGCACCAGAAATAATGTTATGGTTGAGAGCATAACACAGCCTGAGAAACTGTATTAAAGGGTTACATGTAGCACTAGCACTACGGTTGAGAACCACAGTCAGGTTGACTGTGGCCATGTTTATGAGGGACTGTAGGGAGACACAGCACACTGTGGGTGTCAGCACTCTCTAGGCAGGGATCCCGAATTGTTCATGGGATTGGATTGGAATATTTCCAATCTAATGTTCAAGATTGGAAAGATCAAGCTAAATAATAAGCATGCATTAATTTATTTTCTCCACTTTTCATTCTCCAGAAAGACTTTCCCAAAGACCATCCTTCATGTCCTATCTGTATCGAATCATGTACCCTAGTAGACAATCGTGAAGTGCTTTAGATTGTGATATTAACAAGAAGGGCTGTTCAGTTCATGTATGATGCATTAAGGGGAAACTGTGCCAGTGTGGTCTCTAGTAGCATGTTGTTGTTGTGATAGAACACCATGACCCAAGCAACCTGTAGGCGAAAGCCTTTGTTTTGGCTTCTGGTTCTAGAGTCATATGGAACAGGAGGCATGGCAAGAGGTGGCCAGAGCAGGAAACATCTTCAAACGCAAACACAAAGCAAAGAGAGTAAACCAGAGTAGGTCAAGGATACAGACACTCAAACCCTGCCCCACGGATATACTTCCTCCAGCAAAGCTACCGGACTAAAGGTTCCCTAACCTCCTCCAACAGAGCCACTTGCTAGAGACCAAGTATTAGGATATGTGAGTCTATTGGAGTCATTGCCAGCTCAGATCACCACAGTCCCTAATCTAGCACGCCTGGAGTTCTGATCAGAATGGGGAGGGGACATAAACGGCAGATGATCACGCAGACACAGAGGAGCACGGAGAGCAGGACACAGATGGAAATTACTCAAGGCAGCTCTACCCGAGGAACCCATGTCCCCTTGGTTATATCACAGTCATTTGCCCACAACTATTGGGGAGGGACCCAAACAAACTCTGGTATTCCCAAGTGTTGTGATTTACAGGGGAAATGCTCCCCCACCCCTACAGGCTCATCCTGCTGGTGGCGCTCTGCTCTTTGGGAAGGTTGTGGAACTGTTATGAGGAAGTGAGTCATTAGGGGTGGGTCATGCCCAGCTTTCCTGACTGCAGATGCAGTACCCAGCCCCCTCTCACTCCTGTCATGCTGTGCCATTGAATGTTCTTTACTGCCCTTTCTGCCTTTACTTGCTTCTTGTCAGATATTTGGTTAAGGTAACAAGAAAAATACCTAATTATCATATCAATAGCAGTTAACCTGAGCTTATTACTTCTAGAGCTAAATCAGTTTCTAGAGGATGAGAAGGGGGGATGACATTCAAGACATCAAATCTAAACCACATGCTGGAAACAGGAACGGCACCAACGCTCAGAGAAGAAACGCTCGCCCTGGTTCCTCCCTGCTCTACCCTGTGGTAAAGTGCTCCTTCCTCACTGCCTGCATGAGGTCGTGTCCTTAACTACAGTTATTCTATAAGTCTGTCCCCCGAAAGCTCATGTGTTGCCAGTGTAACCCTCAAATTCCTGTACCAATGGTATTTGAAAGTGGAAACTTCATTCGGGAGCTGATGAGATTAGATAGAGTCAAAAGGGTGAAGCTTTTATGAGGCTATTAGTGGATCTATTAATTACTTCTTTCTCACTGTGATACAGTACCAACCAGAGCAACTTCCAGAAGGAAAGGCTTCATTTGGCTCACTAAGGGAATACAGTCCACCATGGTAGGGAAGGTATGGCCACAGGAGTACCTATATGGAGATGTGATCTTACTCACATCTGAGAATATCAGGACTCAGAGGGAGGGCAAGTCTCCACTGACTTTCCCCCTTTTCCCTTTCATGCAGTCAATGATCTAAACTCGTGGGATAGCACCTCCCACATTTAGACAGGTTTTCCTTCCTCCATTAGATCCTCTCTGGAAACGTCCTCGTAGTGATGTACCTGACCCATGCCCTGAGGTTTCCTTAAGGTGTGATCCATCACAGTAGTTTTATCAAAAGAGGAAGAAACCCAGCTAGCAGTGCTAGGGCTCGTTAGGATCCCTTCAGCTGTGCTATGAGGTAGCCCAGGCTTCCTTACATGCTGAAGAAATCTCATGCTCACTCTTAGACATCTCAGCCTCGACCCTGGGACAAATAAACACCCACTCTTTATAAATAACCTGACCCCATGTTTTTGTCATAACAACACACCATAGACTAAGACAGGGTGTGACTCTGACTTACAGGGATCAGAGGGATGTGCTTAAGAATTGTTGAAGAGGTAAGATATAACAAAGGGATCTTTTCAGAGCCCTTCAGTATCAGTTCACCCAGGTGAACCCCATTCTAAGGTGGAGGGCATCATCCGAGAAGACCAAAGTCAAACACAGCCATGGCCATACACAACAGTTACTTCAGTGGCATCCATTGCAAGTCCCACCAGCAGCTCTCAGCCACATCCACTCCTGCTCCTTGGAAGATCTCCACTCTCTGCATAGAGCACCTTTCTACCGTGGCTGCCCCTTAAGCTGCAGGGCAGACTTCCCCAGTCCAGCTGTGGCTGGAGGCAGAGAGACTGGGGTAGGTGGAAAAGAGGCAGTCCCACCCCACCCACCCCACCCCTTCTTCATCAGCTCTGCAGCAGCTCCCCACCCCCCACCAAGGCTCTATCCTCACTGGATACACTCTGAGGTGCCCCTTTCCACCAGAGGACCCGGCTTCCAGTCACCCCCTGCCTGCTTCCTCTGCCTCTCCAACCCAGAATTGGTGGCTCTTTCCAGTCAGTTGACCCCTACCCTCCCTTGTTAACCAAATTCCCCAATGAAATCCCTTTGGAGACAAAGACTTTGAGAAGTTTTATTTTCCCACACCCACCTATCTGGCACAGATCTTGGGATGGTTCATCTTTGGTGGCAACTTGAGAGAATTGGAGTCACCAGGAGCCACATCTTGTGTCTGGCTGGGGGAGGGGGTTCTGTACTAGTTTAACCGAGGTGGAGAGGTCCTTCTTGAACATGAAGAGCACCATGCCATGGGCTAGGATATCTAGCTGAATAAAAAGAAGAAAGTGAGCTGAGCGCCAGGATCATCCCCTTCTGCTTCCTGACTGCAGACACGACATGGCCATCTGTTCCCTGCTCGTGTTGCCTGGATTTTACCACCATGACATCCTCAAACTGTGAGCCCAAATAAACCCTGACTTCCTTAAGTTGCTTTTTTCTTGTATTTTATCAGAGCAGCAAGACAAGTACTACTAAGGATCTCTGGTTTGAAATTCAAGTGTAAAACATGGGTATATAATTGACCCACAAAACCACAGACATGATACCCTCATTCCCTACATTGATGTAGTCAGATCATTAGTCACAACAAAGATAAGAGCAACTACTGTAGACTTTACCTGGTCACGGCTCCCCACCCCCACTTTTCAATCCATCTTAGAAGATTTGCTCGTGTCTACTCCTTTCTAACCAGCATGTATTGCAAGTGCAGGGGCTGTATCTAGTCCTTGCTATCATGCCTAGGCGTCCCTTTAGTGGTATCCAACACAAAGCTGAAGGAATGAATGCATGAAGGAAGGTATGAGCTTCGTGGCCAAGTTCATTGCTCTCCTCCCACCACCCACTAAGTTCTTCTTCCCTTTCTTAAGTCTTTCCATTGCCCTTCTTAAAGAAGCAGCAGCAGCAGCAGCAGCAGCAGCAACAACAACAACAGCAGCAGCAGTCCATGCTGCTTTGCTGAACTGTATCTAGTTTCCATGTTTCCTTCTTTTATCAAATCAGAACAAGTAACACGGTGTCAACCAAGTCCAATTCCATATCATAGTCCCTGGGTAGAGGTCTCGGTGTCATCAAGTGAGCAGGAGAGAGACAAGACACACAGTTGGAGAATGGAGTATAGCCAGGGCTATAGCTGTGGTCCCAACGACAGGGAATATCTTCCTGGCGTCGTGGGGAGTAGACATTATGGGAGGCAGACCTTGAGCCCTCTTCCCTACCCAACGGCCTGGGCCCTGGGTGCTGCTCTATAGGTGTGCTTCCCTGGAGGCAGGAGCACAGGAAAGACACTGCTCTTGGCTCCCAGACATGGGTGAGTGGAAGGCTCATGCCTGGTTTGGTAGCTTAGCAAAGGACAGATGAGGGGCCTGATGGAGAGAAATGGAGCTTAGGCACCAGCCAGGACAGCTGCTGTGGTCCGAGCAGCAGGTTCCCACACACACAACTCATCCCACACACATTTCAGGGAGCTCCAGGATCTGGGCAGCAGCAGGATGCAAGAATGGCCTGCAGGAAGGCAGAGCGTCCAGCCTGGTTCCCTACCCCGGAAGCTGATTGGCAGTACACACGAAGATAACACACAGCAGTACGTCCTCATCATATGCACCGCAATGTTTCTAGAGCCCCTGCGGACAGGAGGGGAGGGCAGTGGGGCGCTTAAACAAAGATTCAGGGCCTAAGGGCCATTTTCCAGAATTCTTTGAGGTTCAGAGAGTCCAGGCCAGAGCCCTTTCTGATGCTGCAGTGGAACTGGGGCACCCCAAAAGGTGAAAGGCAGCTGGTTCCACAGAGGAAAGGGTTAAGTGGAGAAGGATTGAACAGGGTGGACACTCATTATGTCACTCATTATATCACTCATATGTCACCAACTGGCTGTCTATCCTGGGTCTCTGGGTACAAAAGCCGAGAGCACAAAGAACTTGAACAGTGGGAATAGAGGCGTGCAGTGAGAAAAATGTATGCTCGATGCCACTAGAGAAGTGCTGGCTTTCGTTCATTGTGTCACTCAATATGCCATTCATTAAGTCACTAAGTCACTCATTATGTCATTCATTATGTCCCTCATCATGTCATTCATATGTCACATCACTCATCATGTCACTCATTATGTCACTCATTATGTCATTCATCATATTATTCATTAAGTCACTCATTTCATTCATTATGTCATTCATTATGTCACTCATGTCCCGCATCATGTCACTTATTGTTATTCATTATGTCACTCATCATGTCATTCATATGCCACATGTCACTTATTATGTCACTCATGTCATTCATTATATCATTTATATGTCATTTATTATGTCACTCGTCATGTCATTCATCCTGTCACTTATTATGTCATTCGTCATGCCACTCATGTCACACATCATGTCACTCATGCCATTCATATGTTATTCATTGTGTCATTCATTATGTTACTCATTATGTCCTTCACTCCTTAAAACCCTCTCAAAGAGTTAGGAAGATGGCTCAGCCGTAAAGCACTTGCCGTAAGCATGATGATGGGAGTTCAGATCCTCAGCACCTGTATAAAAACCAGGTACAGAACATAGCTGTAATGCCATCACCGGGGCGGGAAGAGAGCATAGGATGATTGATTGGATTCCTGGGGCTTGATGGCCAATCAGTCCTGCAGAACCAGAAAACTACCACTCTAGTAAGAGACCATATCTGCAAAAACTAAAGTGGAGAGTGCAAAGTGATAGAGGAAGAAACAATGCTGGCCTCTGGCATACCTACACACTCATGCATGCACACACATGCACACATGCACACACATGTACACGAGCACTCACATATCTCTACCAAGTAGATACTATTGTTCTTATTTTATAACCCCAAACAACTGATGCTCAGAGATACTTGCTAGGAACACATACCTTGATGTGTCTTCCCACCAGGCCTAAAAACAGTAGTACACTGGCCTCCAGGGCTTAGAACTCTTGCAATAGTATCTGTGTCCTGCACCAAGTGCATAAGGCCATCACTGGTGTGCTGCGCCAGAGTCAGGCTTAGATCATGGAGCACCATGGTCTGCAGAGCTTCAGAGCAGCCAGTTCTGGGTTTTGGAATTCTAATTGTCTTGGTTCAACTGTGCAAAGGCCTGGTCATCTCCTCATGCTCCTAACCCCTTTCCTGGGCTGAGGTCCATATTACTCTGGGACTCAGTAGCCTCATAGGGATCTAGGCCTTGAACAAAGCCCCTGTCTTAGCTTCAGCCTTGACCATCTCTCCTGGCCTCTGTCTTCAACATAGCACCTACCAAAGTCCTTTCCAGCGGCTCCCGTGTAATCTTTCTTAGTGGTCTTCCAGGGATGTCTAGAGAGGACTTGTGTATCTTTATTTGGCTCTCTCAGGATCTGTAGTTCAGGGAGGATGCTGATTTGATTATTTCACCATCCTGAACATGCCTCTGCTTGTGCCCTCCTCCCTCCCCACCCAAATTCCCTATAAGTAAGTGATTCTTTACCCTGTGTCTTAGGGTTTCTATTGCTGTGAAGAGATGCCATGACCACAGCAACTCTTGTAAGGAAAACATTTAGCTGGGGTCTGGCTTACAGTTCTGAGGTTAGTCCACTGCTGTCATGGCAGGGGGAGTGGCACCATGCAGGCAGACATGGTGCTGGACAGGTACCTGAGAGTTCTACATCTGCATCAGCAGGCAGATCAGCAGGAAGAGCCTGCCCCTAGTGACACTTCCTCCAACCAGGTCGCACCTAGCGCCACTCGCTATGAACCTATGGGGGCCATTTTCATTCAAACCACATCTTGGCAAGATGCCACTGTTTTAGACCAATTCTGATGTCAGAGTTACTGTGAAGCTTTTCCCAGAACCCTCTTCTCCATTCTAAGTACCCTTCAGACTTCTGAGTTGGTGGTTCACATGATGATGGCCGTAAAGATGGATGATGGTTAAAGTGATGCTGGTGGTGGTGACGAAGGAGAAGGAGGAGGGGAAGGAGGAAGAAGATGGGGAGGAAGAGGGGGAAGAGGAGGAAGAGGAAGAAGGAGAAGGAGAAGGAAAAGAGGAGAAGAAGAAACAGCAGTTGCTCTGGGGAGCTCTCTGAATGTGTCTCATGCATTAGCTTCTTTCACCCTCGTGACCACCTGGGGTCATCACCATAACATTACAGAGAGGAGTGTAGGTCCAGGAGGATTAGTAGCTCATTCATCGACACACAGTAAGAAGAGAAAGCCAGGGTCCAACCACAGCCATGTAGTTTTGTGCTTTTAACACACTGAGGATACACACACACACACACACACACACACACACACAGAGAGAGAGAGAGAGAGAGAGAGAGAGAGAACACTTGGGAAGTGCCAGCTAGACAATAAGAGAGAACCCCACATTGACACCTTGGCTGCATCTAGAGTCTCCTCTGATCATCTGAATCCTTGAAGTCAGGGACCTCTTTGGGGGCTGAGGGGTCTCTTGTATCAGGCTCAGCAGTAAAGAGAAGGACAAGCAAAGCTTTAGTCAGGAAGGTCAAATGAAGGACAGAAATACATGTTCTGCCCTTGCTACTACAGGTGAAGAGAAAGCCCACGGAAAACAGCCCAGTAGTGAAAGAGCCCCTTTATAGACACCTCAGGTAGGAATGTGAGAAAGAAGGAAACGTCGTGTTCTACCAGGGGCCTCAGGAGGACTTTGTCTGTGCAAGGAGGGAGATCCAAGTGGAAGCCACACTGTCCTTTGGGTCTTGTTCTTCCTCCCAAATACCTCCATCTCGAATAAAACCATGGGCCGCTCCTCACTCCCCTCACTCTGGCCCAGCTTGCATGTGTGTTCTGTGACTTTCACATCTCACACCACTCAGGGGTAGGAGGGAGGTGGACCTGGGAACTACAGAGGTCAAGAGAAGGTGCCAGTTCCGGCACTCATGTAGCTTCATGGAGTCCACTCCGAGCCCAACATATGTTCTCCTCAGAGCTCTTCTTAACCAACCACCAACTTGGTTGGGCAGAAGGGAAAGCTACCCCTCCCCAACTCACAAGCTGACACCCCACCAGCCCCCCCAACTCTGTCCTCCAACTCCCACTGCATCTCTGCATCCCTCTTCCCCACCATCACGACCCCAGCTCAGAGCTCTGCTGTGCCATCTGGAACTGAAAACCCAGTCTCCGCCAGCCCCACCCCCATGCCAGAAAAGCATCTTGTCACTGACAAGTGAGACAGTGTCACTTCCAGTTTAAAACCTTCCAGGGGCTCCACGCTGCCCAAAGGATGACATTTCAGAATCTGAATTCCTCTCCCAGCTCCCCACATCATCTCCTTCCCCTCCATGGCACACATGCTGCTGCTGCTGCTGCTGCTGCTGCCACATATGCAGCCTGCATTCCCTTCATCTTCTTTCCAGATAAACTCTGAATCTCCGCAGGAGGCCTACTATGTCTCCCTCCCTCCATAGAAAAGATGGTTCAGCTCATCTAGGAAGCTACCCACTCCTCCCTTGTCCTGACCTGAACCCGCCCTGATCCCACCCTGATCTTCCTCCCTGGTCCCGCCCTAATCCCCGCCCTGGTCCCGCCCTGGTCCTTCCCTGTCAATCCCAAGTGTTGCCTCAGTACTATCATTACTCTGCTGCCTGTGTTTTCCACTGTGGTTTTCTAGGATACGGACTCTCAACTCAGCCATGTTCCCCTTCTTTTCCATACTGCTCCGCCCAGATCAGAGCTTAGTGAGAGCTTCTGGAACATGTCTCCAAAAGAACTGAAATTATCCTTGCATCCATCTGCAAATAGGCGAACTTCCAAGCCTATGGCTTCAGGGCTTCTGTAAGGACGGAGGGGATGAGGGCTTTCGAAGGCCTTAGAATATGCTCCGTGGCTGTTGGGGTTTATCATCACTGTGCTTGCTGAGATTTGGGGCAAATGTACTCACTCAACCAGACACTGAGAGAGGAAGAGAGAGTCTAGCTCCAGATTAGGTATCGACTGTGAGGGTAACCTTGAGCAGGTCTCTTATCCTGTCTGACTTAGTCTTTAATAACTGTTATTTTCCCTCTGTGCTTCATCCCAGCGTTGAATGGCCCTTGTATTATCCCTGCATCTCCCTTACTTCAGCACAGCTAATGAAGAATTTGCAGGAAATTAGTGATGTTTCTTCACTTAGGACCATCCTAACACGTCACCAGCCCCTTGGAGACCAGTGCATGGAGGATCTGCCCACTGAGCCTTCTTCCAGGCTCCTAACATGTCTCAATCAACATATGGAAAGAGGGGTTGGAAGACAGCTTAGCAGGTAAAGTACTTATACTGTACAGGTATGAGGACTGGGATTTGAGCACCCAGCACCTGTGTAAATGTGGGGTGTATGTGGCAGCCTGTCTAAAATGCCTGATGTATGCTACCCTAACAGAGTACCATGTAGCCAAGGCTGGCCTCAAATTTGCTATGTAGCCAAGAATGACCTTGACCTTCTAATCTTCCTGGATTACTTTATACCACCACGCCTGTTTTGCTGGATGCCAAGCATCAAACCCAGGGCATCCTGACATCCAGAGAGAGGTCCCCAGAGCAGTTAGGGAGCTAAGCTGGTCACATCAGTGAACTCTTGATTCAAGTGAGAGGCCTGCCTCAACACGGAAGGCAGAGAACATGTGGAAGTCATTCAGCATCATTCTTAGTCCTCCATATGCACACATGTGCATGTACACCTGCATGTACACCTATATTCCTACCTATGAGCATGTATTCACAACACACTCCTATCCATGCAAAAATAACATGGAAAGGCCGGCTGAGGATGCAGCCCAATTAACAGAGTGTTCACCCACAGTGACACACTTTCTCCAATAGGGCCACATCTGCTAATAGTGCCAGTCCCTGGGTCGAGCATATAGAAATCATCACATTCCACTCCCTGGCTCCCACATCCTTGTTCAAACATATAAGTCTATGGGTGCCATACCTAGACATAGCATAATGAAAAAGATATTTAGTCCAACATCAAAAATTCCTATAGTCTATAGCAGTATCAACAATGTTAAAAGTTCAAAGTCTTTTCTGAGATCCATCCAATCACTTAACTATAATCCCCAAAACAAGACAGGAAATCATCTTGGCCAACTTCAAACTCCATCTCTATGACTGATGTCAAAGTGATCTTCAGATCTCCAACTCCTTATTCATCTTTGTTGACTTCAATAAACTTCTTTCTCCTGGGCTGTTTCCACTCCCTGTTAACAGCTTTCCTCAGCAGATAGCTCATGGATCTGGCATCTCAAACATCTTGGGGCCTCCAAGGAAACTTCAATGTTAGCCCTTCTTGTTCCAGTGTCTGGGATCCACACACGATCTTCTGGGCTCTTTCAAAGGACTGCTGTCACTTCTCTAGCCTTCTGTAGGACTCTAAGCTCAGGTTGATCCACTCCATTGCCACTGCTGTTCTTGGTGATCATCTCATGGTACTGGCATCTCCAATATGCTGGTGTCTTCTGCTGCAACTAGGCTTCATCAATAGCCTGTCATAGGCTCTCTTCATGGTGCCAAGACTCAAATCCTTTGTGTGACCCCTTCAGTGCTGGGCTATCAGCTGCAACTGGGGCTGCACCTTCACCAACGACCTTCCATGGCCTCTCAGTGTCAAGCCTCAGCTGTTCTTCATGATGCCTTCATGCCCTCAAAACCAGCACCACCTGGGTGACTCTTACATTACCAAGTAGAGATGCACCACAAAATACAGCCTTGGCTATCCCTGGAACACAGATTCTTTGTGCTCTCAGAAAACACTTCCATGAAGATTTCACCTCAGTGATGCTGGTCTCTTCTTATTCGCTGCTAATTTCTTAGCTCCAGCAACCCAGCATCAATTGTCCCAGTAGTCCCTTCTATTCTTGATTCTAAAGCCAGTGTCAAATGGCCAAACTGCTGAGTTCTGCTGCTTGCTGGGGCTGGAACATGCCCCCCCCCCACCTTATTCAACTTTATCAGTGCTGGGATTTAAGGTGTGTACCATCACAACTGGAATTTTCTTCACCTAGAACTTGCTCTGTCCCAGGCTGGCATGAACTCAGAAATCTGTTAGGCTTTATCTCCAGGGATTAAAGGTGTGTACCACTATACCTGGGTCTGAATTTAGGTTAGGATCTTGCCCCAAAGTCCTACTCCCTTGATCTACTATTTCCTAGAACATAGGATTCAGCTCTATTCTACTTCCTTGTGCCCCTTTAATATTTAAACAATACCTAGACAATTTTATATTTTTCCTTTCTAAGCTTGTTATGCTGGTTCAAAACGCCCTTCATGAGACTTACCCAGAGAACAAAGTCTATGCTGGGTGTTTCTGAGACTTCCTCTGTCAATGCAGTTAATATAAACCTCTTTACCTTAGCTTTAGGTGGACTCTTCAGACAAGGGCAAAAGGCAGCCACACTCTCTTCACCAAAATGTCACAAAAACAGTCTCTTGTCCACATTTTAAAATTCCTCTCCTCTGAAATATCTAGAGCCACTCTTCCACAATTCAAATCACCCTCAACACCAAAGTCTTCCTTATTCCTGCTAGGATGGCCCACCAAGCCTCACTTGAAGCATTTCACTGCTTTCCAAATCCAAAATCTCCAAAATCCATATTTTGCCAAACAAAAGCATGGTCAGGCTTATCACAACAATACCCCAGTCCCTGGTACCAATTTCTGTCTTAGTTAAGGTTTTACTGCTGTGAAGAGACACCATACCAATGTAAGTCTTATAAAGGACAAAATTTAATTGGGGCTGGCTTAGAGGTTCAGAGATTTAGTCCATTATCATCAAGGTGGGAACATGGCAGTGTTCAGGCAGGCATGGTGCAGGAGGAGCTGAGAGTTCTACATCTTCATCTCAAGGCTGCTAGCAGAATACTGGCTCCCAGGCAGCTAGGATGAGGGTCTTAAACCCCACACCCATAATGACACACCTGCTCCAACAGGGCCACACCTAATAGTGTCACTCCCTGAGCCGAGCATATGCAAACCATAATACCTGCTTTAAGAAAGATGATCAAGCCAGGACACTGCTAAACATTACTTTACCCAGGCCCAAGCAGAGCCTAGTGCAGATGGACATAGTCACCCCTCCCACCACAGAGGGTACTGTTTATTTCTTGACAACTAAGATTAGACAAAAAAGATTTGTGTTCCCAGGGAACATCTCTAACCATAAGGCATTTAGCAATCTGATGAAGTCACACCCATGAACAGCCTCTAGTCTGACGAAGATGGAGATATCTGGGCCCAGGTCCTCCTGTCTCTGCTCAAGCCCCTGTACTCCCTGTCACATTGTCCTCCTCTTCAGCCAGCTGGAGCAGGATTGCAGCCATGGCGTACACAAGTGGCTTGGAACTCCTCCTTGCTCCACTGAACCACAGGGCAGACTGGCTCCAGAGAGGGACTAGGCAATTCTCACATAGGAGATGAGCGCTGCACGGAGCAGACAGACCACAAAGCAGAGGACCGAAGTGTGAGCAGGCAGCCAGCCATGGGCAGTATCTCTCGACTCTTCTCTCCTAGAAACCTGTATTCCTATCCTCTTCCTGACCCTAAGACACTGTTTCCTCCTTTCCCTCCCCTCTTAGAAATGCTTGCTTTCCTAGCTCAGGAAGCTGCCTTCCTGTCTGCCTTCAGTCCCACAAAGGGCCAACAGCTGCATGAGGTCACCAGGGACAGAATTCTACCTCTTCTCTCAGAGATCCTTGGGGTCTTGGACTCCTTCAGAAGTATATGAACTTTCTAAAAGGAAAGCTTAGGACACTCTCATTTAGACAGTGCCTTCCCTATCTGACCAAATGCTTCCTAAGTAGGAGATTTTATTTCCACCATAGTTGGGGGCTCCACAGAGTTGTGCTATCTGTGCCCCACTCCCCACAAGATACAGCGTTAGTCCTGTGTCTGAAGTGGAAGTCTGTGGGAAATTTCTGTTACTTTAGATAGAATGCTTCCTTCCCCTGAACTCCTGCCCCCTCTCTTTTATTCTCAATTTTTTTTCTTTTAAAAATTATTTTAGGTAGGTATACAAAACAATGGGTTCCACCATGGACTGACTATCCATACATACATGTCACTATATGCTGTGGAAAGACCCTCCCCAACCCGCCCTTTCCTTGACTGGGCTGCTTTTCTTTCTTCCCCATTAGTTACTCCCATCCTCTACTTCCCTACTGTCTCTATCCATTTCTGCCTCCTTTCTCCTGTAAGACTCTGCAGCCTTAGCTACTGGGAACCCCCGAGTAAACAACGCAGAGCTGGGGATCGATGTAAAAGCAGGAGAGATTTATTGTTCCAGCGCGCTGGGGTGTCCTGCACCCGAAGGAGAGGCATCGAGCCTGGGCAGTCTGTTCAGTGAGTTTTTATACAGTTTTCAGGGGGTAGAACAGAGCAACAGTCACTACGCACAATGTGACTGGCAGAACAGTGTGACTTTTAAACCGATTGGTCCTTAGGGAATGAGGCAGCAAGGGGTTTGTCTTAGTCAGGGTTTCTATTTCTGCACAAACATCATGACCAAGAAGCAAGTTGGGGAGGAAAGGGTTTATTCAGCTTACACTTCCATGCTGCTGTTCATCACCAAAGGAAGTCAGGACTGGAATTCAAGCAGGTCAGGAAGCAGGAGCTGATGCAGAGGCCATGGAAGGATGTTTCTTACTAGCTTGCTTCCCCTGGCTTGCTCAGCCTGCTCTCTTATAGAACCCAAGAATACCAGCCCACGGATGGCACCACCTACAAGGGGCCCTCCCCGCTTGATCACTAATTGAGAAAATGCCCCACAGCTGGATCTCATAGAGGCACTTCCCCAACTGAAGCATCTTTCTCTGTGATAATTCCAGTCTGTGTCAAGTTGACACACAAAACCAGCCAGTACAGGGTTCCTTTATCTGTAGGTAGACAATAGTTGGTCTGCCCCGAGGAATGTGTCTTTGTGCTCTGGGCTTCCCTCCTCTGCAAGTGGCCAATGGTTGGTCTCCCCCTGTGGTCTTTCTGAGGAATGTAATTAGCCTCCTCTCCCTTCTGGAGGGGAGGGGTGCCTCTGTGCTCTATGACCTTTCTCTTCCAGGAGGGGAGGGGTCTGGTGGAATTTTCCAAAGTTCCTGAGCTGGCCTCTTCACTCCTTTGTTACATCACAAGTTTCTTCCCCTCATCCTCCCCTTTCCAGATTTATCAGGCATGGACAGACATACTGTTAGATATTTTGATGGTTTGGACATGCTCGGCCAATGGGAAGTGGCATTATTGGAAGGTGTAGCCTTGTTGGAGGAGGTGTGGCCTTGTTGGAGGAAGTGTGAGCTCATTGGAGGAAGTGTGTCACCATGTGGGTGGGCTTTGAGGTCCCATGCTCAGGCTCCAGTGCAGAAGAGTCTCCTGGCTGCCTGCTGGAGGAGAGTTGTCTCCTGGCAGCCTTTGGATCAAGATGTACTATGTCTCAGCTCCTCCAGCACCATGTCTGCCTGGACTCCGCTGTACTTCCCACCATAATGATAATGGATTGGACCTCTAAAACTGTAAGTCAGCCCCAATCAAATGTTGTCGTTTATAAGAGTCGCCTTGGTCATGGTGTCTCTTCACAGCAATAAAACCCTAAGATGGATACTCTTTCAATTTTTATTTTTCTCTCCCTCTCCCTCTCTCTCCACTGTGTGTGTGTGTGTGTGTGTGTGTGTGTGTGTGTGTGTGAAGTACATGTGTAGAGGTCTGGGATGTGGGTCCTCACTTTCCATGTTGTTTGTCTCCACCTCCCATTTCAATATAAGAGTGCCACATCCACAGAGACAGTACTCCACCTTGCTTCTTGTGAACTCTGGTGATCTAAACTTAAGTCCTTACCCTTTCACAGAAAGCCTTTACCAAGAAAGTCAGCATTTGTCTTGTTTTTCTGAGGTAAAGTCAGCTTCAAACTCCTTCTATAGGAGAGACTAGCCTTGAACTCCAGATTCTCCTGCCTCAGCCTCCCAAATGCTGGGATTACAGGCTGTGACCCACCACACCCAGCTCTTCTGAGCTCCAGATGCCTCATAATCTGAGAAAACAAGCATGCTTTCTGGCACCTCAAATGATAGGGGTCCTTGCTCAACAAGGAGAACTCGGAGAAATGTTTTATACTTACTATTGTTAGGAGAGTGACTCGGGTATGACCTAGACCCACAAACCTCATTTCCAAAGTATAAAACTAGATCAAAAGTATGGTTAGCTCCAGGGTAGGGTTTCTGCAAGCCCTTCCCTCGAATCCATGTCGTTCCCCCTAACAGCTCCAAATGCTTTGAAGAGCAGGGTTACAAACCCAGAAC
Organism: Apodemus agrarius; assembly: GCA_964023405.1. Lineage (NCBI taxonomy): Eukaryota > Metazoa > Chordata > Mammalia > Rodentia > Muridae > Apodemus > Apodemus agrarius. Next base: position 36,074,620 of record OZ030014.1, on the reverse strand, counting down.
ACACCTGACACACACACACACACACACACACACACACACACACACACGAACAGGCACATACACAAGCCAGACGCCTCATTTGTTTGCTTTTGTTTGGAGATAGACTGGCCTCAAACACATACAAATCAGGCCGGGCATAGTGGCGCACGCCTGTAATCCCAGCACTTGGGAGGCAGAGGCAGGTGGATTTCTGAGTTCGAGGCCAGCCTGGTCTACAGAGTGAGTTCCAGGACAGCCAGGGCTACACAGAGAAACCCTGTCTCGAAAAACAAAACAAAACAAAAAACCCACATGCAAATCCACCTGTCTCAGCCCCCTGAGTGCTGGGCTTAAAGTGTGTACCCACTTATCCTTTTGAAAGGATTTGTTTTTTGATGCCGGAATCAAAGCCCAAGCTTCAGGAGTACTCCACACAAGTGTCCTCTGAACCTAGCCAAAGTCCAGTGCGGGTCAAGCAAAGAGGACCTTCATGCACATGTGCATGAGCACACACACACACACACACACACACACACACACACCATGCACCCATGCACGCAGGCTCATGCACATACATCCACATATCCATCAGGGTCCCTCTCAGACACATGTATGAAACACAAAGTGAAGATTTCCATTGTTGGTCTTGGAGTACTCCAGTAAGGTTGGAAGGCTAGACTGAGGTTCCTGCTATTAATCCTCCCGTGCATGTTTCTCTTTAAGACTGGAGTCACTGTGTACCCTGTCGGCTTCCAGCTGGAAATGACAGTGCTAGCAGCTCATACTCAAGTGTGAATTTCAGGTTCCCATCATCGGTCTCCCTGAGCCCCTCATATGATGTCACATGATATCATACAGTCACACACATGCCTGATAACCTGCCAAATCAGCAGCCCCAGAGAGCTATCCCAGGTAACAAGCAGAGCCCTTCCTTGCTGCTCTGAGGCTCACAGAACTCCTGGTCTCAGTGAGACTCAGACCTCACCCCCGTCACACACACACACACACACACACACACACACACACACACACACCAGCCTGAGAATCTGCTCATTTGCCTCATTCGAATGCAGGCAAATTGCTGAGTCTTTGTTATAGCTTCTTGGAGGCAGGCAGATCAGGAGCCTTAAATCATCTTAGCGTGTCTCCAGCAGTTAATAAATCTGTGGTGGGCACCTTCTCACTGGCTGTGGCAGCTAAAGGGGCAGTTTTACAGCTAAGCCCCTCAAGAAACTCTTCCTATTCTGCCTTATCAGAGTCCATTACAATTTACTCTCTTCTGCCATGTAACTATTATCTTAGCACACACTGGTATCACCAAAAGCACCAGGAACGTCCAGCTGTCCCTTGGAATGTCTAAGCGTCCCTCGGATGTTGAAGCCTTGGGGGTGCAGAGGCTTTGTGATGCAGACCACAAGGGAAGGAGAAAGCATTCTTAGGGGAAAGGTGGCTGCTTGGGTACTGGCAGCTTCTGGGGCGGCCCCATCTCCACCACAGTAGCCTATATCCAACTGAACTGTGAGCTAAAATCAGCCTGTCCTTCCTGTAGTTGCTTCTGCTTTGGCACAGCACTGAGAACACAGTGACATTACCGACCCACCTCTGGGTGGTAAAGGGGGCATAACCAGGAAGCAGGTTTACTGGTTGCCCCTCAGGGGCTGACCCTAACTTCAGAAAGTGGCGGTAGCCTTAGTTCCAGTGTAAAGCTTGATTCATGGTGTGCAGCCTCTGACCCTAGACTACTCTTCCCTCTAGGCCTCAGTGTCCCAGACAGTGGCTGTGCGGGTATTAGAAATAGCACCTGGGTGCTAGAGTTCTCAAGAACTCGGGGTGACTCTTCAGCTCTCTGTCTAGGCAATATCTCATCTGGAGTGGAGCTAAGAGCTTCTGGTGAAAGTCACAGAGGTCCTGGCCCCGTGGAATGTTTGTGTCCCTGGAACCAGCAAGCCACCCTGGTTCACAGGCACAGAGGTTGGTGGTTCGAGATGGATGTGGCGGCCAGCCTCCAAAGTGGCCCTGAGCGACTCCATCTCTGGTGTAGCTGCCTCCAGCACTGAGAACAGAGCAGAGTGTGATTCTACCGCTGGTGACAGGTTTGACTACCCAGGACTTCCCTCTTGGTGCGTCTGGCTATTTTGGGGGGTGGGGGGAAGGAGCAAGCTATAGAACCAAGGGATAGTCCCTCAGGCTTGTGCAGAGACCGTATGGAGAAAACCCTGAATCAAAAGCCAACCCCAGCTTTTCATCCTTGTAGGTAGTCTCCCGGGAAATGGAGTCCCCGCCTCAGTCATTCCCCAGATAACAGGAAACGGGAGACCCTGAGACAGGGCTGGTGAGATAGCTTAGTAAAGTGTTTCCTGAGCAAATCTAAGGATCCCAAGCACCCATTCAGAAAGGCTGGAGGCTGTGGTATGTGCCTGCAATCCCGGCGTGGGGGAGGGGCAAACACAGGGATCACCAGCCAACCAATATAACCTAATCACTGAGTCCCAGGACCTAGTCAGAGACCCTGTCTTAAAGAAACACTGTGGATCTCACCAGAATGCGGCATGGCATGGAGGAGAGCACCTCGGAGCCCGTGGGCCAAGAGCGAACTTTCTATGAGCTATAAGGAAACCTTTAACCCCTGGAATCCCAATGCTTGTTACCACTGCATGGCTTACATTAACTTGACCAATGAGCTTATACTCCAAATAACATAGCGACTGAGGTCAACTTACCCAGCCCAGGTAGGGGTCTAATAGAGCAAGACACGCTGTCATCTCGTCAAGTCGCTACAACCTCAGGCTTTTGTCTTCTATCCCATGAGGTTTTCTGAGCTGTGCTTATTAATAAACACATTGGGGACACGGCCTGTGACCTGGGGCTTCTTACAAAGGAGGGCAGAGGACACTGAAAAGCAGCAATAGAACCCCGTGTGCTATTGATATGTTTCTGTGCACAATTAACAGCAAATCTAGCTGGTGCTGACTGGAACCATGGGGCCATTTACTGTTTATGTGACGAGTGAAAGCTAGGTCGTGCAATGTCAGCTCATCTGCCCAAAGTTCTCCAGACTCCTTACCCTTTCCCTGTGGGCCGCCAGCTTGCTGGTTCTCACCAAAAGATGGCTACCGTGGCTTTTCAGTCAGGAAAAAAGAAATTCCTGAAAGACAGGGTTTCTCCTTCAGTTCCTCTGTCCATTAGAGAAGAATGCTTTTCCTAGCAGACCCAGAAAAATTCTCCTCTGTGATTGGTAAGGTTTGAGTCATAAAGCAGCACAAAGAGAAATAGAAGAGGCTTTATTGCTAAGTCTATTTCTGTGGGAGAGAAACAGAGATTCTTTTAGCAAAGAAGGAAAGTGACAGCCATTGAGGAAGTTGTCCATAGCCCCTGTCTTGTATACAAATAAATGTCATTGACTAATAACGTGACATTAAATGCACTAGCAGAGGGGGCTGGGGAAGGTGACTCAGTCCCTACAATGCTTGGTTTGCAAGCCTGAGGACCTGAGTTCAACCCCCAGCACCCACATAAAGGCAGCCAGGCATGGTGTCGCGTACTTATGAACCACTGCTGGGGTGCAGGGTCGGGTGGGGTCCTGGGCCTCCTCAACTAGCCTAGTCTACTTGGTGAGTTCAAAGTCTTCAAGCCCAGTAAGAGATACAGTCTCCTTCCCTTCCCTTCTCTCTCTCTCTCTCTCTCTCTCTCTCTCTCTCTCTCTCTCTCACACACACACACACACACACACACACACACCATGAAAAATAACTTCTTCAATTCCTTTCCTTCCAACTAACTGAGGTTCAGAGACACGAAGGACTCATCCAAGCACCCTGACTGATAATGCAGAACCCACAGCCAAGTACCCTAACTCCTGAACCAAGTTCAAGTCCATGACCACCCGTGTGTTCCACCATGGGTTCTGGGGAGCAACACACACTAGGCCCCCACAAACCAGAAAGCGCTGAGTGGCCAGATGCTCAGGTCCTGTCTTGGTGACCTCTGTTCCACTGTCTGTCGCAGGGAAATCCTGCAGCCAAGGGTGCACCTGATTACATTTAACTCCTTGACTCCCAAAATGCAACAAAGCGTGACACTTTCATCTCATGGAACTGCCCCACTGTAAGCCTAGTGTTCTGGAAAACACCCTTTGGGAATCCTGTGCCCAAAACAGCTCAGTTTCTTACCACCCCACCCACCACAGTCACGGCGCTCCGCAGAGCCATCTGCAGAGACGGTAATTACCCAGCCTGTGCTTCGAGCCGCTGCACGTTCTGCTCAGGTGGTGGCTTCTTCTTTTTCTTTCTTTCGGGTTTTTTTTTTTTTTTTAATTCTCTAGTTAATGAAGAAGTTTATTTTTGTTCGCTCATTTAGGAATTGTAATCACTTTCGAGAAAGATCGAGCATGTGTCATTAGCAAGAGCGACTGTGGAGCTGGGGATATTGTAGGAACCACACGGGCAGGCTGCCTCTGGTTCAGAGAGCCGGCAATGCTGTCAGAACACCTCACGCCAGGCGCAGGGCAAATGACCCCACCTGCTTGTAGGAGAGGCTGGGCCTGGGCCACGCTCATGGGCAGGGTAAGGCTGAGGACTCCGCTAAGCCTTTGCATGTGTGCTGTGCTCTCCTCCAGCTCTCATTCTCGAATCTGAGCTGTGGACGACTCAGAGACCTGAGCTCAGGTTACCTGTAGGCCCTGGATTCTAGGTCTGTCCGCCCCTCCACAGGCAGAGACGGGAACCGCATGCAATCCCGTGATTCTAGGCTCCTCTGGGCAGTTTTGTCTAATATAAAAATTTTAAGTTATATTTATTTTATTTTATGTGTACCTGTACTGGCTGGTTTTGTGTGTCAACTTGACACAGCTGGGGTTGTCGTAGAGAAAGGAGCCTCCCTTGAGGAAATGCCTCCGTGAGAGCCAGTTGTGAGGCATTTTCTCAATTAGTGATCATAGTGGAAGGGCCCCTTTGTGGGTAGGGCCATCGCTGGGCTGGTAGTCCTGGGTTCTATAAGAAAGCAGGCTCAGCAAGGCCTCCAAGTTCCTGCCCTGTGTGAGTTCCAGTCCTGAGTTCCTTTGGGGATGAACAGCAATGTGGAAAGTGTAAGCTGAATAAACCTTTCCTCCCCAACTTGCTTCTTGGTCATGATGGTTTTTGTGTAGGAATAGAAGTCCCGATTAAGACAGTATATCTGTTTGCCTACAAGTATATATGTGCCCCACATACACATAGTACCCACAGAAGCCAGAGCTGTTAGATACCCCAGAACTGGAGTTACAGATGATTGTAAGCCACAATGTGTGTGCTGGGAATCAAACCCAGGTCCTTTGCCAGCACGCGTGTTCTTAGTTACTAGGAAATGTCTTCAGCTCCCCCTTTTGAATCCTTTCATCCAGGGCCTTTGCATGTGCTAGTCACGTGTTCTACCAAGGAGCTACATCTCAGCCCATCTTTTCAGTTTTTCAGTCTCTTGTGACAATCGCCACAGAGAAGCTGGCAGGATGGCTCAGTAGGTAGGGTACCTGCCTTCAAGCTTGACCACCTGGGTTTGACTCTCAGGCCCCCCACAGGAGAACCAACTCCTGCAGGTTGTCTTCCAACCTCCACATACAAGCCACGACACCAGCATGCCAAGACACAATACAGAAATATTATTTAAAAAGAAATCACACAAGAGGCCTGTAAATCTCCATGAGCTTCCAAAACTGAAGGTGCCACAGTAAACCACACTTCTTGAAGATACAAATACACTTTGCCATACCACAGAGACCCCTGCACCGTCTTCCAGCTCTCTTTCTTCCCCAGGGCAACCGCCCTGCCTTCTGGCATCGTTAACAAGCTTTGCCTGTGACCGCCATGATGGAGCCAAATGGCGTGACCTCACGTTTCCACCCGGCTCATTCGGTTCATGAGAGTCTCCCAAGACGGTGGCATCAGCTGTCACCACTTCTCCATGCTGTGTAGCATCCTGTGTTGTGAACACACCAGCTTCGATTTGTCCATTCTAATTCTGAAAGATAAAATTTTGGAGCTAGTAAAAACTAGTAGTTTGGAGCCTACAGGATGGCTCCAGATATGCGGGGGCTTGGTGTGAAGCCTGTAGACCCGCCATTGATCCCTAGGACCCATGGTATAAGGAGAGTGGACTCCCACAGATTGTCCTGTGACCGACATATGTGCTATGGTGAGCATGTGTATGCACATGCACACACACACACACACACACACACACAAGGTGAGCATACTTTTTTTAAAAAGGCATGTTTTTGAGCATTCTAATCCATGGTTTCAGAGGAACAGTTGAACACTGACAGGTGTTAGGCTCAGGTGGAGGTCCAAACCCCAAGTACTAAAAAGTTCCATGACATCATCCATGTAGGCATGTGAATTAGGTTGCCTCCTTCCTGCTGGACATCCAGGATAGTCCACCTCCATCCTCCTGGTCATGGTCATTTTGGCCTGGTGGCCTCAAAGTGGTTGTAATGTACATTCTCCTTGTAAATTAAGTATGTTGTTTCCCTTTACCTGAATACAGGTCAGTGGGCTTTTGTGATGGTCCGTCTTTGTTGTCTGGAGTTGCTAGGAAACACACTTCTGCCTGTGTCTATGAGGGAGCTCCTAGAGGGGTTTAACTGAGAGAGGAAGACTTGGGGTGACACCGTCACCTGGCCTAGATAGAGATCCAAGAACAAAGCAAGGCCTGCTGCCTGCCTCTGTCTCCCTGGGGAGTGCATGTACCCCAGGACAGACTCCCCATTCTCGGGCCTGCCAGTAAGGATCAGATGCCAGCAGCTCTCAGGTGTGTTGCCAGGCTTTCAGTGCTGGACTGGGACCACTGGGGTCACCCAGTTTCATGGACTGGATGGCTATTGGGTTTTCAACGCCTCCAGTTTGCAGGCAGCCATGCTGGACCCCCCAGCCCCTATCACCTAAGTCTAGTAAGTTTGTAACTCTCTGGGTTATGTTTCTGTAGGCTGGTACAGCTATGCCCATTCAGAGCACTGTGACTGTGTGCAGCTTTCATTCATTCTTGCCTTGATTTGCCTGTCTCTGATTCTAACATTGAGATAGATGAACAAGAGCCTGCACTCTCTCACACACACACACTCCACTCTGCTAGGCCAGAAAAGCGAGTTCTATATAGGAGGAAAATCCTTCTGAAAGTGAAATGCACCCTGCTAAGGCAGGTTCACATCACGGCCTCCAGGGTCCCCTCTGCTTCAAGGCCAGACTGACAAGGTGGGAGGGAAGAGATGCCATGTTTGAGCAGTAGGCGGCTGTCAGGCCTGCACCATTCCCGCAGCACCGCCCTGCAAGTGTGCAGTGGGTAGGTGACAGCGGGAGTTGTTCTGTCCTTCTACATAGACGAGCATATTTCTCCTGCAGACGAGAGTTCTGCATTCAAGAGCCTCACTGCGAAGGGCAGAGGCTGGGGCCTCGTAAGATGCAAGGTCAAGACCTTGTGAACACAGCCTAGAATGAGGGTCTGTCTCTTGATACCAGACAGTCTGAGTGGATGGTGCGGTGAGGCGGGGGGGAGGGGGGTAAGGGGGGGAGAAGGGGCCTTCCAACAAATGGGCGCTGGGAGGGACTTGCTACAGAATGTGGTGTGAGGCTGCTAGCATCTTCTTCTCCCCAGCTTCCTGCAGATCGCACTGCTCTGTAGATGTGTGGGACTCAGTCCAGGGATTGAACAGGAAGGGATGTGCTGTAAATACAGCATCCATCCCATCTCAGGAGACGCAGGGCACACGAGGAGATGGGAGAAAACCGGGAGCTGGAGAAAAAGGAGAGGAAAAGAAAAGCTGAAGGCTGCTGAGGCGGCGCAGCAGATAGAGGTGCTTGCCGCCAAGCCAGAGGCAGGCCCTGAGTTCAATCCCCAGGAGTCACATGATGGAAGGGAGAAGCAGCTCCCATGGTGTTCTCTGACCTTCACACCAGCACTGTGACAAGTGCACGCCCACACCTACCCTTAAATGTACATCATCCACAAAATAATCAAAAACATAACAAGCGCTGCGAATGTGCCTCAGACTCGGGTCCACACCATAGACATGCCCTGGCTAGTTTTTAATGTCAACTTGACACGAGCCAGAGTCATTTTGGAAGACGGGATCTCTATTTTAAAAATGCCTCCACGTTGGCGAGGATGTGGAGAAAGAGGAACACTCCTCCACTGCTGGTGGGAATGCAAGCTGGTACAACCACTCTGGAAATCAGTCTGGCAGTTCCTCAGAAAACTGGACATGATACTTCTGGAGGATCCAGCCATACCACTCCTGAGAATATACCCAGAAGATTCCCCAGCATGCAATAAGGATACATGCTCCACTATGTTCATAGCAGCCTTATTTATAATAGCCAGAAGCTGGAAAGAACCCAGATGTCCCTCAATGGAGGAATGGATACAAAAAATGTGGTATATATACACAATGGAATACTATTCAGCCATTAGAAACAATGAATTCATGAAATTCTTAGAGAAATGGATGGAGCTGGAGAACATCATACTAAGTTAGGTAACCCAGTCTCAAAAGAACACCCATGGTATGCAGTCACTGATAAGTGGATATTAGCCTAGAATCTTGGAACACCAAAGACACAATTCACATACCAAATGATGTCTGACAAGAAGAAAGGAATGGACACTAGTGCTAGAAAGGATCAAAGCATCAGTGTAGGGGAATACCAGAACAGGGAAGTGGGAAGGGGTGGATGAGGGAGCAGGGGGAGGGAAAAGGGCATGTGGGACCTTAGGGGGGGTGGGGAAACAAAAAAAGGGAAATAAAATGTAAATATAGAATATATCCAATAAAATTTTTTTGAGAAAAAAAGAAGAAAGAAATGTAAATAAAGAATATACTGAATAAAAAAATGAATCAGAAAAAAAAATTAAAAAAAAATCCCTCCACCAGATTGGCCTGTAGAACAGTTCATGGCTGATCATTACCATGAGAGATCCCAGCCCACTGTGGGTGGAGCCATCCCTGAGCAGGTCCTGGGTGCTGTGAGAAAGCGGTCTGAGAAAGCCCTGAGGAGGAAGTCACTAAGCAGCGCCCTCCACGGCCTCTGCTTCAGTTTTTGTGCCCCACGGCTTCCGTTTTGAGTTCCTGCTCTGACTTCCTTTGATGGTGGGCTGTCACATAAGCAGAAGCGAAATGAACGCTCTTTCTCCCAGTTGCTTTCAGTCATTCTGTTTTATCACCGAGTTACAAATCCCAACTAAGACAAGAACCCGCCCTACGACGCACCTGTGGAGAGAAAGGCTTTCTACCTTAGCACAGGGTGGACGCCATAGATGGCCTCAAACCCTACATTCCCTGCCCGGGACTGCGAATACAAGACAGATGACTGGGTGCAGCCACACACAGGGCCAGCGTCTCCTTGAGAGTCCTTCACCTGACAGCCTCCATGTTGTCCCTGTGTCTCTTCTGAGCTCTGGCATCAAGGAACAACTGTGGGTCCGCCCACCTGGGGAGCGAAGGGCGTGGCTAGTGTCAATGCCACAGCGAGCAAGGAAGTGCTCCCACTCCATCCTGAAGCAAGGAGTGCTCCTATTGTATCCTATAGCAAGAAAATCCTCCCACTTGATGTCAAAACAAGGAGATCCTACTTAGAGCCTTGTGCCCGGAAGCTGGAGTTCAGTCTCCCTCTTCCTTTCTCCTGGGCACCAGCATTGTCTAAGCAAACAGACCAGCTTGAAGCAGGTAAGTAGCCTCTCCTGTTGTTCCCAGTGTGATGTCCTGTGTCTGGCTGGGCCAAGGATAGTGAGTACAGTAACCCTGGACCACTTCTGACCGGAAAGATGCAGTACACTCTGTCCTCACAGCTCCCTTCTCCAAATCCTGATTCCTCCCGTTCATCCTCAAGCCACGTGCCTGTCACCTCCCCACGGAGAGCATTTATTGAGCCTGGTCATCAGAACCGACTCTCAGCTGCATGCCACAGACAGCAAGCCTGCTGGTTTGCAGAGGAAGAGTTCATCTGAAGACTCTGATATTGAGCCTAAATAGCACATGTGGGACCACCACACACAGAGGACGAACATGGAAAGTAAGGCTGCACCTGTGGTCCAAATCTTGGCTTCCAGGCTGGTGCCAGGCTGTCACCATGACACTGTCTGGCCGCTGGCCACCAACTGAACAGCACAGCCAGTGCTCAACTCTTCAAACAGCTGCAGCCACTAGAGACAGCCTTGCAAGGGTCCCATCTGCCACAGGTGCACCCAGCTGGCAGAACCCTGTCTCTAGCAGAAGGCGGGCTCTGCCAGACCTCACTGTGAGGGAAGAGCTCTGGACCAGGGAAAGAGGGGCATTGCGGTGGCCACAAATATAGACACGTGGCCACTGCACACACTGGGTCTTGGGTTCCTCCTTTAAGTCTTGTGCAAGTGCGGGGACATGGGCGGTACCCCATTCATCAGCTGAGCTATATGAGGCTCACTGCCAATCAGGAGTGCAAGAGGCCACGGTGAAGATTTAGGGGTGACTAGCTGCACAGAGCCTTGCTTCTCACAGTACCCTTCCATAAGCCTCCTCACTTCTCAGATACAGAACAGTGCAAGGTCGTGTGTGTGTGTGTGTGTGTGTGTGTGTGTGTGTGTCTGTCTGTCTGTAAAAGTTACTGCATAAGAATAGCTGTGATGTCTATTTTTTTGTCAGCGTGTGTTTGTATGTGCAGACGAGAATTGTGTGTGCTATGTGAATGTGTGTATCTGTGTTTCGTATATGTAAATTTTGTGTGAATGTGTGTCTTTGTGAGTCTGTATATGCAAAACGATGTTTGCATACACACATTATGTAGCATGTGCCATAGATAATCTTGTTTGCCAGTTTGACACACCTGGGAAGAGGTGTCAGTTGAAGAACTGCCTTCTTCAGATCGGCCTGGGAACCTATCTGTGGGGCATTTTTTAAATTGATGATTGACGTGGAGGGCTCCACCCACTGTGCATTGTGTACCACACCTGGGCTGGTGGTCCTAGGGTGTATAAGAAAGCAGGCTGAGCAGGCCATGGAAATTAATCCAGTAAGCAGCACTCCACCGTGGCTTCTGATTCAGTTTCTGCCTCCAGGTTCCTGCCTTGATTCCTGAAGCTTATATCCTCCATGATGGACAGAAACTATAAACTCAAATAAACCATCTCCTCCTCAAGTTGCTTTTGGTCATGGTATTTCTCATAGCAACAGAAAGCAAGCTACAGCAGTGTACGTGCATGCTCAAATACATGTGTGTATTTTTCTGTATGAACCATGTGTGTGTTGTATAGATGTGTGTATTCATTCATGTGCTCCTGATTCCTCCTGTCTCTCTGTGCTGTTTTCCTCTCTTGGCCAACCTCCGATACCTTTGTGTGTCAGTGCTCCTGGTCTGGAGCCATCACACAGCCTGGAATCTTCAGGGCACTTGAGTCCAAGAATCGGGCTGGAACACGACCAAACTATGCTTTATCTGTGCATCTACATAAGTCTCTGTGTGTGCCTGTGCATATGTGTGAGCATGTGTGCAGGTATGCATTCTGAATAGGCTGGCTTATGGCTGTCTCCCTGTTTGCCCACCGAGGTCATCAGAATCATGATCCTCCTGTCCGCCCCGGGTTGTCACATACATTCATCCTAGGTCTGAGTGTGCCACCACACCTACAAAGCTCTCTCATTCCAGGCTCTATGGAGGTGGCCAATAGACTCTGTGAAGAGGACCAAAGGCAGGCTTGGCATCCCAGGCCCCTAATGCCCAGGCAGCTCCTGGCACAGCCCCCATGCCTCACCGGCTACACCCACAATTCTCTTAGCCGCAGCCCTAGCGGTAGGCACGTGGGCTCAGAAGGAATGGGTGTCTTCCAAAATCAGTCCCTCCGGACCCTGAGCTGCCTGTCTCCTCTTCAGCAGGGTGCCACTGTCTGTCTTAGCCCACTGTCTGTTGGATAACTAAGTGGGCAGGCCAGGGAACGGACGAGAAGCGGAGCGGATGAGTGAACAGGGCTTCTCACAGACAAAGTCACGAAGCCCTGAAACGGAATGACGAGACAACAGCCTTTGTGCAGTATAGCTCTGCTAACCGGGTCTAGCTTCTGGGCCCCCTGGAAACTGCTTTTCCGAAACTTCAGATCCTTCCCCCATTTGATTTCTTTAGCCCATGCTGGAGAGGCCAGGCCAAACTAGACAGAGCTCTTGTGCACCCAGGAGGAGCCCCTGGATGTGAAACCTGGGGGACTGGGAAGGGAGCAGAAAGAGGCTACATTTGCCTTCCAAGATGCTTCATCTGCAGTCAGAACTCAGGAGACTTTGAAGCCACCACTGGTCTGAGCAGTACCTCCTGCATGGGGAATCCTTGACTGCAGCCTGAAAAGCAGATGTACCTGCTACCGCATTCTCCCCTGCCCCCAGCCAACCTTCCCAATGATGCCCTCCCCTCCTCCCCCCCCCCAGCCCGGAGCCTTCTCTTAGGGCCAAGGGGAGGAGTCGATGGATACATTGTTGCCACCCCCTCCTTGAGGAAAGGCTACCTCCTCCTCTGGCCAATACATCTCATTTTTTTTCAGTCCCTATAGAGGGAGAAACCCAGCAGTGTGCAGGCTAGGTCACACCTTACCTCCCTGAAATACACATGCACACACGCGTGTATTCAGTGCCAGAAAGTGGGTTGTGTGCCTTTGAAGACAGGACCTGGAGCTGTTCAGAACATGTCTGTAGGAGAAGCTCAGCCTCCCTTGCGGGGTTGGGGGGGTGTGGTGAGGTAGAATCCATGACATAGTTCCATCTCCCCTCCAATCCAAAGCTATATAGATAGCCCTCTCTCAGACAGGCTTTCTATACTGCCCTGTGTTCAAGGAGAAGTGAAGCAGAGAGACATAGACTGGTCAGAAGAAGGATGCAGGGGAAGGGGGAAGGGGGGAGGGGTAGGGGGATGGGTGCTAGGGAGCCAGGGTCTGGATACCCAGTGTAGCCCTGGCTTGGGTGCACACACCCCACGTGCAATGCCGGCTGTTTGCAGGGTGCTGAGCTTGTGTGCCACTATTTACAGAGCTTGTCACTGCCTGTGACACCATTTACAGAGTTCTTCACTGGTTTTCCACTGTGAGAGACGTGATTTCCTTTCCAGACTGGGTATTAACACAGAGAGGACAGCATTGTTTGTAATTTGCTTGCCGTTGTATCTGTTGGTAAGACATGAGGTGAAGTCTTGTGTGAGTGTGTGTGTGTATGTGTGTGTATGTGAGTGTGTGTGTGTGTGTGTGTGTGTGTGTATACATGTTACCAACTGATCCACCTTCCTAGTTCCCTGCCCTGGAGCAATTTTTGAACACTGGCCTCTGAAGAATCCTAAGGCCCCAACCTCCCCATCATGGCCCAGCCCGATTCTTGGACCTTGAATGCCCTGAAGATTCCAGGCTGTGTGATGGCTCTGGACCAGGAGCACAGGCAGACGCACAAAGGTACCCGAGGTTGGCCAAGAGAAGAAAACGGCACAGAGCGACCGGAGGGGTCGGGAGAGATGAAAGGGTTTTGCATCTTCATCCGACAGGGCTTGAAGGCTGTCGTCAGGAGAGGGATGGCTCTTGATGGCAGAGGGTGTAATTAATTAAGGGCGAGATGCAGCCAGGGCAGACAGCTGGTGCAAGTGATAAAGGGACACCATGCAGTGAGTCCCCGGTGGTGACAGAGATGGGTGTGGCAGCCCCAGACACCGGGCTTGCTGTATCCTGTGCCAGGAAGGAGGCCAAGTGCCTTTGGAAGCAAGAGTCTGGGGCTGGGCAGACATGTCTGCGGACCAAGCCTATCCTTCTTTGGACGGCAGATCTTAAAGTCGGACACCCTGGTGGCAAAGTCAAAAATACCCATTTTACGTCGCCTTACTTCTTAAAGACAAAAATGGTGAAAACAAGAGCTGTGTTCAAGGGTGAAAGATCAGGAGGATTGTTAAAGAAAGGTTACCAAAAACATTTTGAAAGCATAAGAAGCCTGTAGACTGTTGAAAACGAAAGAAAATCCTTATTGAAAGCCAGTAAAGAAAAAAATCTGTGCCATGGATCAAAAAAGATGAGCTTCAGGAAAGGGAGGGAAAAAAAATCTCTGCATGACTAAAATACAGAAAGGAAGGAGTCTTGTAAAGAGAAGGGCGTTGCCTAAATGTATACAAGTTATGTCATATATTTGTATTTTATTATTTATCATTTATTACCAGAGAAAAGCGTGCTATCCACTTGAAGTCCTGAGAAAAGCAGCCAGGAAGCCTCTTGGGAGCAGCCCCAAAACCAGAAATAAGAGAGCTTTAAATAGTTACACAATGGGAGGAAAGGGTGAAAAGAGGCAGAAGCCCTCAGCGCCCCAGTGGGAAAGGCACAGGCGTAATGTGAAAGGGGCAGGCAGCCGGGCCCCAAAGAATCCATGCTGGAGATGACACGGGAGGTATTCCCTCCCCAAACTGCCTTCAGAAGCAAGAGTTGAATGGACATGACCATATGTTAAGGATAACAGGATGTGAGACATGCACGCAGCCACCACGGTCTGCCTTTTACTCTTTCTCTTGAGTTATCTCACTTGATATGGACATCACCAAGCCCTAGGACTGGAAATGAAAGGAAATTTCAACCGCCCCATTTCATGGAGCAGGAATTAGCTTGAAGGAAAGAGTGTCAGCCGAGTCATTTTGGGAAATGAGCTCGGGGCTCCTGATCCTGGAATTCTCTTGAGTCTCCTGGATAAACTCAGACATGATACTGATGTCCAAGACAAGCTATTTGTTCCAACATCACTTGTAAACATGTTCCTAAAGACCAGAGCTGTGTTGGAGCTGCCGGTCAGCTGGATATTTCTAAGCCCATGTTTTGCAGATGGAGAAACTGAGCTTCTGAGAGATTGACTTGCCTAAAGTCACAAAACCATTAAATGGAGGAAGATGTATTAGATCTCCAGACTTCTAATGCTAAGCTCTATGGTAGTATATTAGTGAGGGTTCCCCAGAGAACCTGAACCAGGAGCCAGGTGTAGATCCATGGGATAGACAGATAGAGATGGTATAGATGATATAGAGGATGTATAGATGTAGATATAAAGTCAATGACAGAGACATAGATGACCTAGGTATAGATGATGCAGAAGGCAGATGATATGGACGATATAAACTAGAGATGGTGTCAATGTTATTGCTATAGATTATATGTACATAGTTATAGATGCTAGCTATTAACAATACAGATATAGATGCTGTAGATGGTATAGAAAATATGGATGATACAGGTATATGATGTAAATGATATAAATCGGTTCTATAAATGATAAAGATGCTGATGATAAAGATGATATAGAAGTGGGTTTCGGTGATAGAGATGACACAGATAAAGATGATATAAACATGATCTAGATATAGATGATGCAAACAGATGATATAGATGATGCGTATGACCTAGACATATGGATGATATAGATATTGAGATAATGTAGATGTTATTGGTACAGATTATACAAACATAGCTAGGATTGATATAAACAATGCGTATATACATATAGATTGAAGTGGATAGTTCTGGTTGTGTCATGTGATGCAGAGTCACGTGATGTTTTGCTGAGGCAAGACTTGTGTGCGGACACGTGATGTTTGGAGAGTGTAAGTCGGACTCGACAGACAGTGGCAGGCACTTGCATAGCTGCCTCTGGAAGACTTTGCTGGTCTTGAGTCTTTTCTGACCCTCACCTTGTTGAGAGAGGCACGGCAGAGAACTACTGGCGTTTAGACTGGTCCTGGTCACTTCTGCTGACTCATGCAGATTCAGTGGAGGCCTGGTGGTTTCTACTGGCCACCATCGCTGATTTGTATTTGGTGACACTTTTGAACTGGACTGTTGATATCCTGGCACTATTGAACTGGGACTCCTGGTTTCCTGACAACAGAGATTGGAATCACTCCAAAGAACTACTTCTAAACAGATCCACTTCCCCTGACCTGTTTGCCATCTTTTTCCCCTACCTTTCAACAGTGGGCTAAAAAGAGGGGTCAAAGCATTTGAAAACCCTTATTAAAGAATGTTTTAAAAAATAAGCCTATAATAGATGATATAGATATCACAGAAGAGAGACAATATAGATATTAAATGATATTGATATCAGTGTTACAAATGGTACAGCTATCAATGACTCATCAGAGTCATGGATGATGTAGATATTGATTAAATAGACAAATAGATTTAGGTTTGTCATGGGAATTGGGTCACATGATTATGGAGGCTAAAAGGACCAAGGAGACTGATGACATTTTTCCACTCTAGTCTGAAGGCTAAAGAAGCCAAGGATGCCACCATCCTGTCTGAGTCCTGAGGCCCAAGAACGAAGAGCCCTGATATCTGAGTGCAAGAGAAGATAGGTTCTGACTACAGGATAGAGCAAGCTCTCCCTAGCTCGAGACCATTCGACTCACTGAAGGCATCTGTGGACTTGCTGGAGCTTGCTCTCTTTGCTGGGGGGAGTGGCCTTTTCTCTTTTTTAAAGATCTTCTGGAGCAGTTGTGATCCAGTTTGAATGAATGCTGGAAACTGAACCCTGACCTTCTGCAAGAACAATAAGCGTCCTTCAGCAAGTTATCTTGAGAGTGAACCTTTTCTACCAGCCTTACCTGTACCAGACATACACCAGCCATCTGCGTGCCCCTTAGCTCAGTCAAGATGGTTCATAAAATCCACCATCACTCCAGATAACTTACTGAGGTGGTCTTTATAAACATGTAATGGAGGGTTTATATCTGGAGAGTCCCTTCCTCATACCCTGGACCCTGTCAACCCACGATTCATTGGAGGAGAAACACGAGACCTTAACAGAACGGGCTAGAATGTACCCTAGATTCCTTCCTGAGAGACAGCTCCCAGCTGAGACACTAAGAGAACAGAGGAGTTCTCTCAGGACTGTAAGAATAATCTCATTGACCCCTGTCCATGACAAACCTGTGGGCTGGAGAGCTCTGTGGCTAGGACTGGGGCTTCTGCCTTGGGCAGGCGAAGACCTCACTTGGAACTAGCCTATAGAGAGAGCCAGCTGGACAAGCAGTTCAGAACCTGGAATAAATTGAGACCACAGGTAAAGCAATCCATGGGCAATCCACAGATGAGAAACTAGCCAGTGTCCTTAGCACTAGTCACAGCCTAGGTACCCCTGACCCCTAGATTCTATGCCCGTCTCTCTGTCTCTGTCTCTGTCTCTGTCTCTGTCTCTGTCTCTCTGTCTCTTTGTCTCTCTGACTTTGTCTCTCTGTCTCTGTCTCTCTGTGTCTCTTTCTGTGTCTCTGTCTCTCTCTGACTCTGTCTCTGTTGCTCTGTGTCTCTTTCTGTGTCTCTGTCTCTCTCTGACTCTGTCTCTCTGCCTTTGTCTCTCTGTCTCTGTCTCTCTCTCTGTCTGTCTGTCTGTCTGTCTGTCTCTCTCTCTCTCTCTCTCTCTCTCTCACACACACACACACACACACACACTCACACACATTAGCTGAAGGCCTAACTCTGAGAAGCAGTAATTAGAGATCTTTTGTTCAACACAGTCCCCGGCAGCCAGGCCCCTGAGGTTGCAGGGTTCCTTTGTACAGTTAGGAACATGGGATCAGCCTTTTTCATTTATTTGTACTTTACCATCAGCAGGGAGCGGTGGGGTGAAGCACAGAGAGGGAGAGGAAGGAAGAGGGACTGACAGAGCATGAGGAAGACAGACAACCAAAGGAGTCACTGGAAGGGAGATCAGAGTGCTTGGAGAGAAAGAGGCAGGCTGACTCCAGAGGAGAGGCAGACAGCGGCACAAAAACATAACAGTGAAGGCCTCAGAGGCAGCTGCAGCCTAGAGGAGCAGCCAGAAGACACCAGCCTGAGATTGGAAAGGATGGAAAGGATGGAGCAGAGATAACAGGCAAGAGAGCAGACAGGCGCTGAAAGGTAGAGATGCTGAGATGCTGGGAGAGCAGATGGGGAGGGGCGGGGCGGGCCAGAGAATCTCCAGCTCCCAGAGTCCTGAGGTACCTGTACCTACAAGCCCAGAATATTAATTACAGGCTGTTTTTTTAACAATCCCTGGGAGTTCAATGCTGGGGTCCCCAGGAAGGAAAGCTAAGCAAGCCAGCAGGAAGCAACTTAGCAGCAGCCTAGCCTTGGGGAAGGAGCGGCAAACGGTTTTGTTGTGATCACAGGAGACACACACACAGGAGGGTGTGTGTGTGTGTGTGTGTGTGTGTGTGTGTGTGTGTAGTCAGCTCAGACCTCAGGAACCATGGGAGAGCTGGTCAGCTGGGCTAGAGAAGACCTAGACTGACCAGAGAGAGAAAGGACCATGCGAGGCTGAGTCTCAGAGCCTGGAGAGGCTTCCAGAGGCTTCCAGAGGCTGGACATGTCTAGGTCTCACCCACTCTAGCTTTGGGGTTATTATACTTTTTAATTTTTATTTTATTATTTTATTTTGAAACAAGGTCTTGCTTTGCTGCTCTGGCAGACCACGAACTTGTAATCCTATTGCCTCTAAGACTACGCTCACAGGTACACGCTACCGTGCCTGAGTCCCAGGAGGTGCGTGCCACAGGCTCACGTGTGAAGGTCAGAGGACAGTGTCATGGAGTTGGTTCGCTCTTGGCATGTCTACCTGAGCTCTGTGTCTCTAACACGGGTTTCCAGACTTGCTGGGCAAGCCACTCTGCTCGCCGAGCGGTTCTCCATTGCCTCCTATGGCAGCTTTTGAAGAAAGATGTTCTCTCCATGGCTTCCTTTCTGGATTCCACACCCCTCCCCCTCTTCTACACAATACTCTTCCAGATTCATCGGCCTGTGGTCTCCATTGCTCTGCTCCCAGACCGTGGTCAGCCCAAGCTTCCCAGCCAGCAATAAATGTTTCCCAAGAGTCTTGTAGAATGCGAATGCAGGTTCCTCTGGGGGCTGAGACCTGGCCCTGATGTTTAAGTTCACCTCCGTCCTGTGCTCTGCATGCTCCGGTCCGCCAGTCAAGACGAGCCTTCAGATGCAGCCCGCAAGTCTACTGGAGGGCAGCTAGGTCTTGGGGTTGGGTGCCAGGAGCACTGGCTGGCACTCTCTGTGGCTCTCTTCCTTGTTGTCCCAGGAAGCATTGGTAAGGGCGAGATCCCGGTGGGCGTGAGAGTCTGCTGACTGCACTCCTAAGGCCTAGCCTCCTCCGTTGTAAGCCATGCTTCTGTGTGGGCCATGCCTGCGTCTCTGAGGATGCTCACATCTGTACGCCTCACCTGGGATCACCTAGCGGAGTGTGCACACACGGCTGCAGGTCAAACGTGTAACATGTGCGTGTGCACATGCTGCAGACAGACTTGTCTGACAAGGGCGCACACTTGCTCGCAGGGCCCCGTGGTGTAAATGAACAGCCCCGCACTCCATACATATAAACCTAATTAGGCATGCGTGCGCATAGCCCGGAAGCCGTCCTCAGCCGGCGCTGCCCCAGGCGAGGGAGTTGGCGCGGAGCAGGCTGCACAGCTAAGGAGCTTTTGATTTGACAAATAAATTACATTTCTTTCACATTAAAGAAAAGGCTTTGAAGATTCAAAGCCTCGGGCCAGCAAGCAGTGACCACCCTCGGGGATGGGTCAGGGGGTCACTCTCCACTGTCTGTTCCTGTTACTTTGAAACTCTAAGTCTTCCTGGACACCTTGAAGGACACTTCAAAGTCATGGCAGTGAGGAGCTGGGAGGTCAATGGGCTTTGTAAGCCATTGTGTGGCCAGGTCACAGACAGCTGACCCGAAGGTCCCCATGACAGCCTCTGAGCATTCCTCTGGCTCTATGGCCCAAGGCCAGGCCTGTCTCCCTAGTGGCCACCTCTGTGTCCCCTGAGAGCCTGGCAAGCTTCCCACATTGTTTGCCTGTCAGAGGACTGGATCCTATCTTCTTGAGCTTGGCCTGGAGACAGAGAAAGGCTGCATCCGTGGGATATAAAGATGCAGGCAGCATCCATGAGCTTGCCCAGGAGGGCCAGAGGCCAGCAGGTTCAGCAGACCTCTCTCCGGCAGCTGCCGTGGCTCTGACTGGACAGCCCTGTCTGCAGCAGGGAGCTCTCAAGCCTCCCAACTACCTGTTGGTGTCCAAGATTCTTCCCAGTCATTCTTCAAGGTCAATGCTGGTCCCTGTTTAAAAGCCACTCAGACCGGTTTTAAATGGGCTTAAATCTTTGGAAAGGGACAATTTCCTCCAAAGGTCACAGTCATGCATGAAGTCTCAGACAACACTGGCATGGCCTGGGGACTAAGGGGGGGAGAGGGCGGAGGAGCCTTGTAGAGAGCAGACCTAGCTCTCCTCTGGCTTCCCTGCGACAAACCCACAGGCCAGCCTCCTCTCCCCTTCATCTAAGGAGTGCTCTGTGAACCCAGCACCATGCCTTGTCAGTCTGGAGGACAGCTCCAAGATTGCCCAGGCCGCCATTTTCCAGATGAGAACAACCTGCAGGAAGTAACTTACTAAACTCGTCTGGATGGCCGAGGGGCAAACCCTGCTCCTAGCTTTGTGATCTTCAGAGATTAACCTCCGTGTGGGCGTGGCTTTTGTTATGTTAGAAATAGTCAAACCCCACACCTAAACTTCTGTTTAGAATGCCCTCTCCCCCACACTTTCCCCAGCTTTTCTCTCTGCCAAACTTCTATTCATACTCCAAAGCCCAGTTACAATGTCACTCACTTTCTGATTCTTTTTCTCCCAACCCCAGTTATACAGTGAACTGCTCATTTCCTGGCTCTCGAAAGCTCTTTCCAGGATCCCACTGGGCACTTGATACATATATGTCTGCTTCTTTCCTTGACCATGGTCACCTCCCAGGAGGAGGATATCAGACAAACCTAGCACCATATCTGTCTAGCCTGGCAACTGGTTTAGTGACAAGGAGGAACAGTCTAGAAGTGTCTGCGGGATTTGTCCTCTGCTTTCTGGAAGTCTGTCTCAGGTGAGGGATTGTGACCCCAGGGAGACAGGTTTTTCCCCAGACATGTTCATATCTGTAAGGACCCCAATTGTCACTCTGTCAGTATGGGGCACATCTAGAAAGGGAGACCCCGTGGGGAGGTATGAGGTGATCTAGTAGGGTCATCTTTCTCTGTGAGTCCAACGTTTAAAAATGAGCCCCAAGCCTGAGCCTCCCATCCAGGTCTGTTCCATCTTCCATTCTTCACAGTGGGCTGGAGGCGAGACAAGCCCCGACACCTCACTTCGGACCTGTCAGCTGCAGAAGCATGGAACCCTAGACAGAAATCAGATTTGGGTTCTGGTTGTGGCTAGGGCAGGACAGTGCTCACTGTACAGGCATGAGGATCTGAGTTAGGATCTTCAGCATCCATGTAACAAACAAACAAACAAATAAACAAAAATCTTGTCCACAGACATATGTGCCTATAACCCCAACACTGGGCAGACAAGAAGACCCCGGGGCCAGTTCAGCCTAGCCATATCAGCTAACGTCAAGTCTGATTGAAGATCCTGTTTTAAAAACATATAATGGAGAATGATTGAGGAAGACACCTCAGCATCCACACACATACATACATAAACACACATGTACACACATGCACGCGTACACACATATACACTGGGGCAGGGCAGGGGACGAGATTGAGATTTGACAGGTTTGGGTGATTTGATAGGTCAGCTATGATTCATCCTCAAGGGTGGTCACCACTATTTGCAGGGTGTGGTCACCTGGAGGGAAAAACTGCCCCTGCAGATGTTCCAGAGTGCATGGCTAGGAGACAGGAGATGGCAAGACAAGGAACACAGGTGAACAAAGACAAGCACAGGTTACTGAGCTCTAGGATGAAGGTCTGTCTGAAACACAGTGGGCAGTGGGAGGTAATCAGAGAGGATGGGGAGCCAGAAGGAGGTAGCCTTGGCTACCTGCTCGAGCTGGTACATGCCCAGCATGTGAGTCCTCCCTCTCTAGATGTTTCCTGGCAGCCCTGAGCTGTGGCTCTGTGTGTGTTTCTGTTTGGCAGGAGGAGAAGAGAGGCGGAATGAAAATGGGACAGGACATTCGGAGATGAGCGACTAATTTTCTGTTAATGGGTGGTTGCTTGGCAACCCAGCCTCTTTCTCTCTCTCTCCTCTGCTTGTTGCCCTCCAAATTGGACCATGGAATTTTCAGTGTTAAAGCACCTCCCATAGAAGTTCAATTCTGTGACAGCTGAACCTGTCATGGCCCTGCCCTGCCCTGTCACTGTCCTCTTCTGTCCTGTGAAAGAATAGAATTGAACACGGGGCATGGACAATCGGAACCCCTGATGCACACGCAGCCACCCAGAGTCTCCCCTGCCTTGCCTACCATCTAGCTATAAGCAAACCTACACACGCATGCACACGCGTGCTCATAGCGCACATGTGCACAAAAACGCTTACTCCCATAGAACAATAATATACCGCTACTCAATCTGCTTGCCAGTGTGTGCCAAGCATTTTACTACGCGTTTTATATTAATGCCCCCCATTCCTCTTCCCTGTGGCTTTATGCAACACATTAGCAGCCTCATTATGTAAAGAGGAGCCAGGAAAACATGCCCAGGAACCAGAGCACTCATGTAGAGATGTCACAGAGATCATGCAGGGGGAGAGAGCCTGAAAATAAACCCACCTTGGTCTGGATGTAAATCCTTCTCTCCTCTCCTGGTACCCACTCCCACCCTTAGAACAATGCCAGCTGGAAATTGGAAGCCTGCGAACAGAGATCTGTTTCTCTTCTCCAATCTTCTCCGGGGCCTCAGTGAGAGCCCCGCTCTCCATCATCCTCAACAAGAGCCACCGGGTTCAGAACTAGTAGAAGCAGCCTGTTCCTTTGTGTAGGGACAAAGAGTTAACACGGCGTGTCCGGTGTCCCATCTGTCCCAGATGATTCAGAGGCAAATCCACCACCGCCACAAAGAGACAAATAAATACCTCTTCCTTGTGGTAGGCAGGGGTTGCCAAAAGAATACGAGAGGAAGTCAGTGGGTGGCCCTTATCACAGCCATGGAAGAAGGTCTCTCAAATAATGGGCACCCTTTTTATCATTCCTGGTGTGGTTTTTTTTTCTACTCTCTGTCTGGAATATCAGAACATTGGAAAGCAAAGAGAAATAGTAGCCGTCCCAGCTTATGAGGTAACCCTGAGGGACAGAAAAAGGAACAAAGGCTTGGATATGGGAAGGACCTGTGAACTCGGGAGGACCTGGAGAGCCTCGTGAATACGGTGTCAATGTCATGTGTGAAAAAGCAAACTTTAATATATAGATGACTAGCCTATAGCACCATATATATAAATATATATATATATATACATACACATATATATTGCACACATAATGTACATACAATGTATCTATAATGGCACCACATATATAGCACCATAGTTATGTTTTCTATCATACAAGGAAACCAGTACAAGGAAGCCAGTACAAACAGGTATGATTGGTCTCGAAATAGAGAAGGTGTTGAGAACGCTGGGAGGAGGGAGAGGTAAGGTGGTCCACCCCTCTTTGCATCTGAGACCCTCCAGCAGCAGCCGGGGCCTCCCCATTGTATCTTCCAGCAAAGCTGATTTAGTTGCTCTGCCGACCTCAGGCTTGTCTTCCCTGTCCCTCTAGCCACCCCTTTCCACCGCGTCATGGCAGCAACTCCTCCACCTCCCGCTGCATGAGACCCGAGGCTTCCTCCTCAGTGTGCAGGTCAAGGTGAAAAACCAGAGCCTCGGGTCAGTGGTCCTCAGGGCCCACGGCAGCTATGTCTGTCCTCGGCCTCTCCATGTTGGAGGTAAGGAGATGCCAGGAGGGTGAGTCAAGATGAAGAGCGAGCCTATGTGAATGAGGAGTACGGATGGGTAATGGCAGGCCTGGGGAGGCCAGAGTGCAGACTCGCAATGAGATGTCTAAGCTAGAAATAAATTTTCTGACTCTCAGCCAGAAAATGAGAGGGTTTCCCTGGGCTATCTCTGTGACTGCTAACATTCATTGTAGCTTGACAGGATCTAAAATCATGGAAAGGATGAACCTCTGGGCACTGTGGAGCTCTAGACTGAGTTGATTGAGGTGGGTGAGAGGCGCACTAAATGCAGGCGGTACCATCTCGTGGGCCAGGGTCCTGGACTGAATGCAAGAGAGACAGTGGGCTGAGCACCGACATTCATTTCTCTCTCTTTCCTGCCTGGATGCAGTTATGAGCAGTCACCTCATGCTCTTTCCACCGTGACTTCCCCACCACGGTGGACCGCACCCCCTAAACCAGAAAGCCCAAAGCTAAGCCGTCTCACCGGGCTGCAATGACACAGCATCTTGTAAGGTTTTCTTGTCACAGCAATACAGAAAGTAACAAATACATACTCTGAGGCCTTTCCATCCTGACATTCTAGGACCATGGTTCCTGGTTTGGGGAGTTTGTTATTGGGTACACACTGCCACCCACCCTTCTGCATACAGGCCTTCTCGGTATGCTGAGTGACCCAAACCCATTCCTGTGTCCCCAGCTTAGCAGAAGTTGGACTCCAAGATCACTACTCCTCCAGATACCCTTGAACCTTGACCTTCATCACGCACTTTAGTGTGACCCCTCAGGAGCCCTTCCTTGACACCCCACTGTAGGCTGTACCCCATCAACCTCTATTTGCCTCCCCGCTTTGGCCTTTCCCCTGATAAGTGCGTGCTTGCTGACCTGATGATGCTTTCTCTCTCCTGACAACTTGAAACACCCAGGACGACAGAGACTTCACCTGTCTGGATACATGGCACATCCTCATCTTATTAAACTTGGGGTCACAACCAGTGCTCAAGTCAGATCTGGTCACCTGTCCTTAATAAGCCAATTAAAAGGGCCAAACTGAAAGTGGAAAGCAGAAAAGATTTATTCAATGTGGCCATATGGGCAAGAGGGACAGATATCTAATGAACCTCTCAAGTCTGTCTTTAGCGTCCTGAACTGAGGTCAAAGTTTAAATAGAGCGGCAAGGATGTGCACATCTGAGCAGTGCTGGTCAAAAACGTGTTCCCACTCACCGTTGACCCATCATTGTCTGGTCTTTGGTCTCATCCTGTAAAAGTGGTCTGATACATTGTTGGAACTGTGTGAAATCTCATGGGAGACAAGTTCACTGTCTGACTGCACTTTCTCTTCTTCTGGCATGAGATTCCTGAAGAAATGACCATTTCTTTAGAGTCCATTATTTCAATAGTCTGGTAATAAGATTGGGAGACACAAGTGTCTATTTATAGTGGCTTTCTTTTACCAGACCCCTTACACCCACACTGCACACAGTAGACATGTTAATGACAGCTGAGTAGCTGATCAACTGACTTGTGACATGCACGTCTCCATAAAAATGAGCATGTAGTATGTACAACATGCGCTGCAGCAAATCCCATGCACGGAGGGCAGACATGCAGCTTTCTGTGTGGAGTTCTAACACGTGGTTCTAGGAGCTTTTAGAAATCACACACAAGCAGAAAAGGCCAGAGTCTTACTCTCAACAGATAGCGATCTGTGTAACAAAGCATCCAGGGCACGGCCATGAAATTTAATGTTCAAATCACACAATAAAATATTTTTATTTATGCCTTTATACTCCCTTTCTAATAAAAGTAACCGTGCTTTCACGGCTGCCTTCTAATTCAGTGTGTGGCTTTCTTGCTTTTTACAGGAGGCTCCACTAACAATGTCTCCAGGAACAGAGGGGGTGCCGGCAAGGCAGGGCAATGTGCTGTTATTTGTTCTTTCTTAGTTCATTCTATTTTTTTTTTAATCTTATTGTGGTGGGGGATGAGCACACATGGAGGTCAGACGAAAACCTTTGGGAACTGGTTCTTACCTCCTTCCTTATGACGTCAGGGTCTTTCCGTGTCACCTGTGGAGTGTCCTCCAGACTAGCCTGCCCATGAGGACTTTACCCCTGACCTTCTGTTCCAGTTTCATTCTGTTGATATGATAGAACATTCTGACCGACAGAGATTGGGGAAAGGGAGGAGTCTGTTTCAGCTCGGAGATGATAGTCCATCGTTAAGGGAACTAAAGTCAGGGACTCAAGCATGAACTCAAGCAGAAACCACGGAGGAAAGCTGCCCCCTGACTCAGGCTCACACTCAGCCAGTGTTCTTATAAACTCCAGGCCCTCCTGCCTAGGGAATAACACCGCCCAGAGTGTGCTGAGCCCTTCCAAATCAATTAACACTCAAGACAACTTCCCAAAGACATCCCCACGGGTCAGTCTGACTCAGTTGTGTCTCCACTCTCAGGTGACTGTGTCAAGTTGACAGTTAAAGTTTCCCTATGGCACTGCTTTTCCAGGGGCCACCCCCAGGGGCTACTCTCTTCTACCCGCTAGAGGCTGAGGGGCAGGGAACCCTGAGCTAGGGCGGGCACAAACGCAGAAGAGAACAGCAGGATGTGATCACAGCAAATAAGGAAACTGCTCTTGTCTCTCCGCTTGTCACTGCCACATCCGAGGCTAATTACTTCTTGTTTGCTCACAGGAATGGGAACTGGGTCAAAAAGTGGAAAGTTTCTTGCAGGTACAACTTTTCTCCTTCACGAGTAAATATTGGTATTGTGTCCTGGAATGCAGTAAATTATCCATTTTGAATGCTCATTAACAGCTGTTAAACTTTATTATTTATTAACGGACTAATAATTCATTCAATGTTTTTTTTAAATTAAATATAGACCCACTAATGGATTACATTTAAATAATTAACTACAGGATAAGTGGAGAGAGGCCTGGTAGTGAGCTTGGTTCTGTGGCACATTTCAAAGACGAGAGGCATACGTGCTGTTTACTGTAGGCCAGGGGGAGCAGTAAAGAAACTGCCAACGTGACTGCTCCGTGGTATGGTTAAGGAAGCGGTTCATATTGTAACTAAGAGAGGAGCTGTAGCCAAAGGCATCTGGAAGAGTCCAGAGCAAAGAGGAAAAAGGAGACTGAGCATGGCCGGCAGACTCGACATGGCAAGTGCTAGGAAAACTGGGGAGTGAGAGAGAAAACAGGAGATACCCAGATAGAGCATAGCGAGAGGGTGGTAAGAGACGTGGGACAGTAGAAGAATAAGAGATGGAGAGAGAGACAGAAAGTCAGAGACAGAGAGGGAGAGAGAGAGAATTTAAAAATTTAAAAATATTTAAAAAAGCATTCAAAGCAGCCTCTACCAATTGTTGGCTGTTCCCATCACCATTTGTTCTGACCTACTTAAAGTTATTGTAACCACATACCCAACACTGAACGGCTGATAAACAACAGAAAGTTATGCCCCCACAGTTCTAGATATGAATATTCAGGTTCGAGGCAACTACAGTTCTGGAACCTGATAAGGCCTAGCTTCTTATTTAAAAAGGGGGAGGGATCCATCTCTTAGGCTCCACCCTCATGATTTAATCATCGTCCAACACCATCAGCTTGGGGAATTACGTACAGTATACAATGTGGACACACAATTATTGAGACCATAGCATCAGACTTCCATCCGTTCTCAAGTGTGTACTTAGAAACTCTTGTTAGAATGTGTATTTAGATTAGAAGAGCTGGAATAGGCCCGAGGAGTTACATTTCTCATAATCAGAGCTGTGAGGCACAGTCCAGAGTTTCACATAGCATACACAAGCTCTTCCTTCCCCTGGCGTCCACATCCTGCCAGCCACAGTTCCTCTTCTGCTCTGCCAACTGCCTGGGAAACTTTTCCAGCAGCTTGCAGTGGGATGGTATGGATGAGCCCAGTCGTTCAGTGTGTGCTGGGTACCAGTCCTTTGACTGGTAGCTGAGGGTGGAGCCGGGAGGCCAAGCACACTTCTGCTTCACGGAGAATGCGTGCTCTTGGGTAGGGAGCCATGTAGCAGACTCCTTGTGATGCCTGCTTCAGAAGGAGACATGAAATTGTTGGGGGCGGGGTTGCAGTACTGACGGGAGTTCTCTTGGTGTCTGGCTTCAGTCAAGGGAGAGAGTCCAAGTGAAACCCCGGGGAGATGATTTGGCTCTGGGCACAGGAGGAAAGGGGAGAATTTCCACATGAGAATGCTCCAGGGGTCATTGTCTGGAGGTGTTTCCGGATCTTGGAGTCTTGTTAAAGAACTGAAGAAGTGCAGATTGCCACACAGCAGGGGAGCTTTTCTAGAAGCAGCAGGGATGAGCCAAGCAGAGACCTGCACAGGCCAGAGGGCTTCTTGAGTCAGGATCCTGGGGATGGGGCATGGGGTGTTATCTGGGCCTTCCTTTTTGGGGATCCAGGAGAAGAGGTGTAGGGGAGTGCTTCTGTGTTTAGATTGATGAGATCGGGTGTGTAAATTCTCACTTCACTGTGTGTGTGTCATTTCCCATGATGCATTTGATTTTAATCATATGCATGTCAGATTGTCCTTTGGCATAAAATGTGAATACAAGTCCCTACATCGATCCACAAGTATCAAGACAGCAAGGGTGTATAACCAACTCAGTGATTCTGGTGAGGTGGGGATGTTGTAAGTCCAGAGTCTCATTGAAATCTATCTAGGGCTATCTATAGCCTCCTTGATAGCCATATCTCGCCCAGCTGTGTGTCTGACATCTTGTGACTGCAACCTTCTGAATTGTGTATTAATTTAATAAAACCTTGGTTTTCGGGGCTAGAGAGATGGCTCAGCAGTTAAGAGCACTGACTGCTCATCTAAGTTCAATTCCCAGCAACCACATGGTGGCTCACAACCAGCTGTAATGGGATCCAGTGCCTTCTTCTGGTGTATCTGAAGACAGCAACAGTGTTCTCACATTCTCACATAAAATAAATTTTACACATTTATTCTCACATAAAATAATTCTCACATTCATTCTCACATAAAATAAATAAATAATTCTTTTTAAAACAACCACACCTAGTTTTCCCCAACTACAAGAGTACAAATATACCAGATAGCATCAGAGGCTGTAGACGAGGCTTCCTCCCCAACAGGGCACCTCAGTGTCTCTCTTGAACCCTCATGGGAGGACTCTTACCACTATCTGAAAATCAGGAATTCTAGCCCATTTAACATCTGCTTGAGACAGTGGTTCTCAATCTTCCTAATTCTGTGACCCTTTAATTCAATTCCTCATGTTGTGGTGACCCACAACCATAAAGTTATTTTGTTGCTAATCCATAACTGTAATTTTGCTACTGTCATGATTCATAATGCAAATATCTGATATGCAGGATATCTGATATGTGACCCCTGTGAAAGGGGTCAAGACCCACAGGTTGAGAACTTTGGGCTTAGAGCCTTTCTCCCTTCTCAGTAAAGCTGAGACTTTCTAGGAATCTTACCCCATTTAAGGTAAAATTATATGACCTAACACCATTGCCCAGAACTAGTGGCTTCTATTTTTATCTTCCCAGATGCACATTCCATCCAAGTTACCTCCAGAGCCACTTTATAATCCCAATCATTGAAAGGGGTAACACCAGGCCCACAAGATGTTCAGCACATAAAGGCTCTTTCTGCCAAACCTGAAGACCTGAGTTTGAATGCTGACCTCACATGATGAAGAGAGAGAACTGACTCATGGGAATTTTCTTCTGATATCCATACAAGTGCCTTGGCACACAGGCACCCTCCCCCGTATAAATATACAATTTATAAAACTTGAAAGACAGTAGAGATGGGGGAATGGAGGGATGGCTCCCTAAAAACACATCTGTCTAGGAAATTCTCAAGGCTTCCAAAACCATGTATCTAGCCTCTGGAGGACACCTGTCTGTGCCTCTTCTCTGGGAAGCCCACACCCGTACTCGTGGGCAGTCTCACTTCCTACCATAGCACCTCCATCTCTCTTAACCCTTATGCTTAAAATCTGATAAAACTGCCTTTTAATAAATGCCAACTCTGGCTCATGCTGACTGGTCCTGAACTTTTCTGAGACTCCAAGGATCAGGTTCCAGCTGAATCTAAGTCCCTAAAAGATTAAAGGAACTCATCAGGCTGTTGTTGGTGACAGCACAGCTCTGTGCTTCTGTCTCTGCTACCACTAATGGAAGTGAGACACCATGGTAACTAGATCTTTGTGTTTATGAACTGCTCAGCAGAGACATTCAGCGGGGACTACTACTTTGGCTAGCTGGTGAACAAGACAAACTATCACCATACCCCAACAATCCTTGGAACCATACACCTCTGTGACTTGAATAAAGTCTGTATCTCTACTAGGAGACCTACTGGGAAGGTCCAGGAAGCCTGCCTAGCCCCAACTTCTTCCCAACCAGACTGAGACATCACTAGCTCAATCTCCAGAGCATTCAACACTGCTCCATAGTCCTGAGTGGGCCCAATGGGCTTCTTTCAGTCTCTAAGACAGTAAATCCAATCTGTAGAAAGTAAGTCCAGTTCTTCTTCCCAGGCCCATGCTCCCAGAAATAAGACTCAGACTCAAAATATATTTACAGATACCTTGGCCATATAGCTAGGCTCTTCTCTGACTAGCTCGTAACTTAAGATAACCCAATTATTTTAGCCGACATCCTGCCACATGGCTGGTTACCTGTGCTCAGAGACCATGCGTCTGTCTCATCACATCTTCCCGGGCAGATCTTCCTTCACCTGGCTCTCTCCCAGAATCCTCTCTGCCTCCCGGATGTCCCACCTTCTATTTCCTGCCTAAGCCATTGGCCATAGGCTTTTTAATTGACAGGTGATGCAACCATATAATATACAAGCTATTTTCTCTACCCCAAAAGAGTTTGGATGTCCTCTGGGGTTTTTTGTATTATTCATTTGAAAACTTACTGTGTGGTACCTGTGGTGAGTGTCTTCCAATGAGCAGGAGCCAGTATTTAGCATTAGAATACAAACACCATCAGACAAACCCACTACAAAGAATTCTCAATTGAGAAATGCTCCTATAGGATTGGCCTATGGGCTAGATTGTGGTCATTTTCTTGACTGACGATCGATAGGGGAGAATCCAGCACATTGTAGGCAATGCCACCCTCAGTAGCATCCTGAGTGTTGAGGAAAACAGGTTGTGCAAGTCTTAAGCCTTGGTGAGCGAGCCGGTAAGCAGCATTCCTCCATGGTCGCTCTCAGTTCCTGCCTCCAGGACACTGCCTTGAGTTCCTGCCCTGACTTCCCTACACAATGGACTGTAAAGTATAAACTGAAATAAACCCCTTTCTACCCAAGTTGTTTTTCTTCAGGGTGTTTTATCACAGTCACAGAAACCCTAATTGAGACAGAAGACAGCCTTGGGTGTAAGCTTCCCCTTGCCTTCCATCTTGTTTGAGTCAGTCTCTTCTCGTTCATCATTAGCTACATATGCCAGGCTAAGTCTAGGAGATTCCCCTACCTCTGCGTCCCATCTCCCCACAGAGGCCCCAGGATTACAGGCATATGCAGCTATATCAGTCTTTTGGGACAGACTTGGAAGTCCAAATTCAGCTCTTCACACTTGCACAACAAGTGCTTTGCTCATTCAGCCATCTTCCCAGCCCTTCATATACTAATCTCGACCTCTCCAGTCATACTTCTAAGACTCCTGGTGACCAAGTGAAAGGTAGAGCAAGGAAAAAGAAACACAGCTAATGGGTCTGGTATCTGACAAGCTATTATAAAGTATTTTCAATGTTACAGTTGCTGGGAGCCATTCCTCTATCATCCCTCTGTTATATCACGGCCCTGCCCCTTTAAGATACTAGTCACTCTGAGTTGTCAATGGCACCTTGCAGCTCTCTCCAGGACAGAACCTTTAAAAGCCATGCTGTACTGTGGACTGACAGCTCCTAATTTATGGCCCCTGGCTACTCAATGATCTTTGTCCCATAGGCTACGCCAATTTGAACATGTGTGTATGTCTCTCTGTGTGTATATGTTTCTCTATATGGAACTTATGACTAGCTTCCCTCAGAAGCCAGAAAATTAACATCAGATTTCCTGGTACCAGAGTCACATTTAGTTACGAGTCACTGATATAGCTGTTAAACATTGAACTAGAGTTCTATGGAGGAGAAACAGGTGCTCTCAACTACAAAGCTATTTCCAGCCTCCTTTCTAGGCTTGAAAGGGAGGCCTCCCCTTCCATTTAGGGCTCTTGATTATGTTGTCTATTCACCTCTTATGTCCTAGCCACAGCTCCAGTGGTCCCAAGTACTCATCTCTGGAGGATAATTATACACCAGCTCCTTCCTCCAGCTGCAGAGCTCTGATTTTTAATACCATCCAGCTGGAATGGACCAATACAAGACTTTATGTTGTGGTCAAGGCCACTCAGGAAGGCCTTGACGGCACTCTACCTCCCCTTCCCCTCCCCCTCCCCGTGTCTATGAACGCTGAAGTTACAAAAAGAGGGAGAGAAAAGGCCAGCCCTGCAGAGATATTAGGAGGAGGTGGCAGCACTCCTACGAAATGAGCCCCTTGTGGTGTTACAGAGAGCCCACCAGAGAAACAGTTCACAGCCTATTGAAAGTCTTTATTTAAACTGGCTGGGATTCGATTAAGGTATTTGGGACTCAAGTCTAGTGTTGAATGTTTAGAATAAGGGGATTCTGGAGGCAAAATTCACATCTTGTTGTCTTGCTCTGCATCTGGAAGGGTGATTTTTTTGTGCAAGCAAGCAGATTAACAGAAGTTAAAAGGTAAGTGCTTAGCTGGAGTACACAGGATGGGGGTTGCATAAGAAGGAGGTTTAACAGAAGCCAAGGTAAGGTAGCTAGGGCATCTTCACTGTGGGCTCCTAGAATAGAACTGGGTAATTTTCCACAGGGTTTTCCATCAAGGAGATTGAATGCTAATCAAACCTAAAATGACCTCAACAAAAACAAAAAGTTGGAGGAACCTCTCTACTGTCTTGCCCTGTCACAGTGGGACAGTCCTGATGAATAGACTAGAATAGGAAACTTGTGACCTCATGAGAATTCTACTATCATCTAATGGGAGAGCAGTCAAGGTGTGGGAAGAGGAAAATCTAATCTGTGTAGAAAACAGATAACCTCTTTCTTGGTTGAATTCTCTGGCTTCCTGACTCCAGAGAAATGTAAAGGCAGATTCAATAAATTCCTCAGCCTCTGCAACTTAGACATCCAGTTTACATACAAATGGAGATCAGGAGCTTGAGAGGAAAAAACTTTGGGAAATTTAGTGAGAGGGTAAAACCTAAGGGGAAATCCAGAAGAGGAGAATCCTGAGACTCACCTTCATGTCACCCCAAGGCCCTTTGTATCCAGAAGCTGATTAATCTCCAACACCTGTTGATTCCCAAGAGGGGAAGTGTGACAAAGATAGTTGTGACTGGGTCACAGGTGAGGAGCCTGTGTTCTTCCAGACGCTGTTATGAGTGACGCTCCATCAGTGTGCTGGGGTTGACTCTGCCACCATCTACACTAGACAGAAGAGGAAACTGAGACCCCTAAAACCCAAGACCCCCAAAGACTCAAGACCTCTATGACCAAATACCTCAGAAGAACGAGACCACATAATTGCTGCCTCCTTGGGCTTGAGGCAGGAGGATCAGACATGTGTGTCCATGAGTTATAGGAAGGTTAACTGACTCTTGAGGCACAGCGACTGAGAAAAATGAGTATGTAGACTGCCCAGGACTGCTCTGCGGTGAGCCCCCTCCAAAACAAAACACGCAAGCAAACAAACAAAAACAGAAAAAACCAGACACCTACAACAGCCAAAGAAGGGTCCGTGAGAGCGGTTTCCTTCCCTGGAACGGGGCTTCTGAGTCATGAGCTCTCTCTAGCCTCCTTCTACCTTATAGCCGGTACCCAGCTTTCCTTTTCATTCTTTGCAACATGCTTTCGATTTTGCCTTTTTTGTGTCTTGTTCAATTCATGGCTTGAGACACAAAGAAGGTAGACATAAAATGACAGAGCTCCAGAAGCCCCTGAGGGTACCAGGCTGGCCTCGTTTAGCTGGGGCTAAAGGAGCTCCCCAGGTTGGGCTCACAGGTCTCAGGCCCACGCCTGGGGAATCCTCTCAAAGAGCTGTCAGCC
This sequence comes from Apodemus agrarius, assembly GCA_964023405.1. Taxonomy (NCBI): domain Eukaryota; kingdom Metazoa; phylum Chordata; class Mammalia; order Rodentia; family Muridae; genus Apodemus; species Apodemus agrarius. The sequence continues at coordinate 36,040,762 of OZ030014.1, read as the reverse complement.
TCTCCCTTGCTTCATACACTGCCTGCTCCCTGCTGGCAGTCAGCACAAATTCCTCTCTGGAAGCTGGGGGGTTGGGGGGAGGAGTGGGAGTGATTAAAGAAGGGTTGTGGTCTCATCTCGCTGATTTCCAAACACCTCAGCAGAGATGTTTTCTAATTAGACAAAAGCACAGGAGAAGACAGCCTTTCTTCCCCACAGTCTAGGAACCAGGTAAATCAAGACTCACCCCTGATAGAACTGCTAAGAGGTTGAGTGATCGAAAGCTGAGCCCAGAGGTATCTGGCTGCATGGGCATGCAGGGGCTTGGTTTCAGTTTTGTCTTTAAGGACGTTAATGCCTTCTCCATCAAGGTTATTCCTGTTTTAAAACGCTGGGTCTGATGGAGACTTCCATCAGTGAGGCTTCCTCTAATCCATCCCTTGGGCCTCTGCCCACACCCCGTCCACGCACCTCTCCAAACATCAGAACACATAAAAATGCTTCAGAAATGCATGCCAATCTAATGGTCGATTCTGTTTGAAATTGGCTCTCCCTGCTGTGGTCCAGTATCCATCAGGGGCACCAGACACTTGCAAAGACAGAATGTTTGAGCCAGAAAAGATCTTAAGAGTTTCCCTCCGTGCAGTGTGTGTGTGTGTGGGGGGGGCAGTGTTGATGTGCACCTTTAATTCCAGTACTTGGGAGGGAGAAGCAGGAAGATCAAGTACTCAAGGTCATCCTCTCGCATATGTAGGGAGTTTGAGACTAGCCTGAGCTACATGAGACCCTGTCAACAGAAAGAAAGGAAAGGGGAGGAAAGGAAGGAAGCCTGAAAAGGTGGCCCATCAGAGGACCAGGGTTCAGTTCACAGCCCTGACATCAGGTGGATTACAACTGCTCATAGCTTCAGTTCCAGAAGATCCAACCCTGTCTTGGACCCTGCAGGCACCTACATAGATGAGGTGCACACACACACACACTAATAAGGAAATAATTCTAGGAAGAAGAAAAAACTTGCGCCACCTCCTGATTTTGCAGGAGAGTGAGGGAGGATGTGCTTCAAGCAGGTAAAAGTTAGAAGGAAAGCCTTCGGGTCATCAGACCAGCTCTGACCAGTCACCGTGTCGCTCTGGGAGCTCTTTGCTGTTGGAGAGAGATCCTAAGTGAAGTTGGGAAGCCTCGCTAGTTCAGGGAAGCTAAAGCTGCTGAGCCCAGCCCTGGAGTGGAGGAGTGGGCGCCGCCCTATGCTGTCTCTGTAGCTGGGTCCTCCATTAGAGCTCAGCAAGCCAACCTCAGGGTTAAGACATCTTCTTGTCACCCAAGGAAGGGAGAGAAAGAAGCTGATCCCGGCTGAGATCCTGCTGTATGCTCCGGGCTTTGTCTCCAATGGTCTTCACAGGAGATCTGAGGCCACGTGTTTTATAGATAAGTACATGAAGACTTAGAGGTTTGTTCCCAATCACACATAAGTCACTAGTTGAGCTAGCAGGGTTTCTAGAATAGGTCATCCAATGCCCAGCAAACAGCCTGCCTTGCTTCTAGCTCAAGAGACGGAGGGAAGGTAAAAATCTAGCTTTTTTTTTTTCAGCCAGACCAAGGACCAGAGAGTTATTTCTTTGAATAAAAAGATGCTGCTTATATCTGACAAAAGACAGGATATGCCATGCCATGCATTGTGATAGGGAAAGAGATTGATGAGTGGTGAAAGGATTCACCCCCAAGCCATAATACAGCAGAAAGACCAGGTAGTGCCCTGCAGGGGCGTGGGCAGTGGGGGCAGTAGCCAGAGCTCAGCCAGCAGCATAAGGCTACAGAGTCTAAAGTCACTTTTGGTGTGGGTGTAATTCTCAGTGTGTAAATGACAGTAGTGCAGTCTGGTCATTGTCCAATCAAGGAGGCAAGAGAGAGTAGTTTTGTGTGTCATTTTCAGTTATATTCCAGGATGCAAATGAGAACCTTGCAAATAAGGGTAATTTTGGTTGGTCAATGGGATTCCAGGTTGCAGCTTCTGACTGGTCAGTGGGATTCCAGGCTGTGGCTTCGGATTGGTCAATGGGATTCCAGGCTGCTCTGCCAGAAGTCTGGTCTGTATGAGGCTCACAGGGTGGCAAGAGGTGAGGTTTTCTGTTTGGGTGATGTCTGAGGCAGGTGTGTAGACATTTCCTGGTGGGAACTGTTCCCCTTTTCAGTCTCTCAATAACAAAACCCTCTGTATCTAAGATTGTCAGCTGGACAAAGTCTAGATTTACCTGGGAGATGGGCCACCCACCGGGCATACATGTGGGGTGTTATCTCAAATGGGAAGACTCGCCCATTACGGATGGCGGCATTTGCCTGCTGGACTCCTGTACTATAGTGAAGGAAGGATGCTGAGCTGCCCTGCGTTTGGCATTCTCTGCTTGCTGGTTGTGGGTGCCACGTGACCAGCAGCTTCAGGACGCTGCTGCTTTGACTCCCGTGCCCTGATGATGTGTGCAATGAATGAAAATAACACTTTCCCTTTGGTTGTTTCTGTCAGGGTGTTCGCATCAACAGGAAAAGAACGTAAGACATTCCCGAAGTAACTTACATATAATTAATGGTTACAAATCAACAAATAGAAGATGGACAAATTGTTTTTTGACAAATAAGAGTCTGACTGTTCATGAAGATAATACAGATGGTCCATGAACACATGGGAAAGTGACCAGTAAATTAATCCTCAGAGGAGGCACATTAACACCTTTAAGACTGTAATGACAACACTTCAATAATTAAAAAGGGACTAGGAAGACTGTTAGCTGTTAGGTGCATGTACTGTTCCTACAAAGACCCTCATACCCTCCATCAGGTGACTTACAACAGCCTGCAACTCCAGCTCCAGGAGAGCCAGCGCCCCCTTCTGGCCTCTGCAAGCACTACACTCACATGCGCATGCTCAAACACAGGTACACAGGCATAACTTAAAGTAATTAAAATAAATCTTTAAAAATGAAAACAACCAATACCACCAAATGCTGGTGAGGGTTGAGAGCAACTAGAATTCTCTCCAGGGATGAAGGTGATAAGAATGCTGTAGCCACTTTTGGAAAATGGCCCATAAGATTTTAGAGAGCCAAATACACATCAACCTATGACCCAATAATTCTCTGAAGTGTTTACCCAAGAGAAACCAAAATGCATAAACCTCGGAAGGATTTCTCCAAAACCACTCAGCGCTGTGCTTTTCTTAATAACCTCAAACTGGAAAGAGTCCAAATTATTTATTAGTGGCAGAATGGATCGCCAGACTGTAATGCACTGACAGTGGTGCTTCTCAGAGGTGCAGAAGATGCTACTGACGCATTATGGATGAGGTTCAAAGCTCTTCTGCTGAGTTGACACAGTCCTGCTCAAAGGCAGAGGTGCTGAGCAATCCCATTTGTGTGTCATTCTAGAACACTAGAACACTGTTGCCTGTAGTTGGCATGTAATCAACTGAAAGGGAGAAGCAAGGGGTAATGGTGAGGCCTGTAAGGACATGTGTTATGCCGGTGCAGGTGTGTGCTAGAAACACGGAGGGCTGAATGCTTAGGGATCACCATCAAAACTGACTCTAAATTTAATATGTAAGGATGGAATGGATTAATGGATGGATAAGGGGTAGGCTAAGGGAAAGATTATGAGATCAATCAAACAGAGCAAGATGTTAACTATGAATTGAAATGGTGGGTGTCCACTCTATAACTTTTACGCTCTTTATAAAAATTTGTAAAGTGATTCTGGGCAAAGGGACACAAAAATGACTTCTGTCCACTGTGGCTTCACACATGGCTTCCGAGGACTGCCACAGTCTCTCCTGGCTCGCTTCACAGGCCTACTCTAGCAGGACATGCAGTGTTTTCCACCCTGGGCCACAAGTGCCTTCCACTTCCTCAGGCCTCCTGGTGCCATGTCTGGCTACTCCGATGAGTCTGTAGGAGGACCCACCTGCTTCCCTCCCAGGTGATGTTTCTGACTGGAGACAAAGTGGTGCTTCTCTGGATACCTTTGCTCTTCAGAGTCAGCAGTCACAGTAACCCTCAAGTCCATGGAGGTAGGGCTGTGCCCATTTTCATTCACTAAGGCACCAGGGAACAGCCACGCACAGCACAGCACAGGGCCAGCACCTGTGCCCTCAGAGCACCCTTAAGGTGAACATCGTCCATTTCCAACCCTCTTTGTGGTCCCAGGATGGCGAACTCACCCGTCTCCATTTTCTCCGCCACTGAATGATCAGCTGAGTCGTAATCTTTATTTTCCTTCTCTTTCTCTTCTCCCCCTTTTATTTATTTTGCTTTTTTCCCCACAGTGCCAATTCAGAACAAATGCTCCGAACCCGCATGTGGAATCTGAAATGAAAGCAGCTTTAATGAATAAGAACAGAGAGCACAATGTATATTCCTTCTCCCAAGATTATCCACTTTGCTGAATAAAAGCATTTCAATGAGAAAATTGATGCTGTTCTTTAGCCCCTGGACCGTTCCTAGTTGGGCATTTTGAAAAGCAGTAAAGAAGGCAGGAGGCGGCTCTCTAATCCTTACTCCTTAGGACTCAGGGGCATTAGAGTCATAAGGCTCATTTGCAACCATTAACCTTGCCGCTGTTCTAGGTAGCTATACAGTCATGGATGGTCTTTGTGGATGGTGAAAATGTGGCTCAGAGAGGTAAAAAGACTCACTTAAAGTCACACAGCAACTTCATGACAGAGCAAACATTAGTGGACTCATTTAGTTTTTTTTAGGCCTTGCCAGCACTTACATGGCAGCACACACTGTCTGTAACCCCAGTTGCAAGGGACACAACACCCTCTTCTGGCCTCCTTCAGCATTGCACACACACACACACACACACACACACACACACACTACACATACATGCTGGTGTGGGGAAAAATTTATAACACAATAAATTAGTAAATAAATAAATAATCTTTAAAAACATATTATCCAAAGCCTTACACTTTTTTTCTGATGGGAGATTGGTCAATCCTTCAGTGTTAACTTTGTGGATGGCAATATGATGTCACCGTGTCGGAAGGTTGAACACACCTGAGTCAAGCACGGGATTCTAGCCTGTATCAGGAGAGCTACGAACCCCTCCTGTGTCCACCAATCCCCTACAAACCTTTGTTATAACAGTTTGACCAGTGTTATTGTTCAGCCAGCCACGATCAGTTTGTATTGTCCATAAAGAGGCTACTCCGTGTGTGTGTGTATGTGTGTGTGTGTGTGTGTGTGTGTGTGTACTACACATGTGTGAATACATGTGAACACGTATGGGTATGTGTCTGAAAGCCAGATGTGCACATCAAGTGCCTCCCACTTCTACTTTTCATCTGATCTTCTGACACAGTCTCTGGCTGAACCCAGAACTTACCAATTGCCCAGACTGGCCAGCTCTGAGAATCCTCTGCCTTCACCCTGCCTCACCCACACTGGCCCTATCCCCTCAAGCTAGGGTTACAGACAGGCCTCACTATGTACTGCCTGAATGTGGGTAATAGAGATTCAAATTCAGGTGCCCTTGCTTGCAGGGCGGGCACTTACCAAGCAAGCCCTCGTCTATTTCTATGATAACTAGGTCCAACCACAGGCAAGCCTACCTAATCCTGACCCCTCAGTGCCTGTCGAGTCCTAAGGATATTCTTACAGTTCTCAAAGGCTGTTATGTACCCCCACCACCTCCCTAGAGGGTGGCACAGCTTTGCGGGGTGAAATGAAGATCTCACAGGTCCTGATTCTGGGCAGCAGGGAGCCTTCCTTGTGATCAGCAGTCGACTTTGCAAGGTACAAACATCACAAGGAAGGCTGGGCTACCGAGCTGCAGGGAGGCGGCAAGGCAGGCGCGATCCGCACGGCTGTGTAGGAAATGGACAGCTCCCACAGAGCACCCATAAATAAAAATGAGATTATTCTGCAGCAAGAAGGATGGAGAAAAGCTGAATAAATATAAATAAAAGCCCTTATGAGGGAGATTGGAGGGATGTGGTATCTCGAAGTCTTCTTAGAAGATCTGGGTCCTCGCCTAAGCATATGCTAGGCCTGGGGTGGGGCCAAGACCACAGAACCACCTCCCACTGCATTCACCTCTAAACCCCATAGTCTGCCAAAGAAGAACTGCTGAACATTCTATACGACCCAGAGCTGCGGAGAGCAAGAATTACACCTTCCCCGATCTCTTCCCAAACTTTGAACAGAATCAAGATAGTTTCCAAAAATAGTCACTGAATACACGCACAGCGGTGAGCGAGTGAGGCCTTTTCAGAGGTTCAGGGGCTCTGGAGTCACGGCTCATTTGCTTCCTCTTTCTTGTTGGAGGGCTCCACAGTACAACAATGAAGAGGGAACAGTAGCTTTTAGGGATGTATCAGCTTCCGGTGCCAGAGTCTTGATTGTGTAACAAGGCTTTGGTAATAAACATCTGCTAAATTAATCAGTCAATCGACTCTATTTCCCATTGAAAACGGGGCCAGTAAGCATGCTTGCCCATAAGAAAGGCATAGATCCTGATTGAAGAAAGAAACAAACAAAAATCTATCTATAAAACAAGAATCGAGGCCCTCAGAGATCGAGGATTCTCTCCCTTCAAGATAAGGCTCTCTCAAACAGAGGCTTCTTGAAGAGAAGATATGTCCCCTGAGAAGACATGGGGTTACCTGAAGATGAGGCCATGTTCCTCTCAGAAGGGATGCCCGCACCTCGCGCTGAGGTCAGAGCTGTGTTTTCCCTCAGACCAGGTCTCCTTGAGGACAGGCTGTTCTCCGGACCCCAGATGAAGCCCATGTCCTGGCATGATTGTGCTCCCCACCCCCACAGTAGCCAGCATCACAAATGTCCTCCTTCCAACACTCCTTCTGTTGACGAGCTCAGAAAAGCTCAGTCCCCAGCACGGCCATGCGCATTCTTCATGTTTTGATCCTGAATGCATCGAGTACTCATTAATACAGGGAAGGAAAAAACTAGAAGAAAAAATAATAATCCAGGGAAATAAAGGCCACGTTGTGGCTAAGTTCATTCCAGCAGGGGCTCTCAGCCTGGAGGGAAAATTCTAATGCTCGCACAAAAATTCATGAATAATAATTTCTGAGAGGCTCAACATTTTAAACACTAGATTTTTTTCCCTCCTCTCCAAAGCACACCACTACCGTTCATAGCAATGCAGAAGCTGATGGAAGGCAGTTCCTGGGTCAAGGGAGGTGCAGAGAAGCAAACCGGATGGTGACAGAGGTGGTGGGTGTCAAGAGAGTTCACAGGGGACCCTAGAGGCCAGTACTGGAGAGCAGAAACTTGTCATCATCACAAGGGTGTGGCACAAGCTGTGTGCCTTCTTCCATAGGACACACAGAGTTGACAGTCTCAGCCCTCACTAGGTATGGCATCCAGAGCACAGGGTGTCTTCTGTGGTAGGGTGAGATAGAAAGCCTCAAGTCTCATGTCAAGGGCAGCAGTAGGAATTCAAGTTCAAAGATATGGAGCTTTGGCCTGTGTGGTGAGAGGGATTGAGACTGCCTCCTTCCCAAGTGATTGTGGTGGTGCTGGTGGTGCTGGTGGTGCTGGTGGTGCTGGTGGTGCTGGTGGTGGTGGTGCTGCTGCTGCTGCTGGTGGTGGTGATGGGTGTGTGTGTGTGTGTGTGTGTGTGTGTGTGTGTATGTTTGTGTGTATGTGTGTGTGTGTGTACATGCACTCATGTGGAATTCACAGACTGTACACAAATGCTCACATGTATCTACATGCAAACACATGTCCCCACCTTATTTTGTGGAACCAGGTCTCTCTCTGAACAGATTCAACTAGGATAGCTGAACAGTGAGGTCCCGACAGCTGCCTGCCTGAGGGTTACAGACACCCCATCACCATACCTAGGTTTCCATGGGTGGTAAATACCCAACTCCAGGTCCCAGTGCTTGCATGCCAAACATTTATGTAATAAGCCATTCCCCGCCTTCCAAGTTAGCCTTTGGAGGGTCATTCACTTGAGTTCTCCTCCCAGAAGCATCAAGGACTGGTGGGCAAACTGGATAACTCATAGGAAGTTTGTAATGATCTAGGTGGTCCGTCCTTCGAATTCCTTGTAGCCTTTAGTTAAGCCCAAGAAAATGGAAGGTGAAGTGAAATGTTATTTCCATTTTATCTTTATTTCATGTTAAGGAGGCTGAGGCTCAGGTCAGCAAATGACTTGACCGCAGTCTTATGTTCCTTAAAAGGTGAAGTTGAGAGAAAGGACCCGGGTATCTATATTCCAAGACAACCCCATCCATAGCACCTCGCTGGGACCTCCAAGGTGAGGCACATAGACACCCAAGCTATGTTCAGTCACCAGCCACTCCCTCAAACATACCCTACTCACAAGGGTCAGGGACCCTCGGTCCTATAGGCGATCACTCTGGTCCATACCAGAATGGAATGAATGTCTAGCCTCCCCCACGAGGCGCCCTGCATTGTTTCTCACATGTCCTTCACGGGATGTACACAGAAAGGAGTGCACTCCAAAGAATCCAAACGGAGTCCTAGCAACAGTGGTTGATATATATGGGCTCTTACTCTGTGACAGACCTTGGGCTCAGCAACTATCTGAGCTCATTTTATCCTCCCAGAAACCCCATTAGAAGGGTGTCATTATCTTTGCTCTCAGGGTGCATAATGGGGAGCTCGGGCATATAGAGGTTAAGTAATTTTTCCACAGTTACATAGAGAGGAAGCTACCCTCGCGGGGTGTGAGCATGGACCACCGTGCTCTGAGCCCGCGCTCCTCAGCCCTACATTACACAGCCAGGCATTTGTGTTTGTGAGGATTTAGCCCACTGTGAATCAAAAATACTGGGGGGAAAGTCACGTCTGCACTGAACATGTACAGGATTTTTCTTCATTAGTCCCTAAATGGTCCCGGGTGGTAGCAATTTGCAAAGCACTTACCTAGTATTAGGTGTTGTAGTTATCAGATAATGTTGCAATGACGTGAAGTATTTGGGAGTATGTGCATGAGCTTCATGCAAATGCCGCCATTGTGATTATGAGACTTAAGCACAAGAGGATTATTGTTATCAGTGGGGTTCCTAGAATCAGTCTCCTGGGGGTACAGCGTATGAATCATAACTGTATGCATACATCTAGATATCCACTGATTTATCCTTCCATCCCCTTGTGTATGTATGTGTGGGGGGTGCGTATTCATGCATGGGTATGTACACACATGCATGCAGAGGCACGTGGAGGCCAGAGGTTTTACAGTGTCTTCCTTAATTGATTTCCACATTATTTTTTTGAGACAGAGTCTCTTACTGAGCCTGGAGCTTACCAGTTTGACTCTATTGGCTGCCTTTTTTAAGGTTTCTATTGTTGTAACACAATACCATGACCAAAAAGCAAGTTGGGGTGGAAAAGGTTGTCACCTCATATTTCCACATCACTGTTAGTCATCAAAGGAAACCAAGACAGTCTTTCCGAGCAAGGCAGGAGCCTGGAGGCAGGAGCCAACGCACAGGCCATAGAGGAGTATTGCCTACAGACTTGCTCCCTCTAGTTTGCTCAGCCTGCTTTCTTATAGAGCCCAGGACCACCAGTCCAGGGATGACACCACCCACCATGGACTGGGTGTTTCAATCACTATTTAAGAAAATGCCTTACAGGAGGATCTTAAGGAGGCATTTTCTTGATTGAGGTTCCTTCCTTTCAGGTAACCCCAGTTTTGTGTGTCAAGTTGACTTAAGAGTAGTCAGCACACTGACTAACTGGCAAGCTCCACAGATCCACCCGTTTCTGCCTCCCAAGAGCTGGGATTACGGCTGCACACCACCACACCTAGCTTTTTATATAGGTGCTGGAATGAAATGTAAGTCCTCATGTCTATGTAACAAACGCCCTACAGATAGAGCAGTCTCTCCCAGTCAACCATTCTTAAGTTTTATAGTTCATACTCAAACACAACTGTTTCGGTCTCTTTCCCTGGTGAGATGATAAAACACTCAAGAGAGAGAAAGGGTTTATCCGGCTCACAGTTCCAGGCTACAGTCCATGGTTGTGGGAAAGTCAAGGCAGTAGGGACTTGCAGCAGCTGGTTGGAGCAGAGAATAATGGACAAACACATGTCTGCTGGCTTGTACTCAATTCATTCTTACACAATCCAAGATCACCTCACTAGGGAATGGTGCCTCCCAAAGTGGGCGAGTCTTTTCACATCACTGAACATGATCCAAGATCATCCCCCACCAACAAGCCTACAGGTCAACCTAACTAGACAGTTCCTCAGTGAAACTCCCTTCTTAGGTGATTCTAGACTGTGTCAAGTTGACAGTTAAAACTAACGCCCACATCAGCTATGACTGGTGAATGAGAGGATGGAAGTTTCTGCTCAAGTGTGGTATTCTCCCACTTATTCAGTGGCTATTTTTATTTGGCCAAATCGGCTCAGCTCAGCTTTGAGTACGAAGCAAAGCAGTAACAGGAGCACAGGTCCCAGGAGCTGTTCACAGTAGGAGTGATGGTATTAAAGACTGCAGCACACCACCATGGCCTGAGACACTCTCACAGTCCAGCCACTCTAAGCTGATCCCCAGCCTTGGCCATCTTTTAGTACATGTGTAAATCAAGTAATGCCACAGATACACTCTCTGCATTCTCGAGTAACTGAGTGTATTACTTACTTGAGGCTGGTGTATTAAAAGCCTTGTTTGCTAGCTGATGGAGCCTTGGAAAGCGAAGTGGGTTGTAAATGCCCTGACTTCATCAACAAGTTAAGCCATAGATAGGGCTTCGGTTTCTTCCTCTTTGTTATGATAGGAATGAGTGTCTAACAACTAAGAGCCCCAAATTCTGGATGTCTTTACAGGTCCCAGAGGAGTCAGAGACAGTTTATTTACATTCTTAAATGACACAGTCCCTGCGTGGGTCATGATATGCCTGGCCTAGGTATGTGACTCTTAGGGAATCAGGAGTATTGATCCCATGTGATTATTTTTTGTCATCTGGACTAGAAGCTAGCATAGCCCACATAACACCATGGGCTCTAGGCAACCTACCTGTCTGCCTTCCCAGAGCCTCATCACTTGCAGGGACAAGTGGGGGACCCACAGATGCTCAGAGTCCTCCAGGCCTTTAGAGTTTTCACAAGCTTGTGAAGAAGCTGGTTTATTGGTGCCGTGGCGGCTCTAAGGGCCCCGCCCCCTTTGACTTTTCCCTCCCTCCTTCCTCTCCTCACCCCCAGCCTATTGCTTTAGAGAAACTGTACACCTGCCTTTTTAATCTACACCTTGAGTATCCCAAATTCTAAGTTCATTTCAGCCTGCTGAGTTGAGAAGCCGTATCAGGTGGAGTTGGCCAGTAGAGGTCCTGCACGCTAATGGAACGTCATTCAAGGTCTCAGAAAGAGAGCCTGGCAGGTCACCATGGTGTTCCCCAAAGGAAGGAGCAAGCATTCCGGAGAAACTACTTGGGCCTTTCCTGACCCAAAGTTCCGGGTCACCTGGAAAGGGCAGTGCTGAGCAGGTAGGTTGCTGAATCGGGAACTGCTTCAAAGGCTCGTTCTGGCCCCAGATAGGTGGCATTACCCTCTGGCTGAGTGCAGCTTCATGGCCTGCTCCCTGGACTCTTGGGGCATGCCTGGTGAGCACGAGAGAAGACTCAGCCAAGAAGGACCAAAGCAGACCACCTTTCCTAAGACATAAGCAAAATGGAATGCTAAAAGCCCAGCTTCTAGCCTTCCTCTGCCAACCCAACTGAGTCCCCCTCCCCTTAGTGGTCTCGGTATTTACCAGCACCAGACCCAGCCAGACAAGGAGCCCTTGATTCTTCTGTATCAGGAATATCAGATGCTGGGAAAAGTACTAACTCCCACTTGCCAAGGATGCTGCCGCTGATCGATGAGCTGTTAAAGATTTCATTTGTAAGAAACAGGATTCTCAAGGGCTGGAGATGCAGCTCAGTTGGGAGAGTGCTGGCACAGCATACATGAAGCCCTCCCTAGACCCACAGAGCACATTGGTACATGGCTCACATAGAAGCAGGGGCATCAAGGTCAGTCTTCTACCACATATCAACCTGGAGGCCAGCCTGAGCTACATATGAACAGTTTTTGTTTTTGTTTTTTTTTTTTTTTAATCCATAGCTAAAACTTAATGCAAGCTATTGGGGCTTGTGTGATATCTATACCTTTCCAATTCTAACAACTTCAGCTTCTAAATTCCTAAAAATGAAGCTGGAAAGATGGCTCAGAGTTAAGACTGCATCCCAGCTGGGCACAGCTCGCAACACCCTGTAACTCCAGCGCCTGGCGACCTAGTTCCTAAGGCCTGTACGGGTACCCATACTCATGTGCACAGACATACATAATTTAAAAATTAATAAAAAAATAAATCTTTTTAAAAATCATGTAAATAAGAACCTGGTTCAATGACCTCTCTTGGTCCCCCGAATCAGGAACCTATAACTATATTACATTTTACTTCTCTGGCTTGTTTCTGAGTTCAGGGAGGATGATTCTATAGAGTAGTGTTCTCACCAGCCACGTGCATCTTCCACAGATGCTGGGGCAGCTGGTACAGATGTGGGGGGAGGGCAATGCGGGAGGGTAATATACTGAGTCTTTCCTTGAGGGGAGGTGATCACATTCCAGGAGGACCCACACTTGAGATCCAGACCCAGGAACTATTTGAGCCTATAACTAACAAGGTCCTATGGAACAGAGAGGAGGACGCAGCAAAGGTAGACTTCCTGGAAGAGAAGGCTAGGGAAGGCCAGGCCTGAGAAGTCAGGAGGGAGCTGGGGCAGCACCCCTAAATGACAGAGTCTAGGATTCTGGACCCACCCAAGCAAGGCAAACCTGGTACAAAAAGAGGAAGAATTCTGATATTGCATTTTCAAAGGTGCCTCAAACCAGCTTAGAAGCAGCTACCATCAAGCAGAAGACACCAGACCCCTGCTAATGTTTGTTAGGCAACTGTTCCCTTCATCACCCAAACCGGGGACACTGAAAGCTTAGCACAGAAAATTACTAACAGCTAGACTTGCCTATGAGGTCATGTGCCCAGTGAACTTGAAAATAAGCAGTATGTGAAACAGGGAAATGAACCCATGCATGTTTGTTGGGAAAAAATGGAGTGACAGAAGAAAAGATAACACCTGGAGGCTGGGTAAGATGGTCTCTCCTGATTCCTCAGTAGATAGAGAGGAAGGGAGCTGCTTACATTAAAGTTTAAAACGTGTTCTCCATGCTCAGTTAGCATGCCTGGTATTCTAGGCTGATACCCAGCCTTGAAAAGTTACAAAGGAACTCTCAGCTTTTGCTAGAGTCTCTGACACTCATTATGAAATGAAGATCTCTCTTTGTCATCCCAGCACACCTGAGATGAGGAGAGTCTTCCCCATCCTTGAGCAGGTCATCTCGCCCTGCCCTAGAAATGGCCTTGAAATGGCCTCAGCATGGCCTTCGTCTCCATAGGAATCAGAACAAGGAGGGAAACTGGTCTAAACCAGGCTCATTCTGCCAAACTGGTTCTCCTCTACCAAGAACCAATGGGATGGGAGAAGCTTTGAAGATGAACGGAAAGCGGAGACTTAGCTGGCCAGGCTGAGTGGGTTGTAAAGAGAAGGCCTAGGCAGTCAGGGAAGATTGGGACCCAAGCTGGATTGGCATCCCAACTCTTCAGTGTAAAACTGGGCCGCGGCCATGGAGAGAGCAAGGGAATCAGACTGCAGGCTGAGAGCATCATCTACCGGACCCTCTGTAGCTGCCTCTTGCTGCCAGTAAAATAAAACAGGATCCCCATACTTCCCGACTCAGAGTTCCATTGGCTTCTGGGGCAGCTAATGCATCAGGGATTAGGATAAGGCTGTGAAATGCTTCTAATTTGAGGCTAAAAGGAGATACCAAAGCAGACTGTCCTTTGGGATAAGAGTTTGTTTGTTTTTTTTTTTTTTTAAAGAAGGGCCATCAACACCTTTTGTGTAACAAAACTTTTCCTGGGGAGATGCAATACCTATGTTGACTCACCCCAGAGAGGGAACCCACAGCAGACCAAATGATGAACACCACCAAAGTCCGACTTGGTGAGGCATTGAGTTTTATTGGGGTCCCTTACAGGAATATGGCTGAGGGGTTGCTTACAGGAGCAGAAATGACTCAGAGACCCCGGCATCACCAAAGCCCTCACCAGCATGGGTTACAGCTCACAGAGCTGAGAACCTGGAGCCTTTTGCAGGTAGATCAACAGGTTGGAGAGTGTCCTTTCTAGGTGCCCCGGCTGATGTCACTCTTTTTGAGGCAGCTCGGCCTGTTTCTACTTCTTCCAGGCAGCTTGTCTAGTCTGAGAGTCTTTGCAGGTCAGCTTTTCCGAGAGTCTTTGAAGCTTGGTTCTGCTCTTCTGAGAGGGACTCTGGGCTTTTATTGTTTACACTGGCGGGAAGAGACCTTGTGAATCTGGTCGGTTTCAGGGACTTCCTGGAGCTATTTTTAATTTATTTACCTCTCTGCTTAAAGAACTTCCTTGCAGGCTGGAATGTTTCAGTCTTGGAGGAAACTGTTACAGAACCATGCGGGGTAGACAAACAGGCAGACTGTAGCATGGTAGGGTCTCTGAGGAGAGATCAGGCCCATGTGGCAGAGTGAGCGACCCATCTTTAAGGTCTCAGGGGAATGGGGCTCGGATTCCATAACACTTGCTTGTGGTCACCCTGTCTCTGAGGGTGGGGAGGGCAAGAATGAAGAAGATCAAGTCACTCATTTAGTTCTAGGAACCAAATGGCTAGCTACAGACTATCACAGCACAACAAAATGGCGGAGCTTTACAGAGTTGCGCGGCCTTGGCTAACAAAGTGGGCTCTCCCACCCTCGGGGAGCTTCTCTGTACCACAGCTCTCTCTAGCTTCCCTAGACAGTTCCCCCCCCCTTGGCTTTTCATGTCCAAGTGTAGGAATAGCTCTGAATAGAGAATCGTCTTCTGCAGTTTCTCTGCTTCCCCCTTTTAGTGGGCTCTTTATAAAACTCAAACCAATGTCCTACTTTGTATGTGGAGTGTGTCTTGTGCCCATGATTTGAGCAGTCTGTGCTTCAGCCCCTGGGCTGACAGTGCCTGGGGCACCGTGTCCAGCCACACATTCTTCTCCTGGCCCCACCCCAAGTGTATGTCCCTTTCTATCTCTCCCGGGCATTATTTTCCCCAATCCAGATGCTATTCTTTGAAGCTCTATCCCCGGCAGCGTGTCTTTGTGTACCTGTCCCTCTCATTACAGGCACGAACACAGTTGGCTCACATTAATGAACAAACACAATGCCAGCGCTTAAGTCCTGACAACACAGCTTTTATCCTGAATTTCCGAGGTGCCTGGCTGTTTTGAGCAGAACCAAGTTGATCAAGGAATTAAGGAAGGATTAAGCAAGCTGGAAGGCTCCTGCTAATCCGACAATCAGACGGACCTGTGAGAACCCATCCCACCTCCTTTCTTAAGCTGCGATCATAAAATAATGGAGTGACTGGCTCTTTTGTTAATTAGAAGATCAGCAAAAAGCAGGTCAGTCGGGGTTTCCCATCAGGGTGGAGGGAGGGGAAAAGAAGGAGCTAGATAGTCCATCGAGGCAGGTCCATTCCCAGGGGAACCAAGTATCTCAGTGCTTGCCAGGATGACCTTTCCACATGAAAACATTGCATATGCATGTGTACCAATATGTATATGTACATGTATATGTGTGATGTGTATATATGTGTAGTATATGTATATATAGTATATGTATATGTTATATATGTATATAATGTGTATGATGTGTGTAATTATATGTATACATAATGCATATGTAATTGTACTTACACTTTTATTTATTTGTGTATGAACACATGGAAAGGGTGGGCTCATTCATGACATAGTACAGAGACCAGAGGACAGCTACAGGAGTCAGTTCTCTCCTTCTACCATGTGGGTCCCTAAGATAGAATTCAGGTCATGATGCTTGGCAACAAGTTACCTGCTGAGCCATCTCATTGGCCCTCAGCATCTAAATCTAGTCTAAACCTGTGAGCCTTCCTGGCAACCCAACTATCAAGCTGTCTCCACAGCTGTTCTCTTTGGTAATTGGGAAGTCAGTGTCAAAGGCCAATGTTATCTTCTCCCAAACTCAATCTCTAGCAGTATGCCTCTTAGCACACAAGAAAATATGGCAGTGCTGGGGAGACGGCTCAGCTGTTAAAAGGACTTGCTACTCTTGCATCAGACCTGGGTGTGGTTCCTAGCACCCACAAGGCTGCCTATAACCATCCCCCACTCCAGTCTCAAGGAATCCAGTGCCCTCTTCTGGCCTTTGAGGGTATGATGTATGTACACAATGCACCTATATACATGCAAGCGATACACCCATGCACAAAAAATTAAAAAAACAAACAAACAAACAAAAAAAAAAACAACTAAGGGGTGGGGGAGAGAGAGAAAGAGAGCTTAGGAGCTAGGGAGTTGAATCAACTAAGATCCTGGAATGAACTCTTGGTTTTCCACTGAATTACTGAGGGAGCACAGTTAAGCTACCTTTTCTTTTTCTATGTGTGTAGACATGTTTGTGTGCCCATGTGTACACATCTGTGTGGAGGCTGAAGGTTGACACTGGGCATCTCCCTCTGTTGTACTACATTGTTAGAAGAGGAGCCTGACTGTCTTAGTCAGGGTCTCTATTCCTGCACAAACATCATGACCAAGAAGCAAGTTGGGGAGGAAAGGGTTTATTGAGCTTACACTTCCACACTGCTGTTCATCACCAAAGGAAGTCAGGACTGGAACTCAAGCAGGTCAGAAGCAGGAGCTGATGCAGAGGCCATGGAGGGATGTTCCGTACTGGCTTGCTTCCCCTGGCTTGCTCAGCCTGCTCTCTTATAGAACCCAAGAATACCAGCCCAGAGATGGCACCACCCACAAGGGGCCCTCCTTCACTTGATCATTAATTGAGAAAATGCCCCACAGCTGGATCTCAGAGGCACTTCCCCAAGTGAAGCTCCTTTTCTTATGATAACTCCAGCCTGTGTCAAGTTGACACACCAAACTAGCCAGTACTCTGACCATTTGTGATGGTGGTCCTCCTAAGGAGCAAGATCCCATAGCGTGAAGACATCACTCCAAGCCCCAGGCTGCTGTCTCCTTGGGACATGGAATTAGGAGTGGAGTCGATTTATAATCTTAACCAGTACCTGACTCCTCCCACGCTCTTTGTCATACATGCTGTGTTGAACTAAATCATACCATGGAACATACCACCAATCTCTCAAAATGTATAGAAATGTTAGCGTGTCTGCTGATCTTGTCATGTTTGATCTTCTGTATGTGTCCATTTCCAAGAGAGGCATTCTCACAGTAGGCTTCCAGTATTCTGGCCCTTACAGCATTTAGTCCCCTCTCCTGTGATGTTCCCTGAGCCATAGATGCAGGAGCTGTGGTGTTCATGCATCTTCTGGGGCTGGGCTCTCCATGGCCCATTGAGCTTTGCATTGTTGTGTCTTTCTGTAACGCTCACCGTTTACTGTGGGGCACAATTTCTTTGATGAGGGGTAATAACTACACTTCCCTGTGGATATAAGGATAAGATTTAGAAGTTAAGGAACCATGCTAGTCTAGTGTAGTGACAAAGAACTATGAGCAACTAGTGACTGTTGAAAGAGGGGAAAATCAGCCTCACCCATGAGAAAACTCCTGACTGGTTATCCAATCCAAGATAGCCAACCCTAAAATCACATACAAACAAACAACAAAAAATGGACTCAGCAATATATATCTGCGTCTGTGTGTATCTACATGTGCATGTATATATACATTCATATATCTATGTAAATACATGTATGTATATATGTGTAAGTATCATATCACATATAATGTGTGATAATAATAATAATAATAATGATAATAGTAAAAGACAAAGGCCATAATCATTTTAAGAGTTGAAGAAGACCTAGGAGGACTTGGAGAGAGGAAGGGAGGTGGAGGTGATGTAAGTATATTCTAATAAAAAAAACTGAATACATAAACATATAAAACCACAATATTTCCTTTGCTCTTGAAATTGCTTGGGGGAATGTCTCTGGGGATTTTTTTTTCTGAAGCACCTCCTCTGATACCCTCTCATAGGGGCTCACAGTTTCTCTGTCTCTCCTTCTCCTCTCTATTAATGAGGTTCCTCCCCAGGTTTAAATTTCATTTTCCCTGTAAGGTCTCATCATGCTCTCTTCAGGTACTGTCTAACTTCTCTCAGTTGGAGGCCTCAGGGAGGGAGAACATGCCTTCCTACTCTTGGCCCTCAAGGAGGGAGGGACACGCCTTCCTACTCTTGGCCCTCAAGGAGGGAGGGACACGCCTTTCTCCTCTCAGCCATTCTCCTATGTCCATGTCCCCAGTGAGAGGAAAGACTCGGAAACAGGAAGCCTAGACAAAGAAGAAAGACCCCAGCCTCCAAATTCACGTCTCACTAGGGTATCCAGACCCTTCTCTGTTTCTGTGAGTTCCCTGCCCAGCAATTTCTGTCCTCCCCATGCCTTAGCTTTAGAGACTCCAAGCTGAAATCTCTTGCTCATCATGATAGGTAACTTTAACTGTTACTCTACTATAACCTGCTATATAGGAAGAGAATTTTAATAAGAAATTTTCCAGACTGAGCTGGTCAGTGAGCTTTCCTGTGAGGAATCCTCTTGACTAGTAATTGGTGTGGGAGAGCCAGCACACTGCAGGCGGCACCATTCCCAGGTCTATGTTCTGACCAGTATAAGCATGAAGTAAAGAAGCGAGCAAGTCTGTGTGTTTCTTTTCTCTCTGCTCTTGACTTTGAATGTGATACTTTAAGTTCCTGCCTTGACTTCCCTACAGTAACAGACCTGAAATTCTGAGCTAAATGACCCTTTCCTTCCCTAAGTTGCTTCTCTGTCATAGAGTCTACCACAGCAATAGAAACAAAATGCCAGCACTTGCTGTCCTAGTTAGCATCTCCACTGATGTTAAATAGCATAGCACAGACTGACCACATGCTACTTAGCCAAGGTGGGGGGTTGGGAGGAGTATTTCAAGGGAAGCCAGGGAAAGAACTCAAGGCAGGAACTTAGAGGCTAAAATGAAGGAAAAGGTATGGAGAAACACAGCGTATTGGCTTGTTCCCCACCCCTGGCTCAGCCTGCTCTTCTATACCCAAGGACCACTCGTCCAAGGATGGTGACACCCACAATGAGCTGGGCCCTCCTGCCTCAATCATTAAACAAGAAAACACCCCGCAGACTTGCTTTCAAGCCAATCTCACAGAGGGACCGCCTTCACCAAGGCGTCCTTGTTTCCTGGTGACCCTAGCTTGTGTCAAGTTGACCAAAACTAAGAACTCCTGAGCCGTTAGAATACTCCCTCTTTCGTGTTCCCACAAGGTGGAGTCTACCATCTCTGACCCAACCGTGTGTGCCTCTCTGTATAAGTGCCCAAGCCCTGCTACTGCATTCAAGAGAAGCAGCAGGGTTTCCACGTGGCCTTCCCGTCTCTGGGTCTGGGTCACTTGACTTCCCAGGTTCCTTCTACCAATACTTCTGGCTGCTTCTGGCCTTTGTCCTCGCACTCTGGGATGCCACTTCTGGCTACTCCTCATAAACACTTCTTAGACTTTGCAGCTCATTTGGGCAACCCAAGTGAAGCCTTCCCTGACCCAACCACACTCTTCCAAGGGACTTTTCAACTGTTTGGGATTGGTCATTGGTTTATGTCCTTGTTGTATTGACCTGGTTCCTTCAGCCACCTGGAAGCTTAAAGAGGGCCAGAAACACAACCACAACCACAACCACAACCCACCTTTCTATGTCACTCCTGCTTGGAACAGTGTTCAGCAGTGCTAGGTGAAGAAAGGAGTAATAATTGGGTTTTCTTCATTCACAAAACTCCCCTTTCTGGATGCCTTCCTGTCCCAGTCCCCACCCAAGACTATGGTGCCTTCTTGAGTCTCCACCCTACCAAATCCATCCTTTCTGCTTTCCTAACACCATTTGCTCAGAAGCCTCCAGTGACTAACTGGAGTTAATGCTACAGTTCTGGCCATCCCTGCTGCTTGCTATCCCCATGAAACAGCCCCATGAAGCCTTCAAGTCCACTCCACTGCCTCTCCTGCCTTGAGGCTCTGGCAGCCTTCACAGGGGCCCATCCCACCCCAGCTACAAATCTCTACACAGCATCTCTGTCTCTGGCCAGCTTCCCTCATTAAACTCCCCAGGCAGTACGTTCCCTGCTCCAGTTCTTCCAGGAGCCCACTGACGCTATCTAAGCTCAGACCTTGTCTCCAGACACTCCATAATCACTCCAACTCCTCACAAGTCACCAAACCCTTTCATATGCATTATCTGATTTGATCCTAAAATTCTTTCAGTGAAGCCCCAGGCAAATGCTTTAGCAAATACCCCCACTGCAAAGGCAACTTCGGAAAAGGAAAGTTAGTCTAAGGAAACTTGCAAAAAGTGTGTCTCCCAAGTTCACAGTGGGCTCATCTCACAGGGTCCCCGGCAGGCTCCAGGGGCTTTCTGTCTCTTGATCTCTCTTTTTTCTATCTCTGCTTCTTGTCTCCTCTCTGCAGATTGGTTTCCTCTGCATTGGCTTAACTGAGTCTCTGTGGTGCCACTTCTGGTCCAGTGCTCACTGAACTCCGCACTGCTGGTCCACACTAGCTCTATTTTTTTAACATCTTTTTTTTTCTATATTCTTTGTTTACATTCCAAATGATTTTCCCTTTCCAGGTTCCCCCTTCCCCATAAGTCCCATAAGCCTTCTTCCCTCTGCCCATTCCCCAATCAACCCCCTCCCACTTCTCTGTCCTGGCAATCCCCTACAATGCTGTATCAAGCCTTTCCAGGACCAGGGCCCTCTCCTTCCTTCTTCTTGGGAATCATTTGATATGTGAATTGTGTCTTGAGTATTCAGAGATTCTGGGCTAATATCCACTTATCAGTGACTGCATTCCATGTATGTTCTTTTGTGATTGGGTTACCTCACTTAGGATGATATTTTCCAGTTCCAACCATTTGCCTAAGAATTTCATGAATTCATTGTTTTTAATTGCTGAGTAGTATTCTATTGTGTAAATACACCACATTTTCTGTATCCATTCCTCCACTGAGGGACATCTGGGTTCGTTCCAGCTTCTGGCTATTATAAATAAGGCTGCTATGAACATAGTGGAGCATGTGTCCTTATTGCATGCTGGTGAATCCTCTAGGTAAATGCCCAGGAGTGGTATAGCAGGGTAGGTTCCTCAGAAAACTGGGCATGACACTTCCGGAGGACCCTGCTATAGTAGCTCTATTCTTAAAGTTCCCTCTCTGTTCCAGTTCTCAAGAGACACTCTGATTGGTTGCTAGGCAGCCAGGCCAGGCACTGCTCTGAGTCAGGAGTTCACCCCTGGTACAGACAGCTGAAAAAAGAAAGTCAGACCGTTCACTTCCTATTCAGGAAGACAGTGTGGAGGACTGTGAGCTGGACAAACAAAGGGGTCAGTACGTTGTCATGGATACAAAGGTCAGCGTCGAGTGAAGTCCCTTTGTAAACGTGGGAAATGGTGATTATTAACTACAGCCTAGAAACCTCTTCCAGTTCTCTGGCATTCAGTTTCCTCTTGTTGACAATGAGGATAACAGGTACACTGCCTGTTCAGGGTTGTGTGGCCATGTGATGATGTCCCTGTAAATCACAGGGCACAAAGCTGGACATGTGATAAGGGCTCCACTGGATTGGCCACTTATGTTTGCTGTAAGATGTACCACAGAAGTCTCCATTGTGATTGAAGTCACTAGTTTCCACCAGAAACCCAGGCTGTTACACAGGAATTCATATTTGGAAACCATTCCCCCCAGGAGATTCTGTATGCCTGATCCAATTCAACTCCCTCGTTTACAGGTAAGAAACAGAGATCATCTTACGCCATGAGATGACTCCCCAGGGCAATGGTGTGGTTCCCAGGGGTAGACGCAGATCCTCAGCCTCAGTGTGGCTGTGCTTCCAATGGGGCCTCTGGGCTCAGTGTGTCCCAACCTGAACTTCTTCTTAGCTATCTAGGGAGTTAAGCCTTATATTTCAGCTTCTCCTGTAAAGCGCTGGGCTGGTACCCTTCTCACCAACTGGCTAGAAAGACCAAGGGCATTCAATTTCCTCTTGTTGACAATGAGGATAACAGGTACACTGCCTGTTCAGGGTTGTGTGGCCACGTGATGATGCCCCTGTAAGTCATAGGGCATAAAGCTGGCCTGTGAAGCCTTTAGAACAGTGCTTATCACAAATCTGTGCCTATAAGCTTTTTTTTTTTTATTAGTAAATATATACTTTCCCATCTCCCTTTGGCCATTAACTGCTAGAGAGACAGGAACAACAACAACAACAACAACAACAACAACAAAACAAAAACAAAAACCAAGCCAGGAGGTGGTGGCGCACACCTGTAATCCCAGCACTCTGGGAGGCAGAGGCAGGCAGATTTCTGAGTTTGAGGCCAGCCTGGTCTACAGAGTGAGTTCCAGGACAGCCAGGGCTATACAGGGAAACCCTGTCTTGAAAAAAAAATACAAAAAACAAGACAAAACAAAACAACAAAAAAAAAGACACACTGTTGACAACAGCATAAAATCACCAATATGAAAGACATAGTAAACACGGAAGAAAAGTTTGTGATCCAGCCTCCACATGAAGTCTAGTGAGACCGTGACTAACCGCTTACACTCAGATGGCCGCCTTCACCCAAAATAGCCCAAAGCCTCACACCTCTGAATCTAGAGACAGTCACGAATACTCAGTCATTTCACAAGGAACCCTCCCTAGCCTCGGGCATGCCTCCTTTCAAACCAGGGCTCCCTAAGGACAAACTACATCCTCTTTCAGACAGGGGATCCCCGAGGACTAGCCATATCTCCCTCAGACTCTAGCTTCCAGAGGACAGGTTTGTCTGCTTCCTAGATCTGAAGACCTCAGTGGCAGATCACGTTTCCATACCAAACTTAGAAGCCTCTAGACAATCATTCCCCGACAACTCCTGGTGTCCATGGCCAGGGCAAGGTCCCATCTGGTAAACTGACCTCTTTCCAGTCTCAAACAGTACCAGTGACAGAGCTTCTGCACGCGACGCCGCTTCTGGCCGCTGGGGTTGCTCCACGCTGCATCTTACACATCTCAATCAGCATTTCAAATTTTATAAGAGCATCTCAAGACACTCTGGCAACAGTCTCACCTTTGGAGATTGCAATAAATCAATACATTCTTCCAAGGAAGTTGGCAATCAACATCTTTGAGATAATTGGTATAAACTCACCATCCTGCCCCACCCTTCTGTCACCCGAGAGACGGGGCTCGTGTTCCTATAGCAAATCTTGCTTCTGAAGGTTCTCCACCCTTCTCAGAGTTGCAGCCTTGATGTTCATGGTATTGTAGCCCCCCCCCCACACACACACACACCTCTCCCACTCCCGTTATTCTCCTTCCTGTTCCTTGCCCTCCTTCTTCCCCCCAGGCTGGCCTCAAGCTTGTGATTCTTCTGCCCCAGGCTCTCTGGTGCTGGCAGGATGAGGCGTGGCCACCGCACCTTGCTCTGCCCCCTGCCCCGCCTGCCCTGTACTTCATTGGTCCCATGCTCTGGATCTACTGAGCCTTCAAATGCGTGCAAAGCAGTGTCCTTCGTATGCAAATGAAGTGCTCCACCTTCTGCAGTCTGGGTGGGATCATGGCGTTGTTGTTGTTATAGTTTTGTTGCTTCCTGCGTGGTTGTATTTGGAAGCCAGACTGAGAATCACTTCTGTAGGAGCTCAGAGCCTAATCAGTAATACTCCTGGGTTCTGCCATGTGACTCTGGGTTCTATGGGTACAGTGATCCTGTCTGTCCCGCTCAGCACTGCATTCTTTTATTTTATTTTACTTTTTTATTCGATATATTCTTTATTTACATTTCTTTTTTAATTTTTATTAGATATATTATTTATTTATATTTCAAATGATTTCCCCTTTCCTGGATCCCCCCTCCCCAAAAGTCCCATAAGCCTTCTACCGTCCCTCTGTTCCCCCATCAACCCCTTCGATTCCCTGTCCTGGTATTCCCCTACACTGCTGCACTGAGCCTTTCCAAGACCAGGGACCACTCCTTCCTTCTTCTTGGGCATCATTTGATATGTGAATTGTTTCTTGGGTATTCAGAGCTTCTGGACTAATATCCACTTATCAGTGAGTTCATACCATGTGTGTTCTTTGGTGACTGGGTCGCCTCACTCAGGATGACATTCTCCAGTTCCACCCACTTGCCTAAGAATTTCATGAATTCATTGTTTTTAATAGCTCGAGTAGTATTCTATAGTGTAAATATACCACATTTTCTGTATCCATTCCTCCATTGAGGGACATCTGAATTCTTTCCAGCTTCTGGCTATTATAAATAAGGCTGCTATGAACATAGTGGAGCATGTGTCCTTATTACATGCTGGGGAATCCTCTGGGTATATGCCCAGGAGTGGTGTAACAGGGTTCTCCGGTAGTATCATGCCCAGAAAGCAGCGTGCTGCTGCCAGGTACATACCAGGTGCCTTGTTAAGTGTTAAGTATCTGGTGAGTGAACCTGAGCAAACGCCTTTTTGTAGAAGCCCCGGATGTCCCACAATTCCACCGTAGCTCATTCTACTCATTAGCAGTGGTGCTGAGCAAGCCAGCTCAGCTCCTGCGTCTTTAACAGGAGGACAACGTCTGTGCCTCCCTGAGCAGCTGTGTGAATTAAGAGATGTCATGATGGTGGGGCTGGAGATACGGCTCAATGATGAAGAAACCTGCTGCTCTTGCAGAAGATTAGAGTTCAGCTCCCAGCATCCCCTTCATGGTTAGGTCCGCAGCTCCCAGTAACTCAGTTCTGAGAGACTGGTACTCCCTTCTGGACATATTTTTGCCATCTGAAAGAGTGCATACACATGTGTGCCTATGCAACACACACACACACACACACACACACACACACACACACAGATACACAGACACACACACACTCATGCACACACCATGCAGATCAAATCTTAGAGAAATGTGATGGTTTGGACTAGAGGTCTGGCTCAGTGGGTCAAGTCCTTCCTGCGCAGGCTTGAAGATCTGAGTTCGGAACCCCAGCACCTCCATAAGAGCCGTCTGTGAGTGTGTACCTGTGATGCTAATGTTGGAGTAGAGACAAGATGATCTCCAGCTCCTCCCTGCCAGTCAGTTGTAACCCAAGCAGCAACCTTCGGGTTGAGAGAGAGAGAGCGAGAGAGAGAGAGAGAGAGAGAGAGAGAGAGAGAGAGAGAGAGAGAGACTGTTTCAAGGCCAGAAAGATCTGGTGAGCTAGAGGGCTCAGCGGGTCAAGGCCACCTGGAAAAAGAGGAGAGAATAAACCCCAGAAGATGGATGCCCTCTGACATCCACATGTACATAGTGGCATGTGCCCCAATAAATAAATAAATAAATTTAACAAAAATCATTTTAAAACGATAAGGCACAGAATACTGCCAACCTGTGGCCTCCCGCACGCCATCCTCTATGTCTCCCTGTCTTGCATATGCATAGACCAAACAAAAATATTTTAATGGGGTGTGATTGTGAATCTCGGACACAATTCAGAATCACCCAGGAAGCAACCCTCTGGTGCTGTCTGAGGATTGGAGGGGTTTAAGGAGATGGACGATGCGCGCAGTGTGCGGGCGGCATCGGCCTGTGGGTTTGGGGCCACAGACTAAATCCAAAGGGGAAGGGAAAACAAGGCAGGCACAGGCAGTCCTTTGCTTCCTCATCACGGGCACCACGTGACCAGCTTCCCACCCCACCCCACCCCTGCTGTAGTGAAGTATACCCTCAAAGTGTGAGCCAACATCGAAACCCTTCCTCCTTAAGCTGCTCTGTGGGGTATATTGACACGGTAATGTCAAAAGGTAACTAATGTGCGTCAAAATTCATCCTTCAACAGTGTCCGTTAGTAACTATACAGTCTGTCCGCGGTACCCCACTTCTCAGAGCTGCCTCTGCTCCAGGGCATCTTCCTGGGGCTCAGCGGGTGCTCTGAGAAGTAGAAAGTCACTTAATAAGGCTGGCCCAGGGTTCACAGTCAGAGAGGACAAAAAAATGCTGATTAGGAAACCATTTATTTACTTATTTATTTTATATTATTTACTTACCTCGCGTGGGCGCGTGCATCAGGGAACACATGTGGAGGTCAGGACAGTTTATGGGAATGAGCTCTCACCTTCTCCCATGTGGGTTCACGGGATCAAATCAGGCCCTCAGACTCCGTCAAGACACGGAGATATCTCACCAATGCCACTTTTGCTCATGTTTAGAAAAATGTAGCTTAGCCGTTTAGACAATGCAATACCTCTACTTCCTCATCCAACAGAAGACAAGAGCACCCGCTCCACGGGGGCACTGACAGTGTGAAATCATATCACCTGGAGTGTACTCGCCGTAGTGTGTGGCCCACTCAGTCTGCATGGAAGGATGGTGGTGGAGGTGATGAGATGATGATGGTGGGGGTGGGGGTGATAGTGGAGGTGAAGGAAATGGTAATTAATGATGGTGGAGGTGACAGTGGCGGTGGTGATCATAGCATCAGCCTCTATAGCAACACAACTTCATGAAGGTAGGAGTAAATCATAGCTCATTAAATCCCTCCAGCTCCCAGATGACAGACGACCACATCAATGAGAGGCTGGCTGACAAGAATATTTAGGGAATTAAGTGGGAGGGACCCAGCACACAGGACACATATCTTTTCAGCACTACCCTTGTAGATTTATTCTCAAATATAGCATAATTAACCGAATACCTCTTCTGCCCCAGGTCCCAAGCAGCCCTGTACAGGGAAGATGCACATCTACCTTCTGTGAGGAAAGCAACAGCCAAGGTGGTAGCGGTGGGTGTGCGGGGAGCAGGTCTAGACAGCCCGGGTCTGCAGGCTCTGATCCATTACCTTGGCAGACACGGGCATAATTAATCCACAGTGCTCTCCTTTCATTAAGCCTTCACATTATACCTGACTTAACTGCTCAGAGTGAGTTACAGTATGTGAGAGGCTCTGTCTGCTGCAGGGGACAAGTGTACCCGGGACGGGATGGTTGATAGACGGTGGGAGCCGCCCTGACCCTCACTCAGGAACTGCTGGAGTCCTAAGCGTTTCCTGTGTATTGAGGATCTGTGCTTGAATCTCTTGAGATTCAATGTATGCCAGCAAGGAGAGTTTCTAGGCTGGGAACCTTTGCCCCTGGGCTGACAGTCCCAGAGAGCAGAGCGCACTGAGGGTGCAGTGCAGGCCAGGGAAAGCTTGGGCCAGGATGGTAACTGTAGCCTACCTACGCAGTCCCCCTGCGAGCTCCCTGGCTTCAGGGCACTCAAGTTTCTTTCTGGGCTGGGTTTGTACTGCTCCAGTTGGAGAAGACACTTGTTTCAAGAGACAGGAGACCCTGTGTTTTCTCACGCAGCAGTGGGGACTGAGGTACAGGCAAATACACACAATCACACGCATGCACACTCACACACATTCACACTTTATGTTGGTGCAGCCCTCTACCACTACCTCCTCCTCCTCCTCCTCTTTCTCCTCCCCCTCCTCCCTCTCCTCTTCCCCTTTATTCCCCTCCTTCTCCTCCTCCTTCCCCTCCTCCTTTCCCTCTCCTCCTCCCTTCCCTCCTCCCACCCCTCCTATCCCTCTTCCTCCCTCTTATCCCCCTCTTCCAGATTTTGTTTTACTCCCAAGCAACCCTCCCCTTGCTTCAGTTCCCCTCTGAGCTCATTGAACTGCCATCTTTTTGGAAGCAACAGCTGGCTTCCTGGGCCCTTTGGGAAGTGTCCAGACACCTGTCACCAGACACCAAGGGATAGCAGCTCCCCCCTCACCCTGTGTGTTCCCCTCCTGAGCAGCATCGCAGTGAACCATCCCGAGACCCCCTGGGGATTGCGACACAGAGGGAACATTAACTCCTCCTCCTCCACCCATGCTCACCAGAGCGTCTCCATTTCCTTCCCTTGCCTCCTTCAGGAAGCTTAAGACATTGGCCTCTCACTCACGAAGTAGCTCCCCTCCCCACCTACCCCGAGCTTCAGGCTGCAGAAGTGCCTGTAAGATCTCCATGATGCACTCGACAGCCTTTACCATCTACTGGCTTAAAATCTTACCGGAAAGATAAGCGAAGCCAAGAGACACAGCCAGCACCCAGCGGGACGACGAGCACAGCACATCAAATGATGACTGACACAGGCCAGAGGAGTGTTTGGGATCAGACTCTCCCACCCAAAGGGGGAAGGAAGCCTCTGCAGGATGACTCTGAGTAACCGGAGGTTTCTAGGGAGGAACATGGGATTTGGGCTCAGCATCCGCAAGAGCCTCTGCTCAGCATGTGCGTGAGAGGCCAGGCTCGGAGCCAAGGACGTGACTTCCTCCTCTTGTTTAATCCCCACAAGGGAGGACAATGACCTCCTAGTTTACATACGAGGGACCAAACGCAGAGGTCGGGAGACTGCCAAGGGCACAAGGCTAGACAGAAAAGTGTAAGCCAGGCCTGTGGATTCCTAAGCCCTGGCTTTGAAGCTTAAGGTGTAAGGCCTCCTGCAGCCTCGTAATATGCAGACACGAGAAGGGAAGCCTGGAAGACAGCATGGTCAGACAGATGGCGCAACTGAGTCAGTTGGGAGAACCTGAGTGTGGTGTCCAGACAGCGTGGGCCACTGTCTCCCAAGCCCTAATCTCTGCCATGGGGATGAGTGTACAAGGCGAGCTTCTACTAGGTAGTCACCCAGATATGAGCAGGCTTGGAGGTGGTTAGAAGCCCCTCCCCCACCTCATCCTCGGGTTGTGAAAGCAGAAACTAAAATGGAAGGACTTTGGCCAAGTGTAGGATCTGAGGGAATCCCCAGTCCTGGGTGGAGACATGGCACTCGGAACTGCCAAAGCTCCGCGTTTCAATCGCTAATAAACCATCTTCAATCGCTAATAAATCATCTATCTTCCGTAGCGAGCTCTATGTGTCCTCTGAGTTCACGGAGCTGAGACCATGAGGACCAGGGAGGCAGATGGAGGACCAGACCGAGGTCACAGCAGCACTTTGGTTTCCCAGGACCCGCTCTGAGAAGCCTGAGCCATCGTCAGGCAGAGACAGAAGAATCTCCTGTAATTTTGCCCTTGACTTTAGTATTGGCGACCCTGTGATTTGCCGATCCGAGGCTTTCCACTCAAGTTTAATCACCAAACACATGCCAAACAGAAAGGGCTAGAAATGATTAGAATTCCTCTCCTTCAGGAAGATTTTAGTTTTCTAGAATTGAGAGACAAAAGTGCCAATGTAATATATATATATATATGTATATATATATTATATATGTATATATATACATATATAACATGTGTAATAAGTCATATATATATATACATATATATATATATATATATATATATATGACTTATTACAGCCTTGTGGCCCAGCTAGCTCAGCAATGGCTGTCTATGAATGAGAGGTCCAGGAATCCAGCATTGTTCAGGCCATAAGGCTGGATGATTCAGATGGTCTTCAGTATATGCTAAAATCACAAAGAAGTAGGCTCCAGTGCCAATGAAGGAATGAACTTTCAGGCAAGGTGAAAGCAAGCAGGCAGAGAGAGAGAGAGGGAGGGAGGGGGCTAACCTCCTTACTGTGTGTTCATTGCATAGGCTTCCGGCAGCAGGTGTGTCCCAGATGAAAGGTTTATCTTCCTACCTCATAAGATCCAAAACAAAAATGGGTCTCCCCACTTCAAGTGAGAATTAAATAATTCCTCACTGATGTGCCCAGCTCCTTGGGTTTAGTTAATTCCATGTGTAGCCAAGTTGACAACCACGTGTAGTCGTCACAATGATCATAAAAGGATAGACTGTGAGGACCCTCCCCACAATGGGACATCGACCAAGCAGGAAAGGACATGTCAGTTGAGAACATGATAGGTTTACAGGCATGGAACAACGCAGTTTGTGTTTAAATTATAACAGGGTCAGGATGTTGGAACAAAGCTCAGAGATAATGGGTGGTGTGAAAGGAAGGTAGGGGCTAGGAGGAACAGAAGGATCTTTCATATTCTGCATTGTAAGGGCATAGTAGTACTTCACGCTATAGAACGGAACCTGAATGCACGCTATAAAGAGGCACTTGCCTGAAGCTTGCCGATGGTTTCTTTGTTCTGAGTAGATTCCTAGCCTAGATATAACTTCCACTGGTAGGAAGGCAAGAGTCGGTGGACTTGGGCACACATAGCACTGGCATGGAAGTGCCAGCCACCGTAAGCGGAGAAGTACCAGTACCATGCATGTCAGGCTGACAGAGGGACGAGACTCTGGAACAATTCACTTCTTGGTTCAGACTCTGCGTTAAATTTGCTGGTGGGAGAAGGGACATGGAAGGCAGATGTTCTGGGATGCTGCCCTTTGCAGCCCCATATTTCTGGCTCTCTGAATAAGGCATAGTTTCAGATTCACTTGCTGCTCTCTGCCTAGGGCATTTGTGGAGACAGGCCTCAAGGACTCTAGCACTCCAGTTACAACAAGGCTGGTGTGCAGAGCAGGGCAGAGGCTGGGGGAGCCTTCCTGCTCAAGAGCTTGGCTCTCGGGTTGTTGAAGGACCACGCGGCTTTCGGGCTCCCTTTCAGAGGCACCGCTCTGGCTACGCGTGATTCTCGTTGGGAGAGACTGAAAGCAAGAGCAGTGAGCCCATTGATAGATTTTACCCTAGATGTGGTGAGAAACCAGATCAAGACACTGGTAGTTTAGGCTAATGACAGAGATGGGGTCAACAAACTCTAAAGGGACCAGGGGACCGGGGAGAAGTCTCAGTGGTTAGAAGAACAAACTGCAGAAGACCTAAGCTCAGTTCTCGGCACCCACGAAGGTGGCTTACAACTAACCACCTGTAACTCCAGCTCCAAGGGATCCAATGCCTCTGATGTCCACAGGCACACACACACACACACACACACACACACACACACACACAAACACATACACACACAAACACACAAACACATACACAAACACACACTTGCACGCACAGACACAAAAGACACACACAAACACATACACACAAACACATATACACAGAAACACACACACACACAAACACACGCACACATGTGCGCACACACATACATAAAACATATACATAGTTAAAAACAAACAATTTATTTTTAAGGAACAAGGTGGTGGGAAGCTTTGGAGGGAGCAGACCGGCGGCTCTGTGGGAGGTCTTCCTTCATCTAAGCTTGGGAGGGTAGGAGGAGACGCAGGTCAGCTGGAGCAGATAAGAGCTCAGATCATTTAGAGACTTGTATTTCTGATGCCCAGTGACTTCCAGGAAGATGCTCCCGATAGGTACTGCCATGATCGGGACACTGTTGACAGCTTAGGGATACAGGAGCTATGCATGGATTCATCAAAGACGGAGGGAGATAGAGGTGGTTTGTGTGCTACAGTGTGGTCCAGTCAAGAAAATCTGCTCTGAGGCATTCTAAGGTGAGGTGTTTTGAGGGGTTGGGTAGAGGGGCCTACGCAGGCAGTCAGACAGCATTTCAATGTCAAGATTCCCCACAATAATTGCAGCTGAGCTTACAAGGTCAGTAAGAACCTGGCCTTGAGGGAGTGATGGTCTTCCCCCGAATCAGAATTGCTCAGCACTACCGCCCATTCTAAACTGACATCCCGGCTTAGGAGCCAGGCCTTGTTATAGTTAGCTCTTTCTGGTGAGAGAGACAACCGGTCCCCTCGGACACAACTTCATGTCAGAAGCAACCCCACCACCATCACACAACCAAGCAGGCAGCCCTGTCTAGGATGGCTTAAATTCATCCAAAGCCATACTTACCACCCAATTTGAAAGGATAGCCTGTCTCTTCCCCCTCCCCACTCCGACCCTTGCCACAGCGGATGAGATGAGAACAGGCTGACCTACATGCTCATCGTTTGAATCAAGTGGGCTTAGCCCCAGGGCTTGGTGTACACAGCACTCTGGTCATCTCTCAGCTCTCTCCCCTAATGGTGTTAGGAGCCCTAAGAGGGCGGGCCCATCGCAGAAAGGCTGGCAGATCAAGGGAGGAGATCAAAGCAGTCTCATGGTCCCCCACCATCACTAATCCCTCAGGAGGTGGATATTCTGGGAACATGGGGGACCTTCCTGAGAATACGCCTAGCCTGCTCCATCAAAGCCAGGGCTTGTTTAGCGGGGTGTCAATGTGTGCCCAAGCTAAGGCAGTGCAGGGCGTTTTGATGAATACATGCATGGGAGGGTCTGAATTTCTACACACAACTTCAATGATCCAGCAGAGTTGGGAAGCTGTGTGTTTGGTTGTGTGTGTGTGTGTGTGTGTGTGTGTGTGTGTGTCCCTGTGCGTGCAGGGCTGCTGGATGCATTAGCAGAGTTGCTAATCCTGGTGGTTTGGGCCTCTGTACAGAGCTTACATACATGTGAGGGGAGCCAGTTCAACGATGCAAGGCCTTTGTCACATGGAGGCTGTGTCTGTCCCTGCAGTCTCCAGAGACGACGCCAGCTCTCTGCAGCAGGGCAGTCACCGTGTCACAATTAAGGGACTCATTTTCCAGGTGCCTTTCCAATTGATAGTATTGACGAAGTGTTGAAATTTACTTATTTTAGTGACACATAAAGCTTTTCCTTTTAGTACATTAGAGTTTAATTCCAATAATATTTCCATTAAGAACCTGTAATTAAAGCAGCTAATGAAGATCAGTAATTCACTTATCTAGATTTGAGTTTAAAAAAAAAAAACAGAGAAGAGAAAAAAACGCATTTGTGGAACTCTACTCAGATTCCAAACTGGTGTTAAATGAACATTATGATTTTTTTCTGGGTATCTTAATTGAACCTCATTTTTTAACAGGAATATTAAATGAAAATTAAATTAAGCAGGTAATTTTCCTTTTAGAATGAAGGGGGGAAAAATCAGACTTGGAACACCCATTACCAGGATGAGGGTAAGTCAAGTCTGAGGACAAATGTGCCAGGTTGCTTAAGTAAAGGTGAGGAGATCGCACCCACGTGGAGAGTTCAGGATGCAGCCTTGGGGGACTTCTTGTCTTCAAGGCCTGTCCTGTTCTTGATCTCATCCAGGGCAGGCTGAGACTGGTGAGCTCAAATCAAGACAGTAGAACCAGCTCCAGTGTCCAGTGAGGACCCAGCAAAGTTGGACTAAGAAGAATCAGAGACCCAGGTGCTCACATTTGCACCTTGGGTCCTCCCATGGCCTTCTGGGTAGGGATTATTTGCTCTGCATCACTGCTGGGGGGGGGTCATGCCACTCTGAGGAGCCCCAGTATGGCACCAGGTCAGTTCAAAGGCAGAAGTGGTCACCTGGGTCTTTCAAGAAGTCCCCAGAGATCAGACAGGTTGTCCCTGGGATCTCCAAGACTCAACACCACAGCATAAATGGAAGCAGGCTGGGGTTGCCGTCAGACTCGGATGGAGGCCTGAGCCTTGGGTGAAAAGCTATCTGTGCGTCTTGAACAACAGCCAGGACCTTCCAGCCACAGTGGCCGAGCAGAGGGACTCTCCGGAGGAACCTGTCCCGGCACCATTAACTGTCATGCTTGGCTGGCGGCAAATGATGGCTGGTGTTGCAGGCCACTCATGTGACCCTGCCCCCACTCTGAGACCGAGGAAGGGCGTTTCCACAGATGCTGCGTGTCACCCTAGGCCCTGGGTGGTGCCAGTACATGGCAAGAACAAAGCTGGTGAAGGATAGGAGGTTAGAAATTAAGTGATTTCCTGCAAGCGAGTCGAGAGTTGGCAACCGACAGGAGGATCAAGGCGAAGTCAGGGACCTGGGTGGTGGGGGTCTGCCGGCCCCCGCCTGGGGGTTCCTTCCTTACTACAGCCTCCCTCCTCCTCTGACACTTGCAATGTCTTTGGTTCCATCCAAGGCCAAGGGACACAGAATAATGATGTTAGAGAACTCACTCCTGAAAGCTTTCCTCACGGGGTCAGCGTGGTCTCCACTTAGGGCCGCTTCTGATTTAGTGGTGAAAAGTAGCTCTGCCCCTCAGAGAATGGGCCCAGGAAGACCCCACAAACATTGACTCCTGGTTCATATCCTGACAAAACAAACTGACTGCTGACGTCATCGTCTCCTGAGGGACAGTGATTAAAACTAATAAGAACAAGAATTTTTACAGTGTGTTTGCAGCTGAAAAGAACTGTGGGAAAAAGAGAATAAGGACTAGGTTGGTGAAGCTGGGGTGCAAAGGGTCAGTGCCAATTTTATTTTATTTTAAATTTTATTTTTATTTTATTTTAAATTTTATTTTTATTTTATTTTAAATTTTATTTTTAGTTTATTTTAAATTTTATTTTTAGTTTATTTTAAATTTTATTTTTAGTTTATTTTAAATTTTATTTTTAGTTTATTTTAAATTTTATTTTTATTTTAAATTTTATTTTAACTTATTTTTTATTTTAACTTTTATTTTTATTTTATTTTAACTTTTATTTTTATTTTATTTTAAATTTTATTTTTATTTTATTTTAAATTTATTTTTATGCATATGGGTGTTTTGCCAGCATGTATGTCTTGCCAGCATGTATGTCTGTGCACCATGTGCAGGCAGTGCCCACAGAGGCCAGAAGAGGGCATTAGATCCCCTGAAACTGGAGTTACAGATGGCTGTGAACCAGTTTGGGTGCTGGGAACTGAACCCAAGTCCTCTTCACCAGCAGCCCGTGCTCTTAACCACTGAGCCACCATCTGTCCAGCCCTGGCGGTTTCATTTTACATTGGCAAAGTCAACCCCATGACAGTAAGGGGCAAGCTCTGTGGTCACTTCAGAGGAGTGTTCAGCAGAGGGGAAGGCTGCTTAATATCCTGGAAGCTGTGACACCCAGAGGGACAAAGATTTGCTTGAAGCTCGGGAGCGTGTGAAGGGGACAGTACCAGAGGAGGGCGGGAAGTACCAGGGATGCCAGGGGATGCAGCCCTATGGCCCTTCCTCATGGCAAGGTTCTTGGTGGAAAAGATGCAGCTTTTAAGAGGCGGACCCGGCTGTGCCTCCTGAATGAACTGGTTGGTAGGGAGCGCAGTGTGGAGCTGAGAAGCCCAAGAGTAGACTGTAGAGTGCTTAGAGCCCCCAGCTACTCTCGGATCCCAGGGCGGAAGTTCTGGCAACCTTGCCCCGACAGTGGCTGTGGGGGGCGTTTCTTTTGCGTGCCAGGTAGTCTGATGCATAGATGCTCAACCAGCCGCCGGGGATCCCCCATTTGAAAAGTTTGTTGATAACTAGCAGGCTCTAGTCTGACAGAGTGCAGTTTTGTTTGGTTGGTCGGTTCTGTTGTTGTTGTTTTGTTGTTGTTGTTGTTGTTGTTGTTGTTGTTGTTGTTTTAAGTAGACTTCAGAGTGCGGGATTACCAGTGTGTGCCATCATAACGGGACCCACATCCGTGAAACCTGCTGACCACGATCCCCCTGTGACTGTGACACGACCCCTCGGGAGAAGGCCCTGGCTCCTCAGGCAGAAATAAAAGACAAACAGCTTACAGTTCTGCCTTCTCCCGGGATGGTACAGTGAGCGGTAGGGTGGCCTACGGCCCAGGGTGCTTGGCACACTAGTCACATGACACTAGACATTCAGTGAGGGACCAGGGTGTGTGTGACAACTTTCAGTTCTCGGGCAAATGCTTGAGTGCTGTGACAGGGCACAGGAGAGGCTTCCTGTGCTTGCCCGGCCACCTGCCTGAGCCATTTGTCACCGGGTCCTTCCTCCTGTGTATGATGAAGTGAATGCCACTTGGTGCTGTGGCAGAGGCCTGGGGAGGGGACCCAGTCTGGTGGCTCGAAGGATTTGCTGATAGAACAGTTGCAGTAAGGCGAGAGGAAGGAGGGGTCTCCGTGAGTGGAAAAGCATCCTTAACTGAGTCCTCTGTCCGTGCACGGGGGCTCTCACGCACACACTCACGCACACACTCGCACACATTCACGCACAGGTACACAGATTAGCATGCATTCGTACACACAGGCATGTAAAATATTACCATTAAACTTACCCCACCCACACTCCCGTCTAGCCTCAAACGAATGAGACTCAAACTATGATCTTTATTTATTAGGCTTTGCACAATTACTGGGGCATTACCCCTAATCTAAATCTTTAAAGCTATTCTGGCTACTAACCCAACTGTGCTCCCAGAATACTTGCTGTCTGAAATTCTCTGGGCCGTCTCTGCTCCAGCCGTCTGGTGTCCTGGGGAAGCTTTTCACTCTGTCACTCTGTCGCGCGCTGCTGCTGGTCCATCATGACTAGTGGAGACCTCCTGTTCGGTCTGTCTTCTCCTCCGTGACTGTTCCCTGCCCTTCCTTCTCTCCCCCTCCTCCTCATGCTCCCTACCTGAGACCCCCCAGCCAGTAACTCAAACTCCACCCACCTCTCTCTATTCTCCCCAGTAACTGGCTGTCTCCACTTTCATTTAACCAGTAGTTTTAAGTTGGGGAGCAGGGTTTATACAACAAAGGGCAGCAGACGTGAGGATCCGCTCTTCTTGGAGCAACCACCACGTCTTGTGGCTCAGAACAAGCAGCACCAGACTAACCCCCTACATGCACACACATACATACATAGACATGTACGCAGATGCATGTAGGTACACATACACATGTGCTCACACACAGAGTTTCTGACATTACACTCTGCAGTTAACATTTGCCTCAACCTCCGCCTGCCTTCATCCTAGGAGGCACATCTCAGGGGCGATGGCGTTCTCCCCCCCCCAGGTTGCACACGCATGGCTTCCTTGTCGGGCCAACACTGCCGCTGACCGTGTAAATAGCCTGAGAAAGCCCAGCGCCTCAGCTGAGCCGCGCAGCCCCATAATCTCACGTCGACTTCAGAGCCGACGATCGCTGCTTTATCGCAGGCTCATAAAGTCCCACATGGCCATGAATCACGAACACTGTGCCAGCCAGCCAGCACCCGAAGGCCTGCCAACTCCAGAGGACTACTGCCCGGGAAGCAGCTGCAGCTGTAGTTCTTCTGAGGTCACCTTCTCCATGGCCGCAGGGGCCTGCCTGCTCCTCCTGGAAGCTGGGGAGCTCTTCATCTCCCACCCCTGAGGAAGAGTGACAGACTGTCAGCTTCTTGGTGATAGATTAAAATGTCCCAGAACAAACAGCAGCCAGAGTGGCCTCCAGATCGCTCTGTGGTGGAGCATGACTTTAAATTCCTAATCCCTCCACCCCCCACCCCACCCACCCCCGCCCCGGCTCTACCCCCACGGTGCTCAGATTATAAACATGCACCACCAGACCCAGTGTGTGCAGTGCTAGGGATGCAACCCAAAGCTTCATGCATGCCAGGCAAGCTCCCTGCCAGCTGAGCTACCCCTGAGCCCTGAGCCCTGAGCCCTGAGCCCTGAGCCCTGAGCCCTGAGCCCTGAGCCCTGAGCCCTGAGCCCTGAGCCCTGAGCCCTGAGCCCTGAGCCCTGAGCCCTGAGCCCTGAGCCCTGAGCCAGGGTTCTGAGTCTAAAGACATTCAGCTCTTGGGCCTACTGTTTACCAGTTGTGTAGTCTAAGACAAGCCATGGAAACCGTTCTAATCTCTACTCTCTCATCTGTAAGTCAGCACTGAAGAAGTTGCATGAGGTAGTATCTACAACGTACCCTCTCATGGTACATTTCTGGAAAACAGTCCCTCTCGGGTTTATTTATATTAGAACTATTGTTAAGCCAAGAGCTAGACAATGAGGGTCCCGGACAAGCATCCCAAGGCTGTAGTGATGGAAGAGGAGTTGAACTGCCAGTCGGGACACTGGAGAAAACCTAATTCTGCAAATGGACAGGACTGGACACACCTGCAGTCCAGGCAGGCTGCGGTTGCATGGAAGGGGGCATGCTTCTGTTGCAGTGTGAGGCCTGGGAGCCTGGAACCCTCTGTGTCTTTGTCCTTCTCTCCATGCAGCAATTAATCAAGGAGGGAGGCTTGGAAAGTTCCCTCCAGCTGCTGGCACCAGCTGTTCTTCAGAGCCTAGGGTACCTGGTAAAGGAAGGGGTACCCAGCTGAGCAGACTCCCCTTTAAGGAGTCATTGAGCAGCTTAAGGGAAAGGGGGGCAGGTCTCCACTGAGGCCAATTTCTATTTCTATGCAAGTAAACAAAACAGCAGTGTTGGTACCTCCTGAACTGTTATCCAAGGTGATCTTATCTCACTGGATCGGACTGGAGCAGAGGGGGAATATTCAGTATCTGGGCATAAAAAGCAGCCACTTGATTCTCCCACAGAGTCCTGGTTGAGAACCTCTGCCTTGGAGTCTTTGATCTTTCAACCCACCCCCAAGCTCTGCCCCTTCTCCCCACACACACACCCTCATCTTGGCCTTCCCAGCTCCCACCCTACAGGCAGCTGGATTTGGCACAAGACCCATACATTTCCTTGGCCAGAGTTGGATCTCATAGTTAATTCTGGCTGCTGTGTGGGCTAGGAGACCCGACAAGGCATTTTCCTGCTTTATTTGGGGAAGGAGTGGGTGTGGCTGCCTCCCCCACCCAGCCTGAGCAGAGTCTTTGTAAACAGAAGTCAAGTCAGAAGCAGCAGTTGGTTTGCCCGCAAAACCCTGACCATGGCAGCCCTAAGCAAGAGCCTAATTACTAATTGTAATTTATCCCTGAGTTAGTGATTTGGGGAGAGACACTGGGGATTCATCACTACCTGTGAGCGGCGGCAAAGGCAAGATCATTTATTTCTTCTTTCAAAAGATCCTTATGAGGCATGTCTTTTATGGCCGCACACTCATTATTTTTCAAATGCATTCAAGTATCCTTGATGTATTGCGAAGAGTCTGGGTATATTTTTTTTCTTTTTTCTTTTCCATTGAAGCACTTAGAGGAAAAAGACTTACAGGTTAGCCCGGGGAATCTATGAAGTGGGCTCTGCTGTTTTGCCGGGAACACTGTTGTAGAAGCTGCCACTCAGAGAAGGGACATCGCTTGTTTTCCGGTATCTGGTACCAGCCTTCGATAGGCTAGGCCATCTGTGGGGTCAAGGGGATGGTGGCCTGGACACTGTGTGGGAGGAGCTGTAGGACCTGTTGTACCCAAGAAAATCTCCCTGATCTCAAATGACTAGCTCCCCATGATGTCACCCCTCAGCCAAAGCGCCATCCCTCCTTCCTCCTGAGTGCCAGGCTTATAGGCATGCATCACCATACTCTATTTATGTGATGCTGTGGATAGAACCCAGAGTTTTTATCAAGCACTCTATCAACTGAACTACATCCCTAGCCTGTCAGCTGGCTTTTGAAGCACTGAAACAATGTACCAGTAGTTTATAAACAAAACAACTGCCTCCAGGTCCCTTGGGCGTTTCTCCTGCTACTGTCCCAACCTCTCTAATGAATCCTCTCCATTTCTAGCAAATAAATGGTCAATCTGTAGTGTCATTGCTGGCGGGAGGAGGAAGTATGGGGTGTCTTGAGGCTCTTGCTCCTCTTCTGTTCCCACTAGCTATTAAACATTTGACCTCAAAGAAAGGTAAGGATGGAAAGAGAGTGAAGCATGCATCCTATGGGATCATTTCACTCTATCTGTATCTGCACACGAGCAACATTTTAAAATAGTATCTGCAAATAAAAACACAACTCCGACAAACACACAGCGGATCACCTGTCGCTTTGGTCTGTGGAACACACTACACTGTAAGGTTCCTCCTCACCAGCACCTTGTCTGCAGAACATCCAGTCTGAGAATTAAGGCTCCAAAGTGTCATTCGGAACATCCCTGCCCAGTTGGGCATGTGGCAGTTGGAAAGTCAAAGCCATCACCACCACACCCACATGCAGGTTTGAGAAAAGCCCAGCCCATACTTCCTTCCGGGTACTCGGCTTCCTAGCCGGGCTGCCCCAGCCCAAGGGCTCTTTTTCCATCATTGGAATCTGCACATGACTTCTCATAGCTGGGCCTCTGTGTGTGCTGCTTCTGCCAGTGGGGCTGCTGTGTCACTCATGGGCAACTGAGTCAAGGTCAGAACTATGATATCTGCTTCAGAGCAGACTGAGAAGAACTGTTATCTGCTCCTGTCTCTTGTTTTTGCACTGCCTCGGGCCTGCCACATGTACCTTTCTATCTAGTGTTGTAACTCTTTACATTCATGGTGCGTGTGTGTGTGTGTGTGTGTGTGTGTGTGTCTGTGTATATATGTGTGTTTGTTCATGTCTGTATATATATGTGTGTGTGTATATTCATGTCTCTATATGTGTGTGTGCATATGTATCTGTGTATATGTGTTCATGTCTGTATATATATATATGTATGTGTGTATGTATTCATGTCTCTATATATGTGTGTGCATGTAAATATGTGCATACATATACGTGTGTTCATGTGTGTATGTATGTATTTATATGTGTTCATACCTATTCTACTTTGCTTTCTGTTTCTGTGATAAAACATTCTGGCTAAAAGCAACTGAGGGGAAGCAAGGATTCACTCCTTACTAGTCCAGGACACAGCCCATTACTGGAGGAAGTCATAGCAAGGGCTTGAAAGCTGCCGGCTTGGCATTCCACCTGGCATTATCTCTGACCAAGGAACTCAGTTAATAGCCAAGGAAGTGTGTTCACGTGTGTATGAATGAACACATAGAAGGTGCTGCTTGATAGCTGACTTACAGGCTGGATATACTCCGCTAGCTTTCTTATACAGTTCAGGAACTCATACCTTGGGGTAGTGCCACCCACTGTGGGCTGGGCCCCTCTACATCGGTCAGTAATCAAAACAATCTTCCACAGACCAATTGAATAGATGGATCTTCTCAAGATGAGGCTTCCTCTTCTCAGACGATCTTAGCTCCTATCAAAGCTAACAAAAATCAAATGAGCACAGCAGGCTAGCTCTCCCACCAAGCTAACCTCTGCTTCCTCCATGGTATGGAGACTCTGGCCACCCACTGGTATTCTTTTCCATTCCAGACACCCTGGGTGTCAATATCAGGATATGTTCATATTCTGAGAACCCATGCTGCACTTCTAGAAGCCAGGTTAATGTGAGACTCCATAGGCTATTTTTGAGAGAGAGAGAGAGAGAGAGAGAGAGAGAGAGAGAGAGAGAGGAGAAACACATGTATGTCTCAAAGCCTGCTATCATCTCTGTTTGTTGTTTGTTGTTGGTTTTTTACCCTGTAAGAGTATGCTCTCTTTGCTTTCATTATCATAGCTGCTATTTGTTAAACAATTATAGATTAATTTGACATAGTCCGTGTTCAAATGAAAGAAATGAAGAGAAGAGAGGAAAGGGTAAAGGAAGGAAGAAACAAAGTGTCATTTTAGCGAGACAAATCTCGTAGCCATGGCTTTGTTAGATAGGATTGTCTCTTGGACATTGGTACCCACTCAGTTGGAAGACATCAGTATGGGTGTAGTGGAATTTTGGATAGGGAAAGGTGATCTTAGCACATGTATAGGAATAGCAGGCCCTCAGTGAGGTATCCTGGATGAAAGTGGAGTAGAAATGGGCAGGAATAAGTGAGGGGCAGACTCATCATCAAAGGAACAATATCTACAAACTATATCCACAGAGGAAAGGGGGAAAGAAGAAAGAATGAGCCATGATGAATATCTTCCATCTTTGCCTGGTCTAGCCATGGCTTTGGCCATGAAAGTGAGACAGAAGCCACACCCCCAGCCTTTCAGATGGCATGTAAAGGTCAGAGGTCATGCTTAGGTATCATGTTCAGCAACTATCCACCTTGTTTTTTTAAAGACAGTGTCTTTCACTGGCCCAGATCTCAGTAAAAAGACTAGTCTGGTTAGCTAGAAACCCTCCTGTGTCTAATCTCTCTCAAACTGGGATGTTAGACACATGACACCTTTGAGACAGGGTATCATGTCTCAGGCTGGTCTTGAACTCATGTAGCTGTAGATAACCTTAAGTCCTGATCCTCTTGCCTCAGTTTCCCAGATGCTATGTCCATGTGTGTCACCACAGCCAGCTGAAAACAGCTTTCTTAAGAACAGAAAGGCAGCCACTAAGGCTTAAAGATGACTTAGCAGTCAAGAGAATTTCCCTACTTCTCTATAAAGATCTGCATTCAGTCCCCAGCCTCTGTATCAGGTGGACCACACTGCCTATAAGTCCTCCAACTCCAGAGGAATC
This sequence comes from Apodemus agrarius, assembly GCA_964023405.1. Classification (NCBI taxonomy): domain Eukaryota; kingdom Metazoa; phylum Chordata; class Mammalia; order Rodentia; family Muridae; genus Apodemus; species Apodemus agrarius. The sequence goes on along the minus strand of OZ030014.1, from coordinate 35,998,683 downwards.
TGACACTGTGTTCTGAATGCCATGGGTACATGCAAATACATGACATTCACACACAAGCACATAATTTTTTTAAAAAATCTTTGTTTAAAAGATGGTCACTAGCATAGTTTAATGTTCTCAACGTCAGCTACTACCACCCCACTTCATAGAGTAATTCAGTGTTCTATGGTCCAGACAGACGAGAATCCATCAGGGAACCAGAGAACTAGGAAGGCCCTGAAGAACATGCAGTCCTACATGTTCTTTTGATAGACAAGAAAAGACTCCAAGAAGAAAGAACAACAGCTCACCTAGATCACACAGCAAGTTGTTTTTAATTGATTAATTGGTCTTACTTGCCAATTTAGCACAATATGGTGTTACCTTAGAGGGGAGTCCTGGTGAGATTGGCTAGGCCATGCTTACTTATGATTGTCTTGATTGTTAATTGATTTGTGAAGACCCAGCCTACTGTAGGAAGCACCATTGCCTAGGCAGGACATCCTGGACTGTATAAGTGGCAAACCAGCTATGCACTAGCGAGCAAGCATGCATTCATTTCTCTCTGATCTTGACTTTGGTTGTGATGTGATTAGCTATTTCAAGTTTCTGTTGCTGTAAATAATAGACTTCAGCCTGGAATTGTGAGCTAAAATAAGTCTTTCCTCCTCTTAAGTTGGTTTTCATCAAGATATTTACCACAGTAACAGCAATGAAATTGGGTCATGGATGTCCCTCCATTGTCAGCACACCCCAGTCACTAGATTCTGTTAAAGGGTGACCAAGCTCTCTCAAAGGTTAAATTGGAGTTTCTACCTGTGGTTTGTGATCTGTTATTTGTAGGATGTTCATTTGTGATTTGTAGGATTTGTAGAATGATCTGTGATCTGTATCATGTTCAGCAACTATCCACCTTGTTTTTTAAAGACAGTGTTTCTCACTGGCCTAGACCTCAGCAAAAATACTAGACTGGTTAGTTAGAGAGCCTTCTGTCTCTATCTCTCGCAAACTGGGATGACAGGTATGCGACACCATTGAGACAGGGTCTCATGTCTCAGGCTAGTCTTGAACTACTGTAGTGGTTATCTGTGATCCTGATTCCTGCACTCCCTCCCAGTTGTCACTGTCTGAGGACCGGATCCTTTTTGTCTTCTTAAGCTCAGCTGATGCTTTGAGCTGCAAGAAGGAGAAGCGTTCATTTCAGTTGGCTCTAAGCAGTAAGGTCAAAGGCTACCAGTAGTGGCTGGGGAAGGATGCCTAGAACATCAGCCTCACCATAGCTGGATCATCCCATAACTCAGAATCAATTTTCTTTCTTGACCAGTCTACCCTTTCTACCCTACTGGCTCAGTTTCCCTCCTACTCCAAAGATGGCTACTACAATCCAGGAACCACTTGTACACCCAATGACCTCATACCATGGACATCAAGCTATGATTGAATTTTCTATGTCAATGTACACTCTCAGTGGTGCCTTACTTGTCCCTAGCTGTGTGGCCTTAAGCAGGTTACTTTGCCTTTCTGTGGCTTGAATTCTTTGGGGAGAACAAAACAAACTTGATCTATTATACTACAAAGATAATATATTAGTATACATAAAATATGGAAAGAACATCAATATGGAAGAGACTTATCCCCAGCTAATGTCAGATAGCAGTAGCTGTTTTTACTTACTACTTAATTATCTCTGTATTTTACAGATGTAAACACACACACACAACCCCTAGACCTGACACCACTGCTTCATCTACTTCATGGTTATTCTAGAACCGACCCTCAATTCTCAAGCCTTGAAGCTTCCCAAAGCAAGCAGCAGCCCTCCCACTTATGAAGACGAGCATTCACACCACCCTCCTGTCGACATTTACCAGCCTGCTAGACACCACTCCTCAGGAAACATACCCCGACTGCTCCAAGCTGCCACCTCACTCTCCGCCCTCTGTTCCCAAGCCCTTGGGAACTCCCAGGCTCCCACGGGTCTCCCTTCCTAGACTCCAGGGAAGGAACCTTCTCTTGATACATTCTTTGAACTCTTCCTAAGAAACAAGAAAATATCTGACTGCATTAGGCAGTGTTTTCTAGAGGAGAGAGATGGAGAGAGATGGAGAGAGACAGAGAGACAGAAAGGCAGAGAGAAAGAGAGACAGAGAGATAAAGAGACAGAGAGACAGAGAGAGACAAAGAGAGAATGCATGGACAATTGAAGAGATTTCATTTAATGGAATGGCTTACAACCATGGGCTGGGGAATCCAACAATGGCCATCAACATGCTGGAGAAGCTAAAAACGCAATAGCTGTCCAGCCCACAATACCTCAGCAGTCCCATTCTGGGACTGAAGGCCCAGAGGATTCCTGAAGAGTCTCTGGACCTTGGTCCATGTTGGAACTCAAAGAAGCTATTGCCTGATATTAGTGAAGGATGCAGTAGCAACAGCAACTGAGGTAGATGCACTTACCACCAAGATGTGAAGGCAAGTAAGAAAAGGCATACTGATCTGGGCCAGACACCAGAGGGAACCACTCATCCCAGGAGAGGGTCTTGACTCCCTGTAAATGCCTTCACAGATCCACTCAGAGGCATGTTTTTTTAGTTGATCCCAAACCTACTCAAGTCTATGACCAAGATTAACATTAAGGAACTTCCATAGAACATTTCCTGTTTATTGACCCACATAGAACTGGATCTAAATACATCTATACCCACAAGGATTTTACAGAACAGCTGGAAACAACACTCACATGTCTAAGGCGCTTGGTCATAAATACCCCACAGCAAACAGGCACCCAACTCCAAGTGGTTGCCCACTCCAACCATTCTCTACTTACTAAAGCACCCTGCACACATCTGCCTGCCTGGTGTTCCTGGTGCCCCTTGCGAGCCAGAGCCATGCCTTTCGGTGGCAGCATCCCAAGCCCATTGCAGGGCTTGGCGAGTCTAGAGTCTCAGCTACTTCAGGGTACTCCTGCCGACTGAACAAGCAAGCAAGCTCAGGAGGATTTGTGTTAACTCTGCGTCATTCCTTTCTCGGAACAACGCCCCCAGAGACCTTGGTGACAACTTGACAACACACTGAGTCCTCAATAGGCCATCCAGGCTGGGAAGCTGGGAGTAGAAGCCACACTGGTTGAAGCCACCAAGCATGCTGGCCCAGGAGATAAACCTGTAATTAGCACGGTCCTGCCCAGCACTTGTCCCTGGAAGGGAAGCTGTGTCAAGGAAGGAGGCAGCAGAGTAGAGATTACATGTGCCTCTGGGTTTAGCAGCTTGGCTGAGATGCCAGGAAGGAGCTTTCTTCTAAGAAGCATCCTAATCAGACACATGTTGCAGGCTGTTTCCATCCTCTGGGATTCCAACGTGAGTCTCCACGGCTGATGCCTGCCACGTTGCGCGGCACCTGTTGCCCTGGCTTTCCGTGGTGACAGCAGCTGCTAATGTTTCCCCGATGTCCTCAGGGTCTCACATGCTGCTTCAACCAAGCCTGAGATCCTGAGATCCACAGGGTACAGAGCATCCTGCCGGGTCTCAGAGGAGGAAACTAACTCTCAGAGAGGTCAAAGGCCCTTCAGGGGCTCCTGCCTGTCATCCCAGAACTCAGGAGGTAAGTCAGGAGGACCACCATGAGTTTGAGGCCAACCTGAGTGATGGAGTGAGACCTTGTTTCAAAAACAAACCAAAATAAAAACCACAGCCAATGGTTCCTAACTTGGAAAGCTAGCACTCTCGGTCAGAGCTCAGAGCTTCCACGAATCACTTTGGCTAGGAAGAAAATTGAGTCCTAAAGGTGCCTGACTTTCAGATTTCTGGTGACATAGCAGTTCATCACCAGCAACCATGATCTCAGAGCCACTGTTTTTCCATCTGTCTTTATGGAGACATGTACTGAGAGTATACATGTGCATATGTGGGTCTGTATGTTTGTGTGTTATGTATATGTCTATGTGATGTATATATGCTTATGCCTATATCTGCTTCTGTTCCTTATGTGGATGTGTGTGTATATTCACTTGTATGTAATTGGGTACCTTCAAAAGCTAGAAAAGTACATCAGATCCCCTGGATCTGGAGTTACAGGGAGTTGTGAGCTACCCAGCATGAGTGTTTGGAACCGAACTCAGGTCTTCTGCAAGAGCAGCAAGCACTCTTTTTTTTTTATGGGTTTTTTTTTCCGAGACAGGGTTTCTCTGTGTAGCCCTGGCTGTCCTAGAACTCACTTTGTAGACCAGGCTGACCTCAAACTCAGAAATCTGCCTGCCTCTGCCTCCCAAGAGCTGGGATTACAGGCGTGCGCCACCACCACCCGGCAAGCAGCAAGCACTCTTAACTGTGGAGTCATCCCCCCAGCCTTCGTCTCTGTCTTCATGTGAGTACGGAGTATGGGTAAGAATGTGTGTGCACATGTGTGTCCTTGTATGTATGTTTTCATACATATGATCTATGTGACTGTGAATGTGTGTGCTTGTCTGTATGTATATGTGTCTATGAGTGTACACACATGGGATCATGCATCCTGTAGCCCTGGCAAGAGCCAGAGTATCCCTTGTGCCTTAAGAGTCATCTGGGGACTACGATAAATCCCTTGGGTGACCATTGGTGCCATAATGCCTCCTAACTGATAATCAGGTACCTGGACATCTTTAAAAGTCACACTCTGCACATTTCCTTGTACCTTCCAGAATAAGGGAGAAGCTGACAGAGCCTGTGATGAGCAATCTTGTCATTTTGTCAGGAGGCTTGTCTATACCCCTGAAATGGAAGATTTCTCCCTGGTCACTCGGGGACCAGTCACAAACACTTCTGCTATGCACATCTGTCGCTTTTCTGCTCCCTTTTCTTGTTCAGAGTATTCCTGGGCACAGAGGCACACCTCAGTTCCCCCACTCTTTGTGAGTTGACTCCGATGACAGTATATGGTTTCAGAGTGGCCTCCCTCGGTCCCTTGACACCCTGTCATCTGGAGCAAGTTGCCAGTTGTGTGTAGGGTTTTGTAGTCAATGTTCCCCTTGCTTCCTGGTCGCAACTGATGCTCACCCTTGTCTCCTAAAGCTTTCTTGCTCCTCTAGGAGCTTGCTCATCCTAGGTGAGACCTAGGATGTACTTACTTGTAAAACCAGCAACACAGCATCTCCTGATAAGATGCAATGTTTTTAAAATTGCTTTGTGGAGCCAGGCCTGCATGCAGCAGTCGTGCTCGTGAGAGCTCTCGCAGTGTCCAGGGAGAAGAGACCCACTGCCGCCATCTTTCCAGCCTTTCTGCAGATATGTGGCTCCTCCAACCCATCACACCTTCTGCTGCATTAGCTGGCCTTCATCGGCTGGACTGACACTCCCCTCAAGCCATATACTCCAGCTCCTCTGAGCCAAAAGGTTCTGTCTCATTGCTTTGTTACAGCAAGAGTCTTGTTTATCACATGTGGTTGTCTGAGACCCCACGGGTTTTTGTTTGTTTGCTGATAGCAAAGGTGCTGTTAGATGAGTGTGTGTGTGTGTGTGTGTGTGTGTGTGTGTGTGTATGGGTGTGTGTGCAGAATGAGAAGGGTTCTGGGGTAGGTATAATGTGTATGTGTGTGGGTAGGCATCTGGGTATTATGATAAGAAAATAGAAACTCCTCTAAAGTTTTCTATCTATAGATGAGCTTCCCACAATTTCTTGAGGCAATGGTGTGTATTGGGTTGTTTAGCGTTCAGGGATGGGTGTTCTAAATCTTTACTACCCAAAAGTCTTACCTTGAGGTCAAATGCAGACTCCCCTTGGAAGTTTCTTAGGCATGAAGTCTCGGATCAGGTTACAGCTGAACAAAGATAAGCAAATACCTACTCCTTTGTAACTATCGCCTCTGACACAGCCAAATGTGAAAAGAGCGTCCTACAGGTTTTGAAGAAGTCACAAATGAGAGGAGCAAGAAAGCTTTAGGAGACAAGGGTGAGCATCAGTTGCGACCAGGAAGCAAGGGGAACATTGACTACAAAACCCTACACACAAGGCTAATAGGTTCCACCTCCTCAGGCCGGAGCTGTGGTGTCCTGTCCTACCATGGGCCCAGGCTACAGGCGGAAACCTCTGAAACTGTGAGCCAAGGTAAATCCATGAACCAATCAAAACATTAAATTAGTTCCTACTGACCGCATTGCTCCAGAGTTCTGCCTTCTTAGCCCATCACCCAGTCCTCCCAGGCTGCAAATGGGACAAGGGAGATCTTACCATTCAGGGGCCAATCCTGCACCATTGTGAGAGAAACACAGTTATCTCCTGAAGAGAGAGAAGAGAGCCACGTTTTTCTCCCTTTAAATATTTAGATTTATGGGAAGAATTAATGGTGCTTCATTGGCCAAGGTGATGAAAATCTAGCACTATCATACATTGTTAATACAAGTATAAATTGGTCCAGCTTTATAGAGTACAATTCAGCGAGATCCAAAGACCTATTCAATTGTTAAAGGTGCAAATCCTCTAATCTAAACATTCTCCTTCTAAGAATGTACCCTGCAGATTATTAGCACGGGGCCATACTATGTATGTGAAAGGAATTTCACTCCAGTGTGTTTGCCCTGGGAAGAGAAATTTGCAGTGCTTATCAATAAGTGATCGGCTGGATGATTTGTGGCATGTTCAGACGGGAATACTGTTCAGTAGCTGAAAAAAGAATGAGGTTCATTTATATCCGGTGACATTTCTATGTCGTCTCTATGATGCACTGTGAAGGAACAAAAGCAAGTCACAGGGTACCACATGCAGTATATCACTTTTGTTAAAAGTAATTACATATTTATATGTTAAAATATGCATAGAAAAGGTGAAAAAATATAAACCGAATTTTCAGCAAACAGTTATTTCTTGAGTTATAGGAAGCCTTCCGTTTTATATATACTTCTACATTAAGTCATATGATGGGAACTTTTTTATTATGCATTTCTGTATTGTTAGAAAAATTTACTGCCTACATACGTTAATTTTATAATCAAACAAAACAATAAATACGGTTTTTAAAAATCAGATTAAACACCCCTCTATCCTTCATGGGAGAGCTGAAATCCACCCACCAAACTCTGAGAGCACAGTCTAAGGCTTGCCACAGGCCTGCAGTGTAGCAGTAAGCCAAATCAGGATTGTCATGAAAGGTCTCACGGAGCTCAGCTGAGGGTGCCCTTCTGGGGTGATTTCAAGGCACGTGGGACAGCGTGCCTGGTGGTCCTCTCTTCCTTTGCCCAGGCATTGCGACCAATGCACAGTTCAGTGCTATGATTTCTGGGGGGTGAGGTGAGTCATGTGGTACTGGTTCTGCCTGCAGACGAGCTGGAGACTAAAGATAAGCCACCCAGGCAGGCATGGTAGAGCCCCTGAAAACTCAGGGTACCAAAGGCTCAATGGAATCTTTTCCATGAGCATTGTCTTATTCGTATTGTCACACATTGATGAGACAAAGTAGCTCTGTCATGAGTGTGGGGCGGTCTCCTCCGCTCTAATTGAACCTCTCTGCTCAGAATACCCTTCCAACAGACAATGCTGCTTCCATTTCTTTTTTTCATTTTGGAGCAAAATTGGAGTTTATTAAGAAACAGTGTTAGGGATGGGAGGATGGCTGAGCTGATAAAGTACTTGGTACAGAAGCCGGAGGAGCTGAGTTCAGTCCCCAGAACCTACATTAAAAAGATGTACCTGCAATCCCAGTGTGAGGGAGGCAGAGACAGGCAGAGCTCAGGAACTCGCTGGCCTAATTCCTAAGTTGTGGCCCAGTAGAAGATGCTGTCTCGAAACCTGAGGTGCATAGATCCTGAGAAACAGACTTTGAAGTTAACCTCTGCTCTCCACACACATGTGCATGCAAACTGCCCCTCCTCCTGCCACACACCCATCCGTATTCAAAGAAGCAATTTTAACACAGATTTAAAGCTCAGGCAAAGGGAAAGAAGGAAAGGACTTAGGAGCTCAGGACCTACCCAAGTCCCAGGTGCAGGATGCTCAACCCAGATCCAAGGAGACCACACCCAGGATGTGAGGCATGCATCATGCAAGGTTTAAAGGGATACCCCACATTGAGGGGCAATGATGTGCTTTCATGACATTGACAGCAGCATTTATCTTCTGTGTCGTCAGGGCCAGCTTGCTTCAGCCTCATCTATGCCCAGTCCCCAGCCAGATCAGGCTCCCTTCCCTCCTTTCCCCTCCCCTTCCCTCCTCTCCCCTCCCTATTGGTTGATCTATGGATCTTCCACTGCAGTCACATTTTGTAGTTTCAGGAAGGGTCCAGCCACACCGACGCTCTCCAAGTCTTCAGTGAGTACCACATGTCATTCCTCGGCCTACAGCATGGCTGCATCTTTACTCAACTAATGGCCCAAAGGTCCAGCTCACACAGCACCCTGCAGGGGAGTCCTTTCTCATCTCCTGTAGTAAAACAGGCACCTTGTTTCTCTCTTTCCCTCAGCATCTACCCAACCTCTATAACACAGAGTATAACTGTAACAGTTTGTGTAATTATTAGACCAGTGGCCACTGGGTTAGAAGTTCCTCAAAGCTAATGACCCACTTTTCCTTCTAGGGCACAATGAGACCCCTGCCTGCTGAGATCTCAAGAATGCTGGGTCTCTCCTAGGGTGCCTGGGGACCACGTCCTTGGGCAAATGAATGTAGACCTCCACACCAGCAAGGAGAAAACCAGGGAACTCAATATCCCAGACTCCATCTCCTCTTCTCTCCAATCTCTTCTTGCCTCTGGTCTGGTGTCCAAACATGGCTGATAGCACATGACTCAGTTCTCACAGGACAACCTGCAGAGAAGGGCAAGTGAAGCAAGGTGAGAGGGGCTGACAGGGTTAAGGTGGTCATCACCACGGCAGGAGCCATGATTCTCTCCTCTCCACACTTCATCCCTGAGCCCACTCCCTGGCTTGGAGCAGGAAGAAATACAGCCATTGCATGAAGGAATGAATTCCACCTTACTACTAAGATTGAGGCTCTCTCCTAAAGTCATGTTGAAATTTAGTTGTGATTATCATAGTATTAAGAGGTAGGGACTTTATTTGCATTTTTGTCAGGAGTGCAGTGTCCTGTGAAGAGATGAAGGTAGGAATCACAGGAGTGAGTACCCAGTAGAGAGGATGCTAGCTGGCTCTCCTCCCGGTCCTGGATTCTGTCATGTAAGGTTCAACAAGGCCCTTGTTAATGAGGTCGGTCTCAGAAAGACAAACATCATGGTTTTTGGTTTGGGTTAGGTTGGTTTTGTTTTTCTGTTTTTGTTTGTTTGTTTGTTGTTGTTGTTGTTGGTGGTGGTGTTTTGTGTTGTTTTCTTTTGTTTTGTGGTGCCTGAATCTTATTGTTCAAATACATACTGATGACATGAATTTTGGGACAACAAAGACCAATGGGCAGAATGAAAGGAAGGGGAGAATAAAAACATTAAAAGCATTATATACATGCATGCCCAGGCATGGTGGTATGCACCTTTCTTCTCAACACTCTGGAGGTAGAGGCAGGCAGATCACTGTTTGAGGTTAACCTGGTCTACACAAAAAGTTCCTGGCAACCAAGACTACACAGAAAGACCTTGCTTAAGAAAACAACATCAACAAGCCATATGTTTACATTTAAAAAGGCCTTATATAACCCTGCAAGAGAAGATTACTAGATACAGACCCACAGCTCCCACCTTCAAACACCAGTCAGAGAAACTCTGACTGCTTATAACTTACCCAGCCTGTGGGATTCAGTTGCCCAGCAGGAACAGACTCAGACAATCCCCTCATCCCCAAGGCTGCTGTGAGAAAGGATGGCCTCAGGCAGATGAAGGCCTTCTGTGCCCAGAAAGCTTTGCACAGGGAGGAAGGGGGACGTTCCCACCCACCCACCCCCATTCTTCTTTCTGGAAAGCAGCTTAGCCCTGTGTATAAGAGTGGCAACTCGGGAGCTTCCTGGAGCTTCTTGACTTCTGGGGATCAGTGGCCCCAGAGTTCTGCTCACCCAAAAGGCTAACTGGACGGTTTCCTGATAGGAGTCACTGATCTCCAAATAGGAAGAGTTCTTGAGTAGAGCAAACATACACCACAAAGATACTAGCCCCTTATTGTGTTAAAAATAAAATAATGACACTCTTCCCATAGCAAAATACTTTCTCTCATACCTGGGGGTAAAAGGCTTATTGGAACTTTATTAAACTACATGAGATAAATTAAGGAGCTGGGATCTCCTGGCAGCCAGAGGAGCTACCATGCTCCCTGTAGATGTTTTGGTTTTGTATTAAGAAAGTTGTCACCAGTCATTTGGACCAGAGAATGTAGTTATAGACTGCCAAATGTTGATTAATTAAGCTGATGTTTGGATTAGTTCTGCCTGATAGTTTCATTAGGGAAAATGACTGAAAATGTGGAATAAAGTAATGGAGGGAAGTAGGAAACATCACAGAAAGAGATTTGAGACTAGGAAGACCACGCCATGCTCAGAGCAGGTATATGTGTGTTTGGGCATCCAGGCAGTTGAAGGGTCCCTGACCATCAAGGTTAATCATGGTCTTATAGTTTAATTGTCAACCTGACAGAGTCTAGAATCACATGGAAGGGAATCTCAGTGACAGATTGTCAAGATTATGTTAGCCTATGGAAAAGTCTTCGAGGGATGGATGTCTTGATTGCGTTAATTGATGGTGGAAGACCTGCCCTCTGTGGGTGGCAACATTCCCTAGGCAAGAGATTCTGAACTATATGCATGGAAAATGAAAGTTGAACACAAGCATGCATGTCCTCAGTTTCTTACTAGAGATATGACATAAACTGACACCTTGAAGCTCCCACTGCCAAGACCCCCTTGCTGTGATAGACTGGAACCTGCAACCCTGATCAAAAGTAAAACCCTTTTCTCTGTATTAATTACTCTTCTGTTGTGATAATACAATATGGGCATCAAAGCAACTTACAAAAGAAATTCCGGAAGAATGAGTTCACAGTGCTTGTGTGTGTGTTGGGGGTGGGGGGGGATGGCAGCAAGCAGCAGGAGCAAGAACCTGAGAACTCACATCCTCAAAGGCTACCATGAAGCAGAGATAGCAAACTGGAAAACTCACAGCCACCCCAGTAAGGCTCTACCTCCCGAAGGTTCCAGAACCTCGTCAAACAGCGCCACCTACAGGAACCAAATGCTCAGAAGATTCTCATGTAACCGGTAACAGGGGCATTCTCATTCAAAGCCCTACATATCCCCAAGGCTTGTGGCCATATCATGATGCAAAATGCATAGAATCCAACTTTGAAAGTCCCCATGGTCTTTCTCGGGCTCAAGACTTTTGAAGTCGAAAGTCCAACATTTCTTCAGAGACTCAAGGTAACCTCGAAACCATAAGATAAAAGGCAAATTATGTAATTCTAACATATAAGGGCCCAGAATATACATTACTCTTCTAAAAGAGATGAAAGCAGACATAGTGAAGAAATGTGGACCAGAGTAAGACTGAAACCCAGCAGGGCAGATACCAAATGCTACAGCTCCAGGTCTGATGTCAGAGGGCGTAGACAGCTCCAGGTCTGATGTCAGAGGGCGTAGACCGCTTGCCCCTCCAACTTTGTTGCCTACGAATCCCTCCCCCACAGTTGCTTTTATAACAATATTTTATCACTGCAATGGGAAACAAGACTAAGACAGGTGGATGTGAACTCCAGTCCTGGGGTTGATCCCTTTTCTGACCCCATCCTTGGGCTTGGCATGATGGATTCTCCAAGTCAAACTCCCACATTTTCAGAGTGCTCAGGAGGTCCTCCAGTCACCCTGGGGTGACTATTCACAAGTGTCACCAACAGCTAGGTGACAGCTGGAGGGGAAAGCAGAGGACTAGGGACAACTGACACTCTCAGAACCTATTAGAAATTCAGGGAAAGGACACGATAATTCGGCAGGGAAAAGCTTCCCCCAATCACAAGAGAGTCAGCTTTAGCGTGTTAGCAAACACTTAAATCTGCCTTAAATGCCAAGTGGTTTTTAAATGTTGTTTTTGGGCTGGGGAGATGGCGCAGTGGGGAGCATTTGTTAAGCAAGTGTGAGGTGCAGAGTCCCAGTTGCCAGCTACTTGTGAATGCCTGGTAGGTGTGCTAGCCCATGCTCAGTCTTGGTGGCTGAGGAGCCTAGACTGTGTGAGGAGTATGTGCTTGAGTATGCTTGGCCCACAGGGAGGGGCACTTTTAGAAGGTGTGACCTTTGTGGAGGAAGTGTGTCACTATGGGCATAGGCTTTAAGACCCTGTGTCTGGAAGCCAGCCTTCTCCTGTTTACCTTTAGAATAGGATGTAAAACTCTCAGCTCCTCATACACCATGCCTGCCTGGACATTGCCATGCTCCTGCCTTGATGACAATGGACTGAACCTCTGCACCTATGAGCCAGCCCCAATTAAATGCTGTCCTTTATAAGCTGGCTTGGTCATGGCGACTGTTCAGAGTAGTAAAACCCTAACTAAGACAGAAGCCTCAGCTGGGACAAGCTGACTGGCTAGACTATCCAAGTCCTCGAGGTCTGGGTTCACCTTGACTCAATATACAAGGTGGACAACATGTGGACAGCATGTGGAAGACACTCAGTATCAACCTCTGCTCTCATGCACATGTGTCCATGCATCTACACATGTGTACTTGTGCCCATATATTCAAATTACATACACATGCACACACACACACATGAACCTACCAAAAGAAATTGTGTTTTCCTATTCCCTAGATTGATAATAAAAGGCTTGATCATATTTAGGGGCTTCTATAAACGCATGCCATTTTTTACCCCCATTAGTTTTGTCTGTTTAGACATTATACTTCATATTTATATTCAGCCCCAAGGTATTCAATTAACTCACAAAAGGGACAAAAATGGTGCTTTCTCTTAAGAGATCTAGAATCAGCACAAGAAGGTGCACTCCTTGCTCCATATCTTGCTATGCCTGTCTGAATGTATACTGTGTATGCAACCACACTGGATTTTTCTTCAGCTCCTTCAGTACTTCATACTCTTCTCACACCGCCATGTTTTTCCCTATTCTGTTTCCAACATGTGGAATGTTTCCCTCCCTATCCCACCACCCCATCCCCAAGTCACTTGGGGAGGCCCCACCTTCCCACGTGTTGTCCAGCGTTGCCTTCTGACACTGCTGCCATCTTCGTTAGAGCACGTATGACCACCTACAGGAGATTCTCAGCATCAAGTCTGCTGACATGCCATCATAGAAGGAGACTATGGGCGGGGTCAGTGGCCCCTCACCTTTGGTCCCAGCCTTCCTTTCTTGCACCACTGCCATCTTCATTAGAGCAGGTGTGACCACCTACAGGAAATTCTCAGCATCAGGTCTGCTGACATGCCATCATAGAAGGAGCTGATGGGCGGGGTCAGTGGTCCCTCACCTTTGGTCCCAGCCTTCCTTTCTTGCACCTGCCAGCCAACAGCAGCTAATTCCGACCCAGCTTTGTGTGGTCTTGGAAGATGCTAAACCATCAGGATGAAAACTTAGGTGAAGTGTGCTGCAGCGCATGTATCTATGCCGCATTGGGGAAATGGTCATCCAAGCCAAGATGGGATTTTTCTGGTAGGGTGGTGGCTTTGATGTCACCTGTGCTGCTGCAAGGAACCCCCTCACCCACTCTCTGCAACTGAGCTTGATAAATGTACTGGCTCATCAAGTTAAACTCAAATGGAGTCACTAGTTTGGGCTGCGGTTGGTGCCTTAGCTTGGGCAAATAGCCATTTGTTGACATTTCCCTGGAGAAAGCTCCTGCCGCATCTTCAAGTTTCAGCTTAGCTTAAATGTCACTACTCCTGGCAAGCCTCCCCTCATTAATCACAGGCGCAAGACGATGCAAGTAGGCCTCCTTCTCGTGCCCAGGGTGTGCCAGGCCTCACAATCATAGTATTCATCACTCCAAGTACACCTGTTTATAAAGATGTCTCTCTTCCCCTCCATATCATGCGCACAGGGAAGAGAAGAGATATCTCAGGTCTGCAACATCCTCAGAGGTCTAAAAGATGGAGAGAACACACTAGAAAGAGTATGAGCCAAGTGTTTGGATACCGTCTGCCAAGTAATGGGAATCTAACACGTAGCTTTTCGTTTCCTTGTCTATAGGATGGAGCAGAGTGTGACATGGCAGGTGCCTGGCATCCCTCGAACGATCAGTGTAGCCAGGTCCTCCTCTCACCTCCCCACCGCTCCAGGTGAGGTGGCACAGCATAGCAGAGAAAAGGGTGTCCCAAGGAGGGGTTCTTGTGTGTGCTGTTCTGCGGGTGTGCATCAGAGGGCTTGAGCCTGGAAACTCGTGTATGTGAGTAGGACAGAGGTCAGCTTTAGATGTCATTTCCACAGGAGTCATCCATTTTGGATTTTTCGTGACGAAGTCTCTCATTGCAACCTGGGGCTGGCTGAAGAATCTGGACCGGTTTCCCAGAGAGCCCCAGGGATCCACCTATCTGTCGCCAAGACACTGGGATTCCAGCATGTTCTGCCACGCCAAGCTTTTCATCTAGGTTCTGGAAGTTGAACCCAGATCTTCAGGCAAAGTCTTTACCAGCTGATGTTTGGTACAGGCAGCTTCTCTGAAGAGTCTCCTCTCTCTAACAACACTTAGGACATTTTTATCCTTATGGAGGGGCCTCATGAATACTCTATCATTCGTGAACTTCCTACTCCTTACAAATCATCCTAACTTCCATGAAGCCAGTGAATTACAAACCCAGCCCTGTCTACACTTTAGAACTTTGTGAGGCCTGATGGGGAAAGCCTCTGCCCACTGCCAAATCCAGACAAGCATTGCTGATCACCAGACAGCCAATGAATATGTGTGTGGGGGCCTTCGCTGACCGGTGGCCAAGTGGGTAAAGTCCAGGCTGGCCTGCAGGGAATCTTAACGGCCTGTAAGCTGATGGTGAGGGGGTGGAGCAAGAGAGACTGTTTAAGCTGAGAGGGTTGAGCTGAGGGACATGAGTTCACTGTATGGAACCTTGGGCATGCTTCAGACTGTCCCTCCCCTCTCCTGGGTATTTTCATTCTTCCTGTCCCAGCAGACTTCAGTGACCCCTCCACAGAGCCTTCATATGTGTGGGGACAAGATCTTAGAACTGAGATCTGGCTTCTTCCCACCTCTCAGGTTCCAACTTTCATTCGGGGCCACTCCAGTTTTCATGAAGATTCAAACAAGGGCCTGTTGTCTCTTCAGTCTCCCAGTATTGTCCAGCTCACTGGCTTGCACCTATCCTCAAGCCTGACTTTCCAACTTAGTCTAGCATGGTGGATGCATGAGTAAGGGGTTATTCTGTACATGAATAAGTATGGCCCAAAGGTGAATAAATCACCAAAAGGCCCACCCCCCGCATGAGTGACCACTCACAAACCCTGAATCCCTGGAACTCATCACCCAGCCTGCAGGCAGCTTCTCTGAAGAGTCTCCTCTCTCTAGCACATAGGACTTTTTATCCTTATGGAGGGGCCTTGTGAATACTGTAGCTTTCATGAACTTCCTACTCCTTGCACATCTCATTAATTTCCAGGTCTTATGAGCCTCCCTCCTGTCTCTAGGAGGGAATGTTTCGATTCAGAAGAAATGGGTACTCAACGGTGTGGTGCACTATGTACTTCAAAAGGCAAACATGACCTGGTTTCTGATTGTTCTGGGACAACATAACAGCTTCACAGACATATAAGGCATTTCTGGCTACTGATGATGTCTTTTTGGCCCATGTCTAGATTAGCTGTGTGAGCTCTGGAGAACTGGCTTCAGACTCTGGCTCCCTTACCTTACCATGTGACTGCTTCCACTGAATCCCTAGAAACAGAACTTGTCCCAAAGATTGGAGTACAACATGAAGCTGTTACTGGGGAGACTCCAGGGTGCAATAGGAATGAGCGATTAGGAAGGGAAGACCCAATACCAAGTACAACAAGGGGGTAGTTATCACTGAGAATAGTAGCCAAACCGTGGGAGAGCCTGGTTGACGCCTCCCTCAAAGCTGTCTCCCATCGGTGTGAACATCAAGACACTTCTCTGCCAACCCCTATCTCCAATGCAGAAGATGGCTACTCCAGCCATGCTCCCGGAGCTGAGGTCCAAAAAAATTTCCGGTGAAGTGTTTTGTTAGAAAGCCAATCCACTTTCAAGTGAGAGGCAAGATTTCATCTGAGCTACCTGTGCCTGGTTTAATAATTCCACTGCCTCTACAAACACGAGGAGGAACCTTGTCAAAGATTTCCCTGCTAGAGTGGAAGCTTAATATAAGGTGACAGGGCAAAGGTTCCTCCATCCTGTTTCAGCTGGATACAGGGATACAGACACCATCCCAAGTATTGCTTCTGGCTGTGCCATAACCCACCAAGACTTCTCAGAAGTGTGGGCAGGGGTGGGTTAAACATTTAATCAAGCCCAGGGCCAGACTGGTGAAGATCTGTCTGCCTCCCCTCCATGTCCATGTCCATGTCCATGTCCATGTCCATGTCCAGGGCCTGGAGCACCTTACACTTTTATACTTATTATTGACAGCCTCAAGGACACAGAAATCCTAGCTCTGAACCCTGCCAAGAGTCTAGAGCCATTTCCAATATTGGGGATTTGGACATGGTCTTAGGGACAGTGAAGAACGTGGCTAGTGGGGTGCTCAAGAGAGCCTTGAGTACGCCAGCTACGCTTTGTCACTGCATTCTGGTAGCTTGGTCCTATCCTGTCAAGACTGAAGTGCCATTGCCCCCGCGGCAGCTGACCTTGGCTTTGGTGCTGTGGTTACAGCTTCTCAGCAAGATCCTATCGGTGACTCAAGAGTGAAGTTCTGAGAGAGGATGCCACCCCTCAACCCGGTGTGTATGTGCACGTCCATGTGTGGGTGCATGTGTTTGTGACTGTGGAGGTCAAACGGGAACCTCGGGTGCACTCGGCAGGAAAACATCCATCTTGATTTGGGGGACAAGTCTTTAACTTTTGCTTGGGCCTTGCCATTTAGCCTAGCCTGGCCAACCAGTGGTCCCCAGGGGTCTGCCTGTCTCCTCCTTCTCAGCACTGAGATTTCAGGTGTGAGCCTCCATGTTTGCATCGAGACCAACCCTCAAACTCAAGCGTGTGTAGTGAGGACTTTACTGATTGAGTCATCTCCCCGGCCAAGGCTTTCTCTTCACACACACACACACACACACACACACACACACACACACACACCATGGATGCATCTCCAAGTTAAGCATGTGCTCAGAAGTGACAGCAGTGTTGCACAGAAGACAGAAGCAGATGGTGTGGGAGCCCAGCAAGGGGCTGTTGGGCTGTTGAGGGAGTTTATTATCCCGGGCCACCTTGTGCCTGCTTCTTCCAAGGTAGCAACCCAATCCGTATTTACTAGATGGCGATGCAGCCCGGCCCCTTCCTGAGAGGGTGAGCCGCTGGTGGGAAGGTAGGTGCACCCTGGCCCCCAGGCCCACTTGCCTTCACCTCCCTCCAGCCCACAAAGCCAGTCAAGGATAGGAAGGTGGCGAGGGCCCCGCCCGTGCTTGGGCTAAGATCCAGCCTCCCCACATGAGGGCGCCCCTTTCTTTCTTTCCCTTGGTTGAAATTGTTTGAGCTCAGACCTTCACTCCCTGCTAGACGGAAGGCACCCAAGGGCATGTCTGATCCATTATTTAGAGATATGTCGCCACGGTGCTCAGCACAGGTGCTTGATACACATTTGTTAAATAAATGGGCCGTGTGGTGGCATCCATCATGAGGCCCCGGCACACAGACGTGGCCGCAGAGCAGCATCTGGCAGGGATCACATGCAGGCAGAGACACCCTGCACTTGCCCTTCCCTCTCCCCCCAACCTTACTCCCTCCATCTCTTCCTCCCCTTCTCCCTCCTCCCAACTTCTCCTCCCTCAAGCCATCCTTTCCTCCTCCCCCATCTCTTCCTCCCTCCCTCCATCTCTTCCTCTTCTCTCTCCTCCTTCTATTCCTTCCTCTCTCTGCCCCTCCCTTCCTTCATGCATTAAATGGCATCTGTGAAGCTGAAGGAGACACTTGCCCGTGGCCCCTTTCACATTTTGCATTTATCTGGGGGACTTGGGACTTCTGAGAATGGGGAGTTGAGTGAATGAGTCCAGGGATGGAGTAAGGAGTGGGTGGGCGCCTGTCTATATGCCCTGGGCAGTAAGCTTCCATTGCCAGGAATGTTGGAGTAGACACAGCTGACTGGTTGTTTCCAGTATTCCTTTAAAAAGAACAGAAGGGAGAGAGGAAGGAGAGCAGAAAGTAAGGGAAGAAAATAAAGGGGAGAGAGAAAGAAAGCAGGAAGAAAAAAGAGAAGAAGGAGAGGGGAGAGAAAAGAGAAGGGAGGAATGAGAGAGGGGGTAGGGAGAGAGAAGGAGAGGGGGAGAGAGGGAGAGAGGAAGAGAGAGAGACAGACAGACAGAGACAGAGACAAAGAGAAACAGAGACAGAGAGATAAAAGCATCTGCAGTGACCTTCAGGGCATCTCAGACCCTTGGCATTTCCCTCTCAAAGCAAGAGACTGCCATCTCTTCCCAGCTCACCTCTCTCTAGCCCAGTCAGCCCCCAGGTCACACGGGGTATTTCCAAGGCTTTCAGAGCTAGCAGAGGGCTGCACTGGGCTCGGCATGACCTCGCACCATCTCACAGGGTGGACACACCTCAGGCTAGGGTGTCTGCCCTCGGGGCTTTCTTCCTTGAAAAGTTTCCTCAACCAGGTCCAGTTCAGTCAACCAGGTCGACTAGAGCACTAGGCAAGAAGCTGGCCCTGCCACCTGGTGTCCCAAGCAGCCTGGGGTGTCCCTCATAAAGCACTCCAGATGGGTTCTTTATCCAAACCTAGCCTTTCATGAGTGCTTCTGTTCCTGTGTTTGAAATACTTTGCCCTAAGCATCCTCGGTCTCTCCCTACCTGTCCCTCTATTGTCCCTCCTTAATGGCACCATTTAGGCTAGCTCTTCAACTGACAACCAGCCATCTTTACACTATGATTCCTGCCAGCCCAGGCCCTAGCATCTGAGGAAACAGACTCTGTCATTAACTTCCCAGGACCACAAACACGACACTGATCTTCTCGTTCTCATCTCTCCAACTTGTCACCATAACTAGCTCCTGAAGGACTTTAAGAGTAAAATCATACTAAGTGAGGTAACCCAGTCTCAAAAGAATACCCATGGTATGCACTCACTGATAAGTGGATATTAGCCTAGAATCTTGGAACACCAAAGACACAATCCACATACCAAATGATGTCCGAGAAGAAGGAAGGAGTGGACCCTGGTTCTGGAAAGACTCAATGCATCAGCGTAGGGGAATACCAGAACAGGGAAGTGGGAAGAGGTGGATGGGGGAACAGGGGAGGGAAAAGAGCATATGGGACCTTTGGGGGGTGGGGAACCAGGAAAGGGGAAATGAAATGTAAATAACGAATATATCCAATAAAAAAAAAAAAAGAGTAAAATCTCCAGAGCTGAGGTTTGGTACTGGGAACAAGCTTGTGGTTAGCTAAAAGATGTCCACAATAGCATGAGCACCCTGACTTCTGCAACCCATGGTTCTGTTACCCTATGCCGAAAGCAGAATTCTGTAGGCTCCATTCAATTAAAGGTCTTTATATGGGTGATCCTGGGCTTCCGTTGAACCCCATGTATCACATGAGTGCCTATGTCAGAGCAAGATGAAGTCAGAATGACAGAATCATGGCAAGGAAGGCAACGGCTTGAGATGAAGAGAGGCAGAGGCTGGGAGATGCCAAGCAAGGAAGAGGCTGTAATATAAGACATTTACTCTCTTAGGAGTAGAACAACAGATTCAAGCTATTTTTAATTAAATCGATTTATTTCTTGTGGGCCTACATATGCCACAATGCAGGTGTGGAAGTCAGAAGCCAGTTAGTTTGTGGAAGTTGCTTCTCTCCTTCCACTGCCCAGGTTTCAAGGATCAAACTCAGGTCATTGGGTTTAGCTGCAAGAGCTTTTACCTGCTGAGCCGTCATCGCCCCGCCCCCAACCCAGATTCGAGCTATTTTAAGTCACCAACCATAGTGATTCATTTCGACTGTCAGCCTGATTGGATTGGGAAAAGCCTGGGAGATTAGGGAAGCTGAGCCCTGGTTGTCTTTGACTGCATCCCGAGAGACCGAAGATCTTTAGGGCCCTGACCTGATCGATAGCCTAATCTCATGGTGGATCCATAATATGGCGGTGTTACTGGGAGCAGGGTTTACTGAGAGAAAGTGGGTCAGTGGGGACATGCCCTGTCCTGGTCCCTTCCTCTATGTCCCTTACCCTGCTTCTTTTCCACCATGAAGACCGTCTGCTGCTATGTTGATTATGTTGATCTGTCTCACAACGAGTTCGGAAACAAGGGACCCCAGTGACCATGGGCTGAACCCTCTACAACCGTGAGTCAAAATAATTAAACCTGCCAGGTCATGGGGATAAAGGAAACCTCTGGGACTAAGTCTGCATCAACTTGTTACAGCCCAGGTAGGAAATAAACGTTTTTTGCTTGTTCCTGGGTTTCACTGTGTCACTACTGCTAGACTAAAGGGCTGAGGCTCACAGCTCTGTGAAGCTGTCACACTAGCAGCCATGGTATGATTATCAGAACAATCCACCAGGAATGCCCAAGAGAAGGAACAAGGTATGAGACTCCCTAGTAGATGCCTTAGGTTATACCACAGGACAGCTGCCCACTTACACGCTCAATGTGATGTTTGTTTGTTTAATTTTTATGAATGTGCTTCTGTATGTGTGGGTCCCCTTGGAGGCCAAAAAAGTATGTTGGATCCCTTGGAGCTAGAGTTAGAGGTGTTTATGAGCACCCAGTGTAGATGCTGAGAATCAAATGCATGTCTTCTGCAAGAGCCACAAGTATTCTTAACTGCTGAGCTGTCTCCAGTCTATCTACAACTAATTTAAACACTTTTTTTTTTTTGAAACATGGTTTTTCCATTAGCGCTAGCTGCCCTGGAATTTGCTCTGTAGCCTAGGCTGGCTTCACGTTTCTGTCAATCCTCCTGCCTCTGTCTCCCAAGTGCTAAGGTTACAGATGCGTGCTACATTCTGGATTCCAATGTCTCCATCAATCAAATGAAGATAATGTCTGACAGACACACAGATTAGACTGGCTGATGCATGTTTCCCCAAGGTGACTGACATGGGGATCCATGCTCCTTCCAACTTAGAAAGCACACCGTGCATTCGGGTGTCTCTGGATGATGTCACTTCTCACAGGAACTCAGCACAAATATGGAGATTGAAGAACTTTGCCCGATTGGCTGATTGGAGCAATTGACCTTCACCTGACACCCTGGTCAATTGCTCCAATCAGTGACCACTGATTTGTGATGCAAGCTGATGTGTTGGAATGATCTCTAAAAGCCTCCTCCACATCCCCGGCTCCCCTGTCCAGTGTGTGTTGAAGCCTTACAAGGCACCAAGCTGCCTCTGTGCTCAGAGGCAAAGGATCTCCACTGAAAAGCAAGACCCTGGGCGATGCTCTGGGATTTGAGAAGTTAAGATGTACAGCATACACTAGCAGTGGAATAAGGAATAAATCCGCAAGGCTCTTAGGGATAGCACATAACGGCGGGTGGGGTAGGGAGAGAAGCCCAACCCTCAAGTATCCTGCGTGCTAAGAAGTTGCAGACTCTTCCTCCACTGCAGATTCTATGACAGGGTTCCTGGAGGTCAAAGGATTATTTTCTAAGGACAGACCTCTGGGTCATTCCCTAGATTACATTAATCTACACATACACACACACACACACACACACACACACACACACACCACATCACACATTCTTCCCTGCCCGTTTGTGTGTGTGTGTCCTAGTCCGTCTGTCCGTCTGTCTGTCTGTCTGTCTGTCTGTCTGTCTCACCCAGACTGGTCTCTAGCTCTTAATCCTTCCTGTCTCAGCCTCTTGAGTACTGGGATTGCAAGTGTGTACCACCATGAGACCAACATCTCTTGATGTGGAAGTCCCCTTAGCTGTGCAAACATCAATTCTCTTCAGAAATCTAACTTCTAGTTTTCTGGAGGTGAGAGATGTTTCTAGAAAGTCATAAAAATGAAGGGGTGAATTGGGGATCTGGGCTGCAAATGGCACCAATGTCCTGGGTTTGATCTCTGACACAGAGGAAGGACAGACAGAGACAGGCAGGCAGGCAGGCACACACGCACGCACGCGCCTGCACACACACACACACACACACAGAGAGAGAGAGAGAGAGAGAGAGAGAGAGAGAGAGAGAGAGAGAGAGAGAGAGAGTCGGGGGCTAGTATAATTTGGAGGATGTTCCAGAATCCAGATGTCCTTGGGGAGTGATGCTTTGAGCCACCACGAATCCTGTCACTGCAGGTCTGCCAAGAAGGGACATTCTTACCTTTTTCAGACAAATGAAGTGAGGTCTACAGACACACTCCTAAGTATTGAGTGTATTCTGGTGTCCAACAGAACCGACAAGGTTAGAAGTGCCTATGGTTTTCTTGCCTTTGATCTGATGACCTCCAGTGCCTCCTGCTTTTGGGGTGTGGGGTCTGGAGTTCAGGGAGACTGAAGCCTGGGGCTGTGTCACAGTTCCTGATAACAGCCACAGTAGCAGTCATGGTTCACAAAGAAAATGGCCCAGGTTCTCATGCGGCAGGGGGAGGAGGCAGAAGCAGACACCAGCAGGGTCACCTCTGCACCTGTGTGTGAAGGCAGTGACAGTCGCTGCTGAGAACGGAGGGGTTCACAGCGTCCTCATTCTCTGTGTGTGCCAAGTGGCACTCCAAGACCTCGCGAATCAGCCAGAAGCCACGCCCTCTCTGCACTCTGTGGTGACCCTGCACGTGTCCTAGACTCTGTGTTAGGGACGGAGCAAGCAGATGATAAGAGGTGGTCTCCTTTCTCCTTCAAGGTCAAAAGGAAGAGTGAAGGTGTAAGGACAGGAGTCTCCCAACCCTGTGTGGCCATGAGCAGTAGGAGGGGACTTTGTGAATGTCTGCTGAGCCAGTGAGTGACGAGGGATAGATCAATGAACACAGATTGTTTACCCGAATGCTTCCCAGGGACCTCAGGAAGACAGGGAGTGACAGGAACCTTATGGCCACTGTCACCACTCGGAAAAACAGTTGCTCTCCAGTTCTCACTAGAGAACCAGAGAAACCATTAAGCATGGATAAAAAGAATAACCAATATTTCTGAATCCCTCCCTGTCTGACCACTAGCCCTTGGCTATCTTAGCGTCTGTTTTCCTCACGATTCGCCCCCCCCCTCCTTAAGGATGGACGTCCCCAGTAGCTGCAGTTGGAGCTCAGAACTGCACATGTAGAGAGGTGAAGTCACTGGCCAGCCACTCAGCCGGCAAGGGCTAAGGTTGGGATTTCAACCTGCACAGCCTGACTCCAGAGCCCAAGTTCATCACTGTGCACGCTAGAGAGGTTTTTAAATCGTTATTATTATTTCCCTTACTCCGTGTTGTAAGAGGTTTCCGGAGATTCCAGAATAATATTCAAATTTACAACTAATGCTATCTAGAAAAAGCAGGTATTTCCCAGACCAGGAGGGGGCCTGTATGACCCTGGCCTTTTGTCGTGGAAGGCTTTATCTCCCCTCAGCCTCAGGATGGCCCCCTCCACATTGATGGTTACCTGATGCGCCAGACAGAGAGTTTGGGTGTGTGTGTGTGGGGGGGGTGACCACCACCAGATCCAGACTCTACCAGAGTCATTGTCCTGAGGGAGCTGCAGGCGCTGAAGGGCAGCCTGAGGCTCCTCCTGCAGCGGGAGACTCAGGGACCAGGGATGTCGCTGCTGGGTGAGAGGCTGGATTCACGGCCTTCCCTGGGCCCTCCGAGTGTAGAAACGTTCAGAGCATTAAATAAATCCCCACCTAGCGTCAGCAAGCTCCCATTGCCCACACAAGCTCCCAACCGGAAGGTGAATCAAGTGGGCAGGGGTTCTCCCGGTCTCAGGCAGGGGCGTCTTAGTGGGTCTTCGGCACCCCTGCCCTAGGTCTAGTGTTACCATGCCTCTCCTCCTCTCTTTCCTCTTCCCTTTAAGCCTATGGCTGTGTTTTGTAGCTGCCAGTCCCAGTCCCAGCATCCAACAGCACTCCCGCTGCCTTTGCTGTCCCTAGCTGTCTACAGCGCTACAGGACCATCGGAAACACAGTGCCCTTCCCGAGTGCAGTCGGTCTAAGTGCTTCCTGAAGGGAACCGAGTGTCTGGGTTCTTAGTCTCTCCGTGCGGCTCTGCCGTTCTCTGACTAATGGAGGAGCCTCCGACTCCCCTTCCACAGTCTTCCTTAGGATCTTAGTGCCTTCCCCACTGCACCTCACAGGCCTCGGACCAGCTCTCCTCTTCCGAGAGTGTGCTGGGTGTTCCCTGTCTCCTGCAGGAGCTGCGTCCTCTGACCACCACGGTATATATACTCTCTGCGCCATAGAGTCATAGGGACGGTGGGTGATATGGCACATTCTCCAGTTTCCTCTGATCTCAGCCCCACAGCAGTCTCCATTCCTGTGCTGCCAAAAGAGAAGAATCAGAAAGCACAGTAATGTGGCGAGCGCGGGTAGGAGAGCAACCCAGGAATCACAAATACACGCTTTAGAAAGAACAGGGCAGTCAAAGAGCCATGATCCGGACCCTAACAGGCACAGGGCTTCCACTTATCCCATCCCCGGTGTCTTCTCCAGGGCGGCACCCCAAGAAAGGACTGGAGCTTGATCTTCCTGGAAGCTCGTTTTACCCAGGATGCACTCTGTAATATACAGGTATGGACGATGAAGGAATAGAGGGCCGGAGAGACGGCTCAGGAGTTAGGAGCACAAACTGCTCTTGACGAGGACCCGGGTTCAGTTCCTCGCGTAGGTCGGCTCACAGGCACCTTTAACTTCAGCTACAAGGGATCAGAGCCCCTCCTCTGGCCTCCGTGGGCAGCTGCTCTCTCATGTCCCACCCTCCCATTTGCACAAACCCTTTCACACACACGCGTAGCTGCAAAATAAACCTTTGAAAACAGGCAACACTATGTGCAGCGTCTTAAGTACCTCTGAAGTGGGAAAGTCACTAGAGAGGTCATGGCACCTGCTCCCCTGGGTGGGGGGAGTTCTTAAGCCAGCTTGCGCTGGCCAGAGCAGAGGCAGTTCCCACCAACTTTGTGGGAGCCCTGAGCTGGTCCAGTTGGAGTCAGTCACCACTGAGTTAGTTCCTTTCCTGACGCTGGGAACAAAATGTCATATCCCAAAGCGACTCACAGAAGGAAGAGGTAATTGGGTTCAGGGTCCCAGAGAGGAAGTCCATAAACGGCACATGTGGCAAGAGAAGGAGTTAGTCACATTTTACCTGTGGGCAGGAAGTCAAACTCTCAGGCTCCACCTCCAAGTGGCTCTCAAGGCTAACTTCCTTCAGCAAGTTGCGTGTTCTAAAATTCCTATAACCACCCCAAAGGGGACCACTAACTGGGGTCCCAAGGGTTCAAGGACATGAACCTCTGGGGGACATATGTCGTCATTCAAACCACAATAACACCCAACTATTGTTTTTATATCCTGTGTTTAGGAGAGTTCATTGGTTAGTCCCTCCCAGAGCTAACCTCCTGGCTAGATAGACTATTTTCTATCTACTTCAGTGACATAGTGTACTATGTTACTAAATCCCCTCAGGAGCAAGAACACTTCCAGGCCAGTACCCAAAGCAATGCCTCTCACACAGGAGTCCACTGGTTGTTGAATGAATAACTAAAAGACAAACAAAAGTATACATGCTATTTAGAGCTTCCAGTCTATGGAGACCAGCATGTGAATCAGCATGTTCACACGGGATCCAAGTGGCCTGGTTTTGACTTTGGGCAAGTCCCCCCTGTGCCTGTATTCCTCACTTACAAATCAGAGTGAGTGGATGGTCACAGAATGCTACTCAGATTCACACATGTAAGGGTCTGTGACGTCTGTGGCCTCTGGCCACCAGGGTAGCTCTGTGAGGTGACAGCAGGTGCCTAGCCAAGGAAACCACAGGAGCATGCTGAGGTGGCTGGGGTGATGGGTTTGTATTGTAGGAGGTAATGGAGACCCCAGTGCGCCAGAGTCAGCAAGGCTGCCCGCTCTACGTGGGTGTCAGCTGCCCCACTCTTCCCGACACTGTGCAGTGACAATTTATCAGCCATTGAGGGTGGAGGGTGAGACTTACAGGAGACGAGGCAGGAGGCAGAGCACTGACAGAGCCTGACCTCCGTTGAGAGGGAGTGGGCCCTCTCCAGAGTCAGGCCTACGGGAGGCCAGAGAAGAGGTCTGTGAGCTCTGGTGTGCTGCGGATGCGGCTATAGTTGGGGGAACAGCGCCGGAGACCAATAAGGATGCATGAATGACGACTGGTCTCAGAGACAGCAGGCGTCCGGGGTACATTTGCTCGAGAAATCAATAAGTAATTTTAACCAGATTGTGTGTCCTCAATCCTCCAGTCCTTCGGAGAACTGAAGAGGAAAACAGAAACAGGAGTCTGAGATGAAAGGTCAGGATTGCTGTGGACACTTCCGGGGAGAGGGAAGCCAGGAGTGAGGGTGGGTAGGCAGGGGGACTTGAGCCCAGGGAAATGGCAAGCTAGTGACGAGCAGGCCCCTGGCCCTGAGAAACCTGTATGGAGACTGATTAGCACAAATTTTGTCATGGTTGATGCTGGGGACCCAGGAAGGGGTTTTCCATAGTCAATGACAGTTGGCGAGCATGAATGATTTCTCAGAAAAATGGGTACATAGATAAGATCAATGTATGCCTTGGGTGTGAGGAGTTAATCTGGAACTGATTTTGGGGGGGAAGGCAGCAGGAGGCTTGATGGGAAACAGAGAGATGGGGAATTGAGAAGACATTAGGAACAGTCAAGTGCTTCTGTGGTCTATTCATGGGCCAATCACCGTTACACCAAAGATGTAAGATTGGGTCTGTGACCTTGGGTACCTCTACCCCTGGGGGCCTGAGGATCCAGGGCAATCCCTTCAGTCCCACCAGGAGGATGACTGTGGAGAGAGAAGCTCTGAGGAGATGGAAGTCCTGGGCAGCTAACAGGAGGGAGAGCAGGCAGGTTTCAGGAAGAAGGATTTTTGACCTGGGTCTTCAGGAATGGATCGCTTGGAGTATTTGTTGGACTTGAGTTGTGTAAGTAAAATAAGGCTGGAGGGAGAAAGGTTGGGTGTGCTGGTGTCTGGGGTCCCTAGAGTACCTGTGTGATCACACAATACCTTCACCACACACCTGAGGGGAGTAAGAAATAGATGGCTTCAAAGGATCTGGAAGAAGGATGTTCCAAAAAGGGGGATGTGTGTGGAACACCAAAGGCCTGGTGTGAGCACTGGGGTGCAGAAGCGCTGTACCTCCTGTCCCCTTCCTACCTCCCGTGCTACTGTCCTCGGCCTGTGCTGTGGACATCACCACACTTGGAAAATGGAAGGAGAAAAACAGCTAGGGACGCCAAGGGTAGCAGTGCATACCTGTAATTCCAGCAGTTGCGAGGCAGAGGCAGGAGGATGACGAGTTCAAAGCTGGTCTGGGCTGTATGAGGCTGCAGAAGGAGGAAGAGAAGCAGAAGGAGAAAGAGGAAGAGACAAAAAAAAAGAGGAGGAGGTGGAAAAGGATAACTGGCTACAACAAATAAAACCATCTCCCCCAGCTTCCAAAGTCCCCAAGAGCATCTGGGCACCAAAGAAAGGAAAGTGGTGCTGCTGGCCACCACGATGCAGAACAATTACAAATGAAAAGGAAGCGTGGCCACTCTGGGGGTGTGTATCCAGTCAGTCTCTATCCTAGATGCATTGAA
This sequence comes from Apodemus agrarius, assembly GCA_964023405.1. Taxonomy (NCBI): domain Eukaryota; kingdom Metazoa; phylum Chordata; class Mammalia; order Rodentia; family Muridae; genus Apodemus; species Apodemus agrarius. The sequence goes on along the minus strand of OZ030014.1, from coordinate 35,970,956 downwards.
GCACTCAGAGGCAGCTCTTTGAGAGAGGAGAAGGGGGAAGAAGAGGGAGACAGAAACAGAGAAAAAAGAGGAGGAGAACAGAGTAAACAAACAAACAAACAAACAAACAAAATATATAAAAAAGAAAGGCTGGGCAGTGGTGGCACACGCCTCTGATCCCAGCACTTGGGAGGCAGAAGCAGGCGGATTTCTGAGTTCGAGGCCAGCCTGGTCTACAGAGTGAGTTCCAGGACAGCCAGGGCTACACAGAGAATCCCTGTCTTAAAAAAACCAAAAAGGAAAAAAAAAAAGCCGTGGTTGTTCTAGGTATGGTGGAGAAGAAACTTTATTGTGGACATATGGGTGAGCATAGCCAGAGGCAGGGACATCTGGGAGAGTCCCAGTGGACATGACCACGCTGAGCTGTGCCTCATGTGAGGAGAGGTGGGAGGGTCAGGGAGAGCGGAGAGCAGGTAACCAGCCGCAGCAACCAAGAAGCCCAAAGGCACCAAAAGAGCAGTAAGCAAATGTCAGGATTATCTAGGGAAGAACCTCTAGGGGAGGGGCAGCCCTGCAGCTGGGCTGGAGAAGTTGAGGGGTAGGGAGCAGGGGTACTCCAGCCAGGAGGACGCTGTGACAGGAACTGAGGGATGCTGGAAGAACCTGGCGGCCAGCATCCGCTTTGATATGGTGAATAGACATCTCAGTCATTTGTCCCAGGTTTGAAACCCAACAGCTCTGAACTGAACTGCCAGACTGAAAAAAAAAAAGCTAGTTGCAGAAGTGTGGACAGGAGAGGGTGGTACACCAGGGACTGACAACCACAGGCAAAATTCCACTGCCCTCAGGAAGTGGGGGAGGGGGGCTGGGGATGTTGCTAGACCCTGGAAAGCGACTCTCTAAGGACCAGCTGCCATGGAACAGAAGTAGCAGTAGAAAGGGAGAAGGTCTCTGTTAAGGAGACCTTCAAGCTGGCCTGGCTGGCCTCCTCCTCGCTGACCTATGGCTGGTTCTTCGCATACATTGGAACCCGGAAGGTCATTGGTAATTTGATGAGGTCAGCACCAGACACCCTCCTGACAGACAGCAGACTGGATAGATGGGGTCTGACTCTGAAAGGGTCAAGAAACAAGATCCTGCACCATCAGAGAGAGAGAGAGAATGAGGCTGGGGGCGGGTGGGGAGAAAGGTACAGAGAGAACTGGCACCTTTAAACCTTCTAAATGCATATTCACACACTTAAATACTATGCATATATGTATATACATATGCATAGAAGTATATCTACAGCAGAACACTGAAAAATGTTATTCCACAGTCTGATTTCCTTCACAAAGAAACACTGTCCTGAAGGACAAGAATCCCTAACTGCTAGGGAGGCTCAGCTTTTAACCACCCCGCTCTACCTCACAGGGCTCTCCTTCCCAAAGCAGCTTGGGTCAGCATTGCTAACTGTGTCATTAAGCTCCCAGCAGCAGCCGAGAGGGTGTCTCCAGGACTACTGTCTCAGACACACTGCCCCAGTGGGGAAGAAGGGACTCCAGTCAGGACTGTGGAACCTGGTGGGCACAAGCCTCTGGGGCATCTTCAGCTTGCAGCCAGTTTTGGTGAGTGAGGAGGGAATCAGCCAGCCTCAGCTTCTAAACGTTTCCTGGATGGCGGAGATGGGGTAGCCTTTAAACACAGGTTGAATGATGACTTTTCTGAGGAGATTGGAGGGAGGGAGAGTGCCCAAGCCTGAAGACAGGAGTTGGGGTCGCTGCAGGAGGCTGGACATAGGGATCAGAATGAGGTCTTGCTCCCCGAGCCTACCCTGTCCATGGACCTAAAATGCAGCTGAGTGCCTTCCTTGGGTCCTGTGTTGTGCTCTGGTGCTGATAGTTATCTCTAAAACCCACGCTGGTATCTAATTCCCATTGTGAGGTAGGTAGTAACAAGGGTGGAACTTCACATTTTTGCTTGTTTGGGAGTTTTAGTTTAGTTCAGTTTTGTCTTGCCTTTTAACGGTTGTTATCATTTCGGTCTGACACAGGAGCTCACCCTACAGCTCAGGCTAGCCTTGCACTTATTATGTAGCCCTTGCTGGCCTTAAAATTGCAAGCCCTAGCCTTCCGGGTACTGGGATTATAGGGCTGAACCACCAGCCATGCCCAGCTAAATAGGGAGACCTTTAATTCGATTATACTAATCACAGGTGGGGATTTTGTAAGATGACTGGGATTAGATTCGGATATCAGCATGCCCATTCTGCCCAGGACAAACTCCTGGAGGCTACACTGAGCCTTGCTCTTCGGCACTTCACACCCATGAAGGCCAGGGTTGACAATAGGTGTCCTCTCTTCCTACCTGGAGGAGCTCCAGGCAGAGCCCACCCTTCCCAGGAACTTGACTCATTTCACAAGGGACCACAGATTCCCAAAAGAACATAGAAAACAATGCCTCCGGGTGTGACTTGACAATCTAGGGACAAGTCTACAGACACACAAAGGCTTGCAGAAATGACCCGGTTTTAAGCTTGGGGAACCTGATGAGCATCCATCCTCAGAGTATTTGGTCTGTGCAAGGTAGCCCGTGTGGGCAGCTGCTAGAATTTGGTCACTTGCTGTTTAGGGAGCAGAATGGAAAGGGCATAGCCAGCACGGAAGAGGAGCCCTGGGACAGCCAGGGTACAGGTGCAGCCCTGGGCACGGGCCAGCCCCACCCAGGAAGAAAAGACACCGTGGGGAATCCACAGCAGGAGAGCTGGAAGCAGTTGGGTGTCACTCTGAGACTGCACCCAGGGCATGCTCTGCTTCTTTGCCAGCTAGCTACACGGGGCTGGGGGAACGGAGGAAGTAAAGATGTGAGGCAAGGGTCTCAGCCTGGTTAAGTAGCGTCCCTGAGATTCTTTCTTGATGCCATGTGACACTACGCTTCAGGAGATTTGAACAAATGGAAACTGTCCTGCTTAGCTTTGTCAACTTGAAACAGCCTAGGATTGTCTGAAAGGAAAGCCTAGACTGGGGAATTGCCTCGATCAGATCTGCCTGTGGGCGTGTCAGTGGAGGACTGTCTTGTTACTGTGGGTGGTACCATTCCCTAGGCAGGTTGTGTTGGGTATAAAAAACGTGAACTAAGCATGAGCCAGACAGCAGTGTTCTTCCGTGGTGTTTGCTCCAACTTTGTGACCCAACATATAACCCCCCCCCTCAATGATGACAGTAGCCTGCAAGCTGAAGTAAATCCTTTCTTCCCCTAAATTGCTTTTTGGTCAGTGTTTTATCACAGCAATAGAATCAAACTAGAACAGGAACTGATAACAGACAAAAGTAATAATGCTGCCAAAGTCTGGCTCAGTGAACGAATGGGTTTATTGGGTTACTTGCAGGAGCACAGAAGACAGGAAGGTAGCTGCTCACTGAAAGTTACCCCAGCATCAGTGGTAATGACTCATAAAAAATGGAATCTTGGAGTTCTCTGCATGACTTGCAGGTAGAACAATAGGTCAGAGAGTCTCCTCTCCTCAGTAGTCCTTATTGCTTATGCAACCTCACTGAAGGAGGACCCTTAGGGATCTAGTAAGTTTCAGAGACTTCCAGAAACTTCTGAGTTGTTTATCTCCTGAATCTTACTGAGCCACAACCTTCTGAACTTTAACCACTTTCCCTCCAGGATACAATTTTCCAACTAGAAGGAAATTGCTCACAACACTTTGGTCTAGTAGATGTTGACATCCTGGTATTCCATCACCTTAATTATCATTTATCCCTTCGTGTGAGAGGATACACCATGTGACCCAGACCTGTTAACCTAGTTTCTAAAGTAAGAAACTAAAGGATAAGAAGTCTGTCCAAGAGTTCATTACAAAGGTGTGACTGCTTGTTTCCGTAGTGTAGTGGTTATCACGTCACCTCACAAAGGTGTGACTGAGGGTTGAGATCAGGTGGCCAACACTCTTTCATGACATACCCTCTTCTTTGGCAATGTGGATGTAGCTTTTGGGGGTGGCTGAAAGCTCTTGAAAAAACATGGAATCCTTTGTCTGAAACTACTGGGGTGGCCCTGAGGCCTAGACCATAGTAAAGACAAGTGCTATAAAGTGTGAACTCTGACAACTAAGACTACACTCCAGGGGCTTTGGAGATGGCTCAGTGGAATGAGGGATTCCTCTACAAACATGAAGAACAAAGTCTGAATTCCCAGCACGCGATAACAGGCAGGCTATGACCACATTATGTTCCTGTAACATCATTGCTGAAGGTGAGGAGACATGGGTCCTGGGCTTGCTGGTGGCCAGCCCAGCTCCGTGTTCAGTGAGAGACACTGTCTCAAAGGAATAAGGTCAAGAGGGTAGAGCAGGACATCAGATATTTCCCCTCTGACCTAGACATGTGTAACTTGCACACACGAATGCATATACGGCACACAGACACACATACCGTGCATGTAATCAATCTCCCCCAACAAAAAAACAAAACCCTAAAACAATAATAAAAGAGTGCTGTGCTCCAATGGCTTCTGTGGTTGAAGAAGGGGCCTTGGTGTGAACCTCTGGTCTGGGGATAAGAGGAACTAAGCTGATAATACTCCAGAGGCCAAGGACATGGGAGGTGGGAACTCCCTACTCTTACTACATTTGGGGGCTTACAGAGGCCCCAGATATCTCTTAAGAGTATGAATCTAGCTGTGCAAGGTAGAGGCAGGGTAGCAAAGACATCTGGAAACCCAGGCTGTGATATTGTCCTATAGATGCTAGCCCATAATATATCACCCAGACTAAAAAGGTGATGTCAAGGTTGGCCTTTAAGGACCCATGCAGCTGCTCTCAGTGGCTCAGGCTGCTTGTTACGCGGCCGAAGCCTCTGTGTGACCCCCAGGGACACAGGCAACAACCACCTCTAGGGAAAATCAAGTCAACGTGTCTATCCCACTGTTGAAGTTTGGGAAGTTGATGCTAACCCAGAAAAGTGAGGTCTAATCACTGTTTCTTGAAGAAAAAGAAAAAGAAAACAGAATGGAAGAAAAAAACAAAGATATAAAACCAGCACTCTCCCACAGCTCTGGGGCGGTCCCTTCCCAAGTTCTAGAGAGCTGGTATGGTCTATTGATCTGTGGGAAGGAGGTCTAGTCTAGGAAGCCAGGAAGTCCCAGCAGTCTCCAAGGCAATGCAGTGTCTTCGCTGTAAGGGCTGTTTGGGTGTCTGTGGTGGCCCAGGCCATCTGCCAAGGACTGAGCCACCAGTGTGGCCCGTAGGAGAGAGGAATATGAGAGAAATGTGGGTTCTGGCCATAGGATTAATAAGATGCCAGGACAAATTTGAGTTTCAGGTACACAACAAATAGTATTTGACAAGCCTGTCTTATGAGGCTGTGATTCATTGTTTATATAAAATTTAAATTTGGGTTAGTGGAAGGTAACCAGGAAGTGGAATATCATTCGAGGTGTAAATGAATGAAATGATTAATAACAATAAAATAAAATAATATAAAATTTAAATTTAACCCAACATCTTTTGTCTTTTATTAGCTAAGTCTAGCATTCCAGGGTCCAAGGAGGCAGGACCACACGGGGATCATGTTTATATATGATGGTATCAGAGGTGAGGATCCTAGCCAAGACTGAACCTCTACTATGTTACAATTATGCAAGAGAAAATATCAAGGAGACAGAGGGAAGCCCCTGCCTGTGCAAGGTGTGATAATTTTATATTCTATAAGTGGCTAGGTTTAAAAAGCAAAAAGAAACAGGTGGGATCAGTTTGAGTAATAGAATTTACTTAATACACACCAAACATTACATTTGCAACCCACAACCGCAGCAAACACAGTAAGACATTTTACAGTGCTTTTAGACTGCAAAATCTGGTGTGTGACTCTCCGCCTCTTCTCCAATCAGATGAATCCCAAGTGTTCAGTGCCTCTTACCCGACGGCACAGCTCCTACAGCTTCCCGGGCTGCTGAAGGTATATCCCAGCCCCTCGCAGTCTCAGGTTTGATGGGCGGCTTCCAGGGGTGCTAGGGATGCAGGGTGAATGGGAGCCAAGTAGCCTATCAGCTCCAAGACAATGTGAAAACTCCTTCCTGTGGTGGCCAGACCTTTCTCTGAGGTCCAGCCCATTGGCAATGGTCTGAAGCTTTGGGGTAACTTTAGAGGTGGGGGAGGCTGGACTTTCAATACTTTCTAGGAAGAAGCAAGGCGAGATTTGATTCCTCTCTAGTGCGTTCTAGGGCTGGAAGCCTCAAGGTCAGGATTACTGTCTAGGGTCTGAAATAATAGGGCAGGAAGAGGGGTGATCAGGCAATCTAAGCTAAGTTACTCTTTGATGCTTTCTATGGCTGGCCCAGACACCATGTCTCGGGTGTGACAGTCACCACGTGATGCCATCATCACAGAACCAGTCAACACAGTGAGTCTGAGTTGGCCCGTCTCTGAAGCACTGTCATTGCTTATGTCATCTCAGGAAAGAAAGTGATGCGAACATCTAAATGCCCTAAGGAATAAACCTAAGACATAAGGTTCTGTAAGTAGAGTCAGTTTTATCCCACCTCAGTCGCACCTTCTAGAAACCACCAGACACCCTCTTCTCACCTCTGCTTCCTCACCTCCTGTTTCCAGCTCGTGGTAACTGGACACACAGCTTGTCTGTCCTCCAGGAGGGACTCACGGGGACAGCTGAAGCAGGAAAGGTAGCACTTCTCTTGGTTTGCCAGTTCCCACGGTTCCCAGCCTTATGCCTGCTATTTCCCTCTCAGGAACAACACACAGAGGTTCTATTACAGGCCAGGTTCTTTCCAGGCGCAGGTCTTGGGTGGCTCCCGTGAGGTACAAGAAGGGGACCGGGCAGCGGCAACACTCTCTCGTGTTTCAGACAAAGCCTTCTCTCCAGTCTCTGGCACTGTCATCATTTCCTGCCACACCCTCATATGTGATGAGGCCTCTTTTCTGGTTGGTGATGTGAGCCACAGTGACCAGAGAACCCATAGGAACCATTAAGGGGGTGGGTGGAGGGAGAGGTGAGGAAGGGATCCTCTCATCTGTGGCCAGGAGATGGCTGGAGCAGGGCATACAGAATGTTCACTCTCCCTGGTCAGGGGACATGATGGGTAATTGGGGGAGGGAGGTACCAAAGATCTTTATTTGAAGGAATGGTATAAATTAAGAACTTACATGGATGTTCTGATGTGACTTACAGAAACAATAAACAGTCTCAATATGTCTGCACTGCCCCAGAGACCATCGAAGTCGTTCATGGCATGAGGGGAGTCAACTTAGCTCATGCTATCACTGTGTCTCGGGGTGTACTTGTCAAAGAGATCTTCTGCCATGGTCAGGGCACACAGCATTGCATCCCATCTGCTCGCTGATCATCAAGTCTGGATTCTTGATATCCCCGAGGAAGATCCTACCTCCTCAGTGTGTTGAAGCTTCGTCAGTATCTCAGCGTGTTCCCTTTCCTCGGGAGATGGGAGGAGCAAGTATTTGGCAAAGCCCTTCAGCGCCACACCATCCTGGTTGAAGTAGAAGGTCATGGAGAGATAGATGCAGGAGGCAGCTGGGTCAATATGGCGGTAGACGGGTGACTCAGAGCTGGGGTGAGGTGCAGGTGGCACTGCAGCAGCCAGGTGGCGCTGTGGTCAAGGATGCTGGCTTGGAGAGGCCAGCTGGGGTCAGAGAGGTAGAGCTCCTGATTCCTTCCAGCACCGTGGAAGCAGGAAGTTAGGGCAACTTGGGGCGGACTGTGTCTGGCTCTGGAAGGTTCTATTAGGGAGCCCCATCTTGAGCACCCAGCTAGTGTGGGGTCATGAACGCATCAGCCATAGCACACCAGACAACAGCCCTCTATCTCATTTCCCGGGCTCTTCTGCTTTTCCTCTTGATGGGGAGGGGACAGAACACCTTGGAGGACGTGTCTGGACATCCCACTTAGGGCTGAGTATTTGGCAGTCACTTTCCCTCAGTGCACTGACCAGGTGTGAGAAATCTTACTCCAAGGCATGCACCTTCTTGTGGTGAAAGGAGGGAAGACAGAAACTTGCATTTTCGCCAAGTAAAAGTGACAAAGCCGGAAGTTTAAGAGGAGGACATGAGGATAAATTACACTATGTAGGCAGACTCCCTTAATTAGTGTTGAATCTGGTGCCTCCTTGTGCATCTCTGAGCTTAGTGTGAAAAGTCAGGCTGCTGTGGCCGAGTCTTCTCTTGAGCTCCTTTGGAACTCTGAAGTCTTGATTGATGCTTAAATGGCTACAAGGGAGGGCTACGTAGGCCTCTTCTGCTTTTAACCAGGAGCACATTTATGGGTTTGAGAGTGTTTTGCTTGCATGTATGTATGTGTACCACCTGCACAGCTGCTAACCAAGAAGACCAGAAAAGGGTCTCAGACCCCATGTCTCCATAGTTACAGGCTTCTGTGAGCTACCATGTGGGAGCTGGGCACTGAAGCCAGATCCTCAAGAGCATCCCTAACTGAGCCCTCTCCTTAGTCCTTAAGCATGCACATTGTCTTTGCGTGCTCAATGGCTCCTTTCTAATGAGACCCACCTGAGAGCAGCGCCCCCAGGAGCAGCTCCTAAGCTTCTCTTTCTCCTGCTGGGAAGCTCCGCCGCCCCCTTAGAACCTGTTCGTGGTTGCCACACAATCGTGAGCACATTTTGCTTATGATTTATTATTTAAGGTTATAACAGCCATCGTTACAGCTTCTCAGAACACATGGGGTCTTCCTGCAAGTAAGAACTTCCATGCGTGGGCAGGCATGTGTGTGTACACATGTATACATGTGTATGTGTACATATCAAAGTCAGAGGACAGTCTTGGGTGTCAGTCCTTAGGGACCGTCCATCTTGTTTTTTGACTGATAGCCCTGCTCTTTACCCCTGGGTTGTGGTGGCTGGCCACGGAGCCCAAGACCACTGCCCCACCTATGCTGCAATTGTGCGTGTTACTCACACCTGGCTTTCTCACTTGGCTTCTGGAGATGGAACTCAGGTCTTCGTCCTTGTAGGGAAAGCTCTTTGCCAACTGAGCCATCACCCCCAGCCCCACGAGAACTTTCTACACAAGCAGACCACAGGACTGCTGGTGTGCACTCGCATGCAGGGGTATCCACGCCAGCTCTGCATCTTACCGCCGCTATAAAAGGGTCCCAGATATCCTCTGCTCAAAGTTTCCGACATTCTGACTATCTGGCTCTTTTTCTGGATCGAATCACAGGATGGTCTGGTGCCAGCAAAATGAAGAACAAATCTCCTCTAATATCATGCTAATCCCCGGGACGATCTTCCCTGGTGTTGGTTAATAAAGTAGGACTTTTCTTTTATTATGACATTTTTTTCCTCCAGTAGATAATAACACAACCTTTGCCCCTCAGATATTCAGCTTCTTCTCTCCCCAGATAATAACTCCGGACTTTTGGACCCAACACCCGAGGCATTGAAGCTAGTCTCCGAGGACTGCAAGGTTGTGCTCTGAAGGCGCTGCGCTCAAGTACACTTGGTAACTAAAGCGAGCCGCGCGCCTGGGCCTTAAGATCTCACTGGCACGCAGGCTCCAGACGCAGGCAACTCCAGGATGAAATGAGTCAGCTAACAACCGCATACTTGCAAGAGAGATGCTCCAGTCCAGACAGGGTTTGCAGCGTAGACTCTAAAGCCGAGAGCATTCTGTAAGGGGTGGAGCCTGAGACCCAGATCCGGTGGTGTTGGATTGTGACACACCCATGTGTCATACAAACATTCAGGAATACATCGAACCCTCATGGCCATGTACATCAATAAGTGACCCACAGACAGCAAATATGACTGTCAGGGAGGGGCTAAGGAGAGGGCTCAGCGGGCAAAGAGCTTGCAGCCAAGCCTGAAGGCCTGGGTTCACATCCCCAGCAGCCACATAAAGATGGCAGTGATCGCTCATAGCTATAATCCTGGAACTCTTATGGTGAGCCGGAAAGTGGAAACCGGAAAAATCTCTGGAGTTCCGTGGCTCAGCGGATGGAAGGGGAGGAGCAAGCCCCGAGGTTACTCTTTTGGTCATGACGTAAGTCTCGCTACAAAAGACAGCTTGCAACATTCTACAATGACTGCTTGCGGCATGTGGAGCCCTGAATGGATGCTACTGCGAGACAATGATTGTGCATACAGGGAAAGGTTCAGAGCAAGTCTACCCTAAGACTGCACACCCAACCTTGCTTTTGCAGAAAGATAGCCACACATGTAGACGTGACAGGCAGCAAGACCCAGGTGCTGACAGGGCGACTGAGCTGTCCTTTAGAACGCCCTGCCCTGCTACCTCCCAGCACTTTACCACTTACCTAAAAGGAGACAAAATAATAGGCTCTTTTGTCTCCGGTACCTATAATGTGCATTTCCAGGTTTGTTTGGGAGCACAGCTGCGAAATCTTTCAGCGCTGAAATAATTCTCTTCCTTCCAATTGTGAAGTGTTCTCTGAGCGACGTAATTGTTCCCCACACTGCAGCACTTAGGTGGTGGCATGTCAGCCCGCCAATCACTTCTTCTTCTTCTTCCAGCTCTGATTGTTCCCCGCTGCGTTCCCTCCCCGAATGAGCCCTTCCAGCTGTTGAAAGATGTCAGCGTATTTATATGCACGACTTCAAGCTTCCCATGGAAATTTTCCCCAAAGCAAAGGCTAGTCTGCTCTAATTTGTGGAGCTAGAGCTGGGCTTGCGTTCATAGCACTTCAGGGTGAGCTATATATTAAGTACTATACTTCAGGGGGTGTCTATGAGCACAGAGTATCACTGTGTATTAACTGGGGGCTTTGGGATGGCCCTTCTGCCTGCCCAAGATCTCTTGAAATACTGAGTAGCTTGCAACCACCCTTGACTACAGTCCAGGGGGCATCTGGCGCCCTCTTCTGGACTCTGTGGGCATTGTGTTCACGTGCACATACCTACACACAGATGATGGCATAGTCCTGAAGAAGAAAAATAAATGTTCTTCAAAAGCATCATTTTTTAAAAGCTACAAGTGAGTAGGAAGTATTTATAAATCACACATTCAATGAAAATTTTAGATCTAGAACAAATAGTAAATATTTAATAGGGAAAAATTAAGAAACTACAATATGAGCAAACCACAGATGATGTACCAAGGGCAAATGATGACATGAACACGAGATGAGTCTGAGGCCAACTTAGGCAACCTGAGACTCTGTCTCAAAGAACCTAACAAAGAATAGGACTACGAGGGACTGGAGACATGGTTCAGTGGTTAAGAACCCTGGCCGCTCTTCCAGAGGACCCGGGTTCAATTCCCAGCACCTATATGGTGGCTCGCAATTATTAATAACCAAAATTCCAAGGGATCCAACACTATCTTCTGATCTCCATGGACACTGCATGCAAGTGGTGCACATGCATGCTTTCAGGCAAAATACTCGAGCACATAAATTAAAAAATAAATATTTACCAAAAAAATATTGCTTGGCTGCTTTAATATTAGGACTAGAATTCATCTTCCATGAGGATCTTATATGAGGAGATGCATAAGAAAAAGGGGGAAAAGGACGAACTACAGAACCAAGGGATCCAATGGATCTTCTGGCCTCTGCCTGTGGGTGTGTAAACAGAACATACACAATGTGTGTGCATACACACACACACACACACACACACACACACATTATCATTATCATCATCATCACCATCATCATCATCATCATCATCATCATCACCACCACCACCACCAGAAGCAGCAGCAGAATGTCTAGCATGAAACAAAGTGACAAGACCAAGCACGTGGTGAGGATGGCGAAAGGCTAGATGCACATGCCCTGCTGTCATGCACACAGAGCAGCGTGACAGAAACCAGTCTCAGTTTCATTTAAATCTAAGCAGACTTCATCATACAAGCAGACAAGTGAGCCACGGCAGGAAGCACAGACGCTCACAGCTCTTTCTTCTCTTGATATTTGTCGAGTCGTGGAAGTAACCCAGATGTCCACAGATGTCTAATGGGTGAAAGGGGGTTGTACATTGAGAGCTGCTGTTTAGTAATTAAAAAAAAAAGCAAATAAATGATAAACACGAGAACTCAAATGGATCACAGAGGGATGAGGCTGAGTGGGAGCAGGTAAATTTCCAGAAGTCAATTTTATCATGGCTCTACAGTGTTCCAGAATATTCTCGAAACTACAAAATTACAGTGCTTTCCAGAAGTTGTGAATGGAAGAAAGTATTGCGAGGGAGGCTCATGACGGAAGAGCACGTCTGTACCTCCCTTGGTGGTGGTGAAAGTACTTGAAGCTTTGCATGGGTCTGTACACACTCCAGTGTGCACTGAGAGATGGCAGAAATTCAAATTCCTGATGATGACACCCATGGGTTTTTTTCCTTCTCTTAAGAAATGCATTCCATTTTTAAAAATTGTGTGTCTGTGTATGGGTATGCACGCTTGAGTACAGGAGCCCACAGTGGCCAAAAGAGGTCAATTGGAGTCCCTGGAGCAGAGCATGGTGAGACCCCTGATGTCCTCTGCAAGAGCAATATGCTTGCTTAAGGTCTAAGATGTCTCTAGGCTGCTGTTTTCTGCTTTGGGTAGCAATATAATTACATAAGTTGTTGTCATTGAAGAATCATAGGCGAAACATCCGGGATAGTTTTCTCTACCTCCTACCAATCCATCATTATTTCAACATAAACTTAAGCATGTTACTAGCATTGAGACCAATGCTTCTCTCGTCTTCTTTAATTATTAATGTCACACAGATACTTTACATAACTACCCTACAGAGTACACCTACTGTTGCTTACATTTATATGTGTTTACAGCTGATCACATGAGGATGTGGGAAGAACTGAAGGGGAAGAGAGTAGGGTGGAAACGATGGTGCAAATACAGAACTCATATATGAATTTCCTCTAAAAAATTTGAAAAACATATAGACTAAGTTTCTCTGGTAACTTCATTGTTCTGGTCTCCCATTTATGTTATATCACGAACAATTCTGTGTTCATGTTTTCATATGTTGCAAGACACAGATGTAGCTTCATTCTTCTGCATGTGGGTATATCACTTTCCCTTCCCTGCACACCATGTGAAAGGGACTTTCCTTTCTCCTGTATATCCAGGTATATGTGCATGTGTGTCAATCAGAGGCCAGCCTGGGGTGTTCCTCAGGATTCATCTACCTTGCTTGTTGAGACACTAGCCAGAAGCTTGCCAAGTAAGCCTGCCTGGCTGGCCAGTGAACTTCAGAGATCCTCCTGCCTCTGCCTCCTCAGCACCAAGATTACACACATGAGCCACCATGTCTGACTTTTTCTTGTGGGAGCTCAGGAAAATTGAACCCAGGTCCTCATGCCTGTATGCCAGGTGGGTTACCTTTAACTGCCAACAACCTAGAATTGCCTGGAAAGAGTCTTAGTGGGGAATTATATAGTTTAAGTTGGATATATTTAGGTTGTAGGGGATTATCTTGATTGCTCACAGACGTAGGAAGACTCAGCCCACTGTGGGCGGCACCATTCCCTAGGCTGAGCCCTGAACGGTGATTATTCTCTTTGCTCTTGACTATTGGTGTGCCATGACTGGCTGCTTGAGTTCCTGCCTTGAATTTCCCCGTTACAGACCTTAACTTAGAATTATGAGCCAGACAAGCCCTTTCCTCCACTACTTTGCTTTTTTGCATCAGAGCATTTGTTACAGCAACAGAGAAACAAAATTAGAACATATGTTAAAGAATTTTACCAACTGAGCCACCTCCTCAGGACTTTACAAATCCACCTACTTTGTTTAAGAGCCTGGATTTTTGAGGTGCTTCTGGTAAGAATCATCTATAATGATTCAAAGAAAGAAATAACCTTACATCTGTTGGCGCTGTCCATTCCATACTGCTGGCGAGATGGTTTTGAAACACTCGCTGCCTTGGATTCCTTCCCATCTCATTAGTGGGCTCTGCTAGGGCACATGATATATTCACGAGAGTGGTGTCCAACAGTGGTTTTTCTTTATTGCAGGCCTGACCACAGCAGCTATGCCAGGCCTGAGAGTGCACATGCAGAAGGGATTCGTGCTCCCTCCTCCCTTGGACCTGACAGTTCTGACCCTCAGCCTTACCTGCCCTTAGTTAGAGCACTACAGAGACATGGGCAGCACACCGGATGAGTCTGAGGTATTCGTAAGCACATGGACACATGGTAAAGGTGGTGTCTAGTAACTAGATATGTCACACAGCCCGGGTAAAGATGGGAAAACCATGCCTGTTATTTTAAAAGATGATCATGACAGGCATCAGCTGGCAATCCTGGGAACTCAGATAAAATCACATCCTAAGAACATCAGACTGCCTGAGGGGGTAACAGAGGGGGGACTATAGGGGGGGAAGGATAAGAATGATGAGGATGGAAACATCAGACTGCCTGAAGGAGGAACCGGGTGCGAGAGTGTCAAGGAGAGAGAATGTCTTTTTTTTTTTTTTTTTTCTAGAAACAGGCAGCTGAATCTCCAGGCTGGTTCCTTGGTGCTGCTTATTGATATTCAAAACTGAGAAGAGCAAGTCGCTTAGGCATGATGAAGAATGGTTAATGTGGATTAATACCCACACTCAGGTCTCCAGTGCTGGATGGGGGGTGGAACAAGCTCATGTAATATTGAAGCCAAGGTCATGGAGTCTGGGCTCTGCCAACAAGACCAAAACCAGCCTTGCTCCCAAGAATAAACATTTGCCTGGCCTTACTTCACTTCAGGAAGGTGGGGCTTGGGACTGAGAGGGAAAGCTCCTGCTGGGGAATGCCAGTGCTCTCTCTGTCAGCCTCGGGCTTCAGTCGATGCTTTAAACCCCCATCCACCTCGTCCTCCCTACATTAAGTTGCTCAGTGTGGTTCCAATCGTTGATGATGAAAAACCCAACGTTTTCTGAAATGTGCTAGTCTAACAAGGGTGGATTCGGCTGTACCCTTTCCACAGCATGTGGGGACCATTGTGGTGATTTTCATACTCTGGAGCTATCAGTGAATGTGCTGTATTTTTGAAAAGGAAGCATCATTTTACAGGCTGTTTTTCTTAGCCATTCCATGAGTCAGACACACATCCTGTAGTAGTTAGTTTTCTGTTACTATAACTGAAAGCCTGAGGCTGGGTACTTCATCCAGAAAAAAAAAAGTTATTTAGCTCATCGTTCTAGACACCCAAGGGCATGGTGCTGACATCAGGCTAGCCCTGGTGAGGTCTCATGAGGGACAGTAACAGCACAGGAAGTGGGAAGTAGGAAGCCAGAGTGACAGGAGGTCCCAACCATGTTCTTTTTCACCACAACCTTTTACAAGGACAAATGCAAGATCACTGTCTGTCTCTGCTGTTATGATAAAACACTGACTGAAACCAACTTGAGGGAGGAAAGCTCTGTTTCAGCTCATGTTTCCCAGTTCACCATTGAGGAAAACCTGGTAAGGAACTGAAACAGAGGGCATAAAGGAAGACTGTGAGCCGGCGTGATCCTTCTGGCTTGCCATCCTTTTTATATAGCCCAGGCCCACATGCCCAAGGTTGACACCACCCACAACAGACTGGAATCACCACAGCAATCAGCAACCAAAAAAAAAAAAAAAATGCTCCACGGACATGCCCATAGGCCATTCTGATGAAGGCAAGTTCTCAAGTGTGATTACCTCAGACACCATCATGGTCCTTGAAAAAATAATACCTGGATGATGTAAAGGCAGGGGCCCTCATAACTGTAAGCCTCCCATTGGACTTTAAAGTTCCTCTCAGCATCACTGCACTGACGCTGAGCCTCTGTGATCCTTTTGAGGACACATGTAAACAAAGCATCCTTTTTCTATCACCCGGGTCCCTATTACACTAGCCAGGCCCCTCAACTGAGTGACCAAGACCCCGTCCCACTCCCTGCTCGCTCCCTCCATGGTTCCCACTCATTGGCAGGCTCCTACAGTGCAAGCCGGTGTCTCCAGACTGCAGTGTCAGCTCAGCAGCCTTGATACCCTCTTCTTAGTTATGCCCTGGAGTCCGGGACCCTTTTCTCCTGAAGATGATGCTGACAGAGCTTAGGTCTCTAAGAGTTACTATATCCTAGGATACTGCGTGAGAAACTTGGACCCCAGATAGAACCAATTTCCACTCTGATGGGTATCTTCCCAGGAGTAATAAGAGGGAATAAATCAATTGCGCCAAGCATCTTATTTGTAGAATCTTGCTAAGCCAGCACAAGTCTCCTCAGATACTGTGTCTGTGTGGCCGTGTATGCGCTTCGGCTGCATTCTGCTTCCTGAACCATTGTCACAGTGACGCAGTGCAGGTTGGGATGCCTGTCCTGACCCACTGTGCCCTTCCAGCCAAACATACACTTCTGTACTCTAATTGCAGACGTTAGAGCCTCACCTTTTCCTAGCACGACTCCTGTGAGCCTACATGGGATGAAGCAGTCCGAGGCTTGGCGTGTTTGAATATTTATTTGCATGAATCGGTGTGTAAGCATATGAGTGTGTGTGTGTGTGTATGTGTGTGTGTTCATGCACGTTCATCTCTCTAGTTGCAATCCTTTCTGTAGTCACTCTCCTGCCCACTGCTCCCACACCCTCAGTATCCTTATTAGAAAGATCCCCAGGGACTCTGAAAGTTTAATATCTGCTTTAGTCGGTGTGGTAGATAGTTTTGTGTCAACTTGACACAAGCTAGATTTACCTGAGAGTCGCTCACTTGAGAAAATGCCTTCATAAGATACAGCTGTAAGGCATTATATTAATTAGTGATTGATGGGGAGGACCCACCTCACGGTGCGTGGTGCCCTCCCTGGGATGGTGGTCCTGGATATAAGAAAGCGGGCTTAGCAGGCTGTGGGGAGCAACCCAACAAGCCCGTTTCTCCATTAGCTCCTGCCTCCAGGATCCTGCCTGACTTCATTTCATGAGCATCGATATGGCAGTGTAAGCCAAATAAATCTTTTTCCCCTAGTTGCTTTGGTCATGGCATTTCATCAAAGCAATTGAAGCCCCAACTAATACAGGCAATTCCTCAAGCAAGATTCCCTCAGATACCGTCAAGCTCTCTTGAAAAAATACATGGATAGTAGCAAAGGCAGCACCCCCCCACACACACACACACAACTGTAAACCTCCCATTGAACTTTAAGGATCCTCTCAGCATCCCCACACTGGCACTGTGTCATCAAAAGATGAAATGTGGGCCAGAAAGGTGGCTCAGTAGATATGAGCTTTAGCAGTGTAAGCATGAGTACCAGAGTTCTTACCCCAGCATCCTTGTGAAAAGTCAGGCTTGGAGATGTGAACTCCAGAACTGGGAAGGCAGAGACAGAAGGAGTCCTGGAGCTCTCTGGTCAGCTAGTATAGACAAAACAGTGAGTTCCAGGTTCACTGAAAGACTGTCTCAAAAAATAAGATAGGGAGAGACTGAGAAAGACATCTCCCATGTACCTCCTCTAGACAAACCCACAGAATAAGCCTCTGTGGGTCTCTGTGAGGAAGGTTCTAGATTTGGTTGATTGAGAGGTGAAGAGCCACTGTAAATGTGTGTGGCAGCAACCCGTGGGCTGGGAACCTGGGCTGAATTAGAAGTAGAGAATGATCTGAGAACCAGCATCCATGTCTCCCTGATTCTGGCAGCAGATGTAAGTTGCCTTAAGCTCTTGTCATTGTGCCCTTCCCCTCCATAGGAACTGCATCCTTCAACTGGAGCCAAGGTGAACCCTTCCTTCCTCAAGTTTCTCCCGCCCTTAGGAAGTTATTACCTCACATACCTCTCGCTGATCTGCATTCATTAATCCAATGCCAGCCCTTGCCACACCTTCTACAAATTCAGTAATGCTGAGGTCTTCTAGTGAAGTCTCTAGGGACAACTTGTTTTCAAATGACCTTGTATCCCACAATCAAGACAATGGACATTTTGATATATAGGATTATAGGCTGCTGCTTTTACATAGTCATTAGGGTCAATATCAGCAGTAATTCTAATCCATTCATCCGTGGGTGCTGATCGCGCTTTTAAGTCTAGCACACACAGCAACGAGGAAAGTAACACACACACACACACACACACACACACACACACACACACTTCAAGCACTACAGTAATAGGTTCAGAACATATAAGACAGTACACACCTTGAAAGTCACCTTCAGAAATAGCCAGGAGTGATGCAGAAGGTGGTGTGATTTTCCAAGAGGTGTAGTGGAGGCACCTCTGGGGTGAATCAGGGATTGCCTGTGACTTAGACTAACTAGTACAGGAAATAAACCTTGACTATTACAAATGTAATTTGCATTTCCTCAGATGAAAGGATGAGATGAGAGCCAGACACAAGCTGTGTGAGTACACGGCTTGGGCTGAGCCAAGAGCATTTCTTTCTCTGTTCTATTACTAGGCCTAAGCCTGGAAGCTTCTGGCCTTTGTACAATCTAATCTTACAAGCTGACTGATCCAATTCGGCTTCTCTCAGCTTCTGACTGAATTGCTGTTCCTGGCCTCATAATAACACACCTTTCCTCTCTCTTGCTGCTCTTCCTCTCCTCATGTAAGTTGGGTTTCTCCTATCTCTGACTCATCCTGGCAAATCTTTTTCTTACTTATCACTTTGTCTGCCCCTCAATTAGACATCACTTTCAAACATGGACGCTTCCTTCTACAAACTAATCTTACCTTCATTGTTATGGATTAAAGATACGTACCAAGGGAATGTCTGTATTCCAGTCAGATCATAAGTAATCCCAGGGCATATCTATTCTAGTTGAATCACGTCTTTGGATGTGATCCCTTGCCAGAACAGCCACATTACAGGGTTAAAATTCCCTTACATCCTCCCCTTTTCTGTTTAAGCTAAAAATTATACACAGTTTAACTATTACAACAGAAACAACTATCATTCCACAAACTTAACATTCAGAATGTCTTCATGAAGATCCATCGATGCGGTGATCCTTCATCACTGCAGTCCTGATCACCTTTCCTTCAGCAAATGTTCCTTTCAGAATCAAGGTTTTCCCGTCTGCCAGTCTGATGAATGATCTGTTCTTTTTCAGCCAGTTTGTTGAGCTGTCCTAACACAGGGAATCAGCTCTCTGCATCATCTGCATTGCTGTCTTTCTGCAGTTTTTCCTCCCTTGAGCCATACCTTTCACGTGGAAGCTTCTTTTATTCGGGTCAGATCTTTATCTATTTTGATAGAACCCATTGTCCTTCATCACCTGTGGAAATGTAAGTAAGTCCTCTTCCCCAGTGACACATTCACTAACTTCCATTCTGATATTAAAACATCTTTAAAGTATACAAGTTGATCTAATTCAGCAGCATTTTTCTACAATCCACTGTTTTTCAGCTAATCTGATTCTTTCTGTTTATCAATGTACAATTAGATCTTTATAAATCCACACATAACTGTGACACTTAGTCAATAGAATTTCATGCCTAGCTGCACACCAACAAGCTGGCTTCTCACCCATTTAAACATAGAAATAATCAAGCCATATTACATAAGGTGTCTCCATATTATATACAGTGTCTCCAGTACCTACTTTATTTTCTCTAATTTTTCTGTGATGTTGGCATGAAATACCTGACTCCTGTAGGTTGTTTCCAGGGTACAGCTAACTCCCTTAGGGAGTTTCTCATGGGTACAGGATTACCTCACATATCTCTTGTTGATCTGCTTTCATTAGTCCAATGCCAACCCTTACCACACCTTATACAAATTCAGTAATGCGGAGATCTTCTAGAAAAGTCTCTAGGGACAACTTGTTTTCAAATGGCCTTGTCTCCTACAGTCAAAACAATGGACATTTTGATATATAGTATTATAGGCTATTGCTTATATACATAGTCATTAGGGTCAATGTCAGCAGCAATTCTAATACATTCATCCATGGGTGCTGATTGAGCTTTTAAAGGTCTAAGAACTTTTTTACACTCTGAATTTGCATTTTTGACAACTAAAGTTTCAATTAGTACCTGCTTTGCATTTGGATCTGATATTGCCTTATTTACAGTGGCATAAATCTATATAAGAAGTCAGTAAACATCTCTCTGGGGTTTTGAAAAATCTTTGTGAATGACATAGACCTTTTCCCTTGTTCCTCTACCTTCTTCCTTACAGCTACTAAAGTATATTGTAAAATAATAGAGTCATCAAGTTGCATCTACTGTCTTAAGCCATCAAACTGATCTTCACCTAACAATTGGTCTTTCACAATATTAGCACCTTTAAACCTATTATGATTTTTCATAATTGCAGCTTCTTCTCACCACCATGTCACACCTTGTGATTGAGAATCAGCTTCGAGTACAGCTGCTACTAAATCTTTCTAGTTTTGGGGGGTGGGCGGACAATCCTGTTTGTGGTAATCCAGGTATTTAACATCCATTTCATATAGGGTGAGCACATTCCATAAGTTACTATTGATTCTTTAAAATGTTTAAGATCTTATATTTTAACAGGATTCCAGACTAGTTTATTTTGTGAATTTTCACCATTTTCTGACATGTGTTCCTGGGAAACACTGGGAAAACTAGTGGAAGATGGTTGCCTTTCTTTAGTTTCATTATGAGGTAGTTCCATATGTTTGTTCAATGGGCTATAATTTGTTCCTGCTGTTTCTGCCTTGCTCCAGGCTCCAGGCTCCTATGGATCTGGAGCCTCCTGAGTCTCTCTGAGTGCTCAAATGAACTCAAAGGCACAAACTGAACAGAACCACATGAACTCAATTTCATTCAATTGAACTGCACTGAATTCAACTGCACTGAACTGCACCAACTGGACCGAGAGAGAGGAGGCAGTTTTACAGAGACAGGATTACTGGGATGGGTTGCAGGTGAGGACAGAATGAGTCAGAAAATGAGAAGCTAGAAGATTAGAACAGATTGCCAGAGTTGGTTTGAGGCCAAGCAGAGAAATTTAGTCAGAAGCCAAGAGAAGCCAGTTTGAGTCAGTCACTTTGTGGAGAAGTTTGGGTCAAAGCAGCTGAGTTGAGTTAGCCAGCCTGAAGAAAACTGGGGACATGTTTGCCTACCAAGACAAGAGAGTTGGGATCCCTTGCAGCCACAAATGGACTTCATTGATGCAGTCAGACATTGTGTACAGACATTGTGCTCAGACAATTATGAACTCTTGAGGCCCTGATGAATCTCAGGTGTAATAAAATGTGTCTCACAGAAGTCTTCTACTGTGAAGTTACCAGGAAAAAAAAGCCACCCCTGAGTTATACATTCTGTAAAGCTGATTGACTTGATTGTCTGACTTAAATTTGTGTGTTGATAGAGGGCTGGATTGTTACCAGTTGAGAGCCAAATTATCTGGGGCTATCTTTAGCTCCATTGATACTCACTTATTATTACTAGCAACCCAGCATTTTGTGACTATTATGAAAAATTCCTTTGAAATGTCCAAACCTGTCTGGAGGGAACAAGCTAGGAGCACACAGGGCATAAAATCAGTGGAGCAGCTGGGACAGAAATCTTTCTGCCGCCATTGGCACCAGGGAGCCGGGAGACTCCACAGCCTTCTGTGCATAGCTTGCCAGGAGAGAGTGATCTCCCAGCAGCGCTTTCACTTCTGAGCTCAGAGGAGTAAGGAAACAGGTTTACAGGTCCACAGGAGGAACAAACTCCAGCCAGAGACAACAATACTAACTAGCACCAGCGATAGCCAGATGGTGCAAGGCAAGCACAAGAACCCCACCAACAGAAACCAAGGCCACATGGCAACATCAGAACCCAGTTCTCCCACCACAGCAAGTCCCGGACACCCCAACACACCGAAAAAGCAAGAGTTGGATTTAAAATCGTGTCTCATGATGCTGATAGAGGGCTTCAAGAAAGACTTAAATAACTTCCTTAAAGAAATACAGGAGAACATCAGTCAACAAGTAAAAGCCCTTAAAGAGGAAACACAAAAATCTCTTAAAGAAATACAGGAGATCACGGGTCAACAGGCAAAAGTTACCAGTTGAGAGCCAAACTGGTAGAAGTCCTTAAAGAAGAAACAGAAAAATCCTTTGAAGAATTATAGGAAAACACAAACAAGCAAATGAAGGAACTGAAAAAAATCATCCAGGATCTAAAAGTGGAAGTAGAAACAATAAAAAAAATCACAAAGTGAGACATCTCTGGAGATAGAAAACCTTTGAAAGAATTCAGGAGTCATAGACTCAAGCATCAACAACAGAATACAAGAAATAGAAGTAAGAACCTCAGGTGCTCAAGATACCACAGAAAACATTGACTCAACAGTCAAAGAAAATGCAAATGCATAAAGCTGGTAACCCAAAACATCCAGGAACTCCAGAACACAATGAGAAGACCAAACCTAAGGATTATAGGTATAGACGAGAGCAAAGATTTCTAACCTAAAGGGCCAGTAAATATCTTTAAAAAAATTATAGAAGAAAACTTTCCTAACATAGAGAAAGAGATGCACATGAACATACAAGAAGCCTTCAGAACTCCAAACGGACTGGACTAGAACAGAAACTCCTCCCAGCACATAATAATCAAAACACCAAATTCACTAAACAAAGAATAATAAAGCAGTAAGTAAATATTAAAAGCAGTAAGGGAAAAGGGGCAAGTAACTTATAAAGGTAGACCTATCAGAATTACACCGCCAGACTTCTCACCAGAGACAATGAAAGCTAGAAGATCCTGGGCAGACCTCATACAGTCCCTAAGAGAATACAAATGCCAGCCCAGGCTATTATACCCAGCACAACTCTGAATCATCATAGTTGGAGAAACCAAGATATTCCATGATAAAAATAAATTGACACAATATCTGTCCACAAATCCAGCCCTACAAAGGATAATAGATGGAAAATGCCAACACAAGGAGGGAAACTACACCCTAGAAAAAGCAAGAAAGTAATATTCTTCCAACAAACCCAAAAGAAGATACCCACACAAACTTAAAAATAACATCAAAAATAACATGAAGCAACAATCACTATTCCTTAGTATCTCTTAACAACAATGGACTCAACTCCCCAATAAAAAGACATAGACTAACAGAAATATTTCTCATGTAAATCTTCAATTTTATCAGAAAATATTTGTAATTCCCCTTTTAATTAATTTAGTAATTTTTATGTCTACTGTTTTATCTGCATTATTTTTTATGATAATCTTCAATTTTAATGTCTTTCTATATATTTCCTCTATTTTATCAGAAATGTTTTCAATGTAAATCTTTGATTTTATCACAAATGTTTCTAATTCCACCTTCAATCAATTTAGAAAGAGATTTTATATCTATTATTTTATATGTAAAATTTTCCATGAAACAGGCAATTTTAACGTGTTTGTCTATATATTTCTTGAATTTTATCAGAAATATTTTCCATGTAAATCTTCAATTTTATCTGAAAATGTTTATAATTCCACCTTCAATCAACTTAGAATTATCTTTATGCTTATCATTTTATCTGTATAATTTCCATGATAATCTTTAATTGTAACATGCTTTTCTATATATTTCTTCAATTTTATCAGAAATATTTTCCATGTAAATCTTCAAATTTATCAGAAAATGTTTATAATTCCACTTTCAATCAACTTTTATGCCTACCATTATTATATCTATATAAAATTTTCCATGATAATCTTCAATTCTAACATGCTTTTCTACATTTTTTCTACAATCTTCTCAGAAATATTTTCCACATAGATCTTCAATTCTATCATAAAATGTTTCTATTTCATATTTCTATTAATTTAGCAGTGCTTTTTATGTGTACCACTTTACTCTTTAATTTTCCATGAAAATTGTCAATTTTAGTGTGTTTTTCTATGTATCTTTTCTATTTTATCTGAAATATTTTCCATGTAAATCTTTAATTTTATCATAAAGTGTTTTTACTTCCTTTTTCAATAAAAAAAATTTAAAAAAAGAAAAAAAAGAAAAAGAAATGTCCAAACTTAGCTTCCTCCACCTCAAAGACTCTGAGTGTCAGATAACGTCTGAGCTTCATAGAAGAAAGTTCCTTGCTTTGATTTAATCTACCTACTTGATATTTCTGCCAGTGTGTTTTTTAACACACCTGTGTGTGTGTGTGAGTGTGTGTGTGTGTGTGTGTGTGTGAGAGAGAGAGAGAGAGAGAGAGAGAGAGAGAGAGAGAGAGAGAGAGAGAGAATGGGTCAGAAGACAGTTATGGGGAGTTAGTTCTCCCCTTCCACCATGTGATTCCCAGAGACCAAACTCAGACTTAGGTCTTCAGGCTTGACAGCAAGCACCTTTATTCTCTGAACCACCATACTGGCCCCACCAATATTTGCATGTACCTTGATTTATTACTTTCTTTGTTCTGTTACTATTAAGATGTCAGGAAACACACCACATTGGAAAGTTGTATTTAGAGTCATCTGAGTCTAGTCTCCGGAGCCTAGTTACTCATATTTGGCTCCAGAATAAATTATCTCTTATTCTTTTTGAGGTGACAGTTGTGTTTTTGCATCTATACTGAGCTGCTGAGCGTCAGCAAAGTTGCAAGCTTAATATCGACGCACACCTGTGCGTGAAGCCCTGTGGTCATGTCCGCCAAAACACAAGTCCACCTCAGAGTGCTTACCTGAGAGAGGTTTGTGTTCGGGAATGGTGAGTGTGAGGAATAAGTAATCATAGCAAATGATTGAAAGCAACAGCATCTTCAAGGGACAGGTTAAATTGCAGTGCATCCATGCACCAGAGGGAGAGAGGAGTCTCTGCAGGTATTTTCCAATCTGAAGGCACATCCAGGAAGTGGGTAAGGTTAGAACAAACGTAAAACTCAGGATTTTGTTATGGTAAGGGTGGGGCTTGGGAGATGGCTTAGTGGACAAAGCTTGAGGACCTGATATTGGTCCCCAGAACCCACGCAAAAGCTAAACATGTTTCCATATTCCTGGAAGCCAAGAACTTGGAGGTGAGGCAGGCAGATTTCAGGGGCTTGCTAAATAGCCAAGCTAACCAAAACAGCCCAGGTTCAGAGAGAGATACTGTCTAAATAAATGAATAATTAAATAAATAGGCTGGATAGATGCCTCAGCGGTTAAGAGCACTGGCCGCTCTTGCAGAGGACCAGAGTTTGCTTACACCCAGCAGCAAGCAACCTTCCTACAATTGTAGCTCTAGGGGGTCTGACATCAATGTATCATGTGACACACACTCATAGACTGATGCATGCATGCACAAACATAAGCAAAAATAGAAACAAATCTTCCAAAACAGAAAAGCTGGAAAGCAATTGAGAAAGGCACCCAACATTGATCTCTGGTGTCTACATGCACACACAGGTGGCTGCACCAGTGTGCACAGTCATATACACACATATACTATACATACACCACACACATGAATACACTATACATCCACATACCACACAAGCGTATTCTATACACACAACACACACACACATACACTACATATACGTACCTCACACACATATACTACACACATAAACACACACACATGCACTACACACACACATATACATACACTATACTGATGCATATACTGCACACACACACACATAAACACATATGCATGCAACACACTACACACATACCACACACACTATACATAATAATACATGTCTACACTACATCCATGAATACACTACACCACACACACACACACACACACACACACACACACACACATTTTAAAAGCAAACTTGGGGACAGTTAAGAAGATCCTTTATTTTACTTGCTTGCTGTAGAGAACTAACACCTACAGAAATAATACTGAAGACAGATGCCCGTCAGGATCAGAAGCAGATTGTCCTCCGGGTTTTCATTCACACATTTGGTTCCATTTTTAATCGTGAATTACCCATTCAAAGTCTCAATTTGTTAATAATAAATTAATTATTTTTTTCTGAGAGAAATATTTCAAGTCAGATTGAGACATGGCTGTCACACTGAATATGATGCTTAATTGGCAGGTTTTGAATTGAGTCATGACTTCCTGGATGAGAGACAGAATGTGAACTTGGAACTTCTAGTCAGACCAGCATGGGCGGTGCAGGCATTTGAACCTCTATCCCCCATCCCACCCCCACCCCCACCCTCACCCTCACCCCACTCCCACCCTGCTAAGCAGGTATTTGCACTCCCCCAAACTCCTGCTCAGAAGTAAACAAGAAACTAAAGAATTTTCTCTCTGCCCAGCTTCTCTTTAAACTGAACTCCCCCCCCAACACACACACACACACACACACACACACACACACACACACACACACCTCAGCCTCTTGACTTTTAAGGCTGTTCAGAAGTCTACTGAGAAATAAACCTGAGTTCCCTGTCCTTGCTCTCCCCAAGATTGAGTGGGAGCAGCAGGAGCTCCAAGCAATCGCCTGCAGCTCTTTTACTCAAGTTGATTGCTGCCCACCCCACCCGGCTCCAGGCTTCGTGTTTAAGCATCTTCCATCTCTCTCTCTCTCTCTCTCTCTCTCTCTCTCTCTCTCTCTCTCTCTCTCTCTCTCTCTCGTTTCTATTGAGTCTAAAACTACAAAACAGAGACTAAAGTATTTTTGAAATACAATTTCCCGGGCACTCTTTGTTTGAAAGTCTGGCAAATTCAGTCATGTATTGACACATATTAGGAAGAAGTATGAGCTGTAAATCTATTAAGTGAATTCCATGCTCTAAATAAGTGTTAGCAGCTTGTAAATACAACTCCTTGGCACTGGGATCAGGATGAATACGTATTGGTTCAACGTTGTGGCAAGTCTTTTCCAGAAATGAGTATCATGTACTTTGGAGGCAAAGGATGCGTGTGTCCATGTAAGAGCTGGCCAGCATGGGTGCCCAGATCCAAACTAGGGTCCCCTGGAAGAGCAGCTGGTGTTCTTCAGACATGAGTCATCTCTCTAGCCCACTTGTTTTTTTTTTGTTTTGTTTTGTTTTGTTTTTTTGTTTGTTTGTTTGGTTGGTTGGTTGGGTTTTTTTTGTTTTTTTTTTCGAGACAGGGTTTCTCTGTGTAGTCCTGGCTGTCTTGGAACTCGCTCTGTAGACCAGGCTGGCCTCGAACTCAGAAATCCGCCTGCCTCTGCCTCCCTAGTGCTGGGATTACAGGCGTGCGCCACCACGCCCAGCTCTAGCCCACTTGTTTGTGTGTGTGTGTGTGTGTGTGTGTGTGTGTGTGTTCATGTATATAGGGGTATGTGTGTGTGCAGGTGCACATGTCCCTTTCTGTCTGTATGCCAAAAGACAATGTCAGCTGTTGTCCCTCTGGCACCATCCACCTTGCGTGTGTGTGTGTGTGTGTGTGTGTGTGTGTGTGTGTGTGTGAAATCTCCTGTCTCCACTCCTTCCATCTTGCAATAGGAAAACTAAAATTACAGGCACACCTTACTGTGTACAGTTTTACATGGGTTCTGGAGATTTGAACTCAGGTCCCCATGCCTATGAGGCAGGTTTTGTTTTGTTTTGTTTTGTTTTGTTTTTACCTACAGAGGCATTTTCCAGTTAGCTGAAGCCTGAATTTGCCTTAATGTAATAGAAATTACATTTGACAATGGCATCTTACTATTCTCCATCCTTGTCTCCCTACTTCACAAGCCTCACTGAGACTCCCTAGAATCAACCTTATATGTGTGGACAGAACCTACAGACGTTGAAGCACATGGACCATATGCAAACACTATGGACTTAGGATGTGGAGAGATGGCTTAATGGTTCAAAGCACTTGCCTCTTCTTTCGAGGGATCTAGCTTTAGCTCCCAGCACCTGAATGTTGACTCCCAACACCTCTAACTCCAAATCTAGGGCGTCTAACACCCTTTTCTGACCTCTTTGGGCATGGCACACACTTGGTACACAGACATGCACGCAGGAAAAACACTCATAAACAAGAAATAAAATAAACAAAACTTTAAAAGAAAACAACTACTGTGCCTAGAATTTTGCCCAGAAATTTGCCCGTGCATTTAAGACATGAAAATACTATCGAGTAAACGGTAATGAGAATCTTTGGTTCCTCCGAGAAGAGATAGTCTGGATAGTTGTTGGTGAGAGCTCCTACACCTTTTTTTCTTTTTTTAATATCTTATTCTTAGGACCTGGAGTTTCATTAGAGGCTTCGGATATAACTGCTTCAGACTGGCTTAGGAAGCTTGCTGGCTCTCGGATCCACCACTGCTGGCTGGCTGTTCAGCGGGGGCTCCTGGCACTGGCATTATCCCTTATTTCCTGGGTTTAGCGAGCAACTGGCGCCTGCGAGTTGAGCCTTAAGTTTTTATTGAGGTGAGCAGATGAAGGGCCCTGACACTGGCCACTGAACTGAGTCTGCCTTGTAATGAGATTGTTGATGGGACTCAACCTGCTGGGCAGAGAGCCCCAACCAAGCTGTCTAGGGGTGCCATTAGGTTTCCATGGCCCCAGTTCTGGCAGCAGACAAGGCAGATCATATGCGTGTCTCCCCCATGAGAATGCCGAGTCCCTTTCGAGGACTGAGAATGATTGACAGCTAGTCTCCCAGAAAGAGACAGGCTTTGAGGTAAAGCAGGGGGAAAGATGTCTAGACTGAATTAGGATACCAAAAACATACCCTGCTATAAATTAGCTTGACTTCTGAGAAGCAATTTTCACAGAAATACACCTGTAAGAAAATGGTTGGGCACCCCGGTCAACCATGACGCTGGGAGTAAATCAGTGTGAGTGGAATACTTGGGAATAGTTCTCAAGGTCAGCCTTTCTGAACTCACCATGCAAGTGTGTCCCTTCGCGCAGTGCTCGGGCATCCTCCCAGCAAATGCTGTGGCTGAGGACAAAGGAAGTCTTCATGTACCCGGATCCGATCTCTCACCGATGCACAGCTGTGAGCTCTGTAAGGCTGATGAGATGGAAGACCCCGGTGTGGGGATTGCCTGTGGCAGGCTCACGCTCTGCTGCAGAATGCCGGGTCCCTCTAAATATTTCACAGAGTAGTGGTTAGGCAGTGGAGATTGCCTTAGAGGAGTCTGTTGCTTTCAGTGTTCTGTTCCTAGAGCCATTGAGAGTTCCAAGAATGATGGTCCTTGGAAGTCATTAGGTTCTGGCTACACAGCTGGTCCTCATCACCTGTCGGCTTCAGCCAGACCCATTCTCCAGTTCTGCTACCCTGGCCTCCTGTCACTTCTTCCCAGACAGCCACAATGACTTCTTGTCACACCCCAAGCTCAGAGCTGAGAACTCCAAACCCAGACCCTGGAATTCTGGCTAGACGCCATCTTTGCAGGAGAGACTAAGTAAATTTACCCTTAGCAAACCAAGGCAATCTCTTTTGTGTGGGCCTTTCTGGATGCAGCTCTCCCAGCGGTGGTGAAACAGCTGAGAGACAGGAAAATGACTGATTAGAAGCTAAGGAACAATGAGTGCCTCCACTTGTCTTGGTTCAGGCTTCTGATTCAGTGCTGGGGAAGGGAGATGCCTGCAGCTCCTAGCAACCACCTGTGATGGTTTTTTGAAAAAATTATTCATAAATATATGCATAGAAATTTGCAAGGGCCATCTGGACATCCTGTGGCCTCTCCCCAGTTTCTACCAAGGCCACCTCTTTCCATGCCTATACCACAGTTTGGAGTCCAGAAAACAAACAGGCACATGGCAGGGATGACTTTATCACATACATAAATCAGTGAAGTCAGCCAAGGCACAGCAATTTCATCCCCAAGAAGTTCGCTCTTCTCTTTCCCTACCACCATCATTACCACATCCCTTGCCCCTGGCAACCACTAATTTTCTCCGTGTCTCTATAATTTTGTCGTTATGGAAATGCAATCATATAATATGTGACCTTTTGAGATTGTCTTTTTATGTGTGTCTCAATTCTATTTGCTGAAAATTTGTTAAGAATTTTTATATCTCTCACTACCGCATCTTTTTCTCTCGGTCATCAACTTCCAAAGGCATATCTTGAGATCCCTCTGGCCAGGGAAGCAGACAGGCCAGTGAAGCCAGTGAGCTTTAGATTCACTCTCCCTCCTCTCCTCCAAATACAGTCCCTCAGTCTTGTCCACTGTATAGCAGACCACCTGCTGTGACCTCTCTTCTCTCTTTGCCCCGTTCCCAAGAGATTAAGCAGATTCTGATGAAATGCCCGGCTTTCCACTCTCCTCTGAACCCCCTCAGCCCATCTACCCCACATTCATTTCTAAGTATCAGCTCTCAATATCAAGAAACACATTCTACCTGGGACCCCCAGTGGTCACACCTGGCAGGACTCAGAATTCCCTATGAGGCAACCCACAGCCATCACACTCTCCTAAGAACCAGAGACACCAACAGAAATCAAGGAACAGAATATCTACCCAACACAGACATAAGCAGGTATCAGCATCTAGAACTACAATCATCCCAAACCCAGATGCCTAGACATCAGAATAAAAACACAGTCAATAAAAGCTAGAACAAAGTGCCTTCACTACAGCCTAGCAACCCTATTGCATTAGAACATGAGGAACACAATACAGCTGAATCACAAGACAAGGATTCCAAAGTAGCCTTTATGAATATGTTAGAAACCCTTAAAGAAAACATAAATTAATTAAATTATCCACAAAAATGCAAACAGTGGAATGCAATAAAGGAAACAGTTCAAGACTTGCAAGTGGGAATGGAAGCAATATAAAAAACCCAAACTGGGAAGAAATGGAAATGAAAACTTTCTGAACTTTAACAGGAATCTCAGAGGTGAGCCTCACCAACAGAATACATGAGATGGAAGAAAGACTGTCAGGTGTAGAAGGCAAGACAGAAGAAATGGATACCCTGGTCAAGGTCAATGTGAAATATGAAAAAAATCCAGGCACAAAATGTCAAGAAAGTCATGGACACTATGAAAAGACCAAATCTACAAATGGTAGAAATAGAGGAAGGAGAAGAAACCCAGGTCAAAGGCACAGGAAATATTTCCAACAAAATCATAGAGAAAAAATTCCCTAACATAAAGAACAGGGTACCTATCAAGTTACAAGAAGCTTACAGAACACCAAATAGACTGGACCAGAAAACAAATGGCACACAGGACATGATACTCAAAACACTAAATGTAGAGAACAAAGAAAGACTATTGAAAGTTCCAGGGAAATTATTAAATAACATATAAAGCAGATCTATTAGAATTAGACCTGGTTTTTCAGTGGAAACACTAAAAGCCAGAAGGTCCTGGACAGATATTCTACAAACTCTAGCAGAGCATAGACATCATCCCAAACTACTATACCCAGGAAAATTTTCAATTACAATAGATGGAGAAAGAAAGACATTTCATGATTAAAAACCAAATTTAAGCAATAGCTATCTATGATCTCAGCTCTACCAAAGGGTTAGAAGGAAAACTGTAACATGAAGAGGTTAACCACACATAAGAAAATACAAGAAATAAATGTAACAGACCAGAAAGACAAGAGAAGGAAAAAAACTACATCACAACAAAATAACAAGAGCCAACAACTGCTGTTCATTTATGACTCTCAGCATCAATGGTCTCAATTCCCCCAATAAAATGTAATAGACTAACAGGGTGGATTTGAGAACAGGATGCATCCTTCTGCTGAATCCAAAAACCACACCTCAACATCAAGGACAGATATCATCTCATGGTACAAGGTTAAAAAAATATGCTAAGTAAAAGAACCTAAGAAGCAAGTTGGTATAGCTATTTTACTGTCTGATAAAATAGACTTCAAACCAAAACTAATCCAAAGAAAGAGAGGAAAGTAGACCAAGAGGACATTGCAACTCTTCAAATGCATGCAACAAACACAAAAGCACTCAGGTTTGTAAAAGAAACACTACTGCAGCTTAAATTGTATTGACCCTCACACACTGAGAATGGGAGGCTTCGATACCCCATTCATGCCCATAGACAGGTCACCCAGACAAAAACTAAACAAAGAAATGCTGGAGCTAATTGACATCCTAAACCAAATGGAACTAACAGATATTTGTAGAACATCTTATCCACACACAAAAACATATACCTTCTTCTCAGCACTTCATGGAACTTTCTCCAAAACTGACCATGTAGTCTGACACAAAGCAAGTCTCAACAGATACAAGAAAGTTAAATTAACGCCCTACGTCCTATCTGACCAGGATGGATTAAACTGCATATCAACTGCAACAGAAACAAGAGAAAGCTTACAAACTCATGGAAACTGAATAACTCACTACTGAAGGAAAAATGGATCAAGGCAGAACTTAAAAATTAAAAACTTTCTAGAAATGAATAAAAAGGAATACACAGCATACCCAAATGTATGGTACACAATGTAGGCAATTCTAAGAAGCTCATAGCACTAAAACACAGTGACCACAATAAAACAAACAAAAACTAGACAGACCTCATGCCAGCAACCTAACAGCACACCTGAAAGCTCTAGAACAAAAAGAAATCATGACCCAAAGGAGTAAGTGGCAAGAAATAATCAAACTGAGGACTGATATTTATAGGATAGAAATAAACAAACAACACAAAAACAAACAAACAAAACAAAAAGTGGGTTGTTGGAGAAAATTAGTAAGACTGACAAACCCTCAGCCAAGATAACTAAAAGGCAGAGAGAGAGGATACAAATTAACAGAATTAGAGATGAAAAGGGGCATGTAACAACAGACATGGAGGAAACCCAATCATAAGGACAGTATTAATGTGTCCTCTACTAACGTGAAAAACCTAAAAGAAATGGATGATTCTCTCAAAATACACTATATACCAAAATTAAATAAAGATCAGAGAAGCAATTTAGACAGACCTCTAACCTCTAGTGAAATAGAAGTAGTAATAAAAAGTCTACCAACCAAAACAAGCCCAGGGCCAGAAGGTTTTAGCACAAAATTCTACCAGACTTTCAAAGAAGAGTTAACACCAATACTACTCAAATTCCCCAATTCTTTTTACAAGGTGACAATTACCTTGATATCTAAACCATATAAAGACCCAACAAAGAAATAGAATGATTGTTCTGACTAGTTTTATGTGAACTTGGCACAAGCCAAAGTCATTTGAGATTAGGAAACCTAATTAAGAAAATGCTTCCATAAGACTGGACTGTAGGCAAGCCTGTGAGGCAGTTTCTTAATTAGTAATTGATATGGAAGGGCCCAGCCCATGGTGGGTGGTGCCATCCCTGGACTGGTGATCCTGGGTACTATAAGAAAGCAGACTAAGCAGGCCATGGAGAACCAGCCAATAAATAGCATCTCTCTCCATGGCCTCTGCATCAGGAACTACCTCCAGATTCCTCCCCTGTTTGAGTTCCTCACCTGACTTCCTTTGATGATGAACAGCCTTGTGGAAGTGTAAAGAAAATATCCTGTCCTCCCCAAGGTACTTTTGATCATGGAGATCCATTGCAACTATAGTAACCCTAACTTGGACAATTACAGACCAATTTTCCTTATGAGCATAGATGCAGTAATTCTCAATAAAACACTTGCTAACATAATCCAAAAACATACCAAAAGATTATCCACCATCAACAAGAAAGTTTTATTCCACAGATGCAATGATGGTTCAACATAAATAAATCAATAACTGCAATATCCCTACCCACTGTAAGCAGACTTAAAAACCCACAGAATCATCTCATTTAGATGAGGAAATGCCTTTGACAAAATCCAACACTGCTTTATGATAAAACTCCTAGAGAGAGTAGGGATACAAGGGACATACCTCAGCATAATAAAGGCAGTTTACAGGAAGACTATAGCAAGTATCACCAAAAATGGAGAGAAAAATCAAAGCATTCCTACTAAAAGCAGGAACAAGACCAAGCTGTCTACTCTCCATATCCATCAAGTACAGTACTTAAAATCTTAACTAGAGCAATGAAACAACCCAAGCAGACCAAGGAAATAAAAATTGGAAAGGAAGTATTCAAAGTATAATATATTAATATACGTGACACTAAAAAAAAGTTCCACCAGGAAGCTCCTACAGATGGTAAACACTTTCACTTTCAAAGTAGTTGGTTATAAAATTAATTCACAAGATGAGCAGTCCTCCTATATACAAATGAAAAATGGTCTCAGAAACAAATCAGGGAAACACCTTTCACAATAGCCTCACATAATATAAAATAGATTGGGAAAACTCTAATCAATCAAGTGGAAGACTTGCATGATCAAAACATCAAATCTTTGAATAAAGGATTGAAAAAGACCTCAGAAGATGGAAAGATCCCCCATGTTCATGGATTGGTGGGATTAACGTAGTAAAAACAGTCATCCTATCCAAAGCAATCTACAGATTCAATGTGATCCCCATCAGAATCCCAGCAATTCTTCACAGAACTGGAAGAGACAATTTTCACCTTCATATGAAAACATGGAAAAACCAAGGATAGCTAAAACAATTCTGAATAATAAAAGAACTTCTGGAGATGGTCCCATCCCCATCTAGAATAGTGCCACAGAGCTATAGTAATAAAACTAGAATGGTATTGGCACAAAACAGACGTGCTGATTAATGAAATCAATTAAATGCTCAGGTAGAAGTCCATATACCTATCAACAACTGATTATTGATTTTAAAAAAGCCAGAAATATCCACTGAATAAAAAGAAAAAGTATTTTCAGCAAATGGTGCTGATCAAACCGAGGGCAGCCTGTAGAATAAGGTGAACAGATCTGTATGTGTCTCTTTGTATAAAACTCAGCGCAAAGTCCTCCCCATAAGGTACACTGAATCTT
Source organism: Apodemus agrarius (assembly GCA_964023405.1). NCBI lineage: Eukaryota > Metazoa > Chordata > Mammalia > Rodentia > Muridae > Apodemus > Apodemus agrarius. The sequence goes on along the minus strand of OZ030014.1, from coordinate 35,936,368 downwards.
ACAGAATAGAAAGTAGCGGATAGTCTTGAACTCATTAATTGCCACAGGAAGAGACTCTCTGAACAGAACACTGATAGCACAGACTTTAAGAACAATTCATATTTTTGATTGTGAGCCTGGCCTTTACTGGCTGAGTCATTTCTCCAGTCCAAGAATAACAATTAAGAAATGGGATCTGGCTGGAGAGTTGGATCCATGGTTAAGAGCACTGACTGCTCTTCCAGAGGTCCTGAGTTCAAATCCCAACAACCATATGGTGAATCACAACCATCTGTAACGAGATCGGATGCCCTCTTGTGGTGTGTCTGAAAACAGCTACAGTGTACTTATATATAATAAATAAATAAATCTTAAAAAAAGAAGAAGAAGAAGAAGAAATGGGATCTGATGAAAGCTTCTATAAGGCAAAGGACACCATCTCATTCAGGTAAAGTGGTAGCCTACAGAATGGGGGAAGTTTTTTTTTGTTTTTTGGGTTTTTTTTTTACCAGCTACACATCTGATAGAGGACTAACATACAAAACATATTAAGAGATCAAAAAAAAAAAAAAGCTGGACATCAAGAAAATATAGAACTCAATTTAAAAATGGGGTACAAACATAAATAGGGAATTCTCCAAAGAGGAAACTCAAATGGTTGAGAAACAAAGAACTATTCAATATCCTTAGTCATCAGGGAAATGCAAATCAAAGTAACTCTGAGATCTCATCTAACTCAAGTTGGAACAATCAGAATCCATAAAACAAATGACAGCTCATGTAGACTAGGGACGTTAGAGTGCAAACTCTTGCAGCAACTATGGAAATCAGCGTGGTGTTTCCTCGGAAAGATGAGAATCAATCTGCTTCAAGACATGCAGCTATTCCACTCCATAGGATGCTTCATTCTATTCCAGAGATGCTTGTTCGGCCATACTCACTGCTGCTGTATTCATTATAGCCAGAAATCAGAAACAACTTCTATGTCCGTCAGTGACGAACTGATAAAGAGAATGTGGTGTACATTTACACAATGGAACCTTACTCAGCCATTAAAACTGAAATCATGGAATTTGCAGGTAAATGGAAGGAACTAGTAAAAGAAAATCCTGAGTGAGATTACAGGGACCAGAAAGATAAATATGGTATATGTTCACTTACATGTGGATGTTAGCTGCTAAGTCATTGATAATCAAGGTAAAAATCCATAGAACCACAAAGGGTATGTATAAAGTGACTGGAGGAGAGTTATAGATCTCCCTAGAAAGGTAAAGTAAAATAGTTATGGATGGATAAAATTGGGAGCAGGAACTGGACAATCAAGGAGAGGGACAGCCAAAACCTAATACTTTAGAAGCTCCCTAAATTATACACATTTATGAAGGTGATCTAAATAAAACTGCCAAATAATAGAGGAGAGAGAGTCCCAGCTGGACATCTTTTGTCACCAAATAAAGCTTCCAGGACCAGAAATAGGTTACATGCTGGGATTACAGGTGTGCACCACCACCGCCCGGCTTAAAGATAGCATTTAATTGAGGATGGCTTACAGGTTCATAGGTTCAGTCCGTTATCCTCAAGGCGGGAACATGGCAGCATCCAGGCAGGCATGGTGCAGGAGGAGCTGACAGTTCTACATCTCATTGCGAAGGCAAACAGGAAAAGACTGACTTCCAGGCAGCTAGGATAGGGTTTTAAAACCTACCCCGAATAGTGGCACACTTGATCCAAAAAGGCCACACCTCTAAATAGTGCCCATCCCTGCCTAGGTATATCCAAACCACCACAAAACCCATACCTGAAGCTGTTTGGGTGGTCAATTACCTGAGACTAGAGAGGTCAGGGTCCTAGAGGAAGCCAAATACTACTATTCTGCTAAGGGAATGCAGACATAAGATGATCCCTAACAACAGTCTGCTCTACTCATAGACCTTGCTCGGCCACCATCACTGAAGCTTCCTCCTGCAGCAGATAGGAACAAATTCAGAGACCCACAGCCAGACAATGTGCAGGGTGAGAGACCTTGGAATACTCAACCCTAGATGGGACGTCTCCATGAAATCCTTCCCCGCAGGGTTCAGAGAACTCTGTGGAAGTGGAGGGGGAGGAATGTAAGAACTAGAGGGGACAGAGGACACTAAGAAATCAAGGCACGCCTGTAATCCCAGCACTCTGGGAGGCAGAGGCAGGCGGATTTCTGAGTTCGAGGCCAGCCTGGTCTACAGAGTGAGTTCCAGGCCAGCCAGGACTATACAGAGAAACCCTGTCTGGAAAAAAAAAAACCAAAGAAAGAAAGAAAGAAAGAAAGAAAGAAAGAAAGAAAGAAAGAAAGAAAGAAAGAAAGAAAGAAAGAAAGAAATCAAGGCCTTGACACAACAGGGCTGACACACATGCAAACACATAGAGAACAAGGCAGCATGCACCCACCATCCCTGCAAGAGCTGCACTGGATGGGTCCCAGAGCTGAAAGAAGTGGACACACACAGCCATGCCTAACCGAGAAGCTGTCTCCAACTGAAAACCACTTGCAAACAGAAGCTGAGTTTTCTCCAGGGGAGTCTCACTGGAGAACACGCTGCTCTTAAGGGCAAGTGCCATGCCCAGCAGCAAATGGCCAATGCAAGACAAATTCAAGGGCATATTGGAGATTCTTTATTGCATAACATTGAGTCAGGGTAGTTAGTTAGTTAGTTAGTTAGTTAGTTAGTTAGTTAGTTAGTTAGTTTTTGACATTACAGTCCTTTGCATATGTATTATGGCTTCCGACTCTTAATCTTTCTCACCTGCTTAGCGCTATCATTTCTTTCTTCACTTGATTGCGCAGGCCTTCCAGAAGTTTATAAGCACTGGATTTGGCTCTGAAGGGATTTGTTCCCATAGAACTTCAGCTCAACACAAATCCTGCCACATCTGCTTCCACCTGGATACTTAGTGGTCCCCAGAATGGGTACACAAGTCTGCATCTACAACTGCACCCCTGCACTTCCCGCAGGGGAGAAATGTATCCAGCATTCACTTGGATGATGACTGCCCATCCTGGATCAGTCTCAAGCATTTTCACTGGCACCACCATCTGTCTATCTTCACCCTTGGGTGTGCATTGCCCCGATGCTCCTGAAGGCCCCAGGGACCAACGGATACCTGCACCCAAATTTTCTTTATGTTTGTAGAGGATCAATAATCCCATAGTCTAAGAGGAGGATTGGTGCTCAGCTGCAGAGAGAAGGCAGATAAGGCAGTAACCACCTCAAGACATTCGCTTCCCTCACATCAGCAGACACAGGAAGACAAAAACACCATAACCTTATTCATGAAGATTCTGTGTAGACCTTAGTAGTTCTTCCTCCCAGCCCCATATCTCAGAAATAAGACTCAGACTCAAAATATAGTTATAAATACCTTGGCCATATAACTAGACTCTATTCTGACTAGATCATAACTAAAATAACCCAATTATTTTAATCTACATTCTGCCCTGTTGCTGGTTACCTGTACTCAGGTACCATGCGCCTGTCTCCCCTCATCTTCCTGAGTGAATCTCCCTTGCCTGACTCTCTCCCAGAATACTTTCTGCCTCCAGATGCCCTACCTCCTATTTCCTGCCTAAGCCATAGGCCATCGGATTTATTGATGCTTCATCCATACAGGCATAAAACATTCCCTCTACAATTCTGTTAGTCACTCTCCATTTTAAAAGAATGTTTTCATACAATTTTTGTATGTAATGCTATTGGCTGGTTAAATTACTAGGGAAGTGTATGCTCTGCTGACGTAACCAGGAAAATGCTGTAGAGTATTATACCATGAGATATAATTTGTCAGCAAACCATCTGTGTCTGGAAAGTTCTTTTTGGGGAGTTTTATATGATTGTTTCGGGTGGTGCTGTTGGTGGCACTGGGCAATGGTAGTTGGGAGCAGGAGATTAGGGGTGGGGATGGGTGGAACAGTCTCACTATGTAGCCAAGCTGACCTGGAACTTGCTATATAGCCTCAGATTCAGGGAACTCCTGCCTCTGCCTCTCGAGGGCTAGAATCAAAGGCCTGTACCACTGTAGTTAGAATTTCAATTCTAATAAGCCCATATAAAAGACACACAACCCGGATATTTTATTTATAAGCCATATGCCTAGATTGGGCAGATCTAGGGCTATACAAACTTGTTCCCCAGCTATAAAGGCCCTTGTTACTTGCTGTTTCTCCTGGTAACTCGATTCTGGTCCATGGCATCTTCTTCCTCCTCCATCTCCCTCCTCTCCCCACCCTCGCTCTACCTGCAATCCCGTTGCTCAAGCCTTCAGTCCCACCTTTCTCCCTCCACTGCCCAATCACAGGCTCTAGCCTTCTATTGACCATTTAAATTGGGGAGAAGGTTCCCATGGCATCCCTTGTGTATGTGAGGATCAGCTCATTGGGGACAACCCCCTCTTGAGGAACCAGTACTTAGCAATAGAATACAAGCAGCATCCGACCAACCCATCACACCACCATGGTTTCCAAGAGTCCTAACTTATGAATTCATCTTCCTGTAATCATAGGCCTATTCACATGACCACCTTCAAATTGAGGATATTTGAAAAAGAATCGATGTATTTAACCAAACCAGTCAGATTTATGCGGAGTGCCATCCACAAAACTCTTCCTGAGGCCAGCAGGGTCTGAGGCCAGCAGGGTCTGCTACTTCTTTGCTGGTGTTGCTCATTTGTATTCTCCTGATTTCCTTGTTAATCTTGCTAGAAGTTTGTCAATTGTAACAATCTCTTAAAAATGTAACATTTGTGTCACTGGTTTTTCTCCTTTGTTTTCTTCTTTCACCGTCACAAGTCTCTGCTTTATCTCTACTGTTCCGCTCTGTTTATTTCTGCTTGTTCTTCCTTGGGTTTTGAGAAGGGAGCTTACATTATTGACTTGAGAATTTCCTCTTTTCTATTGTAATTTTAGCTGCTATAAATGCCTTTCAGATCTGACTTAGGATTTGGTATTTGCCTTGAGAACCCCTCTTTGATTCTTTGGCGGTGTGCTGTTTGAGCTCTGCGCACTGGGAGATTTTCATTTTATCTCTTGCTTCTGAGTTCTCATTTGACCCGTGGGTGTGAAAGAAAGGAGCACTGTGACGTCACCTCTTTAAATGTGTGGAGGTTAGTTTTGCAGCATAATATGGGCTCTGTCCTGGCATGTGTTCTATGGGCATATGAGAGGAACTTCTAACTTGTTCGGTAAAGTAAGTCTCTCTCTCTCTCTCTCTCTCTCTCTCTCTCTCTCTCTCTCTCTCACACACACACACACACACACACACACACACACACGAATGTGCCCATGTATGCACATGCACCCATTAGGCCCTGAAGCATGGCATTACTTGTATCTGCTTGAGTCTGGCCACTCTGTCAGCTGTTGAGAGATGGAGGTTTAAATCTCCAGCAATGAATATGAGTTTGCCTATTTCTCCTGTTGGTCCTATGGGTTTTGCTTATTTTTTCAGCCACTGTTTTCTTTATTCTACACGCACGCACTGAGATCTATCATCTCCCTGTTAGATTGGCCCTCTCATCATTACCGAGTGACCCATCTATCCCTGGTCCTTTATTTTCTTTGCTCTGAAGGCTGCTTTCTCTAGAATTAGTACATCTTTTCTTGCTTTCCCTTGGATATCATGTGCATAGTCTATCTTTCTTAATCCTTTATATTAATTTTACTTCCTTTATTTGAAGTTGGTTTCTTAGTGACAACGGGCAGCTGGATCATGTATTTTTATTCATTTAGCCAGTTGGTCTTTTTTAGTTTTTAATTGTCTTACGTTTATTTTAATTGGGTATGCAATATGTGCGTGCTGTATGAGCGCATGTCTACGCAAGCGGATGAGCCTGTGCCCATGCACACAGACCGGAGGAGGGGGGGTCACTTGGTGAATCTGGGGATACAAAGGAAGCCAGTGATCCCCAGTAACCCTCCTGTCTCTGTCTCCCACAAAGTTATCACCAAGAAGGTTATCATTAGAATAAACTCCTCTCCTAAACAGCCCTGTGTACTGACACGTCATCGTGCCTTCCTCGGGGATCGAGCTTGGGCTTCTCTGGTCATCCTTCTCAGCCTCAACCTCCTCCTTAGAATAAGAAAGAGAACATGCTTTGGGCTTGGAAGGTCTGAATTACATTGTGGCCGTGGCCAAGTAGCAGCCTTCCCCAACTCTGCTCCAGGTCTCCCTGTAATGTCCTCGGTGAAGGATTGCTCCCTACACTAGTTCATTTTTAATTGCTGTGGCAAAGCACCTGACAGCAGCAACTTTAGGGGGAAAGGGTTTATCTAAGCTGGCTGTGCAGTCTGTCCCAGATAGCTGTAAGACTCGACTCGGCACAGCCAGGAGTCATCTGAGACCAAAGCCTCAAGCAACGGCTTAGATCGGATTGGCACGTAAGAGAAACTGTATGGATTATTAACTGAGGAGAGAAGGCTCGTCCCACTGTGGGCAGAGCATTCCCCAGGCAGGAGGTCCTGCACTGTATAACAAACTAGCAGAGGGAGCCCAAGGGAGAGCCAGAACGCTTCAGGATCCGTCCTGAGTCCCTGCCTTGACTTCCTTTAATAATGGACTATGACTTGGAAATAAAAGAGGATGTATAGAAGTTGTAAGGGGAAGAGAGGCCTTTCCTCCCCTAAACAGCTTTTGTTTAAGGTCTTTTTATCACAGCAACAGAAAAGAAACTAGAGCACAGCCCATCATGGTGGGGGAGTTACACTGCGTCCACAGTCAGGAAGACGTGTGTTGACTCTGGTCTCCATTCTGCCTTTTTTTCTCAGTCCAAGGCCCCAGCTCATGGGGTGGTGGCAACCACATGTAGAGCAAGTCTTCCTGCCTCATTTAGCCTAAGAGAGAAAAATCCTCACAAACCCAGTCAGAGGTTTGTTTTCATAGTGGTTTAAATATTGTCAGTTGGCAATCAAGGTTAACTGACCCTCCCTCTAACACACACACACAGACACACACACACACACACACACACACACACACAGAGACACAGAGAGAGAGAGAGAGAGAGAGAGAGAGAGAGAGAGGCCTCTGCCCACCAGCCATTTTGTCCTACACAAGTCTCCAAGGAGGGTTTCCCTGTGTGCTCCTGTAAGACATTATAAACCTCATCCATCAGTTTTTTTGAAATCTTGCTCATTTAAGTTGTCACAGCTCAAGAGCTCCGGGATTTAAGCCTTGGGAAGGGGAAGGCTCGTCAGCAGAATTTCCGTGCTAATTTGTAAAGAAGAGGGATATTAAAATCCTTCCACTCTGCAGAAGTCAGGGGAGAAATTGCGGGCAGGGACGCCCAAGGGGGTATCGGAGAGAAAGTCCCATAGACTCTTGAGGACTTGGCTTTTTCCTGTTGGAGTGAGGAAGGTATGTGCATGGTGAGAGAATTAGGCTTCGGAGGACCTGGCACAGGAACACGATGGGACTGTCACATGGCTGGGAGACAGCCATGATTTATCAGAGGCAAATTGATAGCCACCTTCGAGGTACAAATGTACTCCAGAGAAGTGCGTTCCATGTTTTTTCATCTTTGTCCTTTATCACTTAAGCTACCAGAGATGATACCATTGGTTAATGTATTTCCAGGAAATGCTTGTTCATACATAAATTCCTTGACACACAGTGACTGGACAAATTGTTCAGAAGTGTTCAAAGAAAGTAGCTTTTTCAAAGTTATTTATGCATCCTACCCATCAATATTTTTAACACCCAAGAGTGCTTTTTTTTTTTTAATGCCTAAAGGGATTTTCTTTCTGTCTCAGGCAGTCTTTGAAAATGGGTATATGTGAGAATGGTCTCTGATCTTTTTGCATATGCAAATACAAAGGAAGCAGGAAAAGGGGGAAAAAAGAAGGAAAAAAACAAAAACCCACCAGGAAGGGGTCTGGAGGAGGACTGACTAGGCCCAGTGTTTTCTCCTGCCTCCTCTAAACAGCCTGCCCAAGTTGGGGCTGCTTGGTCCGGCAATCACAGTGTGCACCCGGGCAAGGCTGCCCAGTCCACTAAGCTGGATCGATCAGCAGCCCCAGACTCAAGCCAAAGGCCCGAGGATTCTTCGGAAACACACTGGTCTCCAGTCCCTGTTGGAAGAACAACGGAGCTGGCAAAAGATGGCCGTGGTGGCGGCAGCAACACAGGTGGGGTGGAGGTGCCCACCAGCAGGAAGTGAAGGCAGGCAGGGAGCACTGCTTGTCCTCCTGAAGACCTCTGCAGATCTGAGTGGCCTCTGGAAGGTTCCATCCACTCTAGGGGGAAGGGGGCGTGACTTCTCTCAGCTCATCCTTCCTGGAAGGGCCTTCACTGATCTGCCCAGACAATTGTCTCTTAGTTGATTTCCTGACTCATTCAAGTTGACGAGAGCGAGGAAGATGGGCAAAGCGCCCACGGGTTACTTTACAGAACCCGAGACTGTGCGGCAGACAGAGCCGACGCTCGTAAATAAGAAGGATGAGCACCGGTATAAAGAAGAGTGGTTGTGTGTCTGTGCGGAGAGCTGGGTATACGTCACCATGAGGAGACTTTACAGCACTTATCGGGGTAACAAGGGACTCAGAACTGATTGTCCAGAGGGAGAGGAGACAGGACATCAGAATGGAAGCAAAAACGAAGGCAAGGCTTCAGAATAATCACACCTCTCTCCTGAGATAAGCTCAGAAGTCCTTAGGGACAACATGTGACCAACATTGCTAAGCCGAAAGTGAGAATGTGGTGGGAAAGGGCATATGGAAACCTAGTTAGCAGAATGAGGTTCCACGGGAGGAAGCCAGGCAGCTCACAGAGGGAAGGTCCGCCCATCCGTGGAAGGAGGGTAAGTGACGATCCCCACAGTCACAGTCCCGGTAGGGAAGTGTAACACCCGCCCGTGGATCACAATGAGGCAGGAGAGTAGGAACTGGAGAAAGCAGACATCGTGAATAACATATGAAAGAAGTCAGCTGACAGAGAAAACCTGGAATCCCTTCCCCATCTGGGTTCCTTATGACAAACAGAGCATGCTCAGGAAAAGCCTGCACTGTACAAGCGTGGGAGAGGCGGGACTGTGTGAATGACCTACAGCGGTGGCCTTGAGGGGACACCTTTCCCCAGCTAGCCAGCCCACGGCCACATCAGGAGTGATTTCTCTTTCTTAAGAAAACGAAACAAAGCAAAACAGAACAAAACAAAACATAAAAACAAGGAAAACTCAGGAAGTGGACACATGAACCTCCCTGTGAATGGGGAAGTAGAGTAGATATTGTGGGTGGATTGGGTGTGGGGAGTGTCTAGGGGGTAAAGGAACAGAAGGTATCAGATGGGGGAGAGACAACTGGAATCAGGGGCTTTTCTGGGGCTACCACTCCTAGCAATGGGACACATGAAGCCTGAGTTGGCCCTCTCCTGCAGGACTTACAGCAGAGAGATTGGGACACCAGCCCAGCCACAAAACCATAGAGACACAGTCTGTTCTGTCTACAAGATGTGCTGGGGTAAATGTATCCAAAAAATAAAAAAAAAGTGGGAGTGGCCAACCAATGACTGGTTCAGCTTGAAACCCTGAAACCCATGTCATGAAAGGGAGGCCGCCCCTCACATTGCCAGGAGGGACAGGAGCTAGAGGTTGGGTAGCCCAGAGACTTGGGATAGAAAGTGATTCCTAATGTTGTTCTGCTACACTCATAGCCTGGCAACCAGCCCAATTGTGATCAGAGAGGCTTCGTTTTCCCTACTGTGCTTGTCCCTTCCCATAATGCATCTGGTTTTAATTATATTGCACATGCCTACAATTAATAGTCATGAGATGGTAAACAGGGATTCTCCCCAAAAGCTACTATAGGACACAATCTTGTCTTAGTGTGCATACATCCAAAACTGATTCAAATTACATAGGCCGTCTTCTATACATCATACCCAGATTTATTAGAAGTATATTTGGATAGAAATTATATAAATTTGATTGTTACCAGTGGTAAGGAAACTCACAACACAGTCAAGAGATGGGAAAATGTATAACACAGTGAAGGTTAGGGATCACGGGTTCTGAGGTTGTATGGTGCATTGTTTGCAGAGGGGTGTGTGAGGTGAAGGTCTAGGCTCCCACTGCATAACTGTAAGAAGAAAATGTGCATAACCCTTAAGCAATTGAGGTCCCAGGCTGTTAACCCCTGTGTTTGCTTGCTTAGTTTCCACAGATGCATAAAAGGTAAGAGACTTTGAAAAGATCATGTGGTATGGAACAGCAGGATGGGGAAAGAAGCGTCTGTGGGAAGAATAGTCAAAGGAAGAAGAACCTCAGAGTGGAGCTGGGAGCTGGCTCAGAGGTTAAGAGCAGAGGCTGCTGGGAGCTGGCTCGGAGGTTAAGAGCAGAGGCTGCTGGGAGCTGGCTTGGAGGTTAAGAGCAGAGGCTGCTGGGAGTTGGCTCGGAGGTTAAGAGCAGTGGCTGCTGGGAGCTGGCTCTGAGGTTAAGAGCAGTGGCTGCTAGGAGCTGGCTCTGAGGTTAAGAGCAGTGGCTGCTGGGAGTTGGCTCTGAGGTTAAGAGCAGTGGCTGCTGGGAGCTGGCTTGTCGGTTAAGGGCATTGGCTGCTCTTGCAGAGGATGTGGGTTGGGGATCTCAGTACTGACATGGTGGCTCACAGCTGTGAGTAGCTGAGGTTCCAGGGGATTCTGTTGCCTCCTTTGACCTCCTCAGGCATCAGGTAGACACATATGGCACATATACATATACTCAGGTAAATTCTCATATACATAAAATAATTTTTAAAAAGACCAGGAAGAAAAGACCAGGTACTAAGGGAAGTTTGGGCAGAAATCAAGGGCTAGGATAATCTGAAGTCACTGATCCACAGAATCTGACTTTGGAATGGGTCCCTGGTGTGGATGAGCTTCTAAGGGACTATCATGGGCTTCCTGGGGTAGGAGTGTGGGCCTAAGGAAGATCAAGGCCTAAGGAAGTAGAGCGCTGGAGAAAACTTTGATCTTGCTCAGTGGGTGAAGAGATTTTCTGACAGGTGAGAATTTGGGGGGTGGCTGTCTGGCAATGACAGGCTCTCTAGATTTCAAAGCTGTAAGTTGCAGCTCTGAGGGGAAAGGAATCCTGGCAATTGGGAGCTAAGGAATGCCTCAAAGTCATACCACAAAATAAACAGCACACAAGATATGTATTAGGAGGGAAAACCCAGGAGGGTAGCTGCCTCTGCTTGGGCAGGGGAGAAGACAGCAGGCAGGGAATTGAACAGTAGGCAGGGAATTGAACAGTAGGCGGGGCTTACAGAGGATTTTTTTAGAGGGCAGAGCTTTCCGGGACAGCAATTTCCAGGGTGAGAACTGGAGGTGAGAACAAGTTCAGGTCCTGAACTTGAGGGAGGCTCAGGGACTGGTGAATTTTCCTGTTCGGGGATTGGTGAGGTGTGTGTGTGTGTGTGTGTGTGTGTGTGTGTGTGTGTGTGTGTGTCCTTCAAGGGCAGGCAGGTCCTGGCTGATCTCCCACCTTGGGGCAAAGAATGACAGTTACAGCCTTAGAAAACTGGATCCTTACCTGCCTTGAGGGTTTACAACATCTACAAAGTTTACAAAAGGAGTTCAGAACACCAAAGGCTTTCCCTGTAGAGGTGTGAATAGCCAACCAAAGGAGGAAGTTAAGGGTGGAAAGATGCCCTAGCAGTGGAGAGCACTGGCTGCTCATGCAGATAACCTGACTTTGGTCCTGTGGAGCTACAAAGTAGCTGGCAACTGCCTGTAACTCCAGGAGTTCTTCAGGAAATCTAACCCACTCTTCGGATTTCTGCAGTCACTACACACACGTGATGCACATACATGTATGTAGGCGAAACATTCACACGTAAAATAATAACCAAGAAATCTTTTAAAACTTAAAGCAGGCAGTTGAGGTGAAGACCGAGGAGGTGAGGTTAAACTGTATGTCGGAACGACCAGCAGAAGGCTTTGGACACAAGTGAGCTGAGAAAGGAAGAGCAGGGGAGGGGACTGTCCGGGAGAGGGTATTTGGTGAGCCCCATTCACCACCTAGATCCTTAGCAGATGCTCCACTTTGACTATAGTCACTGCATGCTTTGAAGTATGTTCTCCAGTTCAAGGAAAAACTCAAAGGATATGTATAAACAAATAGGAAAATTTTCCAAGGAGGATTTTTGTTCACTGTGTATACCTTGAGGATGAACACTACTCTAAATCAGGTGTAATCTGTGACTCATGCACCCCAGAAGTTCTATTCAAAGATGACATTGTGAGTCAAAAGGCTGGAGACTCCTGCTCTAAATGGCCACCCCTGCTCTAGAACTCCTGACCCTAGTCGGACTGCCAGGAAGCTGCATTGTAGAGCTGTATCGGTTTAGCTCATCAGAGAGGCCTTCTTAGAACCAATTCAGTCTTACATCATCCCTGGGTAGCTTTAACCATAACATAACACCTGAATCTAGAGTCTAGAGTCACCTAAAAAGGAAATCTCAGTAGGAAGATTTCCTGGATCAGACTGGCCTGTGGGCAGATCTGTAGGGGATTGTCTTGGTTGTTTACTGATGCAGGAAGATCCTGCCCACTATGGGCAGTACCATTCCCTGGGCAGGCTCCTCGGCTGTATAAGAAAGCTAGCTGAGCATGAGCCCGTGAGCAAGCTGCAAGCAGCACGCTTCCATGCTTTTCTACCTCAAGTGCCTGCCCCCAGCTTCCTCCAGGGATGCGCTAGAATTGTAAGCCAAATAAATTATGTCCTCCCCTAAGTTGTGTTTTTGACAGAGTGTTTTGTCACAGCACCAGAAAACAAAGCAGAGCAGTGATATCTGAAGCAAGGTCTCCCAAGGTGTTTGAAGTGGGCATAATACAAATCTTATATTAAACTTCGTAAATATTTTAATAATGGCAATTTTACATTCTTTTCTTACAAGACTGTCTTGTAGATTGAACGTAGTTTCTCCCCAGTCCCATTACTCTCTCTACCCCTCATGGGTTTGCTTCTATTTACATGCCATTTATACATACATGATTTTATGTATCTGATAAAATCTAAGAAGCATGAATCAGAGGAAAATACAATAGTTGTCTGAGACTGGATTAATTCACTCAATGTGATGATTTCCAGGTGAGTCCATTTTCTTGCAAATAAAAACCTCATTGTGTATGTACCGCGTCATCTTCGCCCACTTCTCCGTCGTTGGTCCTGTAACTTAGCCATTGAGAGTAGACTCAGGAGAGCCATGGTGGTCCTAGAGTTGGTTACTTTCCTTCTGGGGTTCATTGCCCCGAATCAATTGCCCTGAATACAGTCACCTTTGAAAGCCCCCTTCCACTACTCATAAGCACTCTATATAGTGACTCCCCTGCCTCCTCTCTTTTATCTTCACCCCCTGCTATCTCCCAGTGGATATATCTTACAGGAACCCACACTACTATGTAAGCTTCTCTATGTTAAGGGAAGAATTTGGTTTAGAAAGGGACGGACAATAAAAAGTGTTAAGAGGGATTTGGAATGAGCCGAGTGACAGAGTCCCGGGACTGAAGCTCTTCTGGTCCACTGAGTTCTTGCTGTTCTTCCAGAGCACCAAGGCTCAGCTCCCAGCACCTACTCAGTAGTTCACAACTGCTTATAACTTCAGTTCCAGGGAGTCTGAAACTCTCTTCATGCCTCCTTCAGTGCCAAGCACACACATAGTGTACACACATGTAGACATGTATGCAAATACACATGCACATAAATCGTTTTTTTTAAGGGAGACTGGGAGATCGGGGAGAGCTTAACCTGTGGTGTGAAGTGGCTCCTTACCATGGAAGGATGTCACAGTGCTTGTGTGTGTGCGTGTGTGCACATGTGTGTGTGTGTGTGTGTGTGTGTGTGTGTGTGTGTGAGATGCTAGAGGACAACCTCAAGTGCCATTACTCTGGTGACAGGGCTTCTCATTGGCCTGGAACTCACCAAGCAGGCTGGCCAGCCAGGGAGCGGGCCACAGAAATCAGCCTGCCCCTTCCTACCCAGCGCTGGGCTTGCAAGTGTGCTCCTGTGCTCTGCCTCCCTGTCTGCTGCTTCAGTGAAACGCTCTGGACAAAAGCGCTGTAAGGAAGGAAGGGGGTTTGTATTAGAGTTCTCTAGACTCACAGAGCTTATGGAATGAATATATATATGTATATATGTATATATATACATATATATGGAATTTATTGGAATGACTTATAGTAAGCAGTCCAACTAACCCAACAATAGCCAGATGTGAATGGGAAGTCTAAGAATCTAGTAGCTGCTCAGTCCCAGGAGGCTGGGTGTGTGATCTGGTCTTCTGTATAAGCTGGAATCCTGAAGAAGAAGTAGGCTCCGGTGGATGTGCTACGGGCGAAGAAGAATGAACCCTTCCTCCACTGGCCTTATAAAGGCCTCCAGCAGGAGGTGTAGCCCAGGTAAAAGGTGTGCCTCAAGATCTGGATTAAAGGTATATGCCAATCCAGATTAAGAGCATTCGTCATTCCCACCTCAAGACATGGATCAAAACCGTGTGTCTTCCAGCCTCAAGATCTGGGTCACAGGTGTGCCCACCATTTGTGGACTGTAGTTCATGCCGGATACAGTTGAGATGACAATTGAGAGCAGCCATCACAAGATGGCTCTGGTTTTTCATTTCAGGTCACAGCCCGTATTGCAGGGATTCACAGTGGCAGATGCTTGAGACACTCCTCACTCCACACCCATAGAGGAACAAACGCACTGTATTAGTCTGGGTTCTCTAGAGTCACAGATCGTATGGGCAGTCTTTATGTAGTTAGGGAATTTGTCGATGACTTACAGTCTGTAGTCCAACTCCCCAACAGTAGTCAGCAGCAGCTGTGGATGGAAGTCCAAGGATCTTGCAGTTGCTCAGTCCCAGGAAGCAAGCCAGCAAGGAAGAATCAGTCTTCCTTCTTTCAATGTCCTTATATATGTCTCCAGTAGAAGGTGTAGCCCAGATTAAAGGTGTACACCTTTAATCCCAGATGAACTTGAAGTCTGGGATTAAAGGTGTATGTCTCCACACCTTTAATCCCAGATGACCTTGACTGGAATCCATGCTTCAAGATCTCCATGCTAAGTCCAGGTCAGAAACTTATATCTCTGAGCCTCCAAATTAGGATCATAGGTGAGCCTTCCAATTCTAGATTGTAGTTCATTTCACATATAGTTAAGTTGACAACCAGGAATAGCCACTACACGCACCCATGCTGCCTGCTGGTGGCTGCCTGGGGTTCACTCATATGGCTCAGGGTCCAGCCCAGGACAATCCCCCATAGACATGCCCACAGGCTAACCTGAGGTAGATTATTTCCCAGTAGTAAAGATGATCTTTCCCAGTTACTCTAGGTTATCAGGTTGACAGTTAAAATCACTAGTTCATCTACTCATTTTTTTAAAAAAATATTCTTCTCTCATATATATCATATCCTGACCCCAATTTCCCCACAGAAGTTTCCTGTCCCTCCTGCTCCTACCACTTCCCTTCTCCCCCAGCTCCCCCACCCCCACCCCTTCCTACCTCCCCTCAGAAAAGTGCAGGCCTCCCAGGGACAGCAAGGAAATACTGCATAATAAGCCTCAGTAAGACCAGGCAAATGCCATCACTCAAGGCTGGACAAGGCAACCCCCATAGAGGAAAGGGTCCCACAGCTGTGTAGGCAAAACAGTCAGATACAGGCACGCCCACCCCCTGCCTGCCAGCCTCCTCCCACCTCTGGCCCTGTTAGGATTGCTAGAAGCTACTTTGTATTTGGTCTTTGAAG
The DNA here is from genome assembly GCA_964023405.1 of Apodemus agrarius. NCBI lineage: Eukaryota > Metazoa > Chordata > Mammalia > Rodentia > Muridae > Apodemus > Apodemus agrarius. Next base: position 35,920,643 of record OZ030014.1, on the reverse strand, counting down.
ATTAAACTCTGGTCCTTGTGCCTGCAAGCCAAATACCTTGTGGACTGAGCCATCTCCTATTTCTTATGTCAGCAGTGATGATTCCCAGCACTCTGTGCACTTTAAATAGCTTCCGCTGGCTTTGTCTTCCTCGATTGTGAAAATGAGCCGGTGGGGTTAGACAGACTGGTGTAATGATCCCCGTTTGACTAAGACACAAGTCACTGGGATTGGGGATGCACCCTGCTCTGAGCCTCACCCTCCCGTCAGACGCTGGCCCCATTTCTTTCTTTTTTCCACATTTTCCAAGTTGTGGAAATTCATATCATTCACACGCCATATTTGCTTTTGGGACCACTGATATGTGTTAAAATAAGGCTGGAGTTCCTAGTTCGTTTTTTTTTTTTTTTTTTTTTTTTTTTCTTCAGAGTACACCTCCATCTCATGGTTGGTCCCCGCTGCTGCAACTTCCTTCTCAGACACAAAGGCAAAGCGACAGCGCTGTTTTTCAGGCTGTTGGCCGCGATCCACTGCAAGAAAATAAATCACATCCCATCTCTGCCTAGCACTCTCCTATACATGCACATAAAACAAAACCCAGGATCGCAAGATAATGCTTAACCGGGGTTGTGACACCTGCTATTTTCTATTCTGTTTTTTAATGTCTGTTGTGATCCACTAAATTGATTTTATGACCCAGCAATAAGTTGCTACTGTGGAAGAAAAAAAATGCTCCTTTACAGAATGGTCCGACCTTTCTATTTTGTTTGCACTTACAAGGAGAAGAGACAGTGGGACTCTGGCTAGAGAGAGGCATCTCTACCTGAGGGAGGAGTGGGCTGAGCAGATGCGACCCCTGGCGGCTTATTGTACCCTCTTTTCCCTCCTTCTATAATTATACCCTTCCCTCTTCCCGCCCCCTCCCCCTTCCTCTCCCTTCCCCCCTCCCCTCCCCCTCCCCCTCTCTTTTTCCCATTCCTCCAATCAGATCTCTTGGATCTCGCTATCCCGTCAATTGCCCTGCAGTCTCCCTACCCCTTTTTACTTTCCTGGTTTGTGCTGTGACTCCGCGGCTCTGTAATTTGGAGCTAGGAGCATTGTACAAGAGAGGGCAGGCTTCATTTGTCTCTCTGGGCTGGGTTACCTCACTCAGCAGAATGAGTTCTAGTCCCATCTATGTCCCTGCAGAGTTCATGATTTCATTTTTCTTTGCAGCCGAGTAGTATTCCACAGTGTGTCTGTGCTGCATTCTCATTACGCACTAATTAGTCAGAGGACATTAAGGTGGTTTCCCTTTCCTAGCTGCTGTGAATGGAACAGCCGTAGACATGGCTGACCAAGTAGCTGTGGACTACAATAGGATGGTGGTCTAGTCCTTTGGATATTTGCCAAGGAGTGACAGACTGTCATATAGCAGGTTTATCTTTAGCTTTTTGAGATGTCTCCACACTGACAACCTCAGTAGATGTCCCAGTTTGTGATCCCTGCGACAGGGGCATGACAGTTCCCCTCCCCTTCACCCCCTGCAGCATTTGTTGTTAGCTGTTTTGTTGATCTTTGCCATTCTCCTGAAGTAAGGTGAATTCTTGAAGTTTTTTTGATTTTCATTTCCCTAATTGCTAAGGATAATGAATATTTTTTCTAGTTATTTCATATCCATTTTTTGTTTGTTTTGTTTTGTTTTGTTTTGTTTTGTTTTGTTTTGTTTTGTTTTGTTTTGTTTTCGAGACAGGATTTCTCTGTGTAGCCCTGGCTGTCCTGGAACTCACTCTGTAGACCAGGCTGGCCTCGAACTCAGAAATCCGCCTGCCTCTGCCTCCCAAGTGCTGGGATTAAAGGCATGTGCCACCACCGCCCGGCCTTTCATAGCCATTGTTACTTCTTCATTGAGACCTCTCTGTCTAGGTTTCCAAGACATTTTTCAATGGGTGCATTCTGTCTTCCTTCCTTCCTTCCTTCCTTCCTTCCTTCCTTCCTTCCTTCCTTTTCTTTTCTATCTCTTTTTCTTTGTCTTTTTCTTCCTTCTTCCTTTCTACCTTTCTTCCTTCTTTTCTTTCTTTATTGTCTCCCATTTGGGTTGGTTTTTTTTTGTTGTTGTTGTTGTTTGTTTGTTTTTTGTTTTTTGTTTTGTTTAGTTCTTTGTATATTCTAGATGTTAATTCTCTGTCAGATATACAGCTGAAAAAGATTTTTCCCATTCTGTTGGGCTACCTCGTCACCCAGTTGATTGCTTCTTTAACTGTGATGATGCTTTTTAATTTTATAATTTATCAACAATGTATCAGTTGTCGACCTTTGTGAGAACAGGGAACAGGAAGGGGGAGGTAAGAGGAAATGGAGCCAGAGATGCCGGGGTTTAAGACTGGGAGACCAGCATCAGAGTACAGATAGAACTTTATTGTTTATTACATGAGCTTATATATAGCTTTTTAGCCAATAAGGGTATGTTTATGCATTCAATGGCAAATCTGGGTGCAACAGATGTCATTTAGCAGAATCTGACTCACCTGTCCAGGACCCTGTTCCGGAGCCTGTAGGGATGGGTCCAATCCCCCATGGAGATTTATTTCCATGAGGACAGGGGAAACAGCCACCACCCTGGCCTTGGGTCCTTTGTGTAATCTCCCCGGTATGCTGGGAGCCATGTCAGATCATACACGGTGTCCAGAGGATCAGAACTCTACAGGGAGACATGGGAAGGAGCTTGTGGTGCCTCGCTCTGGGTCCCATTTCTTCCTCCACCAATCCCCCACGGACCTTTATTCTTAGACAAATGAGTGCTATCCAGAAGGCCCGTTCCTACGCAGACATCCATCCAGCACTGCGAATGTTCTCTTCCAGCAGTTTCAGCTTTCACATCTAGGCCTTTGATCTGTTTGGAGTTAGCTTTTATGCACGGTGATAAATACAGGTCTAATTTCATTTTTCTGAATGTGGACACTCAACTTTCCTGGCACAGTTTATTGGTGATGCCTTCTTTTCTCCTATATGTTTTTTTGGCATCTTTGTTGAATATTAAGTGGCTGAGGTTACATGGGCTTCTGTTTGGGTCTTGGAATTTGTTCATTGTCTATGTCTGCTGTTGAGTCAATGCCATGCTGTTTTTATTACTATGGCTCTGCAATATATCCTCAGATCCGGAATGGTAATCCCTCAAGCACTGGTCAGGATTGCTTTGGCTGTCTGAGGTATTTTGTGGTTCTGTGTGAATTTTAGGATAGTTTTCCCCGTTTCTGTGAAGAATGATGTGAAAGGAATTATTATATTCTAGCTAGCCTGTATAAAAGACACACGGTCCTGGAATTTTATTTATAAGCTATAAGCCTAGACGGAGCAGGTTTAGGAACCATTGTAACTTACACCCCAGGCATATGTTCCTTGTCACTTGCTGTTTCTCCTGGCCACCCACTCACTGTCCATCTCCTCTCTTCACTCCTCTTCCTCTTCTTTACTTGGAAAGGTGTGTCCTTTCTCCTTCTTCCCGTCTCTCCTCAGACCCCCTTGCTTGATCCTCAAGTCCCACCTTTCTCTTTCTACTGCCCAATCACAGGCTCTAGCCTTTTATTAACCAATTAACTTTAAATTGGGAGGCGAGGTTTACATAGCATCATTTGATGTGCTTGAAGATCTCCTGGTAGGGAGCAATCAGATCCTGGGGGCCAGTATTAACATTTGCATCCATAGCAGCACCAGACCAACCCCCAACAGAATGAGATGAGGATTTCAATTGGGATTTTATTTAATCTGTAAATAGCTTTTGGTAAAATGGTCATTTTCGTGACTCAAATTCTACCAATCTGTAAGCACAGAATGCCTATCTGTTTTGTACTCTCTTTCTCTCTTTCATCAAAGGCTTAATGTTTTCACCATATAGCCCCTTCTCTTCATTGGTTAGGATTATTCCTAAATAGCTTATTTTCTTTGAGGCTATTTTGAATGGGAGTGTGTCCATGATCTCCTCTGTATGTCTGCTGCTGTATAGAACACATCTTGGTTTGTAAACGCTGATTCTGCATCCTACCACATTGTTCAATTTGTTCATCATTCTAAAAAGTTTTCTAGTAGAATTTTTGGGATCTCTAATGCATTGTCTCATCTGCAAATCCGGATGGTTTGACTTCTCTCCCTGTTAGTATCTCTTTTATTTTATTCTCTAGCCGAATTAACTCAGCTAGTATTTCGAGCACAATGATGAAATGAAGTGGGGATCAGTGGACATCACTGTCTCGTTCCTGGCTTTAGTGGAACTGCTTCCACATTTCTCCCATTTAGGATGATGTTGGCTATAGGTCTAACAGATATAACTTTTATCACATTGATGTATGTTCCCTCTAGCTCTGCATTCCTTTGTCATAAAGGTACATTGGATTTCATCAAAACACTATTTTTGAATCAAATGATAATGTGATTTTTGTCTTCTAAGTCCATTAATGTGCTTTATATATTTATTGACTTGAGTATGTTGAACCATCCCTCATTTCAGGGATAAAGCCAACTTGGGCACAGTGGAAAACACTTTTGATTTGTGCCTGTAATCCTTTGCACATGTTTTATTTTATTAACACAATAAATGTTTATTGTGTTAGTTGAGTCTGTGTTCATTGGTGATATTGGACTATAGCCTCTTGTTTTTGTTGTATCTTTACTTGGTATGGTATTAGAATGATACAGGCCTCAAGGAAGGAGTTTGAAGGTGCTCCTTCTGTTTCTATATTTTTAATAGTTTAAGAATGATTGGCTGTAGGTCTTTGAAAATCTGGTAGATTTTGCTATGAATCCATCTGGCCCTGAACTTTTCTCTCTCTTTTTTTAAGTTAGAATATTTTTTATTACTATCATTATTATTATTATTATTACTATTACTACTACTACTACTACTACTACTACTACTACTACTTACATCTCCTCATTTGTTATAGGTCTGTTCAGGTTGTTGACTTCTTGATTTAATTTGGGCCATCAGGCTAAGTCTAGATAGTCATCCATTTCTTTTAAGTTTTCCAGTGTAATGTAGTTTCTTTGGTGTCTGTTATGTTTCTCTGCTTGTTTCTGATTCTGTTCACTGTGGCTCCTCCCTTTCTTTCTTTGGGTGAGTTGGCCATGAAAATGTCAATCTTGTTTACCTGGCTCTTACACATGTTATTTTGTATTGTTTCCCTTTGTTTCTATGTCATTGATTTCTGCTCTGATTTTTATTGTTTCTTGTTGTTAGTTGTGTTTGTATTTGTTTTGCTCCTGTTTTCTCCCCAAAAATTTAGTTGCATCATTAAGCCAATTATCTGTGCTCTTTTTAATGTAGACCCTTCAAGCTATGAATTTCCATCATAGGGACTGCTTCCAATGTATCCCAGGGGGGTTATTTGTGGTTTCATTTTCATTTACTTCCAGGATTTTTTTAAATTTCTCCTTTGACCCTCTTATTATTCAGAACTGAGTTGTTCGACCTCTGTGAATTTCTGCATTTGCTAGATTTTTAATTGCCTTGTGGTCAGGTAGGATAGAAGGAGTGATTCCAATCTTTTTGAATTTGTACAGATTCATCATTGTCCCAGATGTGGCCTGTTTTGCTAAGTTGAATGTGTGGGACACTCTATAGATCACTATTAAGTCCATTTGATGTATGATGTCAATTAATTCTGGTGTTCTGCTGTTTATTTTTTGTCTAGATTACCTGTCTGCTGGAGAAAGTGAGGTGTTGAAATCATCTACTGTTAATGGGTTGGCGTTAATCTGTGTCTGCATTCAGTCCTATGTTTTTTTATGAAACCAGATGCTCCAGAGTTCATGCTTATATATTTAGGATAGTAATGTCTTCTGAGTTACCTGTTCCCTTGATTGGAATGAAGTGTTTGTCTATCTATCTATCTATCTATCTATCTATCTATCTATCATCAATCTCTTCTGATTAGTTTCAGTTTGAAATGCATTTTATCAGAGGCTAGGCTAGCAGTAACTGCTTGATTGTTTCCTGATCTCATGTCATTGTAGTACCTTTGTCCAACTCTAAAATGGTGACTTTCTTTGAAACTGTTTCTTGTGCACAACAGATAGATGGATTTTATTCCTGTTCCCTTCAGTCTACCTTGTCATTTAACTGAAGAATTGAGATCAGTCATTTTTAAAGTCATTCTTAGTATATCCCCCCCCGACTGTACCTCCATCTTTGGGGAGGACAAGAGGAATAAGCATTTGCTCTTTCATCTGGACACCCAGAGGCCCATAGCTTGTGACTCACCCACAGGAGGATGTGCAAAAATGTGGTGGACAGATGGGAGAGAAAGAGAAGTGGAACAGTTTGAGCATTGTGAAGAGAGGTGGAACTGGAAACAGAGGATGGAGAGGCCTGGCCTGTGGTAAGTAGCCTTCCCTGCCACCCAAAGCCATGGTGGAATCCCAGATCATGCTGCTGATGAGGGCCATGTCTGGGTCCATAGCCATACAGCAGCAGGAGTCTGTGTTGACATTCATGGCTCATATTAGTTCAAAGATGATGCAGATGACCCTGGTCTGGGCTGACACCTAGGACCATGCTGATGTCCAGAGGTTGTGCAGAGCAGGCCCCATCCCTCACTGCCTGCAGAATTCTGAAGAGCAAGCCCTGTACCTCACCTGGACAGCTCAGCAAAGCTGGCTCTGGTGGCAGGGGTTCAGGTGAACTGGCCCTGCGAGCATGACTATGAGAAAGTTGGTTTTGCCACTTAACTTCTACAAAGTGACAGGAGCGCGTTAGAAATGCCTTGCACACCCCTTGCAACCTGAGGCAGTTGGGAGAGTTTGCCCTGGGGTGATGAGAATGGAAGAGCTGGCCTGGATGTTCATTGGCTGCAGCACTCAGGAGAGCAGACTCTGCACTTTGCCTGGGCATCACAGTAGAGCTAGCTCTGGTGGCAGGTGTGCAGGTGAGCTGCCCCACCCACCCACGGTGCTGCAGATTCAGGAAAGCTCGTGTGCTGGCCAAGTCAGCTATCACCCAGGCTCAGATCCAGGGCTTAGAGTTGGCCTATTGCAACATCTACTTCATCTATGAATTGCTGGTGCATGTGAAAGGACTGGTCCTACAGATCTGAATCTTCAGGATCTCTGTGATACAGGACAACAACGGGGTATCTGAGAGGAGTCCTGGTGAGGATCCAGTATTGATAGTGTATCAAAGGCCAGAGGACTAGAACCAGACCAACGACTCACTACAACAAACATTTTCAAATAATGAAGTGTGGACAAAGGGGTATACTGTGGGACACACTGTGACACTGTAGCTTCCATGATGAGATTTTTTTTATGCTTTGTTTTGTTTTGGTTTGGTTTTTAACTTTCTTTTGTTGAGTGAAGTTTGCAAGGGCAGATATAAAAAGGGACAGGGATATGAGTGGATTGGGGTGCATGATATAAAACTCAAAAATATAAAATAAAAAGTTCTGTTAAGTTGTTCTTGAAAGGTGCTAAGTGCAGTCCTCCTGTTGATTTTTGGAGTTGCTGTTTGTGTTTTCAGTGGTATTTTGTATTTTGATAACTATGGCTTTATAACTTTTCCACAGTCTCCCTACTGTGCTCATTCCTTTCTTCAGCCCAAACTATAGTTTCCTGCACTTCCTTTAGGTTTGGTTTGTTGGATACGAATATTTTAGGACTGTTTTGGGTGTGGAAAGATTTTGTTTTCTCTTTCACTCATAGCAGATAGTTTTGCTGGGTATATTATTCTAGGCTGCCATCATTGCTTTTAGTACTTGGAACACATTGCTCCAGGCTTTCAAAGTTTCCACTGAGGAATCAGCTCTTGTTCTGCTGGATTTCCTTTTATAAATGTGTCTTAGTCAGGGTTTCTATTCCTGCACAAACATCATGACCAAGAAGCAAGTTGGGGAGGAAAGGGTTTATTGAGCTTACACTTCCACACAGCTGTTCATCACCAAAGGAAGTCAGGACTGGAACTCAAGCAGGTCAGAAGCAGGAGCTGATGCAGAGGCCATGGAGGGATGTTCCTTACTGGCTTGCTTCCCCTGGCTTGCTCAGCCTGCTCTCTTATAGAACCCAAGAATACCAGCCCAGAGATGGTACCACCCACAAGGGGCCCTCCCTCACTTGATCACTCATTGAGAAAATGCCCCACAGCTGGATCTCATAGAGGCACTTCCCCAACTAAAGCTCCTTTTCCTATGATAACTCCAGCCTGTGTCAAGTTGACACACAAAACTAGCCAGTACAAAATGACTTGCATTTTATCTCTTGAAGCTTTCTTTTTTTAATTAGATATCTTCTTTATTCACATTTCAAATGTTATCCCCTTTCTTGGTTTCCCCTCCGAAAACACCCTATCCCATCCCCCTTTCCTCTGCTCACCAACCCACCCACTCCCACTTCCCTGTTTTGGCCTTCCCCTATACTGGGGCATTGAGCCTTCTCAAGACCAAGGGCCTCTCCTCCCTTTGATATCCAACAAGGCCATTCTCTGCTACATATGCAGCTGGAGCAATGGGTCCCTCCATGTGTACTTTTTGGTTGGTGATTTAGTCCCTGGGAGCTCTAGGGATACTGGTTGGTTTACATTGTTGTTCCTCCTATGGGGCTGCAAGCTCCTTCAGCTCCTTGGGTCCTTTCTCTAGCTCCTCCACTGGGGACCTTGGTTGGCTGAGAGCACCCACCTCTGTATTTGTCAGATACTGGCAGACTCTCTCAGGAGACAGCTGTATCAGGCTCCTGTCAGCAAGCCATTATTGACATCCACAATAGTGTTTGTGTTTAGTGACTGTATATGGTATGGATCCCTAGGTGGGGCAGTCTCTGGATGGTCTTTCCTTCAGTCTCTGCTCTACACTTTGTCTCTATCTCCTACCATGGGTATTTTGTTCCCCCTTCTAAGAAGGATTAAGGTATCCATACTTTGGTCTTCCTTCTTCTTGAGCTTTGTTTGATCTGTGAATTGTATCATGGGTATTCTGAGCTTCTGAACTAATATCCACTTATCAGTGAGTGCATACCATGTGTGTTTTTTGTGATTGGGTTACCTCAAAATATATGGAACACTTCACAAATTTGTGTGTCATCCTTGTACAGGGGCCATGCTAATCTTCTCTGTATCATTTCAATTTTAGTATATATGCTGCCAAAGCAAGCACCTCTTTAAGTTTTCAATATGTTTTTTGTTTGATTTTTTGTTTGTTATATATACTTATTGTAGTTTAAGTAAAATGTGCTATGACTGTTTTGACTTCTGTCCTTGTCTACTTGGTCTTCTGTGTCTCTTGTGTCTGTATGGATGTGTCTTTCCTTAGTTTGGGGGAGTTTTCTTCCACAGAGTTGAAGATCTGCGCTGTCTATTGACTTGGGATTCTTCTCTCATGTCTGTGCCTGTCATTTGAAGTTTTGTTTGTTTTCATGGTGTCTCACAGTTCCTATGTCTTCCTTTCTTCTGGTTGATTTGATTTAATTTTCTTTGCTTGTTTGGTCTAGATCCTCTACTTTATCTTCTGGTATTGATATTCTGCCTTCTGCTTGATCCATTCCACATGTGAGCTTTGCTTTGAGTTTTCTGGTTGGGCTATTGGGTTTTTCAGTTCTGTCTTCATTTCAGCTTGAATTCTGATCAGTGCTGCAATCTCCTTATTGAATTCCATTTGCGAATCACGGGTTGTTTTTGTTATTTCCATCAGCCTTATGTTTGTGAGTTGGGTGGTTGTTGTTGTATTTTGGAATCACCTGGGCATTTGTTCTCCTTAAGTTCTTTCTCCTTAGACTTATTAAGATGTTTTGGGTGGGGTGCAAGGGGTAATCTTTAAACTCCTTGATTTCTTTGATAAAGTTAATGATTGTTCTTTTAAATTCTTTATGCTGGGGTTCTTCTAAGTAAAGGTTTTGGAGAGGAGATACTGGTTTGGTTTTTCATATTGTTGATAACTTGGTTATGAGATCTGGACAGTTCTAAGTCTTATATTAACAGAGCATGCTGTGTCAGAGAAAGGATTTGTGCCAGGTTGGGCCTAGAAGTTGTACATGGCTTGGGTGGAATGAAGTCAGGTGGACAGCGGGAACTGGGCTGGTATTCGGGATGTGTCTCATAGTCTAAGCCTGGACTTAAACTAAGTGGAACTAAATCTGGAACTGGCTGGGCACAAAGGTTGGATATGGTTCAGAGGGACCTGTGGGGAATGATACAGAAGGTAGATCCTGGCAGTAGCCTAGGAGGGGTTGATATATATATTTTACTTTTCTTATTTATTTAAAGATTCATTTTATTTTGCATTCATTTGTGTAGATGTGGACTTTCTGTACCATAGCACAGATATAGAGATCAGAAAATAGCCCTGAAAGTGGCTTTTCTCTTTCCATGTTGTCTGAGACAAGGTCCTTTTGTTATTTTTCCAGGAAATGCAGCACTCTAGCCCATAACTTTCTGGACAAGTATTTGTGTGGATTCTGGGAATCTAGGTTCTCAAGCTTACAAGTAAGTAGATTTTGTTGTTGTTGTTGTTATTGTGTTGTTTTGTTGGTTTGGTTTGGTTTGGTTTGGTTTGGTTTGGTTTGGTTTGGTTTGGTTTGGTTTGGTTTGGCTTGGTTTGGTTGGCTTTTCAAGACAGAGTTTTTCTGTGTAGCCCTGGCTATCCTGGAACTCACTCTCTAAACTGGGCTGGCCTTGAACTCAGAAATCAGCCTGCCTCTGCCTCCCAAGTACTGGGATTAAAGGTGTGTGCCACCATTGCCCGGCTAAGGCAAGTCTTTTTACTGACTGGGACATCTTCACAGCTCCACCATTAGAAACCTATACCTCAGTGCCTTAGTCATTTTTCTATTGTCATGACAGGATAGGACCAAGGCATCTATAAAAGAAAGCATTTTGGAGCCCATGGGAGCCCATAACCATCACAGAGGACACATGGTAACAGGCCGGCAGACATGGCTCTACAGCAATAGCTAAGAACTTACTACAGATCTTTAAGTAGAAGGCTGAGCAGAGAAAGTGGGATGGAGGTGAAGAAAGCTACCTATGAATGACCTCAAAGCCCACCCCTAGTGACACATCACCTCCAACAAGAACACAGCTCCTAATCCTTCCCAAATAGTTCCAGCAACCAGGGACCAAGCATTCAAACATAAGCTTATGGAAACCATTTGCATTCAAATTACCACACTTGGATTTAAGCCTCAGCACCCTAAGTGAGATTCTTCTTCATGCTACATGCCCACACGGGTTTCCTAGGACTTTCCCATTCCTCTCAGGCTTTATGTAGAAGTTCTAGAATTCCGTTCTATCAAACAGAAACCAGAGCAACAGTTAACCCTTTCCTTGTGGGGTGGACCATTTTGTAGCATTTGGTGGAGCCATGAGACATCAGTGCTGAATACCACCTGTACATCACTCAAGGAAGCTAGAGAGGATTTTAAAGCAAATATTCATATACTTAAATGTTTACATTAGTCTTTTAAGGCTTTGTTTCATTTTGTTCTCCTGAGAAGGGGGTCTTATGTATTATAGGCTGGTCTCAAATTAGCTGAGGATTACTTACATTTTTTTTATCCTCATGTTTCTATGTTCCAAATGCCAGGATTACAAGCATGCACTATCATACCTGCTTTATGGAGTTCTGATGATAGGACCTAGAAGTTTGTGAAAAGAAGACAGGTACTCTATCAACTGAGATAGATTCCCAGTCCTCTATTCGAGTTTTCTAAATTGATGCTGTCTTACTTAGGATTCCATTGCTGTGAACAGATGCCACGACCAAGGCAACTCTTATAAAGGACAACATTTACTTGGGGCTGGCTTACAGAATTCAGTCTATTATCATCAAGGCGGGAGCATGGCAGCATATGCACAGGCATGGTACTGGAGGAGCTGAGAGTTCTACATCTTGTTCTGAAGGGAACCAGGAAAATACTGGTATCCATGTGGCTAAGAGGAGGGTCTCAAATCCCACTCTCATGTGACACACTTCCTCCCACAAGGCCACACCTCCTAAAGCACCACTTCCTTGGCCAAGCATATTCAAACCACCACAGATACATGCTATCAATTTTTTAATTTGTGACGAACATATATTTAACCTACTGAGTGAAATCTAGAAACAAGTCTAATCAACACTTAGAATAATGATTGCAACACTTATTAATGAACAGTATTTCAAGGAATGTATAATCACTGAATGGTAGAAGTTGTTGATTTCCACCCCCAGTGGGAAAAGAAAATCAGATTCCTAGAACATCAATGGGATTTTCCTGCCTTCAGTATTTCCTTTTCTGTCTCATCTTTCCAGATTCTATGTGTCGTGGGCTTAACTCAAGCCTGTGGTGTTCTTTGCATCAGCTAAAGCTATGTGTTTACCTCTATCCTGTCTGCCTTACCCTATGGTCAGCCCCATGGGAGGCATCCACTGGCCTTCATCCACAGTGTGTCAGCATGTTCTCAGCAGGGGACTGCCCCATCTCTACAGCCTTTGAGACTTGGCATGGACTGCCCCAACAAGTCCCATTGGCACAAGAAAGAAAGGGGCTTTCTGTGGCTCTGTCAAGTACTTAGGAACTAGAGTCCCTGTAGTGAAGTTTAAGATTTTGGTGAGAGTTGGGCACAGTAGAACACACCTATAATCCTACCACTTCAGGGACTGATTCAGGAGGGTTGCCATGAATTCCAGACTAACACGAACTACAGAGTGAGATTCTGCCCCACCCCTAAAAGGGAAGGGGCTGAGGAGACAGTTTGGTCAGTAAAATGCTCTACACATACACATGAGGACTGGGGTTCAGTCTCCAGCACCCTTGAAAAAGATGGATAGAGTGAGGACTCCAGTAATTCTAGCATAGAGGAGGCCAAGACAGGAGGATTCCTGGAACTTGGTGAACAGCCATTCTAGCTGTTCAAGAAGATCCTGTAGGAAGACCTCTGGCCTCCTCCATATTTATGTGCACACACAAAGTCCACACACACATGCACACACGTTAACACACACACACACAATACACACAAAATATTTCTAGTGAAAGAGTTTAAACATGTGAGTATAAATTTCCAGCAGCATATGTATACTCAACTGTGAGAGGAAAAAAAGAGATGAGAATACGTAGTCTCTGGAAATTACTTGGAGATTGGAGCCTTCGGGGACTCCAGGTGCCTTTTGGGCGTGGACAGGAAGACTCTGCTACATGCGTATCTTTCACATATTTTCCCCATCAAGAGGCAAAATTGTGAGTTGGCCACAGAGCCAATCCTTCATTTGATTTGTAATTGAGATTTTTTTCTTCCATCTTCAGATTGTGTGGGTATGCATGCATGTGAAAGCATGTTTCTGCATGTGTGAGGGAACATGTGTGTGTTAGTGCAGGTGCTCGTGCATGTGACTGACTATGTAGGCCAGAGTTTGGTATTGGGAATCATTCTCCACGCACAGTTTTTCCTCATTATTCATGGAGTCAGGGACGATAACAGTGCTCACCAACACGGCTGGTCTTGATAGCCTGCCTGGTTGGGGGATTCCCTGTCAGTGCCTTCCTTCCAAAGCTGGAATCACTTTGCCCACCGAATGATCAAGGGAATTCTGGGAATTTTGGTCCTCGTGTTTGGCTGACAAACACTTTTATTTGCTGATCCATCTCCCCAGCCTAAGGTTCTCCTACTTCAATCCTTTGACAAGTCTGGTTCTAATCCAGCCAGGGACTGAGGCTTCTGGGAGGACTGAGTAAGTTAAGGACACCAGAGCCTGAGGGGTGTGTAGAGAAGGCGGGATGCCTGAAGAAGTTAGGTGAACAGTGTCCTGGGGTGTAGAAGGGATGAGAAAGGCTGGCCACAAGGGCGTGTCTCCTCTGGTCTCCTACCACGTCCCACCCGGCTCAGGTGGCCGAGGGCCATGAAATTGTCCAATCTGATTTAAACACTCCCTCCCGCTCTCCTCCCAAATCAAACTTGCCCAAGGCATTTTAGACAAGACGACAAGATGCACCCTGCACTCTGAAATGTGCTGGGGAGAGTTACCTTAGCAACAGCAAAAGCTCTTCAAAATTGTGAGCCAAGACATGAGCTTGGAGAGTCAGGCAGCCCTCCCCAGCTGAGGGACGGCAGGAACCTATTATACAAAAACTGACCAGCGTGGGCAGCTGAGGAGAGTCAGAGCAGGAGCCTCGTCTCGTCAACAGCAGCCCCGGCGTTGCTCAGGGTTCCTCCTGCAAGAGGTAGACCTTTGCCTGCATGGGATTGGTCACCGTCCCATCCAGATTTTGCTACAGACGACTCCCATCTCATTAGTGCCTGAGTGGAAGCATCAAGGACGAGACTCCCGGGAAGACCACCATACGTGCAGCCTGTGCCTGGAACACAGTGTGTCAGCGCCAGCCAGAGGCCACTATGAGGTCTGATAATCTGGGAAGCATCCTGTGTCCCTCTGTGGACTGTTTTGGTGGGAGGGTTAGGGTTAGAGAGGTCCTAAGAGGGTTCCTCCATTTCCTTTCTTCTGTGGAGTCAACTTATAATCCTTTGGAATGGTTTGTGCTCTTTCGTAGTAAAAATGTGGGGTGTGAACTGATCCTTCCGGGAGGAACTGTGGCGCACAGTGAGAGCGGCCATTGGTGTGTGGCCGGCCTGGGGACGCTCCAGAGTATCTCCCTCCGTGGGTTATCATCAACTCCCACCTCATAGGCTTGGGAGCTCATTGTTACCACAGGCAGAGACAGACTGTGTGACGCTGTATGGTAATAAGTTCCCAAGGGTCAAAGGGCAAAGATGGGAACACACTGAGATTTAATGTGGACATCACCCATTTAGTCTCTATACAGACTCAGGTCATAAAGGGCACTTAGGCACTTCAGTCCTCGTCTATGAAACAGGGGCAGTAAATAGGACCAACTTAGCACAGTGTGACAGAGATTAGATACGATGCCATACATGCTAGGGATGAGAACGGTGCTTGGCACTGTCGATGACTTGGTTCTAGTAAATCTGTTCCATTGGATAGACGGCACACTATACAACTCCAGAAGATGCCATCCCATAGACATAGTTATATGATAGGAATAGTGCCCTAGAGTTATACAGTGCAGCCAGCAGACCCTCACCCGGTAGCCCTGAAGTGCCGATCTCCGTGATGTGAGGTTATTCTGACAATGACAGTGAATGCATGTGAGGCGCTCTTGCCCAGTAGGCTCTGTGATTCATGGCTACACGGCTACGGTCATTACTCATACCAGTAGAGCTCTCTGGCAGTTTTACGGCATTCTTTTGTGCAAATGATTCCTTCCTGTTGGGCTGACTTGCTCGGGGAATAAACTGATTAAAAAGCCACTGAGGAATTTTAAGTAAATGAAATGAAGTTGGAGATCATGTCAAGGTTATGAGCTAACCCGTCAGTGTGGAGGGGCTTCTGTTCCAAGGACATCCCTCTTTGGAGCCTAAAGAACACCAAAGGCTCTGTCCACCCTGACCTTGGACCACAGAAACACTGACAACCCTTGTGGTATTTTGGTCCGGATGAGCCATGAGAGCGTCTCCCCTCATTACCGCTCAGACCCACGACAATTAACTAGCTAGCTGCATCTTACATTAGTTAATCTTTAAATTGGTCTCCTCCTAATGAAATTCTCAGGAAGCCCCTCAGGCTCTTTGATGAGATACGAGAGGCCCCTTAGTCTCATCAGCCACAATTTTTAGAAATAATTAGCTTAAACAACATCATGGCCAAAGGAATCCACTGAGGACGAAGCTGGAGCGGAACCCCTCTTTCGGAATTCATTCTCCAGCGCTGTCTGACACCGCCCGTGTTGGAACCAGAGTGTCTTCTCCATCCGTCTTAGCTTTGCCTTCTTTGTAGTTATTTCCATAAGCTGAACATCACTCCTGATCATGTTTTAATGGCAAGTTGTTCCTCTCAAAGAGCATTCACCCCAGCATGCTTAAACTCTTCCCTCCTGTGGGGTGTTTGAAGTTCACCCCAGTGAACAGGCAGGATTCCACAAGACTCAGAAGGAATAAGGGCACAGAAAGGACATAGACACACAAATGAAATAAACAGCAACATTAGACATGGGTATGTAGGGGACCATCGGGTAAGATCTTTTTATTTTACAAGTGTGAAGACAGAGGCCCTGGTGGGAAACGCCACTTGCCCAAGACAGCATAGTTAATTGGTCATCTCTATTGGGTAGGGATCAGCCCTAGAGAAAGGAATGCCCTCTGGCCATTAAGGCAGAGCAGAATGCTCCCCACCCCCATAGTGGTGAAGAGGCACTGCCATGCAGGAGGCTCCCTGGTCACCCACATCTCAGGCTCACAGTGTCACACCCAGGGCAAGGAAAGTCATCTTGAGAGAGCCAGGCAGGTGACACTCATCTGCTCCCACCTAGCACTCGGAGGTGTGAAAAGACAGCCCAAAGGGGAGAAGCAGCTGAGAACTCCCACACAGACTCACTTCACTGGAAAGCAGAACGGCACACAGGGGCGACTCGGCCAGGCAGGAAGAGTGTGGGAAAGCCCATAGCAGCTTGCAGCAGAAGGAATCAGCCCCGGGGTCCCCTGGCCCACCCAGTCAGGTAGACTGACACCCAAAGGGACCATGGTGTCAGGAAGACTTTGCTTACGTTGTTGCTTTCTTTGACAGATGTGGAGGGCAAGGCCAAGGATGCTTCTGTTTTTGTTCTTGGGTGTTAACATTGATTGTCTGCTTACGAGGTCCATGGTCATCTCAGAGACAAACTTCTGGGTGTGTTGGTGGAACTGTTGGTAGCTTAGGTAAACTAAGGTGGAAAGACCTACCCTCTGTGTGGTGTCTTAGGGTTTTACTGCTGTGAACAGATACCATGACCAAGGCAAGTCTTATAAAGATCAACACTTAATTGGGGCTGGCTTACAGGTTCAGAGGTTCAGCCCATTATCATCAAAGTGGGAATATGGCAGCGTCCAGGCAGGCATGGTAAAGGCAGAGCTAAGAGTTCTACATCTTCCTCTGAAGGCTGCTAGGGGAAGACTTGCTTCTACTAGGCAACTAGGTTGAGGCCCATCCCCATAGTGACACACCCACACCAACATGGCCACACCTCTTAAAAGTGCCACTCCCTGGGCTGAGCATATACAAACCATCACATGTGGGTATTGCCTGGGAATACAATGTGAGCAGCTGTGTCAGCTGCCACCACCATGACTTCCCACCAGGATGGACTGTATCCTTGAGCTGTGAGCCAAACTAAATCCTCTCTTCCTTTCCTTCCTTCCTTCCTTCCTTCCTTCCTTCCTTCCTTCATACCTTATTTTCCTTCCTTATTTCCTTTTTCTTTCCTTCCTTAAGTTACTTCTGTCATGTATTTTATGGCAGCAAGAACACAAAGCTAACATATTTAACCTGTAAATAGGGCTAATATCTGACCCTGTCACATCCTGAAAGAGGACACCCCTGCCACCTGCCCAGCTGTCCTGATAGGAAAGTGTCAAGGAAGTGTGTTTCCCTGCCTGTGATCACAGCGCTGGGGCAGTTGAGGCAGGAGAAACAGAAGTACTAGGTCACTGAGTTTGAGGTCAGCCAGCCTGGGCTATGTGAAACCTTGTCTCAAAAAATAATATAAAATAAAAAATGGTTGTCAGAAATATTTTTTAATCACAGGTCAATTTTACATAAGATAATCAAGTTTAAAATACTAATTTTATCTAAATTACTTAAATTCAAACATTAATGATGAAGATTTTGTTTCTCTCTCTCCAAAACAAAAACAAAAACAAAAACACCTCCAAAAGGCAAAGTGCCCAAGACTTGCCCTCCTCAGGCCAACTTTAGGGAGGAGCATCCTCTGCACTTGGTGACTGACTGCTAGCACTCTTTCCCAAGACTGGATCAATATCCAGTGTTTTGTTCTTTGTGCCTTGTTTTCCTTCAAATACCTGAAATGCTCTTGGAATACTCACAGTATCTTCATGAGTTCCTTTAATGTGCAGCTCCTGCTGACGTCACTTCCTCTGGGACATCTTCATCTTCTTTTGGTTACAACTATCCCACCAACTTGTCTTCTAAATTCCCCCTTCTGCGCATCCAGAATCCTCTAGTGTGTGGCCATGTCTCTGTTCACACCACCAGCTCTCTCTTCTACAATCCCATCAGCCTCTGCTCTGAGGTACCCCTTCTCCAGAACTCCCTTTGCTGGTAAATTCCCCACTTGGATTATCCATTTCCATAAAACGCCAGATGGGTTTGTCATAAGAAGACACACAGCCACACAACTGCTGTGTGTGGACTGAGTTGCAGACACAGAGATGGGCCACCGGCAGACTGGGGACAGAGCCTGTGACTGGCTAGCATCCCTGGAGACTGAAGAACTGGAATCAAAGCCTATGCTCCAACCCAGACTCACAGTCTGCATATCATGGCGACCCAAACCTAAGCACAGCAGTGGAGAAAAGGTTTGACTAAACTGGGATCAAAAATGCACATGCATGGGGGTGTGGGTGAGACCGGGACTGCCTGCACTTTATTCTACCCTTGCTCACCCAAAGCAGACCTGAATTGGTGTCTTTCATGGATTTTATGTTTGTTTTATTTTTTAAACATGTGTATGTGTATGTGAGTGAAAGTTCCCAGAGAGACCAGAAGAGGGCTGGAGCTGGAGTTCCAGGCAGTTGTGCACTGCCTGACTTGGGTATTAGGAACTGAGCTGGGGTTCTCTGTGAGAATAATGTGTGTGCGGAACTGCTGAGCCTTCGCTCCGGCACTTGGATTATTTTGAAGGTTTTTCCAATTGACGTAGTTGCTCATCATGCTGAACAAATATTTGATCTTACAATTCTGCTTTTCATTCATTATCATCATCTCTGTGGGTCCCCTGGACCGGCCAGAAGCAACCTGAAATAAAAGCATACCTCTCACATCTGCTCTGGAGCTCCCAAGGATGGGGTCTTGTGCCCTGTCTTTTCTGAGGTCACCTGAGAACCCTAAAGAGGTACTGCACTCAGTGCTGCTAGAAGGATGGATGTGAGTGGCTGCAAATGGTTATTCTTGTATTTACTTTCTTTTTAATAGTGTGTTGCTGTATAGACATGAGCACCTGAGTGCATATGCCCTGGAGGCCAGCAGAGGGCACCAGATCTCCTGTACCTAGAACTGCAGGCAGTTGTGAGCCACCTGATATGGGGGCTGGGAACCAAACTTGAATCCTGTGAAAGAGCAGCAAGGCCTACTAATTGTTAAACCATCGTGCCAGCCCTCAAAACGATTCCGATCATTTGCCTCATTTGCTCTGTGTGTGTGTGTGTGTGCACGTGTGTGTGTGTGTGTGTGTGTGTGTGTGTTCAGAAATCACCTGAAAGATCATCCTGAGCTGAAGTCCCCTCCTGCCCCCAGTGGTGTCTTGCATTGCACAGGCAAGCCCCAGGGCTATAGCTGAATGTTTCTCCAGCCCCCACCATGTAGCCACTGTCCATTGTCCTTTAGAGTTAAATTCATTTCAATGGCATCCAATTTTCTCGAGTGCTGCGGAGACAGACAGGCTACAAAGGGAGTGTTATTTCTGCCTCTCTTTCCTCCTGGACTCCCAGATGAACATTAAAAAGTCATTTCATCCGACACTCGGCCCCTGACCCCAGGAGAGAGAACTGGGGAGCTACCAGGCCTGGAGCCGGCTGTTAAAAGGACAAACTGCCCATTTTGTCTTCTCAGTGAATTATGGGACACACAGCCCATTTCCCACCTTGGAACGTCTGTGAATATGTGTGTGTGGCAGGGTGGAGGGAGATGATATGAGCCCGAATCTACACAAATACATAGTAGAAGACAGAGATAGCCCTGAAGAACAAGGAAAAGGTGTGTGCTCTGTGTGTGTGTGTGTGTGTGTGTGTGTGTGTGTGTGCACGTGTGTTTGTCTATTGACTCTCTGTGGGTATGTATATGTGTGTATATGTATATATGTGTGTATGTTTATGTATGCATATATATGCATGTGAATTTATGTGTGAATATATTATGTGTGTTTGTGTGCGTGTGTATCTTTGTCTGTGGCTATGGTGCTGGTGTGTGTGTGTGTTAGGAATGGGCGTGGTATACTCTCCTCTGAAGTCAAACCTACTGCCACTGGTCAGGCTTACCTGCTTCAGGAAACACGCTCAGGCTGAGACCCTTGGGCTCCATCTCTTTCCTGCCATTCCTAGGCCTGGCTGTGCTGCCTCCCTGGCCCAGGCAGCACAGTCGCCTGTCTCTCCTCTTCTGTCTGGGCAGACTACCTCAGCGGTGGATGGCTACAGATTCACACTCTGCCCTAGAGCATAGAGGACACTTCCTGACTGTGTGTGCCCAGTCCACCCTCAGACCTGGTCCTGTGAGCTGCAATCTAGCTCTGTGGACCTTCAAGAGCGAGTAAATACTGTGCCTTCCTCAGTTAAGTGTGCCTACACACTCGTGTGTGTGTGTGTGTGTGTGTGTGTGTGTATGTGCATGTGTGCATGTGTGCATGTGTGCACATGTGCACATGTGTGAATCTGTGTGTGCATGTGTGTGTATGTGTGTGAGTGCGCGAGTGCGTGAGGGCATGTGTGTGTGTGTGTGTGTGTGTGTGTGTGTGTCCATGACTGCTGCCAATGGCTGGTTTAGAGTCCCAGGCCCCAGGCCAGTAGTCATGATTATATTTAATGTCAGAAGCCCTTTTGGTGACAATGCCCTTCCTGGATGATGCTAGATCGTGTTGGGTGAGCTAAGCAGACAGACACCATCCGGATGACTGGAGGAGCGGAGCGATGCGGCCCAGAGAGCCACGTGAGCTGTCCTGAGCCAGTAACACGAGTTCACAGGAACATGGCCGCCCCAGGGGAAGGCTCACATGTGTGCACCCACATGAGTGAGCACCCGGCTCTGAGCTGGATGGGATGTGCACAGGGAAAGGAGTCTCCCGTCACTGTCCTTCTGGATAATCCTGCAAGAAACACGAGAGCCATCAAGGTGTGTCCCTCACTTCTACATTTTTACACATAACATTTTATTGGTTCTTTATGAACTTCACCCCATGCACCCCAGTCCCACTCATCTCCCTCCCCTCGTGCCCGCCCTCCACCCTTGCAACCTCCCCGCAACAGAGATTTTTAAAAAACCTCATTGAGGAAGCTGTAGTATGTCCGTGTGTCCCACAGTGGACCCTTTGCCCACCTGTCTTTGCTTGCAAATGTCTATGGCAATGATTCGTTGGTCTGGTCCGTGGCCTCTGGCTTCTGCTGCTCTATCAATACGGAACCTCACTGGGACTCCTCTCAGATACCCTGTCTTTGCCCTGTATCATGGAGATCCTGCAGATTTGGATCTGTAAGACCAGCTCCTTCTCCGTGCTCTCCAGCAGTTCATTAGTGGGATAGATGTTGGAATGGGACAATTCAAATCCCTGGATCTGGGTCCGAGAGGTGTCTGAACTCTTACCAGCAGCACCCCCAACCCAACCCATCCCAACCCCCACAACCAGGGCGAGCTCTCCCAGGCTTGTATCCTAAAATCTGGCTCACCCCAGACTTCCTCAGTGTGTGTGGCTCTTCTCCCAACTGGCTCGGGGAAGGCTCCGCTCTCTACTCTCCTGACTCCAGTGCCAGATCTTCCATGATGCACAGGTAAGGGGCGAGGCTAGTTCTGCACAGCCCTCAGACATCAACCCATCCCCAGGTGGCAACCGAGACCAGGGACATCCACCTGGTCTTTGGTGATAAGAGACCCCCTGATGCTGCAGAGTCAACGACCCAGATGTGGCTTCTGATGGCAGCACAGGCCAGGACTCCACCATGGCCCCAGGTGGCACCACTGGCTACTCACATCAGGCCGTGCCTCGCCCTCCAGGCTCCAGGTCCGCCTCTCTTCATATTGCCCACGTCCTTCTGTTTCTCTTCCATTCCTCCACCACTTACTTGCACCTCTTAATGGTGCCCGGGGTCTCTGAGTGTCTGAGGTCATCTCAGGAGTGGTCGGTCTCGGGAGTGCTATGACTGGATTGTGCATCATAGAGGTTGTCCGGGGTCATCTTGGGAATGGTCTGCTCCCTGTCCAGGCGGTTGTCCTGGTAGTTGTCTCAGTTTCACTCTTTTCAGGGAGTGTTAGGCTGATAACCATTCAGATGTTCATGGGTCAGAACACCGAGGATAGACATAGCCTCTCTCTTCTCTGTCACCTACGGACGCACATGACACACAGAAGCCACGCCTGCAATGCCTCAAGGGTCAGTTCTCCCTACTTCTTATGCCCAGTTAGTAACCCCCTCTGTAATATGTCCATGGGGCCTTTTGCCGTCAGTGTTTGTTTTATGTGTCAATCTGAAGAAGGGCTGTGAGGTTGTGTATATTCAATTGTTGAGGCCAGACGTCAGTCTTGGGTATCAATCTTTGATCGATTTTGGTTCTTCGAGACAAGACCTTTCACTAGGATCTGGGCTCATTCATAAAACCTTGCTGCGGAGGAATCGAAAGATGAAAGGAGACAGGAAATCAAGTGGAGAGGGACTTCCACAGTGGGAGGGAGGAGAGAACCTGGAGTTTCCCCCCACTGAACACTGAACACCGCGCCCCACCCCCCACCCCCGACAGCAGAAGTCATACTGAGTTAGAGCTCATCCTGGTGGACTAAGCATGCTCGCTTTAATGAGATCCATTAGAGTCACATCCATAGGTACCCAGGGTAAGAACTTCACAACAGCGATGGGGAAAACACAATTTAACTCCCAACGCAGTCTGTTAATTAGTTGGGAACATAAGAATGTTGTCTCAGAATAACACCTTGGACCCTGTAGTCATTCACTATGAAGGGGGAAAAAAACACCCTGGGAAGCAACATTTGCTGAGGTGACAAGATGAATCCAGAGTTCTTTAAGAGAGTTAACTTGTGTCTCTTTGAGACATCCAGATTGACAGCTGAGGAAGAAGACAGAGTGAACGTGGGGGAGAAAAAAGAGCTGAGAGCAAGGGAGCCTGGATGCTGCCAGTGTCCACGCAATCCTCCTCCTCCCCCTCTCTGTGTCTGTCTGTCTATCTGTCTGTGTCTGTCTCTCTCTGTCTCTGTCTCTGTCTCTGGGAAGCTGTTTCCCAAAGAAGAATTTTCACATTGCATTTTTTTTTATCATTCCTCACTGCCTGCCTCAATTTACCCTTTTAAGGTAACAAGTGAATTGAGAAGGGAATGGTTTTGTGGATCATCCGTCATGACCTGTGTCCCCATATGTGTCCTTAGGAAGATGACCTTCTGAGGAACCTTTAAAAGGTGGAGTCTCATTGAAGGAAGTGAGTTTTGGGGTCCAGCCCCCTCCCTCAGGTTTTAGGTCCATCCCCTTTCCCTGTCCACTTCCAATTCCTGAGTGTAGACATGGTGTGACCAGCTGACCCCTATACTTGCTAGCATGCCTTTCACCATATTCTCACCAACTGTAATCAAAATAAACCCCTCCTCTCTTTTGGATAGCTTTGAGAATAGTAACGTAAAATAGTATCGTAAAAGTGTGCTATTAGTTACAATTCTGTAGCAGGTCCTGCTCTCATGAAGCTCACACTGATGGGCATGGATGGATATGTGTAGCAAATGAGAAAAGGGTAGATGGATGAGGGTGGGGCATAGTGAAGAGGTATGCAAATGAGGCTGATGAGGGTGGGGCATAGTGAAGAGGTATGCAAATGAGGCTTATGAGGGTGGGGCATAGTGAAGAGGTATGCAAATGAGGATAGGGTGAGCTACTGAGGATGACTGGGCAGGGCAGGGGTAG
This sequence comes from Apodemus agrarius, assembly GCA_964023405.1. Taxonomy (NCBI): domain Eukaryota; kingdom Metazoa; phylum Chordata; class Mammalia; order Rodentia; family Muridae; genus Apodemus; species Apodemus agrarius. The sequence continues at coordinate 35,897,000 of OZ030014.1, read as the reverse complement.
AGGTGTTTGCCAGAGGAGGTATTATTTTGAGGGGATGCAGAGAGCTGAGGAGTGAGTCACAGAAGAAAGCCAGATACCAGAGATCTGAGGGAAAGATGCTTTGTCTAGCCAAAGGGACCAGCAAGTGCAAGGCCCCTGTGGCAGGAACTGGAAGGACCTTTACATACTCCGGGAGCAGAATGGAGTTCACATGGGCTTCAGGAGAGCAGGGGGCAATGGGGGTGCTTAGAACGAGGCTTCCTTCTGGTAGACTGCTGTAATACGCATGGGTTTTACTTTACAATCAGTGGGAAGCTAGTGCTATGAGTTGAATTCCGTTTTATATCCAAGGTCACAAAGTCAGCAGATGAGAAATGAAATGTCACATGGTGATGTCACCACAGAGCCCTGTTCTCAACTGCACAGCAAGCAGGCTTTGTATAGGATTAGAAAGCTGGAGCCCCGTCTGCTTTGTTCACAGAGTTTCCAGGACAGTGGTTCTCAGTCGGAGGCAATCCTATCCCCCAGGTTACACTTGGCAAAGCCTAAAGATACTTTTGGTTGGAACCATTTTTGAACAGAGTACCTACTGCCAACCAGGAGGGAGAAGGCAGGGGTTTTGCTGACTTGCCCACAGTGGACAGGACAGGTCACACGGCAATAAACTGTCTGCTCTGAGTATCCTGATTAAAGCTGTAAATGCTGGGAAACAACCTTGTCATTTATTTATACAGACAAGGACTCTGTCTACCTTCCTCAACATGCATCCTCGGCTTGGGAGGGCTTCTTCAAGCAGGTGTTACCCTCGGCAAGCACCACAGACACCCTGAGACCCAGCCTCCCATCTATTTTACCACAAAGCCAGGCAGACTTCGGCATCATGCAAAGGCCCAGCAAACTGGCTATCAGTGTGGAGAAGGGGAAACTGTGGGTTTGCTTGGGCTCGCCCCTTTTTGGAGACTGTGGCTGTGCTTCCCGGCACCTGAGCAGCCAGGCAGCAGATGAAATAAATCAAACCATCCCAGGAAGCAGACGAGGTGGGGCTGTCTGACTCCAGCCAAGACTAGATGTTGAAGCTGAAATGTCAGGGGAAGACCAGCTGCCCCTTAAACGCCATCTTATGACGTTTTCACAGGTGCATACCGCGCCTGTGAAAACCGAACAGTGGGGGAGGGGCTTCTCAATGACTGTGGATGCACTGATGAGTTCCCACGCCCTCCCGATAGACATGAGATCAGACCACACATCACCGTGTCTATGGAGTGACAACTCCCCCCGACACACACACAAAATATTGACCAGTTTAGAGGACTGACACATGCACGTGCACCTTCTCTTTCAAGCCCCGTTGCCGACTATCCGTCACTTCCACTTTACAAATGGCCCATGGTGCGCACTAAAACGAATTGGGTGTTTACCGTGTGCCACATGCTTGGTGTGCCCGTACATCATCCCCTTGGGCCGTCCTGGCTTCCTTCAAAGCCAAAGCTCCGGAGGCAGCCGCTAACTGCGTTGGGAGGTGACGGAAGTCAGGAAGCAGAGAAAGAAAAGTCTTTTATTAAGTTACGTTGGTGACGGAGCCACTGCTTAGGAGACTTTGGGTCTCCAGTCCCTGGAAGATTCTGGAAGACCCTACAAAGCACGGCTTGGGTTTGTCTCTCCACAGACAGGACGCTTTGACCCTCCTTGACACACTCTGGCATGGATCTTCTTAACAATAAGGATTTAGGAGACATACCCGCGGGTACGTCTACGAGGACACAAAGCGGACAGACCTGCCTGGAATGTGGGTGGTTCCCGTTCTCGGGCTGGGGTGACAGAGTATAAAAGGGGGGAAAGGAGAAAGCCAGACAAATCCAAAATTCTCTTTTCTCTACTTTCTCCTCTACCAATGCGTGACAGCTGTGAGCCATTCACACTCACAGGCCTTCCCCTCCAGGACAGACTGTGTAACTTCAAACTGTGAATCAAAAGTCTTCCTCCTTTCCAGTGCCTCTTGCCAGGCATTTGGTTGTAGCAACAAGTGACTAACACAAACGCTCAGGCATTCCCTTGTGCCTGCCAAGGGTCACAGCAGAGGGTCACAGCAGACGCCCACAGCAGAGGAGGCTCACTGGGGAGGCTCACTGGGGAGGCTCACTGGGGAGGCTCACTGGTGGTGGGGCACATGACAGAGGAGGCTCACAGCCAAGACTCACAGCAGAGCCTCACCACCTCATAGCTCTAAAGTCAAGGAGCTGCAGGCTCCCAGTGCGATGGGCCTGCTTCCTCCTGGGCTGGGAAACTCTACCCAAGTCTCCCTCCTAACTTCGGGGGATTTTTAGTTATCTCTGGCATCCCTTGGCTTATAGGTCCCGTCTAATCTGGCTTAATCTTCACATGAGGCTCCTTCCCTGTGTGTACGTCTCTTTGTCCTAATGTCCCTTTTTATAATACTTTTATTTTATTTACTTATCTACCTATCCATCCATCCATCCATCCATCCATTTATCTATCTATCTATCTATCTATCTATCTATCATCTATCTATCTATCTATCTATCTATCTATCTATTATTTTGGTTTTCAAGACAGGGTTTCTCTGTATAATAGCCCTGGAACTCACTGTGTAGACCAGACTGGCCTCAAACTCAGAGATCTGCCTGACTCCCAAGGCATCCACCACCAGCAGCCAGCTAATGTTTTCATTTTTAACTTTATGTGTATGTCTGTAGGGGTTGGGAAGTATGCATATGAGTGCAGGTGTCTACAGAGGCCACAAGAGGGTGTCACATGCTCTGGAGCTGGTGTGACAGGCAGTTGGGAGTCACCTGTAGTGGATGCTAGGGAACCAAACTCTGTTCCTCTGCAGGAGCTGTGTGAGCCCTTAGCTGCTAAGCCATCTCTACAGCCCCGAAATGCCACTCTTTATTAAAAAAAAAAAAAAAAATCACTGTCTGGGCTGAGATGAGGCCCCATGCTCATGACCTTATCTTAACTAATTATATCCACAGTACCAAAAATGACGGAGTCCCCTGAGAACTTTGACCCATAATGCCCACGATGAGCAGAGCTGTCCCCGTGGGTGTCTGTTCTCTGTGCTGTTTAAATCCTTTGAGCTCGTCTGCTGCGTCCTGCAAACGAGCCCATGAGCGTGCATCACCAGCTGCTTTGGGTGGCTCTTACCCTCAAGTGACAGTGTGGCGAGATGACAGACCCAGAGGGCAGAGGGCTGGCGGGGATAGATGGAGACCTAGAAAAGCCGCCAAGCAGGGAGTCTGCGTTCTGCGGGTCCATCTCACTGTGTCCTTAATCACTGAGCTGCAGTCACCAAACGCCATAAAGAAAGGATGACAGGAATAAGAGCTGCCGGGACTCTTTCCCAAACCACAAACACATGCGACGAGCAGTCGGGGTTTATAAAGAACAAATTATGCCAGCCACATTTGATTGTGCCTTTGAGGGAACTAAGAAATTAAGGAACGCGAAGGATGGGGGGGATGCTATACATCTTGATTTTAATACAGCAATTGATATATTGTCTCGCGGAATTGTCCCTGCAAAATTAATTCAAATTGGCTTGGTGAGGAAAACTATCCCTGGGGTTGAAAACCAGTAGAAGAGGAACAAATAATGATTAAAGGAGACCGCCCAGACCCGTGGCCTTGGGAGAGGATGGAGGGGGGACATGGAGAGGGCAGGGGAGAGAACTGGAGAGGGGGACATGGAGAGGTCAGGGGAGGGAACAGGAGAGAGGGGACATGGAGAGGGCAGGGGAGGGAACAGGAGAGAGGGGACATGGAGAGGGCAGGGGAGGGAACAGGAGAGAGGGTGGGGGACAGAGAGAGGGTGGGGGAGGGAACAGGAGAGGGGGAAAGGAGAGAGGGTGGAGGAGGGAACAGGAGAGGGGGACAGGAGAGAGGGTGGAGGAGGGAACAGGAGAGGGGGACAGGAGAGAGGGTGGGGGAGGGAACAGGAGAAGGGATCAGGAGAAGGAGGTACAGGAGAGAGGGTTGGGGGACAGGAGAGAGGGCAGGGGAGGAAACAGGAGAAGGGAAAAAGGAGAGAGTGTAGGAGAGGGGACATGGAGAGGATGCCGGAGGGGACAGGAGAGAGGGCAGGAGGAGGGCAGGAGAGAGGCAGACCTGGGCTCAGCTCCCAGTCAGAAATGTGCAGACGTGTGAAAACAGGCCTAAGAAGGAGCTGCACAGGACCCTACCACACAGTGGGTGTCAGGTGTGTGTCATGTGAGTGTCATTTGCCACGTGCTTGTGGGTGACCTCAGCAGCAACGGTTCTGTCAGCCTCCATGCTTCGGCTTCTCAGACGTGTGACGCTTGAAGAGGTGGCATTCCCTCCAGAGTCAGACAGCCACAGCAGGCTCAGGAGCTGGAAGTTGGCAGGAGCCTTCATGAAGGAGTCCTCTGTCTGAAAAATAAGAGGACTCCGACACCCAGAGGGAGAAGAAGACAGCCCTGGCAACTCACTAGAAACGCAGGTCTGCAGGCCTGGCACTCAGAGGGCCTGATTTGTACAGGGAACTGGGGGGAGACGCAGCAACCTCACCCGTAGCAGGCCGAGCAGAGGCCACTCCGTTCCAGGGACTGCCTGGGACACGTCGCCCTGTGGAGTCAGCCCCAACCCTTGAAAACGTCTCCCCCCATGTGCCTGCTCTACAGTTCACACTGCTCCAGGTTCTGGGAATCGGGGGGGGGGGGTAAAGGATGACTTCTCCTTTGAGGAGGAGAGGATGGTACAGGACAGTCATGGGAAGCCCAGACCCAGTGAGTACTAAAGGACCCCATACAGGTGACTCCACCAGCAAAACACTAAGGCTTGGTCATGCAGGACAAAGCCTTGATTTTCTCAGTAAACACACTGCAGGGAGCAGCAAGTAGAACAGCAGGTGTTGGATTTCTGCGGTCACCTGGGCTGTGCTCTGGGAGTGAGGTGCCACATACTGCGGGCTGTGTGAGATTGCTGGGAGGACATTTGGAAACAGAGGAGATCGGCTTGGGGACGGGGCGGGGGCGGGGGAGGGGGTGCTGGGAGGGCAGAGGGGGGCTATGCCCACAGCGTCGAAATCAGAGGCAGCTGGTTAATCCCATGCCCCCCAAGCTACCGCCAGCTTCCCTCTTGCAAATTTCTCTTCTGCTTCTTTAGTCTCCTGCTGTCACGACCTGCTTTCTCTCAGGACCTTGACTCGTTCCTTCTAGAGGATTCTCTGGGTAGACCATGAAGCTGCACGTGTTCCTATCCTACGAGCCTTTGTTTGTTATATAAGACAGGGTCTCCTGTATCTCTGGCTAGCCTTGAACTCATCGTGTAGCAAAGGATAGCTCTGACTCCTGATTGTTTCACTTCCCAAGCGCTGGGACAACCAGCACACACCACCGTTCTGGGTTTTGTGCAGTGCTGGGACTTGAACCCGGGGTTTTGGGCATGACAGGCAAGCACTCTATCAACTGAGCTACATCCTAGCCACTCCTTGGACGGGAAGGAGACCAAGGCCATTTGTTATGGCTCAGCATTAGCATTCTGCGAGCTGTTCTGTCCTCTGCCTTTCCTGTCTCTGAGGCAGAACAGGAAGTGTGACAAGTGTGTGTGACATAAGTCCTTCAGACCTGGGCAGAAGTGACAGGGTGTAAACTCTTCTTATTTCACCCCTTCATACGCATTTCCCCATCTTCAGGAAGAGGGTAAAGACTAACTGTACGGTCTCAAGGCACCCACCGTGCTGCACAGGTGGCTGTAGCTGCATAATGGTGGTGGCTGTCCTGTCCTCACACACCTGCCTACCTGCCCCGCCCCAGCGGCCCCCTGTAGGCAAGCGCTTTCCCTGCTTTTCCCAGTGCAAACTGCATCTGCTCATCCTCCCCTGGATACCGGAAGTTCCACTTCTCCGGCTGTCCTCCTGGCTTCTCACCTGCAGGGCCTCCCATCCAACTCTGAGAATTAGACTCTTCAGCTCCTTGTTCTGCACCAGCAGTCTCCTGGGAACCGCAGCCCACTGAGAGCCTCCGGTTACGTCACGGCACCTTAGGTGCTTGTCAAAATGAACAGGACGGTTCTGTTTGCTATGCTGATTTTCCCCAAGCCCGCTTTAAAGCCTTAAATCGATGGAGAAATAAATTGGGGGAGACTGCGCAGATCCTGTCCCAACCCCTCCCCCCCACACACACACACATGGGAGTAGTCATTCCTCCTGGGAATGGATTGTTGATCGAGGCTTAGCCACGCCTCCCATGCTCCCCACACAAACAGAATTTGTTCACTTTGCACTAACAAGATCCACCCTCTCTGCAGAGACAAGATCTGTTCGCTGTACATACACAATTCATCCTCCTTATACAAGCAAGGCAGGCTAGGCCATTTGAGGCAGTAAAAGCCGACTTCCTCTCCATCAGACCCCTAGACATGACGGAGACAGCCGCCTCATAAAGCATTTATTCAGCAACTGTGTGTGGAGCACCTACCACGCAGCGGCCGCTAAGTGCTGGAATTGAATTTATTCTCTGTATTAAACCTCAGGAAAGATTGGAAGGCCCCAACAGGGAAGCCTCCAGGTAAGATTTTTATGCTTGAGCAGAATAAAAAGCACATTTTTTTTTAGCATGTTGCTAGTTATCATTCCCGGTTCTTACCTGGGAGGGGAAAAAAAAATAAGATCTCAGCCCCAGAGGACAAGGATGCTGCAGCTTTGAGGTGATAAGCCTGCGTGGGGCCAGTTACCTCTTTGTCCTGAAGCCATGGAATCCGTATTGTGGGAGACAGGAGTTGCTTTTGTCTGTCTGGGGATTGAACCCGTGGCCTTGAGGATGCTGAGCTCCATCGTGACCTACCACTGGGCTACATACATCCCGTGCATGCTGTTGCCGTTACTAGTTTAGAGACAGGCTCTCACCGTATAGCCCAGGATGACCTGGAATTCACTATTAGCCCAAACTCACCTGGAGCTCATGATGCCCCTGCCTCATCCTCTTGAATGCTAGGACTGCGGGTGTGCATCGCCACGACCAGCTGTTGCTTTGAATGCATCTAGAATCATCTAGAAACGGTTACCTGTAAAAGCGTCTGCTCAGTGGTCCCTTGCACCTAACCCTCCTTTATCTTTTGGAATTCCACGCTCTCACTGTTGTCTGTGGAGCCCAAAGTCCCAAGCCTTTGTGCAGCTGGCCCTGTAGCTGAGACCCCAAGGATGTAAGGAGCGACCGCGCTGTTGATGCCTGGGTGTGTGTGCCCTTCGGGGATTACATGCTGTCTTGCCGCTCCACACAAAGAGCAGTGACCCAGAGGGCACCTGACAGAGATGGGCCACCTGCCTCATGGACCATCTGCCCGAGGCACAATAAAGGGACAAGGGAAACGATGAGAAAGGGGTCCATCACCCTGGGGTCTAGTGGAAAGCTCTCACAAGCTAAGGCTCAAGAGTTGCAACACTGACGGGATTTCTCAGTGGTGGAAAGCACTAGTTGCTCTTCCGGAAGACACTAGTTGGGCACTGATGACCCACACTAGATGGTTTATATCCTCCTATAGCTCCACATCTGGTGTCCCTAATACCCTCTTCTGGCCTCTAATGGCACACGCACACATAAATATTTTTTTAATTCCAACACAAGTAATAACATTTATTTAAGGCCTCTCTCTCCCCTCCCGGCTATAAGCCTCCTGTTATCTAGGACTCTCACCAGAACCAAGGAAAGGACATTGTCCTAAATCCCTAGCGGGGGCCCCAGGTTTTACCATATCAGGTTACAATTCATGCAAAACGCCCGCAGAGTTACCCTCATTTCTTATTGAAAAGGCAAGGAAAGGGGAGGCGGCTTCCTAGTAGTTCTCTGAGATGGAACACAAGGATCATCAAAATGGCATCTGTCTACTGCTAAGACCCTTAATTGCAAGTGTCTCTTGAGACACCCACTCCCTCACGCTTGGGTTTGCCATATTCTTTCCCTGGAAGTCTTTCTCTGTTCAATGAATTCCAGCTCTGTGTCATACTGGCTTGTCGTGAAATTCTTTTCTGCTTAAAGCTGAGGACCAGGTTGTATAAGAGTCCAGGTCCCTAAAACGATGAGGGAACCCCACCCCCAGGCTGCTGCAGACACATCCAGCTGTGCACTCTGTCCCTGCCCTGCCACTGATGCCAAGGCTGTACGGAGCAAGACGGGCCACATGACTGGCAGTTCCCCTGCTCTGCTCCTTGACACCCCAGCTCACTACCGTAAGATTTCTCGACCCTGGGCTTCATCCGGGGCAGTCCTGCCACGGTCACTGACACAGGCTTTGCTCTTTTTCTTTCCTAACTGTTGCAGAAGCTAGTCCTATTCTCCTGCAAGACTGCCAACAGCTCCTTCTGCAAACAGCTCGCCCCTGAGAAGTTTGTTTTCCCGTGCATTGATCTTCATGCCGGATGACGTGTCTGTGTGCTTGAGATTCGTGTTAAGCAGCAGCAGGGCTTCCCTGGCGAATGTTGGTTTTCTTTTTCTTTTTGAGACAGGAGCTCATGCAGCCCAGGCTAGCTAGCCTAAAGCTACCTACATAACTGAGGTCGGCCTTGAACTTCTGATCTTCCCACCCTTACCTCCTAGTACAGTGTTGACAGGGGCGCCCCACGATGATTGTTCTTGCAACATTAGAGATTGAACCTGGGGCTCCATGCATATGAAGCAGGCCTTCTTCCTGCTAAGCCGTGTTGCTAGGGGCACGATGTTGGACTGTTGCTAGAATAGCCATTAGGGTCAAGCCCAGTCTGAGGCTCTGGGATCCACTCTCGCCCTTCTGAGGACTAGCCTCTAGCTGTTGTAGGTGAGCCTTAGGAAGTGGGGCTGTTCCTTGCTGAGCAGCAACCCGCCCAGGTGAGAGGAGGGGGGATTACACACTGCCAAGACACAATACACCTCCTTTCGTGTTAATGAGAGAGGAAGAAAAGTGTAGGGAAAGCCAAGTGCTATAATTTTTTAATCCTTGTCAGGCAGGCAGCACTCGAGGCTGTAGGAAGGCATTGAAAAGTCACCCGAGCCATGCCAGCGTGCCCCACACTCAAGAGACTGCGTGTCGCCTGGGGAGCTGCCTGAGAGAAGGAAGGACACATTAAGAAGGGAAATTAAAGAAAAACTAGATTGTGGTGAGTGAGAGATGAAGTCCCTGTTAGGATGAGTTCAGCAAATCACAAGCCACTGTATGGATCGAAACACCCTTGGTCCTGATGTTGCTGTGGCCTCCTGTACCGGTCCTCGGCCGATGCAAACAGAGCGGTCTACACAATCCAATGATGGACTCCGTCTGGGAGCCAGCGGTAACTAAAGTCGATAGCCGCGATACCCCGTGACCCCAGAGTGAGTGTGGTGGCTCCCACAGACTCAGTGTTTGAATGCTCAGCCATAGGGAGTGGCACATGTGGCCTTACTGGACGAGGTGTGGTCTTGTTGGAGGAAGCATATCACTATGTAGGTGGGCTTTGGGGCCTCTTATGCTCTGGCTCCGCCCAGTGCAGAAGAGCGCCGCCTCCTGGCTGCCTGCAGAAGACAGTCCCTTCCTACTGCCTACAGATCCAGGTGTGGAACTCTCAGCTCCTCCAACACCGTGTGTGATTGCACCCTGCCGTGCTTCCCGCCATGACGATAATGGACTGAATCTCTGAACCTGTAAGCCAAGCCCCAATTAAATATTTGCCTTTATAAGAATTGCCTTGGCCATGTCCCTTCACGGGACAGTGAGTCTCAAATACACCCCCACAACCACTAGCGTGTGGCCCTCCCCAGTCTGACACATGTAAACCGTGGGCTGGGGGCTCTGCCATCCTGGGTTTGAGCCCCAGCTCGGGTTCTTCCTTATTGGGCGATCTTAAACAAATAATGTTTCTCTCTACTTCCTCCTCCTCCTCCTCCTCCTCCTCCTCCTCCTCCTCCTCCTCCTCCTGCCCCTACTCCTCCCTCTCCACCTGTCTTGATCTCTGTCTGTGTGTACATTCGTACATGTGCATATGGAGGCCAGAAGTTGATGTCCAGTGTCTTCCCCAACCATCCTCCACCTTCTTTTTTGAGACAGACTCTCCCACTGAGCTTGGAGCTCACTGATTCGGCTAGACCGGAAGGCCGGCGGCCCCCAGATACTCCTACCTCTGCCTCTCAGATTGCAGGAATGTCAAGGCCCCTAGCTCTTCAAGGTGGGTGCTGGGGATCAGGCCCCAAGTCCCCGTGCTTATTCAGCAAGGATTCTAACCACTGAGCCACTCAGCCCACTTCCTCCTCTTGTAGTTGACAAGGTTGTGGAAAGATTTAAGAGATGATGCATCTTAAATGCCTGCCTCTCTGGGAAACTTCCTTCCTTCTGTCTTGATCTGTGAATTCCTAAGGTCTCCCGAGGACTTTCTCCACCCCTAGGTTCTAGGCGAGGAACCACTCCAGATGACTCACTGCATCTACCCCACATCGAAATGAAGGCTGTCTTACACACACACACACACACACCACACACACACACACACACACACACACACACACACCCATACTCCATCAGCCCAGGCAACCAGTCCGGCCCACCCCTCAGCCAGCCTGACCTCTCCAAAGCCCCACTCACCCTGCCCACTGAGGCTGTGTTTCATGTCCCATCACCTCGGCAGGGTCAAGTCCATTCTCCTCCCATGGTGAGTTGGGCTGTGTCTTTGTGTACTTATTTCTGCATTCTTAATTGTAGGTGTGAGCTCGTGTTCATGTGTGAACTTATGTGTTCTGATGCAAAGACACCTGTGTACACCTCTATGTACAAAGGCCAGAGTATCATGTCCACCGTCTTCCTTAATCCCTCTCCTCCTTGAGCCAGGGTCTCTTTCTGCAATGGGAGCTCATGAATTTGGCTAGACTGGCAAGCTCCCGGGGATCCCCCTGACTCCACAGCCCCAGTGCTGGGATTATACATGTTTACCCCTGCAGCTAATTTGTATGTAATCCTAGGGATCTGAGCTCAGGGCTTCACTCTTGAGTGGCAAGGGCTCTCCCGACTGAGCCATCTCTGGACCCCGAGTCACACTGTATCGTGACTCTTGATTTTCTCCCCATGGGTTCTCTTGGGCTTCTCCCCACTGGCTTCTATAGCATTCCCTCTCACTGAAGCCTCCACTGTGTGCCCCACCCATCAAACTGCCATGGAACAGGGGGCTCACTGTGCTTACTGCTAACAGACAGGCAAGAGGCACAGAATCAGGTGCCAAGGTCAGGGGTTTGAGACAATGTGTTTCTTCCAGTGCTCCAGGGTCCATGTGCCTTGTCATTTCCTCATGTGAAGGGATACATCACAGTAGGACCTCCCTCGGTCTCTCTATGGGTCAGAGTGGGGACCCACTCTGTGTGCTGAACACAATGCCATTCTTGTCCCCGAAGGCTGTGCCCGCCCACCTGCTTTCATTAGGCACCCTGGGTGCCTCTCATAGTCTCACTCGCTCAGTGGAAAAAAACAAACCTGCCTCATAGCACCAGGGGCATGGTTGTTCCCCACGGTCAAAAGACACATGCAAAAACCCAAAACCCAAAACTGGAGGAAAATCCGGGAGCCTTGACCTCTAGAGTTGTGGCTGTCTCGAGTGTCCACGGAAGAAGGGCTGTCTCGAGTGTCCACGGACGAAGGGCTGTCTCGAGCGTCCACGGAAGAAGCCTTTGTTTTGGTTAAGTTTCTTTTCCTGGTTTGAAGATAATGAGACAGGGTCTTATGTAGCCTGAGTTAGCTTCAGGCCTAGTATGTGATGAAGACGGGCCTCAAACTCCTGGTCTTTTGTTTCCTGCTCCTGTGTGTTGGGATTATAGGCTCACACCATTGAACCCAGCTTTCAAATGAGATATTTACTGGAGAGAGCATCTCCTATATCCCAGGCTAGCCTCAAACTTGCTATGTCACCGAGGACACCCTGGATCTCCTCCTGTCTCCACTGCCCAGTGCTGGAACTATGGGCTGGCTTCCCTGTGAAATCTTAACAGTTACTCATCACGGAGTGGGAAACGGAAGCGAGAGCTGTTCCTGCTGAACTTCCTCTCTCTCTCTCTCTCTCTCTCTCTCTCTCTCTCTCTCTCTCTCAGAAGCACACCCCTCCAGGGTGAATAAACTCCAGCAAGCCTCTCCCAGGAGATGTTTGTGTCTCGTTCTCCCGGGTTTCATGTAAAATCCAGCCTGTGTCACACTTATTCCCCAGGGAGTTGTAAACATCACGTAAAAGCTACTGATCTTGTTCAACTCTGAGGGCTTATGGAGGAGAAAATCGACACCCAGGAGGTGAGGCCACACGCAAACTGAGGGTCCTGGATCAGCCTTCGCTCCTCACACTCACCGCCTTCACAGAAAGGGACCGTCTCATCCTAAGCCCCAGGCTCGATACCCTCATCTGTATTTTTTTTTTCCTCACAGCACAGGATGCTGGGCAGCCATTTGCTCTGCATGAAACAACAGCTGGCTGGAGCACGTGTGGAGGAGGAGCTGCAGGTGCCTGCTGGCATGGGACACCTCACCTTTTGACTCCTTGCACGGACTGCCAGGGACAGCAGAGACTCGGCTGTCAGTCTAACTGATGGCCTGTCATTACCCACTAGTTCCGTGTGAGAAGTGGCAGGGACAGAAATGAACGACGGGGAGCTGGGAAATCTTGAGGGGAGCTGGACTGCGATGGCCTGGGATGGGGGAGAGGTGCTGAGATCGGCTAAGAGGGCCTGGGATGGGGGGAGAGGTGCTGAGATCGGCTAAGAGGGCCTGGGATGGGGGGAGAGGTGCTGAGATCGGCTAAGAGGGCCTGGGATGGGGGAGAGGTGCTGAGATCGGCTAAGAGGGCCTGGGATGGGGGAGAGGTGCTGGGCGTGATCACTGGCTTGTCACCCATTCCCTTTCCACCTCAGGTCTCTCAGTCGCCCAGAGGACAGTCAATGGTCCCGCAGATGCAAAGGCCTGAGGCAGGCCGCAGCCCGCTTGACATGAGGCAGGTTGGGGAGCAGAATGACGGGATGTATTTGTTACATTAGATACCACGCTGACAGGAACGGCTTCGATGGATAAAGTGCATCATGATGGTGAAGTCACGGCTGAGGGAGCCTCAGATGTCGGGTCACAACACAGTGACAGACAAGAAGCCTGGAGCTCAGGCCAGTGCATATGTCTGCTGGTTAGTTTGATGCCAACGACACAAGCTGGGGTCCTCTGAAAGGAGGGAGCCTCAGCTGAGGAAACGCCTCCGTGACGTCAGCTGTTTGGCAACCTGTAGGACATGTTCTTAGTGATGGATGTGGGGCGGGCAGCCCCTTGTGGGAGGTGCCACCATCCCTGAGCTGCTGGTCCTGGGCTCTATAAAAACAAATAATTAAATAAACAAGGCTGAGGAAGCCCTGGGGAGCAAGCCAGTAAGCAGCACCCCTCCAGGGCCTCTGCATCAGCACCTGCCTCCAGGTTCCTGTCTGACTTCCTTCGATGACAGTCTACAAGGTGGAAGTGTAAGCCCATAAACCCTCTCCAGCCCAACTTGCTTTTGACCATGGCGTTTCATCACAGTGAGAGTAACCTTAACTAAGAAAATATCTGTTACTTTTCTGTTACTGTGACAAAGCACCACGGTCAAAAGCAACAGAGTCAGAAAGGCACAGTTACAGACACGGAGACCACGGTCACAGGGGCAGGAGGCTAGCCCACCACATTTCATCCACACACAGAAAGTAGAGGATAAAAGGAAGTAGAGGTCTATGAGCCTTCAAGGCCCGCCCCCCAGTGACATAATCCAGCAAAGCTGGTCTTCCTAAAAGTTTCCTAATAAACCCAAATAGTGCCAACAACTGAAGACCATGTGTTCAATCACATGAGCCTGTGGAGGGATGTTTCTCTACTGGCTAATTATAATCTTCAAGAACAGGTAAATGGGCCAGGAGCTGGTCCTCCAGTCCTGGTTTGTGATTAAGGCAGCACACACCCATGTGTGTGTGCACATACGTGCAGACACACATATGCACACACATGAGCACACACATGCACATGCATGCATGCACACACTCATGCACTCATGCAGCACATGCTACCATATGAATTTAGAACAACCTCAGGCATCGTTAAAGTATCATGATGTCCACTAACTTGCAACTCCCCATATGGGCGAGGCTAGATAATAAGAGAGCCGCAGGGCTGTCCCTGACTCCACCTGCCTGATACTGGTATGGCAAGTATGTGCCACCATATCCAACATTTTAATAGAAGTTCTAGAAACTGAACTCAGCTCCTCGCGTTTGCAAGGCAAGGGCTTTACCCACTGATCCATCTCCAAGCCCACAAGCTTTTCTTTCTAAGAGTGCGTGTGTGTGGTCCATGACCTCAGCTTTTACCATCTCTCTTAATGAGATGGTTGTATAAAAATTCCCAAGGCTATACAAAGCAAATTGAATAATGACAATTTATTCATATGGCCTAAATTTTTGAAGGGTAAGCAGGAGGTGGGCATCATAGGGGTTCTGTGTATTCACTGATGAGTAAAGATCCAACCCTTTGTGGGGGGCAGGTTGGATGTGTGTGTGTGTGTGTGTGTGTGTGTGTGTGTGTGTCTGCGAGCACATGCATGTGTGAAACAAGCCCCAGGTCCTCCCTCCACCCATAGCCCCTGCCTCAGTCATATCTTGTTACGGATGCTAAATCAAGAAATAGCCAGTAAAGAGACACACTAACCACCCGCCGTCACCCCTGAGCCTGCATGATTCCCTGCTAAGGTCTGCATCCTGCCCCCAGAGATGAGTTCGGAGGGGAAGAAAGCCAGATGTCGCATCAGGGCTAAGAATAGACTTGTTACCTTCAAGGAAACATATCAAAGTGCTTTCATTGTGCCCCAAGGAAAGCTTTGTTGGGGAACAGGGACAAGGGAGACAGCATGGGCGCTTTCTCGACATGCAATGACCCTGCATGGCCTCTCGTTTCCTACAAGAGCAGCTTCTGCCTAGCCACCTGGAGCGCCAGGCTGGGTGAAGGACTCGGAAGCAAGCTGCAACTGTGTGAGCATCTCTGCTCCACATACCAACGGGAGTGCTTCATTCCTGCAATGCCAGCACTCCAGGTGTGAGTGGGGGATTAGGCAGGAGAATCACAAGTTCAAAGCTTGCTTGGGCTACATAGAAAAAAAACTGCCTCAAAAAGACAACGAGTGCAGCGAGTGCTGGCATTCGATGGTGTCTGTTTGTCCTCATAGCATCCTGGACAGAGTGGACCCAGCTTGTGGTTTCTTGACGTCCTCCAAGCACAGCCAAAAGGTCCTGTGTGGAACTGGGATGAGATTATCTCTGAGTTTCAGACCTCAAATCTTTAGTCCCCTCTGATGAGCTCCCCACTGCGGGGCGATCAATGATCAGAGGGCACACTGATCACTTATTCTGAGCCCACCCTTGACTGTAAAGGCCAGAGGAGGATGAAAACCACCATCTTCTACACCCAGCTCAGCCTTTATCCACACCAAGCCAGCCTCTCCCAGTCCTCGAGGGTCCTACAGACCCCTTGAGCTCCCATCCCCCACACCATATTTCTTTTCTGGCGCAGAGACAGCTGTGGCAGTAGGTAGTTGTTTATTTGAGTCAAATAGAGGAGGAACCTACGTAGAATATAAACTATCAAATTAAATTCCGCTCTTCAAATGCCACCAGCTTCACTCTCAGCCCTGGGAGCGTCCCCTCTCTCCTTGATGAGACCGTGGGCACAGTCGTCACCTGCCATCAGAGCGTGGTCACTGCTCCAGGTGGACGGGGTGTCAGCAGATGGGGGCTAGACTTCATCCCCTAAGATGGGGGCTTTTGTGAGCGCCAGGCGATGCTTTAAAACAGGCTAGAAAATAGTATCCTTTCCCAGAAGCAGAGTGTCAGAGAAGCGAGAACTGCTTGAGGGTGTCTGGGTGGCTCAGGGTTGAGTAATGTCCTTCAGGACACGTAGAGGGTCGATGGGAAGAAGGGCAGCCGGCTTCCCGGCACTGTAAAAAGGGAATGAGTGAAGCGTGTCTTTCTGCACACTGTCAGCAAACCGCGTGGTAAGAAGGAATCCAGAGCGCGGACTTGAGCCCTTCCTACTCCACAGATGGCCCTGGCCTCAAGAGTCTGGGATCAGCTCCTGGTTTTCCCCCCTCCATCCTTTCCCCCCTCCATTCCCCCCTCCATTTCTCTCTCACCCCCCACCCCCACTATGGAAGGATAGACAGGGAGTTTGCTTTCCTCCGGCTCCACTCCCTACACAGTAAAGCAGCTTTCCTGCCTGTGCTAGGGGGGTGGAAACACGCGTTGGGAATTCTTTAGGGCTGCTTTGAACACCACAGACTACAGGGTGGTTGTGGGGCAAATAGGACAAAAGGAAAGAAAGAAAGAAAGAAAGAAAGAAAGAAAGAAAGAAAGAAAGAAAGAAAGAAAGAAAAAGGTCCCTTGAAAAAAGGGGTGGAGAAGAGACCATCTTAGAAGTGACCTCTAGGAGGCAGCAGAGGAGTATCCCGGGAGGCAGCACCTGGTGCCCCAGGCTGATCTCAGCCCTGGGATCCCTGGCTCAGAGCAGGATTGCTGTTGAGACTCTGCCACTGTTTTAGAGATAGGGAGGAAGGGGCGGAGTGTCCTGTATCACGGCTGTGTGTCCTGTTGTCTTTCTTTCTCTCCCCCCCCCCACCCCGGGCCAGTCGTTTTCTTTCAGCTCTAAAAATGGAGTAGGACCCTCCGATTCTCCACGCCACTCCATTCCCTTCCCATGGTAAGATTTCTTGTCTGACCAAAAACTACCTTCATCCTCTGCTTGCGGGGACGATAGAAATGGATTTACCCACACCACAAGAAAGCACAAATCCCAGATAATTCACCCCGAACATGAGCCTTAAACATGAGCAATCACCAAACACTTGGCCGTGCTGTTCTATTACAATAGAAAAGTGACCAATACAGAAGTCCTCACAGTCCCCAAGTCCGTGGGAGCGAGGCACATGCGCTGGGTTCCAAGGGGTCTCGGCCATTCCTTTGACTGTTGTTATTGTGTGGAGGATTGAACCAAGGCTTTGTGTATGCTAGAAAATTACTCAGCTCAGCAAGGGACAGACCACCTACGGTACCCTCTTCTCTTTAAGTGTCCATGTGTCCACCCAAAGCTCCCCTGGTACTGCCCCTGCCCACCTTTGAATGGTGGCACCCTCAGGGTTCTCTCCTTACTTACTTCTTACCCACCACCAGGGTGTGAAACCCACAGAGCTGTCCAGAAATCCCTGTGGTGTGCTAAGCCTTCAACATTAGCTTTTCATAGAAGAACCAAGTGAACCTGCCTGTTAGCTTTGATCCCTGTCAAAACTCCCAGCCGAAAGGAAGCCTGCTGGTGACCCATGGGACACCCAGAGTCACAAGCTTGACCCTCGTGTGTGTTTCTGTTGTCCCAGAACTGTTTCATCTATCTTGGGACCTTACATACACGTCTTTCTCATTGACAACTTCACTCGGGTTTGTCCTGAACATCAGGATTCCTGTGGGAGAGGACCAGCTGATGTCCCAGCTGCCCTCGGAGATTTGGGACAACAGCTTCCTTCTTTGCCTGTGTTGATGGAATTCACTCCCATGTTCATAGCTACTGGTGGGCTTAAGTGCTGTGATTTGTGCCACCTGGCTCTAGACTCTGAGCTCCTAAGAGATGCTAATCCCTTTCCCGTGAAGGGTATCCCATGACTGGCCCAAGGCAGCTAGTAGTGCTATCCCACACCCATTTGCCTATGGTTGGTCGAGGAATAGTCTTAGGGTCATGTGACCCAGATACATTCAATGAACTATGGAGGGAAGTCTGCTTGGAAAGACACCCTTCACTTTTAGAAGGGGGAGTGAAGGTTCCTCTGTGCCTTGCTTCTGTCTTTGGTCTTTCAATGTTGTTAGGAGCTAGGGGTATCCATCTTGCCATCTGCTGGGGGGCAGGGGGACCAGCAGAGGACAGCAATGGTTGGGATCCTGGTAACAATGCTGACACGTCAACCTTCAGCCCCTGGATACTTTGCTAGGGCCTCATTCTCTCGGCGAGCCACTGAACAGCTAGATAGCCTGAGCCACTGGCAAGTGAGTATTGTGTGTTTCGTAGGCAAACCCATGCAAACTAATGCCGAGAACAGTGCCCGCCCGTGGCAGGCCCAGCAGGCAGGGATGCTAAGTGAACAGAGCTCTCCCCCTGAGAGTGGGAAAGCAGCCCATGCAAAGCCCTGCACCTATAGTGAGAGAGATCGGCTCCCCTGGTCCTCGGCTTCTTTCCAGAGAACTAGATCGGTGTTTGTAGATCAGTGGGCTGCTACGACGAGGGTGGGGTGGAGGGAAAGTTCTACTTCCTCAGTGTCTAAGAAGAACAAGGTGCCAGAAGTCTAGGTTAGTAAAGCCATTCTTGGAGAGCAGAACCTTAGAGTCCACCGGAGTCACTCACTGCTAACAGACCCTGTAGGGGAAGACACAAAAGGATCTCTCTCTCTCTCTCTCTCTCTCTCTCTCTCTCTCTCTCTCTCTCTCTCTCTCTGAATGGTAGAAAGTAGCCCACCCTGGGCCTGGACTCTAAGCCAAGACATCTGCAAAGATCTCATCTTTCTGGACATTGGCTTCAAGCCAGAAAGTATCTAGAGGACTTTTCTCACTGTGGAGGCCTGCGGGCCTGGTGGTAACTCAGCAGACCTCTCACAAGCTCTACATTGTGAGAACTGGGACCACGGAGGTCACTCACAGGTCCCAGGGGAGGTGACAGGATGTTTAGGGCCTTGACCAGATGACAAAAAGCCTTCTTGCCTGACCCCTTCACATCTCCGGTTGTCGTGAATGAAATTATGCCTCAGTTCAATGTTAACTTCCATTGGGGGAAAAAAAATCTGTGTTCTATCTAACTGACGACAGCTGGCTGTGTGTTAGTATGAACTGAAGGCTTTCCCAGAACTGTTTGTTAACTAGATCTCATCTCCCCTAAGGGGTCCTTGATAGGTTCATCACATCAAGTAAGACATAAAGTCTATTTTCAAGAAGCAGGTCGCTGGGCTTTCTTATGGAATCCCAGAGTTCAGCTCCTCACGACTCGGCCTCATCCTTTGTATTGGATGGAGAAGGAAGAGGGAGGGAGACAACAGGGAAAGGGAAGGAGAGAGAGGGGGGAGAGAGGGAGGGAGGGGGAGAGAGGGAAGGAGGGAGGGGGAGAGAGAGGGAGGGAGGGGGAGAGAGGGAAGGAGGGAGGGGGAGAGAGAGGGAGGGAGGGGAGAAAGAAAGGGAGGGAGGGAGGGGGAGAGAGGGAGGGAGGGGGAGAGAGGAAAGGAGGGAGGGGAGAGAGAGGGAGGGAGGGGAGAAAGAAAGGGAGGGAGGGAGGGGGAGAGAGGGAAGGAGGGAGGGAGAGAGAGGGAGGGAGGGGGAGAGAGTGAGAGAGGGAGGGGAGAGAGGGAGGAAGGGAGGGGAGAGAGAGGGGGAGGGAGGGAGGGAGGGAGGGGGAGAGAGAGAGAGGGAGGAGAGAGAGAGAGAGAGAGAAAGAGAGAGAGAGAGAGAGAGAGAGAGAGAGAGAGAGAGAGAACAGAGGGGAGGACAGAGGAAACAAGAAGACAGACCAGGACTTCAAATAAAAGAGAGCAGGGAGAGGGGACAGACAGGAGGAACGATGGACCAGAAGTAGAGTAGAGGTGAAGGAAGAGACGAAGGAAGCAGGGGAGAGAGGGAAATCAGGAGGGGAAGAAAGAGATCTTGGTGAGGCCGAACCTCAGCTGCCAACCCCTTGGGGAGGAAAAGCCCTCAGTAAATAAAGGGGGGGGGGAAGGGGAGGGAAGGGGAAGCGTGCTGAAGAGATGGCTCAGTGGTTAGAGCACTGGCTGCGGCTCCTGCAGGAGACTCCGGTTCAGTTCCCAGAACCTATGTGGCAGCTCCCCACTGTCTATAACTCCAGTCCCAAGGGATCCAACTCTGTCTTCTCTTCTCTGCTAGCATCAGGCAAACTCATGGTGCACAGATATGCACGCGGGCCAATATACCAATGCACTATAAATAATGTTTAATATGGGGAGGACGGAGTTGAAAGGACACTGAAGTCACCCCATCCAATGCAATCCTGAGGCGGCGGAAAGTAGCTTCCTGACACCCAGAGCCAAAGGACACGGGCTCTAAAATAAAATCCCAAGCATCTAAACAAGGCCATATGATCCTGTTGACCCTGACCTGGCTCGCCAGCGCTGCCAACTCACCCTGAAGCTCGAGCCTGGTTTCCAGAAAGTCCACACTCTGTGAAAGGCAGGGAAGTCCGCGGTTGCCTCAGTAAGAGCCGGGTGGTCTACTGTGTACAGGGCCCTGCTGTTGAGAACGTCTAAAATGCTCATATTCTCCTGCTCAGGACCCGTCCCAGACACCTCATGGAAAGGGCCAAAGGTCACTGAGGACAAAGTGGCAACGAGAATATTGGCTCCAGGTTCTGGCCTCCACCCAGCCTGGGATCATCTGTCCATGACCTGAAGTGGCATCTGGTTTGGCTCTCACCTGTCAGGAGCCACAGACCTCATCCACTCTCTGTGCTTGTCTTCGGCTTTAGGGATGGGCTCCGAGGGGCAGACTCCGCCCACCCCAGAGGCGACCAGAGAGGGCAGCTGCTCTACCCCTGCTCTACCCGGTTCTTCTTGCACTCCCAGCTCCCAGGGCAGCACCTGGCACATGGCGCCTGTTCTATTTGTTGAAAGAATGAGTGTATGGGGTGAGCTATCATTCATTTGTTTAGAAACAGGTTCTCTGTGGGTTAAAATGGTGGCCCGTGTCCAGTCAGGGCTCGGGCTGCTGGGCGAGGGGGACAGGGAATTTTGACTGCGCATGCACCCCATGCTGCTGCCTGGCAGGAGTCAGGCTGTAGGAAGCCTCGGGACACCCGCTCCGGGGGTGGGGAAGCACAGTCTGGGGTCCCTAAGGAACCGGCAAAAGCCGGCTCGGCTCGTGAGTCCCCCGGTCCCACAGAGGCCAGGACAACAGGTTCTCTGTCTTGGACCCTGAAGACTGTGTGGGATGTCTCAGAGGAGCTGAGAACTGAGTCGGGTTCAGCGGGCTGGATCTAGCCCAGGGCCAGAGGGAGAAGGGCGGGAAGGAGAGCCCCGGCTCGGGTCCCATAGGATGAGAATCCTTGGCTTGCTTGGTTGACTGCCTGCTTGGCAGAGATGTGGTTGGGAGCGCAGGGAGGCCTCCTGCATGAGACTAGATGAGGCTCTTTAGAGGAAGACCTTCTCCAAGGAGGATCCAGATAGGAAAAGACAATCTACGGTTTTAAAGAGTGTATTGTTGGCAGAAAGTTGTGATGAAAAGTAGAGGCCACGTGGAGAGAGGGGGAAGGGAATGCGGAGAGGGGGGAGCAAGAGGGCAAGAGAGAGGGTCAAAAGTAAGAGGGGCCAGAATAAGAGAGAGGAGGGGCAAGCAGCCCCTGTTATAGTGGGCCAGCCCTACCTGACTGTTGCCAGGTAACTGTGGGGAGGATCACACCTGGCTATTGCCAGGTAAATGGCAGATGTCCAGACAGAATATCAAGGGCTTGGGGCATTGCCCTATGTGACTGATGGCCACAGAATTATGGAAAGCTGAGACCCCATGTCAGGAACCTAGTGGCCGGGACCGTGACAAACGGCTTTCTGTCCCTTGCAGAATTATCTGCTGGGTCTCCGGGGTTTAAGCCTAGCTCAGCCAGAACACAGGCTGCCTTTCACGGCCCCACAGTTCTCCATCCCACGGGCAAGCACCAACCCCTGACGCTATTAACCATAGATACCCTGTTATGCTTGCAGACAGGAGTCTAGCGTGGCTGTCCTCTGAGAGGCTCCACCAGCAGCTGGCTCGAACAGATGCAGACAGCCACATCCAAACAGTGGATGGAGCTTGGGGACTCTTATGGAAGAACAGGAGGAAGGAATTGCAGCCCCTAACGGGATAGGAACTCCACAGGAAGACCAATAGAGACAACTAATTTGGACCCTTATGGGATTTCAGAGTCTAAACCACCAACCAAAGAACATACATGGGCTGGACCTTGGCCTCCCTGCACATATGCAGCAGATGTGCAGCTTGGTCTTCATGTGAGTCCCGAACAACTGGAGTGGGGGAGGGGGAGGGAGGCTGCCCCAAAAGCTGTTGCCTGTACGTGGGATATGTTCTTCTAGCTGGACTGCCTTGTCTGGCCTCAGTGTGAGAGGATGTACCTAGCCTCACAGAGACTTGAAGTACAGGGTGGGGGGTGGGGGATACCCGGAGGAGCCTCCACCTTGTCAGAAGAGAAGGGGAAGGGGAAAGATTTGGGAGGGAGTGACTGAGAGGGAGCAGTAAGTGGGATGTAAAGTGAATAAGTAAAATAATAATGATGATAATGATAATGATAACAATAGAAACAGGTTGGGACTGTAGGATTGTGTGTCTCTACCATTGTGTGCCATTTTGGGTTGTACTGAGAATCCAACCCAGGCCTCAGTATTCTAGGCCAGCAATCTATCCCTAGGACCACGCACACCATTCTGTTCTACTTAGAAGACTCAGTAGTAAAGAGCATTTATTGCTCTTGCAAGGGCTCTGAGTTCGGTTCCCAGCACCCATGGTCTGTGGCTCACAGACACCTGTAACTCCAGCCACAAGGATCTGATGCCCTCTTCTGGCCACCTTGGGCAACTGCACTTATGTGCACATAACCACACATGGACACAGACACACACACACACACACACACACACACACACACATATAAATAAAAAGAAAAATAAATCTTTTTAAGAAGTGCATCCTACTGAGCCACAGCCCTTAAATATTTTTTATAAAACTCCTAAAGTTTAGTTTTCTTTGTCAGACACACTAATGTTAAGCTGATAGCTACAAATTAAAATATTGTCTATATTAAAGTATAGACAATAGGTATAGGTAATACAGAACAAATTAAGAAAATTATGTTTTTTATTATTACACTTTTTTAATTCCTGCATGCTTTGAAATGGGAATAATAGAGACTTTGTTTACATAGGAAGGATAATGCCAGATAAGAAGGTAGTACAATTAACACCATTTAAACATACATAGACTTCAACAGCAGCCTGTTTTATGTCAGCAAGAGTTGAAGTTACAAGTACTAGAAAAATAACAATTGGAAAAGAAATTTGTGGGACAAAATAAAGCACATCAGACTCCTATGAGTCTTGAATCTCAAGAGCATCTATTCACTATAGCATTCATAAGATGAAGTATAAAACTAGATTACAGCAGTAACCAAATGATTAATTCTTTATTACACAACATATGATCTAGCAACCAAAACAACAAAAAATGCAAAACGAAAAGCACCCCTTTCCCCTTTTCCAGACAAGTAAGTGGTAGGCTTTAGTCATGAATGAGCTTTTAATATGACCTTGTCACCCACGTAGATGAGTTTAATCTAGTTTAATGTTCTGGTTGCATTTTTGCTAACAAAGTGTTTAACTCCCAAAGCAGTAGTGGTTCAGTGGTGAAGACTGGTGTTTGTATTCTTAGACCCAGGTTCAGTTCCCAGGACCAAGGTGGCCGCTCGCAACCAGCTGTAACTCCCCAGAGAATCCAATGCCCTCTTCTGGCCTCCTCAGGTACTGCATGCATGGGGTGCACAGACACACATGGGTCAAACACCCATACACATGAAAAATATATTTAAATAAAAAACAATGATAAAGAACTGCCTGTGTGTCAGTTCTCTTGCTGCCTGAAGAGACACCACCCCCCTCCAGCATGGAGCTCCTGACTTACAAAGCACACACATTGCCTACCGACTATGGTTTGCCTCTTTCTTTTGCTTTAACAAGAGTGTGAACTCAAGGGTGCTTGCTACAGCCTTCTACATTTTTACAGGTTGTTTCACCCACATTCAGTTCTCAGTTTTCTGGCCATTTGCTTTTACGATTCACATTTAGGGAGGGTTTTTTTTTCCACCCAATATTAATTCATTCATGTCTTTCTTTACTTATTTATTTACTTGGGTGCATATACGCTTTAGTTTCTACCATGTCTCAGGCCTTAGACGGCAACATAAGGCACAGAGATAGGGTTACCATGCTCTCCGCCCTTCAGTTCAGCCTTTAGGATGCACCCCAGTGGGCCAGACAGTAGCATTTCCTGACATCAGCCCAATCAGCCCTCCACACGTCTGTTTTTCTGTACGACTCTCTGGAGCCTTCCACTTAGCATGTATGGAAGCAGCATTTGATCTTTAAGTAAATGCCTTGTGGGAGGAGAGGTGTGCACGTGCCGTGGCACATGTGCAGAAATCAGAAGACAACCTTTAAAAGCTGGCTGTGTCCTTCTGCCAATCTGACGAATGAATTCAGGTTGGAGGCTTGGCATGAACCTATACAAGCTGAGCCATCTTGCCAGCCCATCTTTTACCCTTTTTATGCCCATATTGCCATGGCACCTGTCACGGCACCTGAAGTTACGGTGACAAATGGAGTCCTCCCAGAGTGCTCTGGGAGCAAGCTAGCCGGCTGGATCCCAGGAAGGGAATGATGGGTAGAGGAGAGCAGGTGAGACAGCTAGAGAGGGTTCTAGGGATGGGCCGGGTGTGGGGGGTGTCATCACGTCACAGAGAAGGTAGAGAGCTCCCCTCCGTTCAGCAGCGTGGGATTAGGAAGATGCTATTGTCTGGACATTTGTACATCCTAAAATGTGTTCCATTGACCAAAGCAACGTAGGGAAGAAAGGACCGATTAGTCTCAGATTCCAGGTAACAATCTCTCATTGTGGGGAAATCAAGGCAGGAGCACTTCATGCTCACTCGGGAGCAGACAGAGTACACACACCAATCTCTGCGTCTTCCTCTCAGCTAGCTGTCATCCATCTACAGTGCAGAATGCCCAGCCTAGGGAATGGTGCCAACAGTGGTCTGGGTCTTCCCACACCAATCAAGACGGTTTCCCAGGAACACGTTTATAGGACAGCCTGTTGTAAAAACGTTCCTCATTAAGACTCTCTTCCCAGGTTGCGTCTAATTGGCATTTAAAAGTAATCAAGGCAACGTGTTACTGTCATAAATCCCAAACGACAGTATCCTTGCAAGAAAGCCCCAGGGCAACTGCTTCTTCCTCCTGTGATGTGAAGGACAACCCAAAGAGTCCACTGTGAACCAGAAAGGGAAGCCTAGCTGTCCCGCCTGCCATCACCTTGATCTTGAGCTTACCAGGCATCCAGCCTGTGAGAAATAAACTTCCGTTGTTAGTAAAGCACCGGGATCTGGTGTGTGGCATAGCAGGTCTGAGCACACCGAGAGCTAGTTTAGTTAAGAGAAATATCCCTGGAGGTCTGCGGAGGGAGAGATGTCTGGTGTGGATCACGTACCAGGTACCGGGGACAAGAACTGGAGGGAAGGCATCTCACAGAGGGTCACATGCCAGTTGTTCCGTCGGTGAGGTGCTTGCCTTACGAGCGTGAGAACCTGACCTCAGCCCACAGAATGCATGTAAAACTGAAGTCAGCGGGGCAGAGCATGCTTGCTGTGCCAGAGCCGAGAGTGTGGAGAGGGGACCTGCCTGTTCACCAGCCATCCCAAACTAATCAACAAGATCAAAAACCAACGGAAAGATTGTCTCAAAAAACAGGGTGGGTGGGTCATGAGAAATGGCAACCAAGGTTGACCTCTGACCTCCATATGTGCACACATACACATACATGTGCACATGTACCTACACTCATGAGCATGTATATGTATACAAAGACAGACAGACAGACAGACAGATGGACAGACAGACAGACAGACAGGTGGACAGACAGACAGACAGACAGATGAGGTAGCCCGAAATGAGGAGCAGGGTCCATTCTTATGCAAGAGCAAATATTGAGAAACTGGGACTAAAAAAAGACCTATAAAGAGTATTCACACTTGTAAGTCACGCACAGCACATGAGCCCCAGGACGCCTGCCCAAAATGATCATAATAACCTGTTTTGGGAAAAACAAAAAAAGAAGATCTAGAAACAACACAAAGAGAGATTCTTTTACAATGAAATCTAGCCATATACAGGAACACTATATAGCACTGAAAAAAGAGGGCATCATCGCTAAGCCCAATAGCACAGAAAAATTTAACAACATAAACTGACCCAGAAAATTGGCTGAATTCGCACCGTATGAGTCTGTTTCTAAGTGTTTTAAAGAGTGTGAAATAGGATGGATTTGGTGTGACTTTGATAAAAGAATAAACAGTAAGAAACCCAGTGTGAGGCCGGGCGGTGGTGGCGCACGCCTGTAATCCCAGCACTCTGGGAGGCAGAGGCAGGCAGATTTCTGAGTTCGAGGCCAGCCTGGTCTACAAAGTGAGTTCCAGGACAGCCAGGACTACACAGAGAAACCCTGTCTCAAAAAAACTAAAAAAAAAAAAAAAAAAAAAAAAAAAAAGAAACCCAGTGTGGCTGGAACCTGGAGTACAGCAACTGGGACAAGACACGAAGGTGCAGGCTTGGGATGGAGCCTCATGGCCGTGGCAGAGTTTAGAGGTCATTCTCAGTGGGGTGGGGGTCCGTCATAGGATTTTGAGGACAGAATGACCTCGCTCAGCTAGTGTTTTTTCACGTCTATATGTGTTCCAGGATTAGGTTCGCATACGGTCTAGCTTCACTCTGTTACTGTGATTAAAGTTCTGACCAAAAGCAGCTTGGGGGGTGGGGGGGGAGAAGTAATTTGATTTGTGCTTCCAGGTCACACCCCATCACTGAGGGAAGCCAGGGCAGGAACTCAGCATGAACTTGGAGCAGAAACCAAGCTTTCGGGCTTGGTTACCGGTTCATGTTAGATAGCTTTTGTATGCATTTCCAGACGCCTGCCCAGGGAGTGGTGCTGCCCACAGTGGGCTGGGCCCTCCTGCGTCAGCTAACAATCAGCACACTCTCTCATAGGTATTCACACAGTACAGTGTGGCCTCAGCAATTCCTCAGTTGAGGCTTCTCCTGGGCTGTGTCAAATTTACGGTTAGAGTTCACTGGGACAACATACTGTGGAATAAATTTATTGCGCGTGTGATAAAAAAAGTCACAAGAAATTTTTGAAATAGCATGTGCTAATACCTCCGGCCATGAAATATCCTCGGGGTGAAGGTCTCAGTTAATGATGGTGCTATACATTCACACTGTAGACAGCCTTCTTGATTGTTCTGAGGGGCAGAGAGCGACCCCAGAGCTCACCTAACCTCACGGGCGGCACAGCTGATGAGAACTTGTCTCGGGAGTAGCAACTGTCAGCTTAGCCTTTTCTTTGTCCCTGTCACTTGTAACCATAGGTGCCATCTTCAATCTGTGACCTCCTCGCAGTGAGGTCTTTAAGCTGTTTGCCCTTTGTCGGAGGTGAGGTCAGTCAGCATTTGCTAAGCTCATCGCTGAGACACAACACAGCACCCACAGGCTGCAAAGCCTATGGCTAGAGTGTGCACCCCACTGGCACCGCTCTACGTGCTTGGAGGGCTCTGTGGGGGGGGTGGGGGGGTGGGAAGCCTACAGCCCATGACGACTGCATTGGTAGGAGGAAGGGGGAATCTGTGTTTTGTTTTATGGGAGAAAAGGAGGTGGAACCCTGGGATCTGCCTAGGACAGTGGAAGGCTGCTGTCCACTATGGGCCCACATACCAGCTGTGTGATTGAACCCTCAAGGCAGCTGCTCTAAGCGGACAGGAGCTAGGAATATAACGCATACTGAATTTGAAAGTCTTGGGAGTGGAGGAGAGGGAGAGAGGGAGGGAGGGAGGGAGGGAGGGAGGGGAAGAATGAGGGAGAACAGGGGGATCTCCAAGGATCAGAGGCTCCAGTTAAGAAGACCCTCGCATTACTTTACTCCATTGGCAGAAAGCAGAAGCCACACATCTGGAAAGATGACGATATGAGCACGGATGAGTTTTCTGTCGACCCATTCTTGAGTCTGATCCTGCTTCGTTAAAAGTGAGCGTTCACCTTTTCAAGAAAGGCATCTATCTGTCCATTCCTGGGAACTCTGCTCCTGGACCCACAGGGTCTGACTCCCGGTGTTTAGTTTAGGGAGAAACACTGGTGGGTGAGGTGAGCTGTGGGTGCTGCCTCTGGGCATGACATGGCTATGGTACTCGTGAGCTCATGGCATGATCAAACCAAAACAAGATCAAGTCAGCCCAGATTCCAACCTGGAGAGGGGAGGAGAGCCCAGTTATCCACCCTATTGGAGGAGCTATTGGAAAATAATGGAGCCATTTTCTATGAGGAAAGTGGCCTCAGATTGGCCAAGCTCCAGTGGGTGGCCCTTCCCCTACGTGAGTGCAAGCAGCACGTTGTGCTCAAGGGGTTATTAAAATGATTCTTTAGAAAGAGGGTGTGAGCTTGGGGGAAGGTTTGGTGAGGGTGTCTGGAGAGAGAGTGGTGAATATGCATTGCAGAATGAATGAAATTTTCAAAGAACTGGAAAGACTATCTCAAAAATGGCTCCAGATAGCCACATTAACAGAGCCGGAAAGAGAAAAAGAGCTACCTGTATAAGAAATTGGTTTGTTTTCACTTTTTAAAATACATTATTTATTTACTTGGGTTTTAAGGTAGGGTCCTTTGTAGCCCAGTATGTCCTTTCGTAGTCAAAGATGGCTTTGAACTCATGTTCATGGGTCTTGATGTGATTTTTTTTGATATGTCAATACATCATGAAAGGGTTAAATCATTGATCATCACCTCACATGCTTATTTTTGGAGGTAAGAACACTAAAAGACAACCCCTTAGCAATTTTACAATGGAAGGTTCATTGTTGCTTGCTAAAGTCACACAGCCTAGGATAAAATATCTTGAAATATTTTGACCAATATCTCCTAATTTCCCACTTCCCTCCAAGAAATGGGTTCAATTATTTCAATGGCATATGAACTTTAATCTAGCGTTATAAGAGGCCGAAACCTTTACCAAAAGTGTATTTTTGTTGGGGAGGGTAAGAGGGGTAGGGGGGGTAGGGGATGCCTGTGGAGGTCAGAGGGCACTCTCTGGTGTTCCTATTGAGGTTCCTTCCACTTGGTGTTTTGAGGTGGGGTCTCTCACTAGCCTAAGACTTGACTCTCTGCAAAGCTGGCTGAACACTGGGCCCCAGGAATTCACATACACACATGCGTTTGCACACATGCCCACATGTACAAACACAGTGCGCACATGCTCACACATGTACACATGCTCACACACATACACATACACATACACACAAGCACATACATAAACACAAATGCACACAGGAGCATGCATGCACACAGTCACGTAGGTGCTTCATGTTCCAGATGTTATGGAAGACTGGTCAATGAGGCAGGCTGCCTGGACAGAGGATTTGATCAACATGTTCTCTGGCACACGTGTAGACACCTCCAGACATTCCACCACCCACAGACACACACCTAGGCTTGTGTGCACAGACACCGCACACTTGTTTTTCAGACAGCATGAGCAGCTTCACACCCACACTGGGGGAAAGTTACCCACACTGGGGGAAAGTTACCCACACCCGGAGAGACCAGGGAACAGGAGAAAGTCCCCATGGGCATCGGGAGCAGGTAGCATGCCTGTAGACCATGCACAGAAGCCTTGTCTAAGGTT